>CM031240.1:908694363-909298557 GCA_018340775.1 Taxus wallichiana var. yunnanensis | reverse complement strand
AAGCCAAATCTCATTTGTTTCATTCATTTCTGCATAGAAATATTTAGCCATGTTCGCTTTCATGATGACACTCAAACTAGAAGATCAAACCGCATCCATAATGCACACAAAATCCTCTTTCCATTACCTCTGTATTTTCAAAACAGAAAGAGAAAAACATAATTCATTAATGATTTCAATAAGAAGAACAATCATTTTCATCAAACACCCGAGAATACCCAAGTCGTGTTCATTCTTATAAGGACAGTTCAACCAGACATACAAAACATCTCATCCTTTCATTTTCACAAGAATGCTCAGAACGCACAAGTGATATTCACTTAGCTAATGTATTTATTAGCACAACCCATAATGGTAATAAAATGAATACCCAACACTGTCAAAACGAACCACACAGCAAGGACAGTTTATTCAACTTACTCATTATGCAAAGAATGCTCAAGTCGCGTACAGCAAAAGAAAACGTCTCAACTCGAAATCATCTCAACATAACAGCCGAATCAAATAACCAAAACCCCCATCATAAGAGCAGGGTTGTTTTAATGAGACTATTAAGCAAAAGCAAACGGTTTAAGGAGAAGGGCTTAACATGCCTTTTTTTTTTTTTGATTTGAAGAAAACCGTGCCCACTGGAGTTGTTTCTCTCCACGGCGTCCTCGGCTAGGCTTTCCAACCAGTCCCCTAACTTCCACAGGCTCCAAAAATAGCCTCGCTTCTCCAAGAATAGAGATAATAACCAAATTACAGCAGGTTCGATAGAACCATGGAGGAACAAATGCAGAGCAACTAAAAACCCAATGCACACAACAACAAACAAACTTCCTTCGCAATCCTCTTTCAAGGTGAGCTAGTCCACTAAGACGATGCCATTGAATGCATTCCTTTTTCCTTTTTCCTCACGCCACCGCCGACTCAAGTTGGCAAGTTTCTAATTTCAAATTTTGCTTGCAATCATAGTTTAGCCTCATAGCTAGTTGGATACCTCCAACTTTTCCATGTTCCCACCAATTTTGGTGCTGCAACCTGTAAGGACGCCATTCATTGTCCTAATAAATTTCCAACCTTCCCTCCTTATCCTTTCCTTCCACATGGGTCCATGCGTCCCCTTCCTTAGGTTAGGATTAGTTTAGGATTTTAATAGTCCATATCTAGGTCATTCGCCTAGTTCGTAGGTTAATAGAATTTATATCTATTTTCACCCTTATAAAATCTAAAATCCATATAGGATAGTAGTTAGGGTATAAGATAAAACTTAGGGGTAGGTTAGGGTTTAATCTCCTAATATTTAATTAATTAGTTTCCAATCAAGTCTTTCCGCCTGACAGTCATATTCAACACAATGCAGGATGTTTCGTCCTATGTTCCACATACCTGTGCCACTTGCATCCAGGTCCTTATCGTCTTACGCTGTCTAGCATTACAACGGTGTGTGGTTCGAGAATCAAACCTTTTTCATTGGCATCTATGTACCAGATATTCATACCTGTAATCAGGTGCTGCAACCTTTATATCAACCTTCAGTCTGGTTTAGAAGTAAATCGACAAAGCGATCACAAGAAAGCCACAACATACCTTGGATCAATGGAATTGATTCAAGGTGTGCTGTCAATCAACAAATAGAGTTCATCAAGCATACGATAAGTCTGTTGTCTCATCAGCAATCACACAAGCAATAATAACTTCTGTCCCAAGTAAACAAATTACAACAAACAAGGGTCCAGATTAGCAACACATTCCTTTAAGATCAAAGATATATCTTAACATGTTTATCTTCATTTCAGCAGTTACAATATTATGAAAAGTAATTACCATGATAACTTACAAAAATCAAGGCGTTACATTCCTCCCTTCTTAAAGAATCATCGTCCCGATGATCAAATTAACCAATTCAAGGAGTTTCTAGGACAAAATTCAGTTATTGTCCTTCCATTCATAAGTTCATACCAAAAACAGATTCACTCTTTAAAACAATGTTTTAAGATAACTGTAAAATAGACCAATAATTGTCTAAATTTGGTAGAATTATCAGTTTTTCAATTTCAATTTCGATCAAACAAGTATGGAAAAGCAGATCTCATTTCTTCGAGATTTTCCCAAGTTGCACTTTCTTCGCTAAACTGGTCCCACTGGACCTTACATTGATTCACTTCGCGATTTCTTAAGTACAACTGGTGAGTTCCCAGCACTCGAATGGGCTTAACCACGATTATTCCTGGGTCTTGGACCTGCAAGGAATTCCAATTCAGCACATGTGATAAATCTGTTACGTATTTCTTAAGCAAAGAAATATGAAAAACATCATGCATTTGTGATAAAGCAGGAGGTAATGCTAGACGATAAGCTACAGGGTTGATTATTTCAACAATTTCAAAAGGTCCCACGTAACGTGGTGATAACTTGGCAGCCTTGCCAAAAGTTATTGAGCTCTTTTTTGGCTTAACCCGAAGAAAGACCTTCTCACCAAGTTTATAATTCCTATCAACCCGCTTTAAGTCTGCATAACTCTTTTGCCTATTGGCAGCCTCCTTTAGATGTTCCCGAATCATTTTGATTTGTTGTTCCATTTCCGTGAGGATTTCTGGCCCAATTACCTCTCTATCCTCTACGTTGTCCCAGCTAACAGGGGTTCTGCATTTTCTTCCATACAATGCTTCAAAAGGTGCCATTTTTAAAGAGGCGTGGTATGTATTATTGTAGGAAAATTCAACCAACTGGAAGGTATTCCTCCCATTTATACTGCTGGTCCATGCAATACATTCTTAACATATCCTCTAAAACTTGATTGACTCTCTCGGTCTGTCCATCCATCTCCTGGATGATATGCAGAGCTGAAGTTTAATTTAGTTCCCAAGGCCGCATTAAGCGTTTGCCAAAACCTTGATGTCATCCTCGATCTCTGTCCGATATGATCAATTCGGGTATTCCATGCAATCTGAAAATTTCATGTACAAATCTTCTTGCTAACACTGGTGCATCATCTTTCAAATTACCAGCAATGAAGTGTGCCACCTTGGTTAATTTGTCAACGACAACCAGGATGATATCATGCTTATTCCTTGACATAGGCAATCCTTGTATGAAATCCATCGTTATCACTTGCCATTTGTACTGTGGAACGCTGTGGGGATACAATAATCCAACGGGATGCATATGTTCCACCTTAACACGCTGACATTCCAAGCAGTGTGTTACAAATTCCACCACATCCTTTTTCATTCCCTTCCAGAAGTATTGCTTGCTTAAGATCAGCAAGCATTTTCGTAATGCCAGGGTGTCCAGAAAAAGGTGAATTATGAAATTCAGTTAACAATTTCCTTCTTAAATCATTTGCCAAGGGTATATATACCCTGTTTTCGAACCTCAGAATTCCTTCGCTATCAAAACGAAATCCTTTATACCTCACATCCTTTGGATCTGCAGCAAGTGCTGTTTTGACTTGCTGGAAATAAGGATCTGATTCCAAGGCATCTTTCACCTCATCCTTAAACTGAGTTCTTAACGTTATAAGAGCAGAGATGTGCTTCCTTCGACTCAGAGCATCTGCCACTCTATTTTCCTTGCCTTTGATGTAGCTTATATCAAAATCATACTGAGACAGAAATTCTAACCATCGTCGTTGTCTTGCATTCAGATTGGGCTGAGTAAAAATATACTTCAACCCCAGATGGTCAGTTTTTAACTCAAAAGGTTTTCCTAAAAGGTAATGCCTCCACATTTGAAGTGCATGTACAATGGCAGCGAGCTCTAGGTCGTGTGGAGCATAATTTTGTTCATGTAACTTAAGCTTTCTGCTTTCATAAGCTATGACATGGTTATTCTGTAACAGAATGCCTCCAAGGCCTTCTCCCGACGCATCCGTTACAACCGTAAAATTTCCATTTGGATCTGGTACAGTTAAAATAGGTGCTTGTAATTAACTATTCCTTTAAATTTTTAAAGGCAGATTCACATTTGTCAGTCCCGCATAAATTTCTTATCCTTCTTTTGCAGTGAAGTGATTGGGGCAGCAATTTTTGAAAAATCCTTAACGAACTTTCTATAATATCCTACCAAGCCCATGAAGCTTCTTACTTCATGCACGTTCTTCTTAGGCGCAGCCCCTCGGCTTATAGCTGTCCCAAATGATCTTTGAAGGGTCTACAAGCTATTCCGCTTCTTGCTTATAACGTGTCCCAAATAATGCACCTCTGCATCATAAAAGGAACATTTAGACAGTTTACCATACAACTTCCTCTTTCTTAAAACTTCCAGCACTATCCTTAAATGTTCTTGGTGCTCTTCGACATTTTTAGAGTATATAAGAATGTCGTCTAAGAATACAAGCACAAACTTGTCTAGGTATTCTTGAAAAATATTGTTCATCAAATTCATGAAGGCTGGCAGTGCATTTGTCAACCCAAAAGGTAACACCGTGAATTCATAATGCCCGTACCTTGTTCTAAAAGTTGTTTTATGAATATCTTCTTCCTTTATTCTCAGCTGATGATACCCAGATCAAAGATCTATTTTTGAATAGACTGATGCTCCACGCATCTAGTCGAATAGATCATCAATCCTAGGAAGTGGGTATCGATTCTTAATAGTTGCCTTGTTCAACATTCTGTAATCAATGCACAGTCTCAATGTGCCATCCTTTTTCTTTACAAAAATTACCGGTGCTCCCCATGGTGAGACGCTCGGTCTTATCAGCCCCTTATTCAAAAGTTCTTGTAATTGAGCCTTTAGCTCTACCAACTCGAGGGTGGTCATTCTATAAGGTGCCTTAGATATGGGTTCAGTTCCTGGCTTGATCTCTATTGCAAAGTCAAACTCTCGTTTGGGTGGAAGACCTGGTAATTCCTCCGAAATACATCTCTGAAATCCCTTAATAATGGATATCTTTCCATGAAATCATTATCTTCCTCAGCATTTTCTGATCATTTTTACTGCATACAAGGTGCAACCTCTATTTTTAGCCCTTTTTAGTTGCATAGCATTAGTTTTCTAACTGCAACCTCACGCCTTACACCTTGAATGAATGCTTCTGCTTTCTGCAGGTCATCAAAACAACAAATTTGTTTTTCATAACAGTCGACCTTTGCCTTATGTTCTGCCAACCAGTTAACTCCAATAATGATGTCATATGATCCTAAAGGAGTGACATATAGGTCAACTTCGGTGGAGAAACTGGGCAAGTCAAGAATTGCCCCAAAAAGGCACATTTCGACTGTATGGACAACATTATTCCCATAATGCACTGTCCATGTCTTATCCATCCGTTCAGCTTTCCTTTTTAATTTCATTGCAAGTTTAGTAGAAATAAAGCATTCAGTAGCTCCAGTATCAAAAAGTATGACTACAGGTGTACCGAATAACTTACCCGAACTTCTATAGGCGTAACTTGCTTTTCAGCTTGTCTGTTAGCCACCGCAGCGTGTATCCTATGCTGCTGATCGCGATCATCCTTTTTCAGAGGACAGTGACTCACGTAATGGTCCTTTCCACAGTTGAAGCATCCTCCAACTGGCCCTTTCCTAGGCTCAAATTTGTTACCAGCTTTGAAGTTATCATTCTGGCTTCCATAGGACTTTTGTCCATTGCCACTAACTTTTGCGAAGCTGTTCCGCACACTATTTACAGGTTTGTTCATTACAGATTTCTTGTTGTTATCTACAACAATTTTTTTTTCACACCAAACCTTTTCCAAGGCCCCCTTTTGGTGTGAGAGATGAAGAAGAGTTGGGAATCTTCTTCCTTATCTCTTCCCTATGAGCAGAAATTGCTCTCAATTTTTGTTCCTGTCTTATTTACCTTTTCGACAACTCCTTCCATGGTGGTTGGACCGTGGACATCCACTTCGCCACCAATGATGGGATTTAGTCCCATTATGAACTTTCGTATTCTAAACTTCTCATCAGCTTGGTACTGCGGCACATACTTAAGGAGTTTAGTAAACCCTTCCCAGTATTCTATCACCGTCAGCCTTCCTTGCGACCAGTTCTGAAATTCAATCATTTTCCTATCAAAATAGAGTTGAGGCAGCCACCATTGCCTAAAGTAACCCTTAAATTGATCCCAAGTTATGTCTGATTCGACAATATTCAACTCAACCTTACGGTTGTCCCACCATGATGATGCTTCATGAGAAAGCTGATATGCTCCCCATATCGCTTTGGTCTCTTCGGAGAAGTTTCTTATTGCAAAGTACTTCTCCATTTCACTGAGCCAATTCTCAGCTCCATCCCCAAGGGTTGTTCCATCAAACTTTGGAGGACTTATTCTCTTTATGTCATTTGTAAGTTCAGCTGCTAATCTTGCCCTTTTATTTTCAGGATGATTAGGAGCATTCACATTACTATTATCAACACCCGATTCCCTCCATTGGTGTTGTCCACAGGAGGTGGCTGATCATTTATATCAGCTTCTTCTTCCTCCTCTTCATTTCCCATTGACTGCTGTTCCAAAACAGTCAAACGATCTCTCGTATCTAGTAGGGCAGCAAGGATTTCATCCAGCTTTTGAGCAGTAGCTGCTTCTCCACCCGAGTAACGGGTTGTTCGCAGCATTTCCTCTTATTCTGACCATTTTCTGTTCAATAAGAAAATGTAAACCTTATTAAATTGTGGACTCATTAGGTCCAAGAGCTGCAACCTTCAGCTCTGATACCAAGATGTAACATCCCCATTTTAAGATACTAGAACAAGGGAATTTTTTTTTTTATACAACGTTCCCTGTTATGAATTATATAATTCAAACACACGTTCAAGTTTTAATAATTGTTCTCTGTCCAACTAATGCAATTTGGATCACACAATTTCCTTTTAAAACCAATGTTCTCTGTTCACATACTTGCAATATGGAACACACATTCAATGCCATTCAA
The DNA here is from genome assembly GCA_018340775.1 of Taxus wallichiana var. yunnanensis. Classification (NCBI taxonomy): domain Eukaryota; kingdom Viridiplantae; phylum Streptophyta; class Pinopsida; order Cupressales; family Taxaceae; genus Taxus; species Taxus wallichiana. Next base: position 909,291,695 of record CM031240.1, on the reverse strand, counting down.
TCATATAATAGATACCATATGCTGCTGTAAATGACTCGAAGAACTACCGATCTCCCATTTTATGGCTCGAGTTTCAGCGATCTCTCATTTCATGACTCCTGACTTACCGATCCTTCATGTTAATCCGTGCATTGTATAATGAATATACAGGGTTCTCTTACCATTTCCAGTTATCGAAGTGATCCATTTAAGAAGCCTATCTGAATATCTGTTACCGATATTCGTCTGACATCCTGCATCTTAAACTAGGTGATTAGGACAACGCAACCAACACTTGCGATACTTTGGCCAAAGATTTTCACATGCTTTGCATGATCATATTCCTAGATGTGGTACACATCATTGGAATACGTCCTTCACCTCACTTCGTCTGTTATCTAGAATGGTCTTTCCTGGTCTCTTCCAGTCCTTCCATTTAAGGTCAAGCTCTAATCCCCAACTAGCAATATGAACGAGTATAGGAAGTTACTCATGGTAACTAAAGATACGCAGACATACGGTGTCATCCCTAGATGACTCCATGTGTCTAGTTACCTTTAGTCCTCCGGAGTCACTCCGTATACGTGATCACATTCCTATCCCCAGCCAAGAACTTAGTATTCAGCTTATGTAAACTTGATGAATTAATTCGGGAGGGCATTGTAATATGTCAGCTATAACATTGTGTCGTCATGAAGGTCCCACCTTCATGAAGACACCATATTGTAGCTGGCGTATGTCAATGTCCTACGGAATCCTCTCATCGAGAGTACACATCCAGCTCAAGTGTGACTTGGTTATAATCTTAATATTTAAGATCTACTTTCAGCAGCCATGCTGATCCTTAAACCTCATTCTCGTTACAGTTGTATGTAGCTAAGAGAGACTTAATCTGTCTTCTAGCTTAATACGCATCTCCTCCTTCATACCGAAGGGTTGCATATTCTATTCTTGGTTCCTTTCTTAATCTTCGACTAATCAGTCCATTATCGATAAACTTAATAAGTTTAACCTATTAAACTTAACCAAGTTTTTCCACAACTGTAAACAAATTCAGAATTCCATCTTATTAGACGTCATTTAAACGAGGTCTAATTTTTAAATGAACTTATTCATTTGTTCTACTTAACCCTACTTAGTTAAGGTCCGTTACAATAGATATGTTTTCCCATATCTATATTTTCTGAATTTAAACATTCGAGGCTATTAACGGAGTCCGAATACAAGGTTCGGCTGCTCCTAAGTTATTTGATATTCCTTAGCTTTCAAGCTAATCCCGAATACCTTTCAATTAGGAGATCATGCTTACCTAAATCCTTTTTAATGTCAATTTAAAATTCATCTTAACCCAAGTATGAACTAATTGTACATTTCAACGTAAAGGTTACATTCAGGTAAGAATAGATGTTATTTCCTTTTAAATTCATCCATTAACATTGGATAATTCCAAATCAAGGAATAATGTTATATTCTCAAACTTATTCAACAATATCAAACTGATATAGTCATTAAAAATATCACACTTTTACTTGTATTCATCCACCAGTTTTACAATCTATACATTTGCCAGTCCAAACGACTGGACTTTGTTTATATCAAACAACATTACAACTCATAAAGATAGAAGGATGTAATTTCTTCCTTTCTCATTTCCTCGTAAGGAAGTAATAGCTATCAAAACAGTCCATCTTCAGTTAATCAAAAGAAGTATCAGAAAACAACCATGTCTTCATTTGTAATCAAGTTCCATCTGCAAAATTACTTGCACGGGTCAGTTCATTGAACTGAGCATATTAAGCACTTGTCATTAAAATGAGGTGCTTTTAATTAACTGTCTCAATAAAAGAACCCTACTTTTATGAAACGTTAAAATGAACATCATCCAAGAATTAAGTACCGAAAAGAATGAACAACATAACAACTCAATCATCTAATTACCATCCCAATCAGACAAAGGATTACTGCCCTCTTTCCCGAATAATTATTACAAGAAGTAATTTCCTTCAAACATTTCCAGATTACAAACATCTGTAAGAACTAAAATACAATTATGCAAACTGTTGTTCTAACATAAATGCTATCAATTCCATTCCCTTACATTAGTTAGAGAAAGATTCACAATTAGATTTTTAATAAGACTTCCAGCAGAACCATTTCCTTTCCTTTCATGCTACTCATCTAATTTCAACAATCAAACGCTGAAGGGAAAAGTAAACAACAATTAAATGCAGATGTTTAAAGCAAGGCAGTACAAAATTCATTTCATAACAGTTACAGATTTACCAACGGTGTGAAAGAAGAAATGAACACCAATTCAAATTATCCATCCACACTCTTTTTCTTTTCTCATAGCGGTACTGAGAATTTAATCCAGAAGTGATACCAATCAATGGTAACAATTCAAAGGGAAATAAATAAAATCGTTAATTGAATACAAGGAAGAAGAATCATATTACCTCTTTGCACTGTTTAACCAAATATCCGCTTATTTAGCACAGACATGATCCAACAATATGATTCATTCCGCATAATATAATTCCCTTTAAAATAATTCACTCTACAGACATTTATGTCTTTATAACATATAGAGTGTACAACAACCACAACAAGTCACATTTTCATCCTAATAATGAGAGAATTCACCTTCCAACAGCAAGGAATAAATCCATTCATATTCTGCTTTTAATGAAAACGATGAAAGGCCCACAATCCTTAAAATTATATATATATGTGTGTGTATCCTTGAGTTCAACAAGACTCAATATAATTTGCATGCTCTACTCAGTCTATTATATAGACTGATTTTCTGTTCCTCATCAGATTAAAAACTTCCTTCCAAACAGTCCTAAATGAATACCAAGAACCAACAGGTAGAATACCATATCAAATTAGTACAACAAAGTAAGATGCTACTATAACCTTACTGTCCCAGGGAACCCGTATTTTATGCAATGAAAAATATCAAGGAATTATAACTCGCATAATAGTCTATCAACATCACCACAAATTTGTTTTTCCCAAACGTTTCCACACACTGAACTCAGAAATACAATATTCGCATAACAATACCTTTATCAATGCAAACCCACATAGGGTAATAGATGCGCAAGCAAGGTACAGTCAAAACAATCTCAAACAACAAGCCAAATCTCATTTGTTTCATTCATTTGCACAGAAATATTTAGCCATGTTCGTTTTCATGATGACAGTTCAAACTAGAAGATCAAACCGCATCCATAATGCACAATAAAATCCTCTTTCCATTACCTTCGATTTTCAAAACAGCAAAGAGAAAACATAATTCATTAATGATTTCAATAAGAAGAACAATCATTTTCATCAAACACCCGAGAATACCCAAGTCGTGTTCATTCTTATAAGGACAGTTCAACCAGACATACAAAACATCTCATCCTTTCATTTTCACAAGAATGCTCAGAACGCACAAGTGATATTCACTTAGCTAATATATTTATTAGCACAACCCATAATGGTAATAAAACGAATACCCAACACTGTCAAAACGAACCACAAAGGGACAGTTTATTCAACTTACTCATTATGCAAAGAATGCTCAAGTCACGTACAACAAAAGAAAACGTCTCAACTCGAAATCATCTCAACATAACAGCCGAATCAAATAACCAAAACCCCCATCATAAGAGCAGGGTTGTTTTAATGAGACTATTAAGCAAAAGCAAATGGTTTAAGGAGAAGGGCTTAACATGCCTTTTTTTTTTTTGTGATTTGAAGAAAACCGTGCCCACTGGAGTTGTTTCTCTCCACGGCGTCCTCGGCTAGGCTTTCCAACCAGTCCCCTAACTTCCACAGGCTCCAAAAATAGCCTCGCTTCTCCAAGAATAGAGATAATAACCAAATTACAGCAGGTTCGACAGAACCATGGAAGAACAAAATGCAGAGCAACTAAAAACCCAATGCACACAACAACAAACAAACTTCCTTCCCAAACCTCTTTCCAAGGCGAGCTGGTCGCTAAGACCAATGCCATTGAATGCATTGAATGCATTCCTTTTTCCTTTTTCCTCACGCCACCGCCGACTCAAGTTGGCGAGTTTCTAATTTCAAATTTTGCTTGCAATCATAGTTTAGCCTCATAGCTAGTTGGATACCTCCAACTTTTCCATGTTCCCGCCAATTTTGGCGCTGCAACCTATAAGGACGCCATTCATTGTCCTAATAAATTTCCAACCTTCCCTCCTTATCCTTTCCTTCCACATGGGTCCATGCGTCCCCTTCCTTAGGTTAGGATTAGTTTAGGATTTTAATAGTCCATATCTAGGTCATTCGCCTAGTTCGTAGGTTAATAGAATTTATATCTATTTTCACCCTTATAAAATCTAAAATCCATATAGGATAGTAGTTAGGGTATAAGATAAAACTTAGGGGTAGGTTAGGGTTTAATCCCCTAATATTTAATTAATTAGTTTCCAATCAAGTCTTTCCGCCTGACAGTCATATTCAACACTATGCAGGACGTTTCGTCCCATGTTCCACATACCTGTGCCACTCGCATCCAGGCCTTTATCGCCTTACGTGGTCTAGCGTTACAATGGTGTGTGGTTCGAGAATCAAACCTTTTTCATTGGCATCTATGTACCAGATATTTATACCTGTAATCAGGTGCTGCAACATTTATATCAACCTTCAGTCTGGTTTAGAAGTAAATCGACAAAGCGATCACAAGAAAGCCACAACATACCTTGGATCAATGGAATTGATTCAAGGTGTGTTGTCAATCAGCGAATAGAGTTCATCAAGCATACGACAAGTCTGTTGTCTCATCAGCAATCACACAAGCAATAATAACTTTTGTCCCAAGTAAACAAATTACAGCAAACAAGGGTCCAGATTAGCAACACATTCCTTTAAGATCAAAGATATATCTTAACATGTTTATCTTCATTTCAGCAGTTACAATATTATGAAAAGTAATTACCATGATAACTTACAAAAATGGATAGTGTTATTTTTATTGTCTCTTTTTTTATCATTTCCATATTTGAGTGTTGACCCATTCTTGTTTTCCCTTGGTAGGATCCTAGCCAAAAATCCATTTACCATTAATAAAAATAAATAAATAATAATGGTAGAAAACTATGATTAGTACACGTTTCAAAACATGATATAATTTAAACATATTAATTATTACAATAAATATCATTAAATGATTAAAGCTTAAAATTAAGGTAATTGATAATATGTCTTAAATGGATTGAAGATATCTTTATAGAGAAAATGCATATTAAGAAAATAATAATTGAGTTGGAAACATGATATATTTTTGTTTGATATATGAGGTATAAATAAAAGGGATACATAATTTTGTAATGGAAAAATGGGTAAGTAAGTTACATAAAAAAATGGGGTATTTTCATTCTAAAAATATAACGGAAGGGGATATTATCAATTGAATAATAAGAGGTGAAAACTAACATTAAGGGTATTCTTTAATACCCTTAGAGTGAACGTCTTATACCATAATTTTACTAATTGAACCCTCTAGTGACCATTGGTGCCCTATCATCCTTTCTTATAGAATATGTAGAACAAATTGTTATACATTCATTTTGAGCCCAGAGTTATCCAACAAAATAAGTAATTAATATGAAATATTTTGTCAATACTCTGGGGTGCCTTTTGAACATGCCACCAAACCATGAAAACATAACATCCATTGGATTATGTTTTATTATAGATGTTGAAATATATTCTTCCTAAGATAGATCAGATAAATCCTTTCTACTCCATTTTTCAATCCTAGCAAAAAAATACATGCTTGGTGATGAAGGCTCGGTGCACCTTGGAATACGTATGTTTATTGCCTTTCTACCTAGGTTATATATGACCCTTTAGTGAATGAAAAGGAGTCAACAAGTCTTTAAACCCTCATATTTTACTATAACATAACATTTCTACCTCACAATTAAAGGGATCTTTTGTATTGTATTCATTGAAAGATTCAAATTCCTAATTATAGAATTTTCTAATGTGGATGAGTATATTTTGTTATGTTAACAAGATTATCTTGTATAACTAAATTTCTTAGTATCTAGTGTTATGTAAATGAAAAAAAAAAATAGCTATATTTAAGAGTCATATGATCCTTTTAAATATTATTTTACAATATTGTTATTATTTATAGCTTTTGACTCCAATATTGTGTAGATTAGGAGTATTAAAACATATAATAAAAATAGTTACATGCCTATCAAGGAAGTAAAACAAAATTTACCCATGAAACTTTTCCTAAAATCTTCTTAATTGAGTGATGAAATATAACATTGAACTCAAATTTGATTTTAAAATAACAAACTCAAACACAAACCCACAAATAAATCACTACTCAAACACGAACCATTACGAATAAGAAAATCAACCCAAATACTTTGTATTTGATCACTTATTGGAAGATCTAATTATTGACAAGGAATAATTATTACAATAAAACCTAAATCCTTCAACACATCTAATTTTTTGTATTTGCTAAATTTTAACCCATATGTATGAAGTTAATAGAGCTAAATATATATCTAATCTGATTATTTCATCTTTCTTTAGAAAACTCCCTTCCTATGGTGAAATGGGAAGTTTGAAATGGGTTGTGAACATCCAACAAATTATAATGGCGAAGGGAATTATGAAATATGTTGTGTTAAAGTGTCATGGATGTCTTATTTTGATGAAGGATAATACTTGAGTAAAGTAAATATTTTACTATTAATTATATCTTTTAATATCCACTGCACTTAAAAAGGTTAATGGTCCTTCCATAGTCAATATTTGTTCAACATCTTTAAAAACTGAAATAAAATCATTTTTATGTTCATAAATCCTCAATTATCATAATATAATTGTCCATAAATGTTAAAAATGAAAAATATAGGAACATTAAATACTTCTAAAGAAAAATTCTGACACTTACATTTTCTATAGTTATACTTATACATTGTTAAAATTAAACATATATAATCTACTCTAAAGTTAAGAAGTCGACCTTACAAAAGGGACGTGGTGAATCAACCACCTCTAAATTTTTAAAATAGATAAGATTACATGTATAAACATTTTCATTTAGATATAGAGTTAAAATAGCACAAATATCTATTACTCTCACTAATTTCTATAAAGGAGAACCTAATTCAACCATTACAAGACATAGTTGTATTATTGCAATCCCATATTTATACTATGGATATACATATTATTGAGTATAATATATCTTATGTAGGTTATTTAGATCCTATTGAAACATAATCATCCTCGTCTATTCTAATCACGTTTTCCCATTAAATTTTATATATTCATTAATCCACCTATCACAACCCACACACCAAATTCACCCATTATTACATTTGACTCATTTAAGAAACATACCCGCTTTAGATCCCACGTTCTTTATTATTTGGGTTATTTTGGTGTGGCATATGTACATATATTTGTAGGAAATCAATACCTCTGTCTAACATGTTCAATGGCTTACTCGTACTCACACACACACACACACACACACACACACACACACACACACACACACACACACACACACACACGATGATTCTTCATTAGGTCCACTTTGTGTTAATTCACACTTTTTCCCTCCACTCTTTGTGAACATAATGAATGACACATGCATCCTGCAAACATTCTTAAGTGTGTTAGGTATGAGATTACTTCATCCAAAACATGATAGTTATGAAGTATCTAAAAATGATTCCTCAAATGTACTATGTGTGCACATGACACCATATAACATACATGTATCTTCATTTACCTTCCATATTCACCTAGGATATATTTAAAATTAGTCATAATGGAATCATTATTATTCATTGTGTTGTCTCTAAAGGCATTAATCCTCTACCATTTAACTACATAGTTCACTCAATAGTCATTTTTCCTAGCAGTGTTCCCTTTGTTTTGAAAAAATTCTTATTTTTAATATTTCATTTCTTTAATATTTAGATATCTCCTCATTTCGAGATATTTTGGTGTATATAATATCTTACTTATTTTGTTTTTTTGTATGTATACTTTCATTAAGCTATAAAGTGTCGAGGGATTTGATTTTCACAACATATTCTACCTTCTTATGTATGTATTTTTTATATAACCTTTTATTAATTATATTAATCAATATTAGTGTCATGGTATTTGTGTGATTTTTTTAATTGTTTGAAACCTTGATTGTTAGACCATCTCATTTTATTATGCATTTTATGTTAACCCCAATTTCTATCATTTTTATTTTTTCAAGTAGTAAACTCGATATCTTTGTATATCTTTGGATATATTTATGCGGAATCAAGAATAATAGACTCTTTATGACTGATATGAGAAATTTTTATTATGATTAAAAAGATTAATTCAATACTAACATTATTTGGAATCTTATTTAGATTGGTAATGCATGCATTTATAGGTAATTGTATAATATTTTTTTATATTGTATGTATCTAGAAGTCATTGTATATGATTTTTTTGATTATGAAACACTATACAAATAGATGAGAAGGACCAACAAAGTCTTGTGATCAATCAAGAATTTAGTAAGAGGGACAATTCTATTATAACATCATCCGTATTGACACAAGGGTAATGATATATTAAATTTTATATACTTCCATGGATCAAGTCAACCAATCAATGTGAGATTAATTTTTCATTTAAAAATATACAATTTTTTTTGTTGTTTGATTAATAAATATAATAAATACTATAACTATTAGTTATTTCTCGAAAGGTAAAATAAATACTCTAAAATTTAATGCATTTATATTATGATGGTTCTAAAATTTTAATCCTCTATTGAGTTCATAATTCCCCATTTTTGACTTCATAAAATCTAACAAAAGTTTATAAAAGCCCATCCTTTACATCTATTTGATATCTTCATCATCATCTCACTTATAGATTCTTTTCTTTATCCCGAATATATTTTTTTCTTTCCTTTAGTTTCTTTTTATAAAAAAGTTTTAAATAAGTTTTGCTTCCTTCCTTTTGTTTTTGTGAATGTATCTTTACTTTTTTTTCTCTTTTAAGCAAAACCCCGCTAACTATTTTCTTTATTAGTTCCGATGATATTATATGTGACTACCAACGAGTGATTTACCCTCCTAAATTTTTTTCTTTTTTGGCTATAAAGTGAATCTAGTAATGATTTAAGTCGATTCCTTCCCATACTTTTTGTAGACAATGTACTTTAAAAAATTATATCTCATTTTCCTCTTTGCCAATGAATGTACTTTTTTTTCTCTTTTAAGAAAAACCACCTAACTATTTTATTTATTAGTTCCAATGATATTATATGTGACTACCAACCAGGGGTGATTTACCCTCCAAAAGATTTTTCTTATTTTTGGCTATAAAGTGAATCTAGTATTCATTTAATTCATATTCCTTCCCATACTTTATCGTAAACAATTTACTTTAAAAAAATTATATCTCATTTTTCTCTTTGCCAATGAATGTACTTTTTTTTCTCTTTTAAGCAAAACCACCTAACTATTTTCTTTATTAGTTCCGATGATATTATATGTGACTACTAACAAGAGTGATTTACCCTCCAAAATATTTTTCTTTTTTTTTTTTTTGGCTATAAAGTGAATCTAGTATTGATTTAATTCATATTCCTTCCCATACTTTATCGTAAACAATGTACTTTAAAAAAAATTATATCTCATTTTCCTCTTTGCCAATGAATGTACTTTTTTTTCTTTTAAGAAAAACCCCGCTAACTATTTTCTTTATTAGTTCCGATGATATTATATGTGACTACCAACCGAGTGATTTACCCTCCAAAATATTTTTCTTTTTTTTTTGGCTATAAAGTGAATCTAGTAATGATTTAATTCAGATTCCTTCCCATACTTTATCATAAACAATGTACTTTAATATATATATATATATATATATATATATATATATATCTCATTTTCCTTCAAATCAGCCTCACACACTTGGCTTCTTTCTGTTGGGATAATACGCCTACACCTCGTAGTCACCTGCTCCATGTGCCTAAGTTTGCTATGATATAGTGCTTTTGGTTTGCCCTTGCGGATGATTTTGTTTTCTTTTGTGGGATTTTTGGTTGCCTACGTGGCGTTTGATGTATTGCCCTATGGGATTTGTTTCTTTTGAGGCCGTGTCCACTATCGGCCGCCCCCTTACTATGTAACACTTTGTATTATCTTGTTTATAATATAAAGGCGGTTCCAAAGGTAAAATGGAATATACTAAAAATTGCATGTAAAAATAGTGTAATGTAAATGTAGACGGAAATTTATCAAATAAGTTAAATTTTGGGAAAGGAAATATTGGAGGAATGGTGATGAAGAAGAGGTTTGAGGGATGAAAATTTTAGTGTGCCGAAAATATTAGGGAGAAGCTATGTAAAAATTTTGTTTCTTACAACTAGACATATATGAACTACATGTCATTTTTGTCCATTACTTGAAGGAGAAGGGGGTGTTTTACAATATTTTGTTTACAATGTCATTTATTATGATTTGTGGGTAGTTAGAACATGTAAATTTATTGGTAATTTGCTTACGCATGTCTTATGAGGCTTTAGAGATAGGAATATATAGTGGACTCAACATACCATGTTGAGTTGATGTAATAGCCGAATTTGGTTACTAAAAACATGGTGGGTGAAGTAGTTTAATCCATCTTTAAAGACCATTATCTTAGGCCATGCTCCACATTTTCCTAGGAAACAAAAATTATTAGTTGCAAGAGTTTTCTTTGTGGATTTATAGTTGACACCACCACCTCAATATTCCCGATTCTTGACACTCACTAAATTTTTATCAATGTCATGTGTATTTATATAGGAAAGGTTTTCTCAAATGTCACTCTCTAAATGAATTCTCCACTACTAACAACGTTATCATCAAGGTTTTATTACACAATTTGGCATTTCTCTTGCATGACTACCTTTGCAACTAGGCTGACAAATACATGATAATGTCAACTAGTTTTTAAGTATCACCTATTGGCGTAGTGTATGGAAAGGTGGGTCAGTTGGGTGCATTAAAAATTATCCTTTCTACTACTTGTAGATAGGAAAATTTGCATATGTTCAAATTTTTAATTCTACATATGTTAGATACGTAAACTCTACATTTATGATTCCTTACATCGTGATTCAAGAACAATTGTTATTAAGATTTATCTTTAGTGATTAAGGTAGGGGTTACTTGGTTTTCCTCATCAACATCCCGATAACATCATCTAGCACTAAATGCTAACATGTAAAACCTTGACCATCCATTTGTTTGACTCTAACATGGATTTTCTTAAATTATTGTTGGTCGATTTGGTGTTGACTCTAATGGTGATACCGCATGAGTGATTACAAAACTTAAGGAAATCATAATAGTTCATGTTGTTACAAAACTAGACTTGGGAAATCAGAAAATCAAATTTAAGGGTTTTGTTATTACCTTTGAAGCATTGCATCACCGGTGACCTCAAAGATACAATCGATACATAAGTGAATATATTCAAACTTAAGGATATGATGGAATATATGGGTTGACTAGGCTAATAGAAGATAAATTCACTCTTTACCACCATGTTTGTATTTTCCTGTGTTTTTAGAAGGAAAACGTCAACTTGAAAATATGGAAACTATACCCTAGTGTCAAAAAATTTCATTATAAACCTTCCTGAACACCCCTCCCGACCAATTCATCCCCTTTGCTAGGCCTACCCCATTCATGTAATTCCTATGTATATGGTTCCAACGTTTCCCATGTTTTGAAAATTGGAGAACAAGCTCACAAGATTCTTTGGAGATAGTGTCTATCAAGGAGGTTCTTTCGACATGATTAGGAATGGCTATTTTTAGCCTTTTGAGGGTTGGTACATACTCTCGGAGCTGAGTTTAAGTCCTAAATTTACCAAGAAGCCATATTCATGAGCTAATATCATAATGTAAGTGATTTAACGAAGATATTTAGATTCGGGAGTAAGTTCAAAGCAAAGCGAGTTTTTGAGGCCAAAGGAACTTGCAGACTGCGAAAAATCACCTAGGCTTGAGAAAATGATTCTCGGAGCTCCAAATGAGTTGGAGGTCAAAAAAATATCAATGGAAATCTGATTCAATTCCCTACATGGTGGTAATATCATATTTTTCACAACACCTATGCATTTCTTTCCATAACTCATTCTTTGCAAGCACAACTGGCAGTCCCTATCAAAAATTCCATTTGTGAGGAGGTTTCAAGCATACTAAGACCTTGAAACCCATCCCATATTTCTCAAATTGATTTTTCCAGTATAAATCATCAAATAAGTGCCCAAAACTTCGTTCGGGACCTCTGAAATGTCATTTTCAAGTTCCTCTCTAAGGTACTGAAGCTCCATACTTAGCTAAAACTTTAAGTGCAACATGTCACTATGAGGCTAATGTAAAATTTTTGTGTCCCTCCATCCCTTTCCAAGGAGATAAGTGGGGCATAAAAATGTGCCCCCTTCCTTAATCCTCATGGACCCACCACATGACCCTGGGAGGCTCCGATAAGCACATTTTGTCAAATGTCTAGCCCCTCCTCAACTCACGCATTCTTAACACTTGTCATCACCATAATAATGTGAAATTTTTGGTCCATCCATCCCTTTCTAATTGGACAAGGAGGTATAAAAATGCACCCCCAACAATTCTCCCGCCAGGTTCCTCAAATGATCAAAAACTAACTCCCGGTACTCAAATTAAGCTCCTTCAACAAATTTTCTCACTGCACATTCATGCCACATGTCACTAGGGGAATAAGGAGGAATTTTGGTATCCCTCTATTCCATTCCAAGTGTTCAAGGTGGCATAAAATATTTCCCGCCTTCCTCTCTCTCTCTCATGCCTATAAAACCCGAGTTATAGATTTTTCACTCTCCCCACATTGCTTCATTTTTACCCTAATCTGTGTAAATTTTTTTCCACATTTCTTTATCTCCATTTCCTCCTTTCATTCACCCATCAATTTTCTATAATTGTGGAGGAACAATTTTAAGGGCTTTGGGAACATTTTTTTCAGATTGACTCAGGCCCGCATGAAGAGAAAATATTCATAACTTACAAACTGGTGCATGGATTGATGTAGGATTTTTTGCATTCTTCACCATTTCTAGGCACCTTGAGAACACAAGTTATAGCATTTGCATCCATGGACCAAATTTTTACTAAGTGGAAAAACCTTGACTTTGTACTCACGTTTTATAAAATTTTATTTCCTGTTATTCCAGAGAGATTATTATACCTAAAAATTTGTATGTGAGATAAAGAGAAAAAACCCATCTCAAAAAATTTGGTTTCATCAAAATTCAAGGTCAGGAAATCCACTTTCCAAAATAGTAAGTCTCTACATGAGCACTTACTATAAATAGAAAATTCTCCTAGAGGGTGGATTATTCAAGGGTAGTGGCACGTTCCAAGTGTAGAAAATGATAGTAGGCTCATTTTTCATCAATCTCTACTTTCTAAAAGGGTTCCTAGGTGATGAAATTTCTCCATAATGGTAATTCATCCTTCGCGAAGTATTGGAAACATAACTTTGGTTATGGTGGTGCACAAAGCTGAAATAAAACATCAAAAGGTGCAACAAGAAACTTTTTAAGGCATTGGGAAGTCTAATAAAGTATTAAAAAGGGTCAATCACATTTTCTCCTTGGGGCACAAGTTGAGTGAGCTCAGGTGGGTTGTTCAAATTAAGAGCATCTAAATGAACTCAATAAGCCAAGTGAAGAAAAATCAATGAGATTAATGAGCTAAAGGGTTTGATCAACTCAACTTCAAGGATCATCATAAGAAGTATCTCAGAGGTCATCTCAAATTCACATCACGGAATCTAAACAATGTTTCTAAACACTCATTCTACAAGATGAAGTACATCTCAGCATTATGTAAGGGGTAGATTGTGATAATCATTTCAATGGGAAAAGTGTTCAAAGCGAGCTTCATTAGATATTTCCAATTAGTATAGAAATTTTTGAGAGGCTCATTAGAGACCAACTTCCATCTTTAGCATGTTTAGTGTGGATCCTCATTGAGGGCGGATACATATTCATCCATGCTTTGGAGCACTTCTTCTTTCTTCTCCTCTCTCATTATTTCTCCTCTTCTCTACCCCCTTTCTAATTATTCATTGTGAATAATCATGATGTTTGTCTTATTCATTTAAATATGAATATAGTTGAAATTGTAATAAGTCACCCTTAATTAATAAAAGGGGACTTAATTTCATTCCTAAGGATTCGAAAAGTCATATGTTGTAGGAAAAATGAAAGGTCATGTGGGGGTAGGTGAAGAGCCTTCTCAAATTATATAAATTATAATGACTTCCCCATTCTTAAGGGTTTTCAATTTTGTATGCTCAAGGAGAGATTACTACTTGAAGTGAAGAAAAGAGATAGTAAAATTTCCTCTATTCTCCCCCTCTATGTTCTTCTATTTCTCACTATGTACAATTTTGCCAAAACATAAATGAAGAAGAAATGATTTTCTTGCATTTTTTGATGAGATAATTACTAAAACTTTGTGTTCCTAATTCTACCTTGTCTTGATGCGAGTAACATAGATTTTTCTTATCTATATATGTGTGTGTTGAAGTACTTTGATTAATTTATACAAGAATCTAATTTTCTACCTTGGATAGTAATCCCCTTCCATTTCCCCACTCCCTTTCCTACGTCCTCAAAAAGTTCTTCCCTTGTAAGAAATTACAATATTTTTCCATAGGTTCAGCGGGTGTTCTTGTTGGATCCCGACCTTTAGGCCACCACAAATTTAAATTTCACACAAGAATTATAAATGGAGTTGCACCATTAAAGAAAAGGAACCTAAAGTATCATAGTGTTGGCGAATATCCACCAATTTTTCCACTTGATAATTTTTCTTGCCAACAATTTGTAATGTCATCATATTAAAAAATTATAGATCGCAATGTGACATAATGAATATCCTTCTTAAAACCCCTCTCTTTAAATTCATTATAGAAACATAAATGTGAACTTGTAGAAAAGGGTTTATTAAATATTTTTTTTTTTTTTAATAACATTGCTAAATATTATGTTACCATTAACAATTATTTTAGAAAGAAGTCATAGAGATATGAGACATGTTGGCCCAAAAATTTATACCAAGGCGGAAGGGGTTAATGAAGTTGGATTTTTTGTTTTACCAAGGTTCTTCTTCGCATGGAATGACATATTTTAGATCAATAAAAGGGAGGGTGGTTAACCTTCTACTATTTAGGCTCTATGAGACCTAAGAGAGAGACCCCAGAACAACCTAACTCGTGTCAAATAACAAAGATTAGATAATTATACACCAACACACCCAAATAACTATCCTAATAAATATGAATTCTGTCGAACTTATTGTCACTAACATGGTATTTAAAAATATATCTAAGAATGGGAAAAGGTTAAACTCGAACAAAAGATATTAACAAATATACCCATAACTAGTAAGCTAACCGCTCTCGGGACCAACAATTCTCTTTAGATAAAATCTTACAAACTTTAAGTTATAGTCATGATGGATGAAATCTTAAAGGATTTAAAAAAATGAAATGACATTTCATTATGAGCATGAAGTAAAAATGAAAACACTTTAACCTAATGAAAGTGATAAAATTAAATATGATCAATGATTGAATCGATTAGGAAAAGAGCTACCAAGATTCAAATCAAGTGAGCTAATGGTAAATAAAGAGAAAAGAAAGGTACATGATTTCTGTAAACCCACCATTAATTCATACAAATAATAATGAAAGATCTTATGCGTATCTTTCATCGCTAATTAGAAAAAGACATGCTATAAAATGGTAATACACTTATATTAAATATTTTATAGGAAAGGAAGGAAGTGAACGCATGTAAATATTTGTGTAATTTAGCACTTAAAAATGTGTACTCAAAAATAATATAAACGAAATGACCAAAACGTGATTAACACCTTCAATATTCCTCAAGAAATCATAACAATTGCTCAACACCCCATAATTCTTTCTCTTTGAACAAAAAAATATTATCACTAATCAATTTCTTAGAACCATGGAGAATAAAATAATAAAATCACGACAACAAAATTTTCTCAATAGCCAAAATATCTATATGTATAATTTATTCTTTACTTTATACAATTTTCCTTTGTAAAGGTGAAAAATAAAGGTACCCAAAATATTCTCACAAGAACGATCAAAGGTCTGAAATGATCCACTTGTTAGCATTAATGAAACAAATCATATACCAATGATAATATATTTAAAAGTTATCTTAGATCACTGTCTCCAAATCATCCTAAATAAAAAACACATATTTCCTTGAAATAGGCTCAATTTAGCAAAAATGGTAACCAAGGAGAAAGCACACATGAGAATCCATGAGGTAAAACACACAAAAATAAAAATTCATAAGTATATTATGGAGAGAAATTTTCCACCTATGAATAAAACAAAACTTCACCTTTGGATCAATATGAGAGTTTAATTATCTTATTTTTAACCAATCTTAAGTTTGACATGTCATGGTGCATCCTAGAGAGAAAATTTCACTAGTAATGCATATTTACTAGTTATTTTGAAAAACTGGAGGATTCAGAAAGTGATTTGGAGTCTAATTGATAAAAAATAATTAGCCAAAATTGGCCCAAATTTTTTTCAATAAATTCTAATCACTATCTCTACTATTTCTCCCAAAACAAGAATCATTACAAATCTCTCTGCAATACCTTTATAATGGAATTGATCATAAATATTTTGGAGATCCTAGTGATAGTTTATGATCGAACAATGAAAAATTGATCATATTAATGAAGCCTCCAAGTTTGACATCCTCGAGATTTTATTTTTAATAACCTTTGACTTAAAATTTAACCCAATGAAATACCTCTAAACCAAACCATAGATTCCCACATATCTCATTTAGATTTTAATCCTTTTCCATGTGTTAGACTCTCAGCACACTTGGGTTCAATGGTCTCCACTTTAGTTTCTATTTTTTTATGAATCTTTTGGCCTATGGTTGGTCCATGTTTACCAATCATGGATCGTCAAGTTCACAAGAGTCTCATGCTTTCTATTTTGGACATTCCTCACTAGGAGACAAATTGTGATCCATACCACATATCACATGCCTATATATTCTTCGGAATTCTTTTGGTTCTCAGGATCTTGACACTTTTCCTTCCTTGGATATGAATCCTGTAGGTTCTAGAGTTTACGGGAAACGAAGATCCTATGGCATACACCTTTTACCTTTTGAATCATACAAAAACCCCAAGCCTCAAGGATGACAATCATTAGTCCACTTATACCAATGAAATAAATTCATATTTTACGACACTCTCTAGGATCTCTCAGTCATTTGATTCCCCGTGAGCATGATTGGCTTGTAATTTTTCTACGTGGGATAATTGTAATTGTTCTACTAACTTGGGAAAAATGGGAATGGTTGAATCTTACTCCAATTGATTTAGTGACTACCACCGTTTATAAATGTGACCCAATCCTTTCCACGTGTGCATATGACATTAATCCCAAGTAAAAAACACAAACAAATTGACCGGTGACCCTCTTCATGACTTGATTAATTTTAAAGGTATATATCCTTAAGAAAATGCATGAATTAGATGTCACATTCCATCTTGAACCCAAAACAAATGAATTTGATCAATTTTTTCCATGTTTTGAATGGTGAAAGTTTAGATATGATATGTGCAAGAAACTTCGATTAGTTTAGAGATGGAAGATTTGAAAAAATACATGAATAATCACTATTAAATTCTTAAATTTTAACTGGATGACCCCAAAGTGAGGTATAAAATTTTTGGTACCAACATTGTTTCTATCTCTAAGACCCGTACCCCTACAAGTAACCAGAGATACAAAAATCACTTGGAAGAAAAAGACCAATGCTTATCCATAAACATTCTAACCATTTTAACTAAAAACTCATCCCAATTGATAACCAAGATGTTTAAAAACAAATCCAAGTAATATATTGTAATCTAAACACATGTCGAATGTATAAATAGAGGAAAAACCTCTGGATGCAACCGACTTGTGAGAAATCATAGACACAAAACAACAAAAATATATAAAAGCACAAATAACCAAATACAAACACTTATTAACACTGTCATGAGGACTATATGTCCTTTATCAACTAAAAAAATCTTTCAAATGCCTACGATTAACATGAAAACGCACAATTTATCCATTTAGATCTTTACGTAAGAACATGTTTTCTCCATAAAGACATCAATAGTATACGTTCCCATCTATAATGTATCAAACTTATGATGTTTCGATTTCTACTCATGTCTCTTATCCCAAATCAACACTATATCATTTAGTTTAAATTCTCTTGCAAAACCTTCTTGTCAAAAATTATATTTAACATGCTCTTAAATTTCAAATATTTCTCATGAAATTTCCTTCTAATCTCATCCAATTCAGGTTTATAAAATCCACACACAATCTATTATCCCTATTATTCTTCCTCAATGACAATAGATTGGAAACATGTGAAGAGAACCTAATTGGTTCAATTATCATGTAGACACAAAATTACGCACTTATCACTTTTACATCACTCGTTTAAATATGCAACAATATGTATGATACCTAAGAAAGCCAACTAGACAATAAAAACTTGTTTTAATTTTGCATTATTTTATCCTCATACGTGTATCACTTTAAATTTATGGAATTACATATGTTACTTTTGGACATTGGAAAAAATGTAATCTAACTTTGTATGCCCGATTCTATCCTTTGAGCATCCCGAGACTACCACCCATTATGGATAGGAGAAACAATGCACTATTGTTCCCTTTGGGCACTTTTGTCATCTTTCCCTCTTTTTCTATGTTTGAAATGCCACATGAACATTTATATTTTATAAAACCTTTATGATCATTTTGGGTAAGATATTAGGGATGTTAGTGAAGAAATTCAAGTATAGGAATCATATATATATATATATATATACATGAGTTGTTCAATATTCCAATAACTATTCAAAGTGGCTATTAATTTCTATCTATGTACTTTTGCAAAGAGAAACATTAAAGGATTGCATTTGGGTTGCATTATTCAGGTGCATAGGAAGGGATATTTTTAAATCCAATATCACACATTCATCTTGCGGTGAAAGTAGTTGTAGTCCACTATCTTTGTGTGAATGGAATAAGGGAAACCTAGCCTCAAGCTACACTATTGTATCACACACACCACAATTACATTGCATCTGAAATGTAGTGTAGAACATGGTGAAAATCACATTGGGGTTATCTTTGAGGTCATTATGACTCAAGCATATGCATTACTTATTCCATATAATGTGTGCTTGAGCCTTGTGATGGTAGTTAAGGTATATTTTGTAGGTTTATGTGTGATAGTGAAACCCTACAAAACTCCATTGTGACAAAGAGAAAAAGGAAGAAGACAATTTTAGACCCGAAAAGATTAGATATGGAGTTGTTTCCAGACACTAGAGCCCAAGGAGGTCATGTCCTCCTTTGGGTGGCTCTATCTGGAAGTCTTGCAGATATTTATTTTCTAGATGAAGCATATTTATCCTAAATGTAGCTAGTTCCACTCGCCTCTAGCCTAGAATCAATCCATAAACTAACATAAAAGCTAAGTCAAGTTTATCTCTTATTACTTGCACTTGCTTGTTATCATGAGTGCGTAGATATTTCATATTACTATCATATAGAATATTTGTTTTCATTGCTCGATAAAAATTGAATTTTGTTAAATCGATCCCCTTATTTCTATTTTTGAGTCCTGTTTCCATCTTAGTTTCCAACATTGGATTAATTGATATCTATTTATTTCTAAATTGATTTACATCCAAATGTAATGGAATTTTGTGCTAAAAAAGCCCCCTATAAGGATTCAATTTATTATAATACTAGACCATACAATATCTATTTTTCTTTCAAAAAAAAAAATCAAATATTCCTTTCCATCTTCTTTGAATAAATTACTGAACAAAAATAGGTTTAGGAGACACAACATTACACAAATTGATTTATTTTTTATCCTCCATTATTGGTGTATCTTTGTATTACCCTATCTTTAACATTAAAGGATCTCTTAAATGCAACCACTCCTCAGTGATATTATTAGTTTTCAATTGAATAACCTTTTATCCTAAAAGAATATCTTTCCCTTCCTAATTTTTAATAAAACATTCCATGTCAATAATAAAATCATAAAACTCAATTGTAGTGCTCATAAATCTCAAAATGTGATTACCATATTTAAATACTTACCAATGATTTTATCATCAAGAATGGAGGGCCATGCTAATACTTAAACACCATACTTAATATACAGAATAACCACCTTATTTTGATACCGAGAGGCAGGACATACAAGTTAGTATGTAATTGTGTCCAATGATTTATCAACATGAATGATATTGGATGAATCAATAAGTTCAAGGGAATATCATATAACATTTATATACTATATTACCCTCTCATTCTTTGCCAAGTATACTTTTTCTTATCTCCTATATGATCAATTCTAAATCTCCTTTTACACCAAAATTTAAATTTTGAATTTCTATTCCATGTTTAAACCAATCAGGTAGGGTCTCATACTCTACTACGTTGTTGGTACACTCAAAATATAGTTTGAAAGATAATTTGAAGACATATCCTTGTGGATAATATAAATAAACTTCAACTCCTTCCCTTCCTTTTGAACATGCTACATCAAATAACATAGTCCATATACCATTAAAGTTAGTACTACGATATGTGAGCCTAAAGATGGGTCGATTAGATTCTTAATATAACATGTGTCCCCTAAAATATATTTCACATCTACATCTATATAAAATAATTCCTTTAAATCCTTTTGTGGATCTTTAATCAAATGCAACATCTTCTCGATCTCTACATAATTTAACTTGTTATCATTCAAAAGGAGTTATTGTGAAGGACATGTCCATTTGAATGCTTCATGCAAATCAAGCAAACAAATTTCTTCAAAACAACATACCCCACTTCGAGGACAATAAACTACCATAATTTCCATAAAAATTAATGTACTTGGATAAGATGCAAGTTAAACAACAAGTCGTCTATCATATCCCACCATAGGAAATTATTTTAATCCATAGTATAATATCTCCCATACACATTTGATATCTTGATTACCTCTTAATTAATTACTACTAATACCATTATGATATATAAGGACATTGAATCCAACATGTAGTTATGAAACAACCACACGCTCAAAAGTAAAGTAGTATAAAATGGATCCACATCAAGTTGACATTCAACTAGTGACATCTCCAAATAAATATTAGGAACATCTTCCAATTATTCACGATTTGTTTATCCTCTATAGAAAAAGTATATGGGAAGTAGTAAATTGTACACCAAGGAAAGATAAGACCATTTTTATGCTCGAGGGATTCATATAAGCTTAGATAAAGGGATTGTTATTTTGAACTAGACAAGGAAAACAACTATATCAAAAGTAACTTACTTGGACATTAGGGTATCTATGGGAAATGTGATAGTATTTTAATATGAGACACAATAAGAAAGGAATTGTATAAAATAATGGCTCAAATCATAAATTGAGATAATATTACTTTTAATCGGGATAGAAAGTTTAATTTATACTCTTTACCTATTTTTTTAGTTTTGTTCTTATAACAAGGGGAGACCTTGTTCACACTAGTAAGAATAAGAGACTTATCTTTCATTGATTACACAAAGTTATTTTTTTAGCATGATGAGGGGAAATCCCACTTTATATATGTGACAAGAAACTTGAGACAAGCAACATTATCCTTTTGATGTGCGAAAACTCTTTTTCCTTGACGCACGTCACATGGTTGTCTTGTCACACACTTAGGATGTTTCCCTTTTGCAAAAAAACTTCTTCATGAAAAATTATCCTATTTCACGAAAGTGCTTCCAAGATATTTACCATTTATTTTTCACCTCTAATTTTCTAGAGGCCTCTTGAAATTATAATTGATTTATCATATAATATTGGAAACAAGGACACGAGAAGGGGGAGAATCAGGTTTATTCAAAATTTTATAGACATTTCCATTTCCTTAATCTTGCAATGATGTACACATAAAACATAACACAATAAAATAACAATAGAGTATTCACAGAGACACATAATTTAATGTGGGAAACATAAACTGGGAAAAAACCACTTTGAAACTAAGAACTAGGCTTAGGACAAGAATGTCCTGTATCTGTTACATTGATTTCAAAGTTGAGCTACTACTCAACATGGAACTGTAACTCCACCATTCAACCAAGCTGATACTCGGTGTTTGAAAAAATTTAACTTTCCTAGAATTTTCAACTTCCAAGTATCAATAAGGATTCTACCCGTTCCTTTCGCAAGCTTTAACTCATAAGAAAGAAATTACTCCCTCTCTTGCTAAGCCACAAATTAGAATTTTTCAAAGCTCTGATCACTCTTGTTTTTTTCTAACACAATTGATGGTGACCACTAAATTTCCTCACCCTCTTCCACTCTATTTTCTTTGTTTCATCTCTCCACTCATCCTTCGATTTATTGCAAATCTCAAAACACCTAACTTCTCTTATAAACACAATTTGTGATGAATTTTTCTATTTCATAATTCTCCAAAATCACCTATTTCTTCTTTAACTTACACATTTTATACCACCATACAAATTCTTAATATGCATACATAATCATTCTATCTTCTTTATTTCAATGAATCTCGCAAACTCACTATGCTCACACATAGGCACTTATCTTCCTTATACAATTTTCAGTAACAAGCTTCAACAATTCAATAATTTCCACTTTCTTCATTGAATTTAGGCCCTCAAGGATGGTTTATATTATAATTTATGATTTCTAGCTTTAGGAAAATAATCTTCACCCCTTTCTAATTCACTCTAGACTGATTTGACCTCACTGGTTTTACCTCCAAAATCATATATCTTTTATTTTGCAAAAATAAATCTCTTCCAAGTTTTTGTGCATATCAGAAACCCCTACATCATTCAACATTCATATTAAGTTCTTAAATTTCCTTTTGTAGATAATAGAGACATCAACTTATCGGACTTTAAATTCCACTTCGGATCACTCCTAGCTTGGATTCTCTTTGGTCATAAAATAAAAAAGGTATAAAAATTCACGTCAATTTTCAAGTAAGTGATTACATACTCTTAAACTGATATAACTTTCAAATTCTCATACTAAGACTTTTCACCTTTTTAAACTAGATGGTTCAAGCAAGGGAAGTGAAATAATTTTTTTATAATTTTATTTTCATGCGATAAACACCTCTACCACACATCTGATTTACCTTCACACCTTTTGGTATTCTTAAAAGATTCTTTGTGTTCAAATGATAAGAGATGGAGTTTTTTTATCACCCTATCACTCTGCCATGTCGGTTTATATTCCATTTTTCTCTAAAAATTGTCTTGTAACGTAAGCTCGACTTTCCAAATATTCCTTCTTTGGGTAAAATTTTTTTGCATCTAAATGAAGAGAATCAAAAAGAGTTTCCATTATGATAGTATGTTGTCACTAATTTAGAAATCCCTTAAAAGATCATTTTAATCTTCATACTTTGTTACTTTCTTTGTATCCTTGATTTTAAAAGGAATGATAACCAAATTGTACTCAAGACAAGAACACAAATGCTAATCAAACAACCTTTGATCAATAAGATAGAATTAATTAGCCAAAATAAATTTACATAAAAATTTCAAAAAAATGAGAAGAAATATCATATATTATTATGGAACTCACTGAAATACAATGAGAATGGGCCTCTTGCTTCTATAGGAAAGTAATAACAATCTAAGAACTAGTCAAGGTCATAGATCAAGCCATAAATAATGGAAAGAACTAGTCATCAAAGAACTATTCAAGTCCATATATTTATGAGAGAACTAGACATCAAGGATCTAGTCAATACCATAGATCTAGGAAAGAACTAGTTGTTGAGTTGTGGAGCTCAATTACTTCACATTTTAGCATGTAATGGAAACTTGTTGGAAAATATAGTAACTAACATCGGTTAAGGAGAAACTCGACGGTGGTCACCCAAGACCAACTTCGGTTAGGCAAGGAAGGAACTAACAATGGTTAGGAATAACTGGCATGGATTACCTGTGTGAGGATGTTTTAATTAACTCTTGGGAATTAGATCTATTTTTAGCATTAAAATATATCTATTGATCATGTAATTGCATGGACAAGTTCCTAAGTCTATAAACGACTATATAAGAATAAACTCTAGGGTTTATAAGTAAGAAAGAAGATGGTTAACAAGAATTAGAAAGAACTTGCAAAATTTGGTAAGAGAGATAATTCTTGGTGATAAAGCAAAAATCTTCGGGAAATAAAGTACTATACATCTAAGAGGTGTGGAAGATTGTATATCTTGTCAAAGCTTTGGATAATATATTGGCTTGTTTTTTGGTGGACATAGCCCACACTAGGTGAACCACGTTAAATCTAGTTTTGGTTTATGTCTCTTGTTTTGTATATTTTTTCTCGGTAGAATATCCACTTTTATTTTCATTTATGCTTAGATCGATGTATTGTCATCAGACCATTGTGCTAACCCAACAACCGGTATCGGAGCTTTGTTTGAGGGTTTTGTGTGTTGACATATTTACTTACAGAGGGTTTTTTATTGAGTGGTACTTACAACA
The DNA here is from genome assembly GCA_018340775.1 of Taxus wallichiana var. yunnanensis. Classification (NCBI taxonomy): domain Eukaryota; kingdom Viridiplantae; phylum Streptophyta; class Pinopsida; order Cupressales; family Taxaceae; genus Taxus; species Taxus wallichiana. The sequence continues at coordinate 909,266,986 of CM031240.1, read as the reverse complement.
ATGGCGTAAAATAATAAATACAATGTAAAGAAATTTAACGGCTGAAATTATCAATTATGGAAGATGCAGATTGAGGATTATCTCGTATCAAAGAGATTTGTACTTACCGGAGGATCAGAATTCTATACCTACGAAAATGACTAATGAAGAATGGAAGATTCTTAACAGAAAGGAAGATTCTTAATAGAAAGGCTTTGGGATGTATAATATTGAGCTTGACATCATCTATGGCTTCCGATATTACGAAGCGGCTTCTACTAGTAGAGTTAATGAAATGTCTTGCTAATTTATATGAAAAACCTAGTGCTTTAAATAAAATTTATTTAATGAAGAAACTATTTAGTTCTAAGATGCATGAAGGTGAATCTACATCTAGTCATTTGAATGATTTCCGATCTATTGCAAATCGCTTAAAATCGGTTCTTTATACCATTTGATGATGAAATAAAAAAACTTTTATTCTTATTTCTTTGCTGATACTGGGACAACTTGGTAATGGTCATTAGTAATACAACATTTACTAATAATATTTTGAAGTTTGATGATGTGGTTAGTATAATCTTGAATAAATAAATTCGTAGGAAGAGTACATAAGAATCATAACTGGAATTGCTTTGAATGTAGAAAGTAGCGGCGGAAAGCGTAAGGAGAGATCCAAGAGTAAGAGCAATGGGAAATCAAAGTCAAGGGGCAGCAGATCTAAATCTAGAAGTAAGGGAATTACTTGTTGTAAATGTGGACAATAATAGAGACAATAATTGATCAAATTGTCTCAAATAGAGACGATAAAAAAGTTGTGTATTGTCTCTATTATTGTCTCAAAGCGGGTGTCTCTAATATTGTCTCTAATTATTGTCTCTTTAGAGACAATATACATTGATACATATTTTGTCTCTCTAGAGACAATATCATTATTGTCTCCCTAGAGACAATATCATTATTGTCTCCCTAGAGACAATAATGAATACTAATTTTGTCTCTCTAGAGACAATATTAATTTCAATTTATATTGTCTCTCTAGAGACGATACGAATTTAAAGAATGAAAAATATGAATTTCAAGAATAAATAATAACCATATTATATAGTGCAGTCAATGGCTACATATCGTCTATGATGTCAGAGTGGACTAGTAATTAATATTATAAATTAAGAACAATTTGATTTGAATCTTGTGCCCAACAAATGGGTCAAACATTTTATTAATATCAAATAAAATAAAATACAAAAGGGTGTCTAAATGTTGTTAACCCTTGAAATACAATGATAAAATACAATAGGGTGCCTATATGCCGTTAACCCTTGACATACAATATTCACACCACCTCTCCACCACCAACTTCAAGCGATCCGTTTGCTTCCCTAGTGTTACTTCGACGTTCTTTTTCTTAACTTTTATTTTGAGGAACTGCCTCTCCGCCGACAGTTGTCATCTTCATGTTCTTTCCATATTCTTCAAAATACCTACAGGGACATTATACAAATTTAAATAAAGCACATTTTTGAGATAATTATAGGAAGCAAGTGAATTCATAAATGTTGCAACACCGCAAAATAATTTGAAAAAATTAGTTCATAGTTAAGGAACAAAATTGAGTTTTGAAACATCTCTTCAGTAACAAAGGGTGGAATTCTTGCAACAAATATTCGTGTAATCTTCTTGGAAAAAGGTTTCCTTTCCCCCTACAAAAATCATGTTTAATATAAAAGAGCATATCGTATTCTGATATAAATTAAAGATAATAGCTGTACAAATTGTAAAAAGGGTGATGCATTTTTTGGCACACTACGTTCCTCCCATGGGCATTGAAACAAATGCTCATACAATTCAAGTCATACAGGAGTGACCAATTTCAAGAGTACTACCATCAACTTGCATATATTCTAGCATAAAATGCCAGAGCAGTTAAACTTACATCAAAATTTCTTCCAAAGGCAACATCAGTATCTATTCTTAGCAAATGAAAGTACAAATTTACATAAAATTAAAGGCCAAAAGACAACATTAATGCCTCAAAAAGAATAATAACATCTAGTTTGTTTTTGACACACCGAATTTGAAATCAACTGCTCGTGATTGACATAGATAAATAACAAATGGTGAAATAAACAAATTTAGAATTGGGAATTCAAAGAGTAGTGAATACCATCAAATTTTGCCAGCAGATGAGCATGACATTTCTTTCAGCATTAAGTCAACAGGTAGCTTGAAGCATAACACCATAATACCAATTATCAATCCTTTGAATACACTGAACTAGTTATTTGCATAGCACCGTGATAGTTGACCACAGAATCTGGCTTATAAAGTCAATGAAACCTTGTTCTAAAGCCCACAAAGATGATTTCATCAACATTTACTTGCTTAATGATAGTACTTGTTCCTCCAAGACAATTTTGGTGTAATCACAGTTGTTGTCATAACATGATCTGGTATGATAGATCTTTTTATTTGAAACAACAAACAATTTCTGATTTCAGCTTTCACCCCTTGTGCATTGCAAGTTGGCTCTCAGCCTTGGGGAAACATATCCAACCACTAGTCATGACCTCTAAAAATTATGCACTAATTTGTGCTAATGCAACCCAGAATAGACTTTTGCTTAATTACGAAGTCATCAGTTACATCTTACAAGCGATGAGAAACAATCTCAAGCCAAAAATCCAAGAGGGCATTCAACCGAAAATCTCAAGTATAAGAGTGTTAGCCATCAAAACTCAAGGCTAGTAAAAGTAAGGAAACACATTCTTGACTGTGAATGTTCAAATTTTTGCTTGGAACCATATGACAATGGACTATTTGAGTGATATCTCAATCTTGAAGGATAATTCCACGTGATAGGAGTGAATGAAGGATCATTGCATGAATTAGAAGTACCATCCTTTGTGATATTCTATTGCCAATGGATAAACTAGTTGAAATCTGTACTGTGACTGTGCCTTGGGTTGTGGGATCAAACTTTGATTTGCTTTTGTGATGAGTATAAGCACGAATGAAAATGTAGGAAGGATTAGATGAAGTGTATCTAAGCCATGGTTGAGACCTATACAATGAAAGAAGTCTCTGTTATTTGAATTGAGAGTAAGGGTTTGAATTACCCTGTTTTTATGAGCATGTATAGACCCCTCCTTAACGGAAATCAAAATTATTTGTATTGCTAAACCTTACTGGTAGCTCAGGATCCTAGAGAAGGTTAAGACAACCCTGCATGTCAAGTAAGAAGCTTTGGAAACAAGGATCATGCATTTTATAAGCATTTTGAGGCTCACGGGCCAGGTAAGTGCACAGTTAGGGTTTGTAGAGTAGAGTGTGAAATCTCCCTATTTGGACATCTCCCTATTAATCCTTTTATGGAAGATCAGTTCATGATGAAAGTCAAGATGGGGGTGTGGTTAGATAATTGATGTTTCCCAACTCCTCGAACATGTATGAAGGTATTTTACAATAATTGAATGCATATTCAAATGCAAATGTTCAATCTGTCATTATCCTTCTCCTAGTTGACTGTACTGTGCAGCATTTTCACTATGTATAAGAAATAGAAGAAGCTTTCCATGCATATATGATTGTTTTAAAAGATATATATATAACAAATACATAGGTTATTGAGCTTATCTCGAGACATTAGACATCAAATTCAAGAAATTGGAATGAAATCATCCCTCTCGGGCTCCATGGAAACCCTTGGTCAAGGTTTGTAGAGAAATGTTTATATCTTATGAAATATGATGAACTTAATCACCAAATCTGGAACTAATCATATTTGTACTCCCCTCAAGCATTTAGAAAGGGAATCAGGTCCTTAGGGCTTCACACGAGTGAACTGGGCATGACAGTTCTAGGAGGAGTATGAAAAATACAGTATTTAGGCGTAAAAGGAGAAGAACTTAAGAGAGCTGGCAGTGATTGGTGAAGAGGCATTGCATGAAACTTCCTAGGAATTTAAATATCAATAATGGGTATCTAAAAATGTTTTGAAGTAACTAAGAAATTTCAAATTTTGCATTTTATAAGCAAAACTAGGTCTGAACTGTGGAAATTGTGCAAACCCAGTTTTAGGACAGCGTGCATAACTTTTTATGGAAGTATCATAAAGAGATAAAATTTGGACAGTAAGAGAACCTTGGAAATAAAAATCCAACGAGTCTATTATGAGGTCGATTGGGTATGTATAGAGAAAGTTATGACCAAATTACCGACCTGCACTTCTGAGACAACTCAAAAGAAAAACGTATTTCAGTAAGTAAAATCATCATAAAGTGAAAAATAATCAGCCAAAACGTCTGAAAATTTGAGATAATTTTTGTCTGATAGAAAAGAACAAGTTTGCAAAAACTTGGTTCTCGATTTCATGTGGGGAGAAAGATATCAGAGACAGAATTTACCCAGGTTGTGTAAAATGTGACAGAGTAAGAAATGGTGTTTTTATTTTCTATTTAAATTTGATCTAAACGAGCCAGCATTCAAACTGATATCTTTGCAATAAAGAATATGAATACAGTAAGCATGGAATTTAAAAGATATTTCTGCACTAGAGAAACAAACTGCAAGACATACCTGAAAGATTGGGTTTCAAATCCACTGTCAACTGCACTGCATCCAAAGAATTGTCTTGACCTCTAAGCGGACACAGCCCTTTAGATCTAGTTGTTTCCGACACAAATATAGAATTAGTGGCAAAGTTACTATCAATGTCAAAACAGCCGAAAGCTTATTTCGGTAAAGTCGATCCACAAGAGTTTCTATGTCAATCATTACTCCATAGTTGTGTAAATATTGTTTCAAAGGAGCTATGTTACTCAACGGAGATTGTATTGATGAGGTAAAAACAACATTGCATTTGGGTTCTATGTGTGAAGATGAAAGTAAAGTAGAGGAAATGGTCGATGTGATATTAGGAAAAATTAAAGAAAAGGGTAAGTTTGTGCCAGGGGCAAAAAAAGGGGAAGGACCGCTCTCCACGAGGCAGCTTTGAATGGACATTCAAACGTCTGCAAGAAACTTCTAGAAATAAATCCCAAAATAATAAATAGCAAAGACATAAATGGCCAAAACCCCATATATGATGCAGTTGAAGGAAAACAGAATGAGGAAGCTGTTCTTAGAATGTTTTTCGAAGAGAAGTAAAACTCCCAGAAATATGATTTTTTGGAAAAGTGAATTCATTATGCATTCAACCTAACCTTTAGTAAGCCAGGCATAGGTAATTTTGTATCCTATATTTAGGATACAATTTAGTTTCAGGTGTATTATGTTCAAGATACCTACATTGCAGCTAAGATGACCGCTATTGTGATTTCTCTGGAAAGACAAGGGGCATTCCCCTTCTAGATGTGTCCCCCCCTCCCATTTAGAAATTCAATGGCAACGACACAGTAAAGGATTAAGACGTTCTCCCTAAGTTTCGCCCTTCAATACCACTGGTGACTCTTCAGAGAACTCTCGTCACAAAGAAACTGCCAAATACTTGTGAATTGCCATCCTTTGTTATAAGTGTAAACATGGAAATCATTTCATGGCTATTTGGCACTTTCAGGAAATCAATAATTCCTTAATCCAGCAAGATGTAAACTTGAATCAATTCCTTTTCCCATGCAATTGTATTTTATTTCCAATATGTTGAATCTGCTATATATTTCATTCAATGAGTGTTGTATAAATTCTTTCATTACTGAATAGCTTATTTACATTCTGGCATAGCTTTATGACCGTCCATGCAATATAGTGGCTTCCTTAAGTCATAAACACATGTTATATATGAGTCTGAGTAATCTCCCACAGAGACCAGAGTGAATGACAATCCAACTCTCCAATTTTCAACCAGATAAGTTTGACCTTATTACTATGACCTAGCATATAAAGCTAACAAACCCATATATTTCATTAAAGGAATTTAAGATCTATATGTTTAAAAACATCTATTTTCTGGTCTATGAAACTTAAAGGCAAAATTATTATGCTATCAGTGTGGATTCTTAACAAACATTTGGATTGTAGTAATACTTGTTAGTGCACTCTGTTAGTGGTATTCAAACAGTCAAAGGGCACGTTGTTCTATTGATAAAAATCTTTAAACAAGAAAACTAAGAGGAAACAAAAGCTGATTTTCAATCAACTTTCAGAGGATGAAAGTAGCAACTGGACCAAGTCGGAGTTTTGGATTGAGCTTGGGGTACTTCTTGAGCGATCCGTAGAAAATGAGGGACCAGATCTACATGAAATGAATCTTGGCACTTGAGAACTATCATGATATTGTTGTTACAACAACAAGCCAAAAGCACGAAGCTTAGCTCAGAACGACCGTGAACTAGATTTGATAATGAGTTGTTGTCAGGCTGTGTATGGCAGAACAGCAAGCAACAAACTTGAAATACAAAATGGAATTAGAAGTTCACAACAGAAATGTTCCTACAGAAACATTTTAAACTGAAAATTTGACAACAACAAAAATTTCAGTAAAAACTGAATCAGCAATTTGACAGCAGAAATCGGCAATCAGAGATTTGACAACAAGAAATATGGGGTGCTAAATACATAATATGTGTATTAAAGACTGGAGGTCAGAGCCGATATACAGGATGAGGAAAGGCAGTCAAAACCCCAATTTGTACCAGATAAATGCTGAATTAGAAATCATAAACTTGAAATCGGGAATTCGGAAGCAGAAATCTAAAATCAGAGATTTGACAGCAAGAAAATTGGGATGCCCAATACACAATAAGTGCATTAAACGTTAACGAGCACAGTCGATAACCAGAATAAAATCAGTATACAGGATTCCGTAATTTGAAAACAAACAGAAAATTTCAGAAATGGCAACGTTCATATGATTAGGCTATGATACTAACTGATATGATTCTATTTCTGAGATGGTCTTTATGTTAGAAAAGTATATTTATATAGGCTAAATATCTTACAGTGACATATAATGCTTCCAGGTGTCCACCTGCTTCAAGATATTTCCATATACCCTTTTCAATTGTTTCAACTGATTTTGTTTATTTATATATATAATTATAAAAAGAAGGGCTTCAAGAAACTCAAGGCGTTGAAGACACACAAAATATAGCTCTAGTACCACTTGGACTCAAAACATGTAGGCTGATGTACATAATGATATGAATTGAGAGGCACTTAAATGACTAATTCTACCTCTTTCAGTAGTAGTGTCTTCATAATACTATTATTTAATTATTATATCACAAATGGATAATAAAATGTTGTTTGTGCTAGGATCTAGTTCATTAGGATCACAAAACAATTGATGTCCAGAATTTTTACAAATGTTTCTCTAATCTTGCATAACATCTCGACAAGGGAACCCTCGAGTACTTGTGCGAATGCTTCAGTTGGAGAAATGTTTTTTATCTTTTGTTTTATTTCATCTATGGCAACCTTCCCTTGCAGGATGAATTTGTATTAACTTTTCCGGAAATAACACCAAATTATTCATAACACCCCAAATCAAGATATTGAAATCTCATTGTCTACATTAAACAAAATGCTTATCAGTGCTACAAGAAGCAGACAGTCAATTAAATTTTAATTAATGAGACAAATCAAAATGCCTATGACTATGAAACTAGCATAATAGTTAGCTTAAAGGAAACTACAGTGCATGCAACTACAAACCTTCAAAGTGAACATTTTGTATCTGGGATAGCAAAATCAGAATATTCTTCCAATGCAATCTTGACAACCGAGGGATCCTCCGTAACCAAAGATCCTAGCCGCTCTTCAATCCAACTAATCCTCTGTTGACTTCAAATGAGTTAGGATTTCTATGTTCAAAGATTTGAATCTACTATGAAATGACAACAATCGAAACAAGGAAAAATTAATGACCCATAATCGCAGTTAACATTATAATTTATCATAAGATATTGACAAATATGAAACTACCAGAAATATAAAAGAGCATATCGTATTCTGATAAAAATTAAAGATAACAACTGTACAAAACATATATATTATATTAGAAATATTCAAAAAAAGTAGCCAAATAAATAAAATTCACCATACGGTATGTATAGAGCAAACAAAATAAGCTAAATAACTACAAAACATACCAATCATTCAATGCCAAATGTCATGATATTCATTTATAAAACTTAGAACAATTACAATGTGCAAATATTGCAATGTATACACAGAAATAAGACAAATCACTATATTATAATAATTGTCATGCATCCATACTTAAAAAATTCTAGTTGTGACATGCTTCATTGCATTGATTTGATTGAGGATTCCAAAGGAGGAAATGTGGGTGAAGCTTTCAACTTGATGAAGAGAGAGAAAAATGGTCAAAAGCATCCATCTTTCTCGCCATCATAGGAACACCCAAAACTTGTTAAAAATCGTCCATTCCTTGTTAATATACATCGAGAAGGCATCCCATCTAAAGTGAGCCAACCCCATTCTGACAAAGTATCCTCCTCCCCTACCTCTGTTATGGCCTTGCAAATTACACACATGAAAAAGGGGTTGGAGGGATGTCTTTTCAAGTCAGAACCACCCTTAAAAACACTTGCAATGCAGCAACTTAAGAGAGAGTCATTGAGGACAGCTGGGCATGGTGATGGATCATGTCTCATGCCTCATGGGTGCAGACTGCAGTGCATATCAATCCACAACGTCGTGTGATTTTGTAACAAAACCACGTAAAATTTCTAAGTTATTTTCAATATAATAGCTTCAAGAAGAGTGACAATGAGCACAAATATAGAAAAATGATCAAATATCATAATTTTTTTACCATCCCTTGTAAGTATAACATGTGCATAAAGCAGACAACCTTTAAATATAAAAGAAACAATTTTGTGAATAATTATTTTATCAGCAGTATGAAGCATAGTAGATAGGGTGTTGGAGAATCCCATTGATAGTAAATAGGGCGTCCTGAGCAGACCACATGGGAGTTGTGTTGTAACAAACATAGTAGATCTAATCAGTAATGCCATTGACATCAAGGCATACCACAACATTTTAACATGCCAGATTTATAATGCATTTTGTATCTGTTTTTGGAGATTAAAACAGAACAAATTTGTTTTTAATCTGCTTTATTCAGTTTTAAATCTAGTCATATGACAATGTGTTAGCAATAGGTGCTAATATTATTTGATATTAGGGAGGTACAAGGGATGGGAGTTATAGATTGTGTTCTAGGTATTTTTATATTTTTCTGGAAGCATTTGTTGCCGAGTTAGAAGAAGCATTGATATACACTGCTTGCTGAAAAAAATTATGATATTTATTAATTAGGCCATCCTCCTACACAGGCTAATTTGGATGATTCGACTAATAGTTTTTGAAGGATGTAAAATGGTGAAGTTATTAAAAACCAATGGATAGACCACCAGAGGCTATTAGGAAATATATTGGATTAACTGGCCAGTGAGGATAGAAGAGATGCAAAGGTTGAGCAGATTTCATGACAAACTAGCTGAGAAACTGGCTTACACTTCCAAGACCAAATAGTATAACAAGTTAAATATATCTTACAGACAAGGCCTTCACAGTTATGACAAAGAAGCAGTGGAAGCTCTTTGCCCAAGAAATCTATAAGATGAACATAACACCCCCCAGGGCCTATATGGAAGGATTGGCAATGGTGTTATAATAGGCCAGTCTGGGTAATCATGACTTGTTTACTAGGAATTTCAATGGAGGCCATCTTTTGGTGAGATACTCAATTGGAGGGGGGCACTAAATGATGAGGAGAGGTGTTAGATCTTCTGCCTGAGCATAGTGTGGACCTACATAGTCTCTTATCAACCATAAGCATTTGCCTGCCTTTTAAAATACTAAGGGTTTCCATCCATGGGTACACTGTCGAGGTCTGGTTCTACAGAATCCCTTTGTTCACATTGTGGGGAGTCAGAAACAGTTTGGCGCATCCTTTGGGAACACAGGGCAGACAAAGTTTCTTGGAACCCTGTCTAGAATACTTTGAATCACCTACTGATTGGGCCTTTTTACTGGAAAACTACTCTTTTAGGGGATTTTGACTCTATAGCTCCTCTGCATCTAGGAGTGTGTAGCATTATATGATAATCCATCTCCAGCCCATATGAATGTTTTCTGTACCATTTTTTCAGATCTATCTATTTTCTCAAGATAATTTCTAGGAGCTATTTCTTGATGATATTCCTGTGCAGTTTGAAGTTAAAGGTCCCCTAATCATTAGGGATGGCATGGATTGTGATCCTAGAGCTCAATCTATCTTAGGGACCCTTGTACTCTCTTCCAAAAGATGTGAGCTGCGTTACTATGCTATTTTCTCTCTCTGTTAACATACAATTCATTTTTTCAAAGAAATAAGATTTCATAACAAATGGTCGTGATAAACAAGAAGATGCATGGCCAACAAAAAAAGAGATTAAATATCATATTTGTCTTACCATCCGTTGTAACTATAACATGTGCATAAAGCAGAGAACTTTTAAATATAAAAGCTGAAATAATTCTGTGAAGAATTATTTTGTTGTCAGTATGAAGCGTAGTAGATAGGATGTTGGAGAATACCATTGACAGTAAATAGGGCATCATGAGAAGACCGCATGGGAGTTGTGCTGTAACAAACATAGTAGATCTGATTTGTAACACCATTGACATCAAGGCACGCCACAACATTTTAACATGCCAGTTTTATAGTGCAATTTGTATACTGTTTTTGGTGATTAAAACAAATATCGAATTTGTTTTGAATCTACCTTATTTGGTTTTGAATCTAGTCATATGACAATGTGTTGGCAATAGGTGCTAATATTATTTACTATTAAAAAGATATAAGAGATGGGAGCTATAGATTGTGTTCTAGGTGGCATTATGTTTTCCTGGAAGCAATTGTTGCCATGTTAGAAGAAGTATTGATATGCACTGCTTGCTTGAAAACCAAAAATATTATGATATTTATTAATAGACCATTCTCCTACACAGGCTAATCTAGATGATTCGACTAATAGTTTGTTAAGGATGTATAATGGTGAAGATATTAAAAACAAGAGGATAGACCACCAGAGGCTTATAGGAAATATACTGGATTAAATGGCCAGTGAAGATAGAAGAGATGCAAAGGTTGAGAAAGATTTCATGACAAGCTAGCCAAGAAACCGGGGTTCCCTACACCTTTCGAGACCAAATAACTTGAATCGTCTTCCATATAATAGCAATGGAAAATTGTATGAAATTGGGATGAAATGAAAAGAAAAAAAGCACTTACAGGAATTTCCATGTTGTGGGTAGTAAGACAACTGCAAGAAGAACAAGTACTACATTGAAATGAATAGCACCCAGCCATAAAATGATTGAGTGCAGAATGAAATCCTGATTTATATTGATTGGAACTAATAATAACTGTTGGTTCGGGCATTTCCATCTTTTGTTCATCTGCCATCTACTCCTGACTGGTTTCAAATCAATACAATGCCAAAGATACAATCACTTTCTATCCCTGCAAAAATATAATACACAGCCAGTAAAGTGGAGGCAGAGCACCAAATATGCAGAAGACGTAGCCCATCCATTTCATCCACTGGAATGACATGATGTTGCTGCTCATGACATCCACCGCACAAGCGCTCCCATTGCCCATCCATTTCATCCACCGATTTGGGGATTTGGATACCATTTATAAGGATGATTTTCTTCAGCATAATTTCAAAGACGTCCTTCTTCTCCATTACCGGCCAAGAGAGCCCTGACATGATGTTCACTCGAAGATTGAAGGCCCTGCGGCGTGGGATGCGGATAAAAATTTTACACAGCAGTGGACAAAAAGGACAGATCCGAGGCTGCTTCTTGATTTTCTGTTTCGTAGTAAATTTCCTATCCTCGCACTTCTTGAGAGCATTCAAGATCACCAGCGTGGTAAGCTCGATTCTCTTCGCCGACCAACGACCTTTGCAATCTATAGTTATGGGGTTGGGATTGACGGAACTCTTGTCATTCTTGGTGCCCTTCGAGAAATATAGCTTTTAATGGCGGCGCCACCACTATTGCTGCTGCTCGAGGAAGAGGATTCCATAGGAAGGCGGGCCTTGAGCTCCATCATGAAACGGAGCAGATCTCCAACTGTCTGCAGCGGCTTGCCACTAATTCTCATGTAGCCATGTATGATTCCGAGTACTTGAACATCTGCCCTTTCAAAGTGTTGCGCTATGAGCGTCAAGGGATTTCCACGGACAACCTGGATGGCTTTGGTGTACATTTGCTGAGTCACCCAAAAGCTGTCATGGTCAAATCCGTAACACCATCCTCCAAACCAGGATTCTACATAAACAACCACAGTTCAGGAGCCTGAATTCCATCTTCTCTTCTGCGTTACATCTTCCACACTAATCTTCCTATAAAATTTTAGAAAAAACTAATTATTTACCCTCCTCTTTCTCCTAAAATACAATCTCTAAGCTTAAACTTGGAAGGTTTTAGGCTCATGCACCACAAAAACGTTCTGAAAACCATCAAAATACAGAAATCCGGCTTTAATGTTTTCCCTAAGATGTAAATTTAAATGAAGAAGAATTACCTGGCTCGCAACATTATGCACATTCTGTCCCAAAGATCCATAAGGTCCCTTCCGAAGACATATTTGGAACCTTTCTCTCGGCCATTGATAGAGAGAAAATGTCCAAAGCCATTTCCATGGATGACGCCGTGCAAGAGGTCCTGAAGGAACAGAGGCCTGGAATGTGTAAATTTTCAGGTCCATAGATGATGGCTCGGCCGTTGGGTTTCCTGTAAATTCAAGCCTCGAACTTGGGCTGGTTACCATGAAAGACCAGGTGATAGATCAGAACATCCACTGTGCATATGTGGAGGCCATTCTTCAGCAAAGAACTTCATCTAGATTGAAAATCAATATTTTTTCGGAAGCTGCACTTCCTGGGCAGAGGATCTTGACTGTGTATGTATCGACCTTGTTCCGATCGAGATAGTGAGCAAGATCAGGGCCAAGGAAAGATTTGTAGTGTATGTTATGACTCCACCGCACAACCGCTGCCTCCTGATGTTGTCCCTGCCCTTTCCGCTTCCTCCGTGCCCCTGGGGCTTCCTCCTTAGGGCCCTTCCGCCTCTGCCATTGCTCAAAGAGAATATGTTATTGTGGACAATCTAACTTCAGCCACTCGTCTCTCTCAGCAGGCACTCACTCTTCCCCGACTCGTCCCCCCTGTAATGGATTGCCTATTTTCATAATGGAAGCCACGATTTGGGGAAAAAAACAGAATAAACCCTAACTCTATTCTACTTCGGAAAAGAAAATACAATTTTGTTTTATTACAAAGAATGAAAATAAAATTAGAGACGAAAGTTCAATCAAAAATTAAAAATTAAAAATTAGAGACAAAAAAATAATAATGTCTCTAATATTTGGGTTATTTCAGAAATTATGTCCAGAGCAATTTTGGGCATGTTTATTTGGGTGATGATGAACCTTGTAGTATTACTTGGTAAAGGGAAAGTTCATCTAAAATTTTAGAATGGAAATACATGGGTATTGAATGATGTGAGGCATGTGCTAATCCTCGGAGGAATCTTATTTCACAGGGAAACTAGGTAAATCTGGTTGTATGGTTAATTTTACAGAGATTCTTAGGAAGTCACTAAGGGTTTTTTTTTGTGGCAAGAGGTAAGAAGGTAGGAATGTTATATATATCTACCTACATTATCGATTCCTTTTTGCATTATTTACTTCGATTCAAATGGATACATGTGGCATAACCGGTCAATGGGTCATATGTGTCAAAAAGGAATGCAAATATTAAAGGCCGTGTGGGTAAGTTATCGATTTGAAAGATTGAGATCTTGATTTATGTGAGGATTGTATCTTTGGAAAGTAAAAGAGAGTGATATTTCTCAAAGTTTGGAAAACTAAGAAGGAGTAGAAATTGGAGCTTGTACTTTCATTGATGATGTTACAAGAAAGGTATGGGTTTATTGTATTAAACATAAATATGATGTTTTTGAGACTTTTAAAAGATGGAAAGCCCTTGTTGAGAATGAATCAAATTCTAAGTTAAAGTGCCTTAGATATGACAATGGTGGTGAATACTATAGCAAGGATTTCAATGATTATTGTTCAGTGAATGGGATACATAGAGAAAGAACGGTTCCAAGAACACCACAAGAGAATGGTGTTGTAGAAAGAATGAACAGACAATCATGGAACATGCTAGAAGTATGAGGATACATTCTAGCTTACCCTTGACGTTTTGGGCGACACAATTGATACATCAGTTTATTTCATTAACTATGGGCGTCAAGTTCACTAGATGGAGGAATACTATAGGAAGCTTGGACAGAAAAGAGGCAGATTTTTCTCTTCTTAAAGTTTTTGGTTCGAGAAGATTTTGTGCATTTTTATAAGGAAAATAGAAAAAGTTGATTCAAAATCAAAGAGGTGCACTTTCATTGGTTATGGATCCGTGATTTCAGGCTTGCTTTTGGGATTTAGAGAATTCTAAAATTATTAGGAGTCATGATGTTGAATGGAATGAAAAGATAATGTACAGGGATCAAATTTTAGTACCCAAGGATGAACCAATTGAGAATTTTGTGGATGAAAATGAAATCTAAGATTTTAAAGAATTACCGAAGTGGTTACATAGTAATCGACGTCGCTTAACCCCCCGACCAAAGACCGGTCGATGAACCGGTATCGCTTAAAGAAGATCCAAACCAACCTTGGTTAGTAGAATGACATCAATTAGAGGTGACCAAAGTGTTAGTCACTATTAGATTTGGATAGGAATGTCCAAGAGGCCCAAATTGAGTCTCTGTTACCCAAAACTCCTATAAGAAGGTCATAAAGGGTAAGTAAACTTCCCAAATATTTACACCTTATCTATTTTATTTATTATTGGTCGATAGTGGTGAACCCGAGAGCTTTGAAGAAACAAGCAGCAGATAAAACTCACATTCAATGGGAGCATGGAATGGATGAGGAGATGGACTCCTTATAACAAAAGTAGACTTGGGATTTGGTTAAGTTGCTAGTGGTAAGAGAACATTGCGAGAACAAGTGGGTTTACAAAATTAAGGAAGAAGAGGGTTGACATAAAAGGTAGAAGGCAAGGCTTGTAGTAAAGGGATTTGCATGCAGAGCAGTGTATTGACTTTGGTGAAATATTTTCTCTTGTTATTAATATGACTTCTATTCGTATTGTATTGAGTTTATTTACAATAGAAGATTTGCATTTAGAGAAACTAGATGTGAAGATGGATTTCCTTCATGCTGATTTGGATGAAGAGATTTATATGCACCAGCCGCATGGGTATGAAGTCAAGGGTAAGGAGAAATTAGTGTGCAGTTGAAAAAGAGCCTATATGGGATCAAGTAAGCTCTAAGGAAATGGTACATGAGGTTTGATAGTTTTATGCATGAGCATGGTTACTTGAGATGTGAATCTGACCATTGTGTTTATTTCAAGAAGCTTGAAAATAGGAGCTATATTATTTTGTTACCGTATGTGGATGATATGCTTATTACAGGATCTAGTATGCAGGACATTGGTGAGCTTAAGGGAAAGCTAGCTCACATATTTTCTATGAAGGATTTAGGAGATGTAAAAATAATCCTTGGCATGCAAATACATAGAGACAGGAAAACAAGATTTTTTTTTGTCTTAGGAGGATTATATCTACAAGGTGCTTAGAAAGGTTAACATGCGTAAATGTAAAATCTACTAGTACACCTATGGTGGACACTTCAAATTAAGAAAATATCGTGTCCTTCATCACATGAGGAGTTCAAATACATGATACGAGTGCCATATGCTTTAGTAGTTAGAAGCCTCATATATGTTATGATTTGTACAAGACCATACATTACACAAGCAATGGGAGTTGTGAGTAGATATATGGCTAATCCAGTAAAGAGAATTGGAATATAGTCCAATGGATACTCAATTATTTGAAAGGGACATCTAGCATGCAATGAGTTATGATATGGAGGTTTGGATATTTCATTATGTAGATATGTTGAATCGGATATGGTGGAGATATGGATGGTCGAAATATCACTACTTGAATATATTTTCATAGTAGGTGGAACAACAAAGCTGGATTTTAAGATTACGAGAAGGTTGTGGCTTTTTCTACTATAGAGGCAGAGTATGTTGTAGCTATAGAGGCTAGCAAGGAGATGATATGGATGAGTATATTCATGGAAGAGTTGGGAAAGGAGAAAAGTGATTGTAAACTATTCAATGATAGTTAGAGTGCAATTCATTTATCAAAGAACTCAACATTTCATTCGAGAACGAAACACATTCAGTTGAGCTATCACTTCATATGACAAGTATTGGAGGATGGATAGTTAAATCTGAAAAATATTCATATAAGTAAGAACCTCATGGATATGCTAACGAAGCCATTAGAAAAGGAGAATTTGGAACTACACTCCACTTCTATTGGTCTTTGAGTTTGAGACTTAAAGAGGAATAAAAAAGCTAAGGAAGGATCTAAGAACGACACTTTGTATAGGTAAGGTGTAGTAATTAATCTCCAAGTGGGAGATTGTTGAGTTGTGGAGCTAAATTACTTCAGCTTAGCATGCAATGGAAACTTGCTGGAAAATACAAGAACACACCGGTTAAGGAGGAACCAGCAATAGTCATCCAAGACCGTCATCGGTTAGGTATGACCGACATCGGTCAGAAAGGAAGGAACTGAAAATGGTTAGGATAACCGCATCGGTTACATGTGCCAGGATATTTTAATTAACTCTTAGGAATTAGATATGTTTTTACCATGAAAATATATCTATTGATTGTAATTTCATGGCTAAGTACCCTAAGTCTATAAATGAATATATAGGAATAAAAGCTAGGGTTTAGAAGTAAGAAAGAAGATGATAAAAAGAATTAGAAAGAACTTGAAAATTTGGCGAGAGAGAGTATTCTTGGTGATGAAGCAAAATCTTGAGGGAAATAAAGTACTATACATATGACAGTGTGTGGAAGATTGTAAATCTTCATTGATGTCTTATCAAAGCTTTGGATAATATATTGGCTTGTTTCTTGGTGGATGTAGCCCACACTGGGTGAACCACATTAAATATGGTGTTGATTTATGTCTCTTGTTTTGTATATTTCTTCTCGTAGAATATCCACTTTTATTTGCATGTATGCTTAGATCTGCTATATTGTCTGTACAACCGGTGTGCTAACCCAACACTAGTCAATACCATAGATCAAGTAAAGAACTATACCTAACAACTAGATAATATCTCCTAATATATAAATAAATAAAAATAAATATCCACACAAATAAGTAGGTGAGGACAAATACAATAAAAGTAAATAATGTACCTAGGTGAACATGAGCTAAGGTAAATACCTACTCTAACACCCCCTTCAAGCGAAGCTATGGGCCAAAATAGAAGTGGCATGTCCATAGTATGAGTCCCAACAACTAGGCTTCGATGAGGTACTCATGTACAATATATCCATGAAGAAATTTCAAACCAAAAGAATGAAAGAATCCTACTAGAAGGAATGAGAAATAAGAAGAAGGAAGGTTCTCTCAAAAACACCCCCAAGAACAACTTCCAAAGCATTCCACGCAACTAAAGGTAGCAAGGTGATGAAAAATGCTTCAGTAAGATGATGTCGCAACTTCACTACTTGAGTCTAAGGTACTTCAAGCATATAACGCCATCCCGAATGTGCTGATGAATGAATTGGATGTGTATCTCAATATGCTTGGTCCTCTGGTGCTCAACTCGGGTTGCAAGAAATATAAATTGCACTTTAGTTGTCACACCAAAGTACGATTGATGAATCCTATGGGAATCCAAACTCGTGAATAACCTGCCGAAGCCAAAGAATCTACTGACTCACTATAACTACTACCCCAGTACTGCCTCAAGATGAAATTGTAATATCCTATTACTTTTTACACGCCCAAGAAACGGAGAAGAACTAAGACAGAAAAAGATAAAAATAAGTGGAAAGTGTGTCATCAATAAAACCTACCCAATATGAATTTGTATACCCAACCATCTGAGTATAACCCCTAGTGTAGTGTAGGCCAAAGTGGGAAGTGCCATGCAAATAACAAAAATCCTTTTAGTATCCCGCCACCCAAGTATGGGTCAAGTACATGATACTCCCAACCAACTACCTATTTAATGTAGGATCACAAAGTGGTGTGGTACATGTGGAAGTAAGAGTAACTCCAGACTAAAAAGGAGATGGAATTGGCTTGCAATCATCCATATCAAAGCACCTAAGAAGATCATGGGTGTAATTTTGTTGACTCAAATGAATCCTTGAATCTGTTTGAGAAATCTACAAACCAAGGAAATAATGCAATAGCCCAAGATCTGTCATGTCAAACCGTGTAGAAAGAGCCCTCTAAATATTCTCGAATATGGGAAGAAGAGCTTCCAAAGAAGTAACATATCATCAATGTACAAGAAAAGTATCACAATATCCTCACCAACATGCTTTGGAGATACACGGTATAGTTGGGTGGCAACGAACAAAACCAATAGATAGAAGAAAATAATCCATCTTCTCATACCAAGCTGAGGGGGTTGTTTGAGACCGTAGAGAGACCTTCGAGCTGAAAAATAAGAGAAGAGTCCTGAAAAAAATCTAGTCGACTACTCCATATATATTTCCCTTGTATATCTCCATGTAAGAAGGCACTCTTCACATCTACCGGTATACGGGCCACCCCTGTGATGAAGAAATAAAAGTACAAGGCATACAAAATCCATCTTGGCAAAGAGGTGCAAAAGTGTCGAGTAATCAATACTTTCAACTTGTGAAAAACCCTTTGAAACAAGACAAGCGTTATACTTGTTAATGGACCCATCACCGCATATTTGGTTCAATATACCCACTTACACCTAACCATCTTTCTTCCTTTAAGAAGAGACACCAAATCGCAAGTATGATTCTTCATCAAAGAAGAAGACTTATTTTCCATCACATTATCCCACTCCTGTATCCCATGAGCCTTTGAAAAATATTGTGGATTCTCGTAAAAATTCCCGATGCAAAAGTCCGGATCCTCGTAGAATGTCCGTAATGATGCCTAGTGGGTGGAATATCCTCTATGAAAGATGCTTTGCTTCAAAAATGTAGTACAATACCACTTACACATTGTGAGAACTTCAATGGGAATATGATCCTTAATGGCATCTATAACCTCCTCATCAATCTCCTCAAAGAAAGGATCCTCAAGATGAGATGAAGAAGAATAAGAAATGGAAGAAGATGAAGAATCATGAGGAGTGATGTGCTCATCAAAATAAACATGTGTTCGAAAAATAACATCATTTGTATTAGGATCTAAAAGATGACAAGCTCTCATCTCCTCACAATACCCTATAAAGACCAAGGGTTTACTCTTCTTATCCAAATCTTTCCTTTTCTTCTTTGGCACAAAGGCCCAAACATGGCTCCAAAAGACTCAAAAAAATGAGACATATGGCTTAGTGTTGGACCAAGCTTCCTCTGGAGTCAAATGCTCAAGTGTTATGTGTGGTGTGTGATTCTGAATGTAGTTAGCACAATTAACTACTTCTTCCCAATAGATAAGAGGTATATCTCTAGAATGCATCATACAATTAGCCATTTCCTTCAAAGTTCTATTCTTTCGTTTTGCTAAGCCATTCTATTGTGGAGTATGAGGAATAGAATGTTGGTGAATAATGCCTTGAGTTGCCAAAAAGTTAGAAAACTCATTGTTGAAGTACTCCCCCCATTATCAGTATGAAGGTTCTTTATGCTACTAGAATATTATTTCTTGACAAAATCCTTGAAGACTTTGAAGTGTGAAAAAACATCATTTTTTTACTTGATAAAATAAACCCAACTACACCTCGAGAAATTATCAATAAATGTAAGTGCATACTTAGCTCCATTGAAATATGGGGTAGGAAAAACCATCAAGTCACTATGGACACTCTCAAGTGGTGAAGAAGCTCTCTTAGAAAAATTCTTGGGAAAATTATCTTGGTGTTGTTTCCCTAATGCACAACCATGAAAAAATCCTTCAAGACAAGAAACTCTATGAAGACCATCTACCGTACCATGAGTACTCAACTCCTTCGAATATCCGTAATTGAGATGTCCAAATATTTCATGTAAAATCTTACTCTCTAAATTTACATGAGAAACCAATCCTATCCCTATAGAAGAAGTGTCATCAAAACCCTCAAAATGATATAGTCTAGAACTATTGATCCGAAAAACGTGTGTTGTATTTTTTTTCCACTTTTACAAGTTTCCAAAGATCGTGATTTTCTTAACCAATTTTAAGTATTCTAAACTCCAAAAATTGATTGAATTATGATTATTATGCATCTATAGAAGTGCGGAAAACTTGTGTATAAAATAAATATTCGAACTGAAAAACATTCGGATAACAAACAAGATTGTGTTTACGGGGTTCGAATTCCTACGTCCCCGAGTTCGATTGAGCCGATCCATTAATAATATTGAAATGCAAGTACAATAAATCTTACAAAAAAATAATAATGAATCACAACCTACAAATGAGCTGATCAATGTCCCAAGAACTCAAAAATAGTAGAAACTGTCCCAAGAACGATCATGGCTCCTACAATGTTTTCACAATGTGATCTCCCTGCAACTGTGTTAGAAAAACACCTACAAATGGAGATTTATAAACATTATATGAAAAAAATCATATTTCTGAGATCAGATCTAAATTCTGAACACTTTTCATGTTTACACCAAGTCACAATTCTAATGTATGTGCATTGAAATTCATGTTTTCCAACTAGCTGTCTTGAAGATCCCTGTTAAAATATGCATTCAAAGCTTCCAAAAACAGGTTAAAAATCAACAAAAAGATCAAATATTACATCGTTGGAATCGTCTTAGAATTTTCTTCATTTCATCTTTTTACTCCAAGTGCCCAATCTGAGTGCAAGGCCTTCAAAAATGGTGTTTTCTGAAACTGCCTCCTCTTGGCATTTACACAGACCTGTCCCCTAGTATAAGTTGAAGCGCCCCATTTTATAATCCGCCCAAGCCTCTAGGCGAGTTGGTCAGGATTGGTCTTGGGCAGCGGAGGTTATGGGTTCAAAACCCGGCGGCATGTATTAAGGCGGAGTCTATTTTGCATGTGGGTGAGATATCCCACATTGACCGCGTGAATGGAGGGATTAATGCTTATTATAGGCCAAACCGCCCGAACCACATGTGATTTCGGTCACACCTATCACCGTTTTGTTTGACCACATAATAGTGGCGAGCTGGCTGTATTTGAATTTGGATTTGTGTTGTTTGAAATGCCCGTGATATGGGCCGAGCTATGTAGTAGGGTTGTTGGCAATATGATAAGGTTTGACCGCCGAGTTAAGTGGAAACCGATGCATTGTTGATTGGCCCCAAACGGTTTGGCATATATGTGTGGCATGTAAATAATTAACACTTTTCGTCTCCCGATAGGCAATTTTGATCGAATTCGACGAGTGGTGGCAAGCCACGTGGTGGCTTGTGGACCCACCACATTGGTGATAATACCATAGTCCACACGGCGCCAGGCTCCCCTCCGTAATAAAAGTTGAGCCTCTTGTTCCCGTGCACCATTTTTACGCTCGTCGAAGACCGGTGATCGAAAACCAAAAAAATAACTCCCTTTTACCTTTTCACAACGTGTCGCAGGGCGATTGGTCCATTATTGACCAGTTGACTAGAGTTGACTTTCCCGTTGACCGAACTTTGACCGGACATAACTAGAGCTCCCGATGTCCGTTTGTCTCGTTCTTACAGTCGTTGGAAATATCTCAAGATGATATTCTACACTAACACCATTTAGAGATGTTTAGGGAATGTTTTAAAAATGATCCCCCCGATCACACCTCCCCACCGAGAAAGGCTTTTTGTCCACAAAAAGTTGTGTATCAACCCACACAAACATGCTATCTCTTCTGCGTTGCACAAACACATACAAGAACCCAAAATAACATTATAAGTTAAATAATTACAAATATTTGATTAGCTAGTCACATAACCGATCGAGATAATAACACCGAATTAAGCTAGTGTTCAACTGAAACGCTGCAACCCTGTCAACTCTACGCACAACTGTGA
Organism: Taxus wallichiana var. yunnanensis; assembly: GCA_018340775.1. NCBI lineage: Eukaryota > Viridiplantae > Streptophyta > Pinopsida > Cupressales > Taxaceae > Taxus > Taxus wallichiana. The sequence continues at coordinate 909,244,904 of CM031240.1, read as the reverse complement.
ACTGTCATACCCCACTGTAATGCCATCACAAATAACTGACTAGATAATAACACCCATTCTATTACGGAAAGCTAGTGTTCAACTGTCACTTTGTGATACGGCCAATTACCAAAAATTACAATTCCATAACACGAGATCAAATATCAAGACATCTAAACTGCCCACAATTAGGCTAGTGCCCACTGCCCATCTAAAACTGTAACAACTGCAAGTATTCACTATCAGAATATAATAGACTATCAACACCCAAAAATAGCTATAGTCAACAACTGAATCAACATGAATATGCCAAAACACTGTATCGCCATCACAAATAATAAGTCAGATAATAACACCCATCTATAACGAAGCTAGTGTTCAACTGACACTTTGTGATTATGCTGATTACAACTGCAAGTTTCAAATTTAGACATGCTACTGATGCCTATCCCTACATAGTGTTTTCAACAATGGAACTACCAACCAATATGAGAAAACAAAACATGAGTATGATGAACCTATCACTCAAATCTTCTCTTCAGTTGTTTCCATTCATTTTCAAAGCTTAAATATCAACTTAGGAACAAATCCTTATCAATCAACAGGAATCCCTAAAATATAGCTCTGAAAAACATTTTGCTTGCCTACTATCAACAATTTACTGTAGTGCAAATATAAAGTTGAGGAGTGTTTTTCCAAACCAATCACTTGGGTTTTTCCATTTTGGTTGTTTTACCTTCTCAATACCACAATGAGTTTTAGTTAGGTTTAGCACTGTTGGTTTTACAATATTGTTCTTTTTAACAACTTTCCAATTTTTTTGTTTAGAAACAAACCAACAAACCTTAACATCATGACCATTCCTATTACAATGGGAACAAAATTTAACTTCCCTGTTTTTAGGAGTCTTACCCATTTTACCATTCTTAGAACTCTGTCTACGAGAATGATTCCCCTATTTAGGAGAGGTAACATTCTTGCCATTTCTCACCTTTCCTTGGTGAGATTGGTCTTTAGCACCTATTTTCTTACACCTTTCATTGTTCCTCCTGATGGTGGAATCCTGCAATTCTAGTGGTGTAGATCCTTGGCTATTGGAAGCTTGTCTTCCTTCAACTGCTTTGGAACTTTCTCCAATTTCCATTTTCCCACTAGAATAACCCAAACCTGCAAACCGAGGCTGATCCTCTACCTGTACTAGGTTAGCATCACCTTGTCCATTTTTACCAAGGCCCGTTCCATTAAATCCCATCTTAACCATTAGCTTAGACCCAATTCCCTTAGTGTGTTTTTCAAACTGACCCAAAGGAACATCTAAAACTGAATGAGAGGAAGAATTAAAATGTGAACAACTTACAGTGCATTCTATCATAGTACCTGCATCTGATTTGGAAGGCATTTCCTTCTTGTGTTCACCTTGTTGCAGCTTTTCCAAGAGGGCATCCTTGGTTCGTATTTCTTCCTGCAACTCTTTAACAAATCCCATCAACTTCTTGCTCTCTTCAAGCATCTTGTTGACATATTCCTCTTTCTTGGTTATAGAGGATTGTGGCTCAGATTTTAACCGCACTATTTCCTCTTCTAAGGAATAAAAATTAGCTCTCAAGAAAGAGTTTTCTTCTTGGAGTTGGCGGTTTATGGCTTCAAGCTCATCCAGTTGCTCTTGTTTGGATGACTTGCCCATGATTCCCTGTTCCTGCAAACACAACCTGTACTTCCAAAACTGCACACTGCAAAAGAAGATTAACAAGCCCCAAAATGTCTGCACACTGAAATCAATACTGAAACTGAAGCCAAATTTTTAAACACAATTAGAAGCTAATCCGCAATCTAACTGCTCTGATACCAAACTTGATCTGAAAAACGTGTGTTGTATTTTTTTCCACTTTTAAAAGTTTCCAAAGATCGTGATTTTCTTAACCAATTTTAAGTATTCTAAACTCCAAAATTGATTGAATTCTGATTATTATGCATCCATAGAAGTGCGGAAAAATTGTGTAGCAAATAAATATTCGTGAATCAAAAACATTCGAGATAACATACAAGATCGTTTTGAATTCCTACGTCCCAGGTTCGAGATTGAACCGATCCATTAATAATATTGAAATGCAAGTACAATAAATCTTACAAAAACCAATAATGAATCACAACTTTTAAATGAGCTAATCAATGTCCCAAGAACTTAGTAGAAACGTCCCCAAGAACGATCCGTGGCTCTACACTGTTTTTCACAATGTGATTTCCACTACTCGTGTTAGAAAAACACCTAAAAATGGATATTTAAAAACATTATATGAAAAAAATAATATTTCTGAGATCAGATCTAAGTTCTGAACACTTTTCATGTTTACACCAAGTCACAATTCGGAGCAGTGCATTGAAATTCGTGTTTTCCAACTAGTTTGTCTTGAAGATCCTTGTTAAAATCTGCATTCAAAGATTCCAAAAATAGGTTAAAACTCAACAAAAAGATCAAATCTTACATTGTTGGAATCGCTATAATTTTCTTCATTTCATATTTTTACTCCAGTGCCCAAATTGAGTGCAATGCCTTCAAAAATGGTGTTTTTTTAAACCGCTTTGCCTCCTCTTGCTTTTACACGTGACCTATCCCCTAGTATAAGTTGAAGCACCCCATTTTATAATCCGCCCAAGCCTCTAGGTGAGTTGGTCAGCGGATTGGTCTTGGGCAGCGGAGGTTATGGGTTCAAAACCCGGCGGCATGTATTATGGCGGAGTCTATTTTGCATGTGGGTGAGATATCCCACATTGACCAGCGTGAATGGAGGTATTAATGCTTATTATAGGCCAAACTGCTTTTGAACCACATGTGATTTCGGTCACACATATCACCATTTTGTTTGACCACATAATAGTGGTGAGCTGGTTGTATTTGAATTTGGATTTGTGTTGTTTGAAATGCCCGTGATATGGGCCGAGCTATGTAGTAGGGTTGTTGGCATATGATAAGGTTTGACCCGAGTTAAGTGAAACCGATGCATTGTTGATTGGCCCCAAACGGTTTGGCATATATGTGTGGCATGTAAATAATTAACACTTTTCATCTCCGATAGGCAATTTCGATCGAATTCGACGAGTGGTGGCAAGCCACGTGGTGGCTTGTGGACCCACCACATTGGCGATAATACCATAGTCCACACACGGCGGCCGGCTCCTCCGTAATAAAAGTTGAGCCTCTTGTTCCCGTGCACCATTTTTATGTTCGTCAAAGATCGGTGATCGAAAACCAAAAAAATAACTCCTTTTGCCTTTTCGCCACGTGTCACGAAGGCGATTGGTCCATTATTGACCAGTTGACTAGAGTTGACTTTCCCTGTTGACCGAACTTTGACCGGACATAACTAGAGCTCCCGATGTCCATTTGTGACGTTCTTACAGTCGTTGGAAAGCTCTCGAGATGATATTCTACACTAACACCATTTAGGGATGTTTAGGGAATGTTTTCAAAAATTATCCCCGATCAACTATGATCAACAATACCCTAAGCAACCATTGAATGAGTCTCCAAAAAAATTTGTACTTCTACTCCATGTGGTGTAAAAGTCATTGTTTTCCCTTGACCAGAATGAAAATTTTGATATATAGAAATAAAATTTGTAGTGATGTTAGGAACATATAGTGCATCTTGGATATTGCCACAATCAAGTTTTATATCACCTTTTCCTTTAACAAAAGAAAGGAAAAATATCCAACCTCAATTTCGGAAGTAGAAATCAAACCCAGAGAAATAAAAGACTCCTTGGAATAATTCATGAGATGAGAAGCATTAGAATCTATAACCCAACCGTCTGCAAGTGGTGACTGAGATCTCCCAACAACATTAAGTGTTTTTCCATGTTGATTAGAAGGAGGCGTGGAGATAGATTTTTTTGTTTCTTGACCGCATCCTCTAAGGCTTGCATTCACTTATAACACCTATTTTCTTCATGATTACTACCCCCACAAAAAGAGCATGAATGACTAGACTTATTTTCTGATTTAGAAGACTCCTTGGGTTTTGAGTTGTTTTCTTTGGGTTTAGGACTATTTTGAGATGAAGAAGGTGTGCATTTTCGTTGTTTTTCCCTTTCCCTTAGGATTACATGCAACTAATGCCTTTTGAGAGGTGGAAGACTCAAGGTGATACAATTTAGATTCTTCCCTAGTAAGTCTTTCACAAAATGTTTCTAAATTAGTTATTTTGAATGTGTCACTTAAGCCATCCATGCTAGAGAAAAAGGTAGAAGAAAAAAATTGGAATGGTCCTCTCAACTTGGATAGAATCAAGTAAACACACTCTTCATATTTCTTATCTCTTCCACTCCCCTTCAATTGTGTCAACAAATGCTTGAACTTGGTAAGATAGTCTATAATTGTTGGAAAATCTTCAGGATTAAGAGAGGTGATCTCAATTTCAAGTTGCATGGCTCTCATATGATCCACCTTACCAAATAAATCCTCCAATTTCTCCCATATTTTGAAAGGAGAGTCACACTTTTCCAAATGAAACAAAATACTATCACTTACATAAGTTCCTATCAAACCCATACACTCATCAAATTTGCACTGGTACTAAAATTTCTCATATTCTCTAGTGAACATTGGTTGTTATGAAGAAGTTAAAGCCCATAATCCTTTCTGCTTGATTATTGTTTCCATTCTTGGTTTCCATGTGTGGTAATTATATGTTGTTAATGGCTCAACATGATCTAATGTAGAAGTAGATAAAGACACTATGCTCAAAAATTACCAAAAGAAATGCAAGAACCAAGCAATGCAACAAGACCCTCAAACAATGCAAACAAACACCCCCATATTTTGGCACTTTATAATGAGTACGTGTTACAATATGGAACTTTGTAGTGAGAGATCTCAAAATAAATATTTCCAATAGAAAGAGAATGAAAAAATCACTTTTGCAAAAATGGAACTCAAAACGAGTTACCAATCAAAAGATTCAAGTATTTCAATATGATTCTCTACTATTTATTTTAGTTGCCACTAAAATAGAATAAAATTATCTTTCCTTCACCACACAAATAAAATGAAAGGGGGATGGAGTTAAGAACCTACTAGTAGGAATAACGAGCTTTAATCCCTCATATGACCATACCATCTAACCAGGGGGCTAAGGATTTCAATGGGTGTAGATCAAGGAAAGAACTATACTTAACAACTAGATAATATCTCCTAATATCTAAATAAATAAAAACAAATATCCACACACATAAGTGAGTGAGGCTAAATACAATAAATGTAAATAATGTACCTAGGTGAACATGAGCTAAGGTAAATACCTTCTCTAACACATTTTGGGGCATAGATAATGTTTTCTTCAAACTCAAGCATTTAAATACTTGGATATACAAACAACTCAGTCTTGGTGACCATCGTTATACATTTGAAGAGGGGAGATTCCTTTTCACCACGTGACATTGTAGTCAAGATTCCCTTATTCCTATGAGAATTTTGCATCAACAACAAGCACATGAATGTATTCAACAAAATAGAGAGAAAGAGATTCATTTCATACAAAATTTCACCGACACGAACCACTAGACCTTCTTCTTGCATGATCTTGACTAGATATGGAGAAATAAGGAGACTTTAAACAAATTCCCATCTTGATAGGATTGATTTTGAAATAATTTTGAACATTTTTACTATCAAGATAATAAGACATTGATGTCCTTCTATAAAAAAATGTGCATAGTGATAAAAATAGAGTTGTGTATTCAAAAACTTGACACTCCGAACATTTCTTAGCTAAGAGGGATTTCTAGACTATATTTCAACCCGTAGACACAAAATCACACACTTTGGGTAATTATCTAGTCCTGATTGCATACTATTATTCATATGATTTCTAAGTAAGAAAAGTACTAATCAACCCATGTCTTTGCCAAATTTTTCCTTCTTTCTATTGTCACTTTTTGGTTTTTCAATATGTCTAGCTCAATTTGTATTTTCATACGTCAACATTTCTCATTCCGGACACTAACACATAACTAAGATGCAAGTGCTTGATGCTCCCATCATCTTTGGGCACCCCTAAACTCTTTGTACTTTGATCACATATTTTGGGTCATTTAAATCCAATTGAGTATTTTATCTTTTTGGTAGTTGGCCTTTTTAGGGTTAAATTACAATATTCAAATAAGGGAATCATATAAATATAAATTTATGTCATATTAATAAAGGAACAAGCACTAAGCATTAGCTACTACCACCTAAGGTTGCATCTAAATACTATTCAAGAGCATTCAAGTATCCATTATAACATACATTAAAAGACAAGTGGCTTAATTATTCTCGAATACACTTCACAGGATGAGAGTCTATTCTATTTCATTTTGAAATCTATTACACTTATTTACATCTAGATAATTCACTTGCTATCAAAGTGCAACATACAAAAGAGCCATATAGCGAAAGATTCCACACACACACATAGAAATACATTGGGTTTGAAATGTTCTACAAAAATTAGTCGAAGATGATCACTTATTTAATAGCCTAGACAGTTCGAACCCTCATTTTTCATCTTTCATTTTTAGTATTTGATGTCTCTTTGAGGGTGTTGCATGTTGTAATTTCGTTGCATGTTTCAGTGATCTTGGTGATCATTGTGTGACCTACTAGTGACCAGAGGGGAAGGAAAACAAACATCATGCAACTAGTGAAATATAATTTTCTCAGGCATTTTTGTAGTCATAGGTGGCCACTATTGGTTTGTAGCACCTACATAAGCGCACGTGCCCTTTTCTAGGCACGCCTATGCAACATATTCCCACCGATATGTATTTTTTGAGCTTCATGCCATAATATGTTCTTCAAATTTTCTATTTTTCTAGCCCTTTGCACCTTAAGGATATTTGCAAAACAACTAAGTCATTTTATCCCTTCTTTGCAACTAGGGTTTCACATTTTCTAACTTAGTTTGCTTGAGTTAATTACTTTACTTAATTGTGCATTTATTTATTGCTACAATAACAATTAGAATAGGTGTATATTACTCATATTTTTCTTAATCATTTTGGCTAACCCAAACTTGATCTAAACACTCTTAATATCCTCATACTTTTATTTCTCTTATCTTCCTAGGATATTCTCATCATGAGTATCTCTATGAATGACTTCTTGCTCATTAATCCTGAATTAAAAGATAAAATAAAAAATATCCTAGATAATATTATCCAATTTTTCCCCTCAGGTGAAATTGGACAAACATGACCTTGCATACAAAGAAAATGGAGGGATTGATTCAGTCATGGGAGCTTGCATTTCAAGATTGGCCCATAGGTTGAAGTAGGCCAAGCACATTGTAGAGAATTTTAGGAAATGAAGAAGCTCCGAAGTATAAATTTTAGACTTCGGAGGTGGGGCCTTTCAGAGGTAGGAGAAGTAGAGAAATGAGTAGAAAATTATGAAACCCAAAGTCCAAATTTTGGACTTTGGGCTTTCGTGGTTCGGAGTTAGCGCAGGGTCGAGAAGATGAACACCATGCGAACCTCCAAAATCTCAAACACAAACCTCCGAAATCCCGAAACCCAAACCTTTGAAATCTTAAAACCTAAAACCTCTCAAAACATGAACCGACAAAATATAGAAACCCTAAAACCTCGGAGTCCCAAACTTGAACCTATGAAACCCCGAAACCCCAAACTCCTAAACCCTCGAAAACATGAAACTTGAAGTTCCAAAACCTAGAAACCTCGATGTCTCGAAACCCCAAAATTTAAAAGGTCTGAAACCCAAAGTTTCATAATTTTGGAACCTTTTTCTCAAGCAATGAACAACATCATGGGACATAGTTTTAGAATTCAAACTTTGAAGTCTTAATTTCAGACTTCGGATGTTCAACATTTTGTAACCTTTGAGCAATCTTGAGTAATGAACAAGAAAAAACTTTGAAATCAAAATTCTTGAAATTTTGAATCCCAAAAGTCTTAAATTTCAAGTTTCGGAGGTTGCAATGCATTTCATAGTTCGAAGAAAAAGAGCCAACTACTCGAATTTATTGTAGTATGGCACCATCATCTTTAGATGGCCACAAATTTTGACTCTGAAGCTCTAATTTACACAAAATTAGACTTTTTGGAAATCTCTTAGTGTCCTTTACACAAATACGAATGGTTTTATATTTTTAGTGAGACTAAGTACTTAAAAATGAATAAATAATACATTTTAGAGGGTGTCCCTAGGTTTCTCACCTAACAAAATGATGAGGTATGGGTTTCCTTTCTTCTTCAAAAAGGAAAATTATGAGGAATGGATTTTGTAGTGGCACCCATCATTGTTGTAGGTGATTTTAATGCATTTTAGGGTGGTTGAAGAAATATTTTGAATTCTTCTCTCTCCCTTTTCTCATTCTTCCTATATATTGTAAGGAGGGGCTCATTTCAAAAGGTTGGATAATCTTACTTTGTACCCTCCCTTCTTCTCTTGTCTGTAAGTGAATTTTTGGAGTTCAAACCTCTCATTCAAGTTGTAAATGCAAATTAGTGCCTCTTGGCCATTGTAATACATTGTATGAAATATTTGGGGAAATAATACATGTATGTGGATGAATTTCAACCCTTCATTGTGTTCATTGCATTCTCCTAATCTCGCATTGCAATTTTGGTTAATCGTGGCATATTAAACTCGTGTTACATATTTAATGGTCCGTGTTTAATGGTGAATGAATTGGTGATAAGAAACTAATTTATGTTGATGTTCATCCTCTTCAATCTTGTTTCACTTTCATTTCCATGCAAGGAAAATTATTCAACATTCCTTTGGTGCATCACCTCATGTAGATTAGGTTTAATTTCTTACAATCTTTTCAACCCTGTCTCCTTGGAAAGTTAGAGTAGATTTTAGGATAGATCCTCTACAATTTAAATGTGTGTATCAGAATAGAGGAATAGGAACCGACCTTCATCTAGAGAGCTTTCCTAATTGCAAAGTCCCACACTTTGGGAAAATATCCATGTTATGCAATCACACTGATAGTTTCAATCTATTGAGTTGCAAACAATCATGGGTGTTGTGATTACACATCAAAAGATACCACATAAATTCCTACTAATATTTATCCGGATACAATATCTCGATACATTTGTAGATGAATTTTCTCAACATGTTGCTTTTCCGTCTAATCTTAATGTTTATCTTGCTATTTTTGATAATGATCCACCCCTACATATCATGATTCACATTTATAATATGGGCATCAAACACACTTTAATCGATAATGGATATGAACTTAATCTTTTTCCTATGTCATTCCTTGAAAATATTGGTCTTTCTACTGCTAATGTTAGTCCATCATGTCTTTCTCTTCATGCATATGATGGATCTGTTCATCCATGCATAGGTCACATTAATTTTCCTATCACTATTGGGCCAAAACACTTAACATGGTTTTCTTTTTCATCACTTCCCGTTTCAGTACAAATATTTACTTGGTAGGCCATGGCTTCATGTTATGCAAGTAGTTCCTTCTATAGTACATCACTATGTCAAATTCATACATGAGGGCATAGAGTATACAATTCCTAGTGATCATCACCCATTCAAATATTGTGACCATGATCCCAATACTACACTTCCTACTCCAAGAACTGATACTACTTTTGATGAACCACAACCTATGGATACTCGCCTCATTTTCCACCACTTGAAGGTGTTATTTACATGATGGATACTATTTCATCTACACCATCACCTCCACTTGATTCTAGTACTGGTTATAGACACAAAATCATGCACTTTGGGTATATCTATAGCCCTAGTCTCATACTACTTTTCATATGGTTTTTGAATGAAAAAGAGTACTAATCAACCCATGTATTTGGCCATTTTACATTGATTTCTATTTCTACTTTTGATGTTTCACTTGCACTTGTCAAGTCCATACCGCCATACTTGAGTTTTCCCTATTTCTTACCGGGACAACCAAGTGGGATTGGGCTACCCCAAGCACCTTGGTCTCCTTTGGGTGCCGTGATACTCTTTGTAATTTATTTTCACTTTTTGGGAACTTTCTAGCCATTTGAGCTTTTTTATATTTTTTTGTGGTTGACCTTTTCGAGGTTAGTTATATAATTAGAGCAAGAGAACCATATAAATATAAAATTATGTGACCATAATGAGGTACTAAACACTAAGCACTAGTATCTCCACCTAATGTTGCATCCATCAAAGAATTTTATTACTCCATTTGCATCCATCTAGCTACATCAAAAGGGGAAAGGATGATTCAACCGCATAACACTTCATAGGAGGGAGTTCATCCTATTCCATGTACCATTTATTTACATTCTAAATCTAGTTATTACTCATTACTCACAAAGTGCGATACACACAAACACCTAGAACTATATTGGAGTCCGAGATTTAGTGCAAGTGCTTGGTTAGTAAGTCCATCATTTCGGTGGTTGAGGTCGGTCTGAACCCTTCATATGCATATTCATTTTTAGGGTTTTGATGCTTTATCTAGGGTTTTTCAGTGTGAATATTTTATTGTAGGTCTTCCAAAACTTTGGCAATAGAACAAAGAAATCAACGTGACAGAATTTAAGATAGGAAAACACTCGGTCACACGTTAGAGAAGATTACTTGGTCATTTTTACATACCAAGGTGCTCATATCTCATTCGAGGGCACCCCAAGAACCCCCATCCCTCTCCTATTTCCCTATTCTAGCTACTCAACTTGGATCTATATTTTCTTAAGTCCTTGTCTCGGCAGCTTTCCTCCTCGTATCCATCCCTGTCTCCTCTCGTGACACAATCCTACAAATCCATCAAATCAGCTAAGGATTTTCAAACCCTCTGCTGCACTTAGGGTTTTTACATTTTCATATCTTAGTTGCTTGAGTATATTTTCATGATTCATTTATTTACTACTTCTATAACATTAGTTTAGGCTAGAATAGAAACTTATATTTCAATTTTAGCTTAATAATTTTTTACCCCAAAATCAATCTTCACGCTCCTTGGATCCTTAGTATTCCTCATCCTAGTGTCTAGTCATCATATCAATGATTGTTTTCTTGTAAATCTTGATTACATATTTCGATCTACATGATTTTAGATCCTCCTAGGGTCTAATTACCATGCATATCTCCATCCATAACTATCTCTGTAGATTCACCTTGATTGCATCCCTAAGCTTAAGAAATATTTGGATACTACTTATATTACTCCTCACACATCACGCGAATATGTGTATCATAAGTTCACTTCCACACTATCCCTCAATGCGGATTAAATAACTTTCACCTATGATGAGTTACCTCCGAATAAAATGCTCGAGTATGACCCTCTCTTATATATCCAAGTTTTCATTCATAATGTCAAAGTTAAACACACTTTGATTTACAATGGGTTTGGTCTTAATATTTGTAAAATAACCTTTCTCCATCACTTAGGTATTTCAAATATTTATTTAGCTCTATCATCGAGTATCCATTTGAGGCTTTGAAAACATCCCCAATTGTGTCTTAGGTACTATTAGCCTCCCCATCACTATTGGTCCATGTAAAATCACTATTTCATGCAATGTTATGCTTAACGGCCTTAATTATAATATTCTTTTTGGTGACCATGGATACATGCCATGCATGTGGTACCCTCTACTTTGCATATGCGACTTAAATTTCGGCACCAAGGCATTCTTTAAAATGTTTAGGCTGATCTGTCCCATTTCACATATTGTTACGCTATCGAACAATCTAGTTATACCCCTAACTCCTCTTATTCCTCTCAATACTTATCTAAATATGGGGTAGGATATGAATTCTTACACCCTTATGGTTTCTCTAATAAGGATACAAATCGAGAGAGAATTGGGTATAACCATTGTTAGGTTGTGGAGCCTGTTTTCATGTGTGAAAGTGTTGAAGACTGCATACACTAAAGTCTTGTACACTTTTCATGTATCCACCCGACATATCGAGAAATGTGCTTTTCTCATATGGGTGAGTTTTTGACCCATAGGTTTATGGGACTGGTTTTGCCCATGGTTTTGATACCCACGGTTTTGTAAAACTGCTTAAGCAGTTGTCTATTTATATGGTCTTATGCATATGATAGATGTACAAGCAAATGTATTGCAGATGTGTTTTGAATTCGGCTGTGAATTCTGTAGAGTTTGTTGAGCATAGCTCCAATGATCTGGGTATTGTATTGAGAGAGCGGTGGCTTGTAATAAAATCTGAGCAAGTGATTCTTGGTGGACGTAGCCCAAATTGGGTGAACCACGTTAAATATTGTCTCTTTGTGTTGTGTTATTTTATTCTGCAATTTTATTTGAGATCTGTAATAATTTCTGCATATTAGTTTCTCTTGTTGCGATTACGTGAGGGATTATTCCACATATTTTATCCCTTATTTCCTAACAATTGGTATCGAGCTGGTTTGGTTTCTTTGAAGTGTTGAATCGCGAGGAAAGTTTTTAGCTTGAGTGGGAGCTATGGCGAGATGAAGGAAGATCTAGGGTTGATAAATTCAACGGGTAGAATTTCGAGTCTTTGGAAGATGCGAGATGGAAGATTACCTTTATCGAAGGATCTTTATACTCCGTTGTGCTAGAAGGTGAACAAACCCTCGAGTATGACAGATGCGGAATGGGATTTGTTGGATCGGAAGGCACTTGGAATGATCCAGTTGAGTCTTGCATCTTCGGTATTATTTAATGTTTGAAAGGAAAAGACTACAAAAGATCTAATGGATGCATTAGGAAGTTGTATGAAAAACCCTCTACCTCTAATAAGATATTTTTAATGAAAAAGTTGTTTAATATGAAGATGTCGAGAATAGTTCGTAGCGAGATCATTTAAATGATTTCAATACGGTAGTGAATATGCTAGCTTGATTCTGATAGAATTTGATGAAGAAGTTAGGGCTTTATTAATTACATGCTCTTTACACGAGAGTTGGAATAGCACAGTAATGGCGGTAAGTAACTCGGTTCAGTAACTCGAAGTTGAAGTTTGAGGATGTTGTAGGGGTGATTCTAAGCGAGGAAATGCGAAGAAAAAGCTCTGGGAATCTTCTACTTCGAGGAATGCTTTGTGATGGAAACTAGAGGAGACGAGAAGAATAGAGGAAACCATGGAAAATCAAAAGATCGGGCAAGAGTCAAAATCCAAGAACAAGATTGTATCTTTGGAATTGTGGAAAGCTTTGGGCATGCGAAAGAAGAATTGTTGGGAGCTTCGGGATAAGAAGAAACAACGAAGAAAAACAAGGAGGCAAATGTGGCAGCGGGTAATGTATGTCGGGATGCTTTGATTCTTTCTTTGCACATATTATTGAATCTTGGGTTTTAGATTCGGGCTTCTTTCCATGCTTCTCCACATAGGCATTATTTTGTTGATTATGTTCGAGGAGATTTTGGGCATGTTTTCTTGGTGATGATGAGCCTTGCGCATAGTTGGAAAAGGTTACATTGTTCGGGTTAAGATGCGAGAATGGGAATACTTGGCTATTGAAGGATGTCGGACATGTGCCTACATTAAGATGAAATTTGATATCGGCGGGCGGTTGGGAAGTGATGGTTGTCTTGTGATATTTACTGAGTAGACTCTTGGAAGGTTACGAGGGTGCTCTTGTGGTGGCGAGAGGTAAGAAGGTTGGAACCTTGTATTTAACCACTTGATAGTACTAATGATTGTAATCTTGTGGCTTGAGATGCGAGATCTGACATTACATTATGGCACTATAGGCTCGGTCATATGAGCCATAAGGGCATGAACATCATAAAGAAGAATTTTCTGGATATACGAAAAGGTTTGGATTTACGTGAGAAGCTGCATATATGGGAAACAAGCGAGTAAGGTTTCTCAGGTTGGACCTACTGAAGAAAGAGAGTAAGTTAGAGTGGTGCATTCGATGTGTGGGGGCGGCTCGGGTATCATCTCTTGGGGTTCAAGTTATTATGTTACTTTTATTGATGATGCACAAGGAAAGTTTGGGTTTATTGTATTAGAAACAAATCGATGTATTTGACACTTTTGTTAAATGGAAAGCCTTGGTAGAGAATGAAACGAGGTCTTAAGCTAAAATGTCTCGGTCGAGATAATGGAGGGAGTATTGCAGCGTGAATTTGATGATTATTGTTCTAAGAATGGAATCCGTAGGCAAAAGATGGTTCGGGAACTCCATCGAGAATGGGGTATCGAAAAGGATGAAACAGAACAATAATGGAGCGTCTTTAGGAGCATGAGGTTACATGCAGGACTGCCTCTTTCTTTTTGGGCAGAAGCGGTGAGCACAGCTGTGTACTTGATAAACAGAGGACCCTCAAGTGCCTTGGATGGAGGCATACCTGAGGAGGCTTGGTATGGTAAGAAAGTTGATTATTCATTTCTTAGAGTCTTTGGATGTGAGGTGTTTGTTCACATAGACAAGGATGATAGGACTAAGCTAGAGGCTAAATCAGAAAAATGTACTTTCATTGGTTATGGTGGTGATGACTTTGGATATAAATGTTGGAGTATTAAGGACAAGAAAATCATTCGATCTAGGGATGTGGTCTTTAATGAGAAAGTCATGTATAAGCGCAATTGCAGGAAAATAGGGAAGAATCCAAGAAAGAATATGCAGCGGTAGAGGATCTTCCGGATGGGAAAGTGACACATGAATTAGTTCAGGAACCCCCTCAACAGGAACCCCAAACTCCTATATTGAGGAGGTCTTCTAGGGTAAGAAGAGAACACAGAACATTTTCTCCTTCTCTTTATTATTTATTACTCACTTGATAGTGGAGAACTAGAGAGCTTTGATGAAGCAATGCGAGGTAGATGCCGAGGAAGAAGAAGTGGGAGCAAGCCATGGATGAGGAGCATCGAGGCTCTCATGGAGAACCGGACATGGGATTTGGTAAAGCTACCCAAGGAAAAAGAGCATTACGAGAATAAGTGGGTGTTTAGAGTCAAAGAGGAAGAAGGAGGCAAGAAAAGATACAAGGCCGGTTGGTGGTCGAGGGTTTGCACGAGAAAAAAGGTATAGATTTTGATGAGATTTTTCTCTGTAGTAAAAATGACTTCTATCGAACTATTCTTGGAATAGTGGCGTGAGAAGACTTGCACTTAGAAACGATTAGATGTAAAGGCGCATTTCTCCATGGTGATTTGGAGGAGGAGCTATATATGCGGCAGCGGAAGGATATGAAGTCAAAGGTAAAGAGGAGATGGTGTGCAAATTGAAGAAGAGCTTGTGGCACAGAAACAAGCTCCACGTCGATGGTATAAGAAATTTGATAGCTTCATGATGGAGCAAGGTTATATCGAGATGTCATTATGACCATTGTGTGTATCTGAAAAGAAATTTGAGGATGGAAGTTATATTATCTGTGTTTGTATGTTGATGACATGTTGGTTGCGAGGTAAAAACATGCGAGGAAATAAAAGTACTCAAAAGCGACTAAGTGAATCATTTGCTATGAAGGATTTGGGTGCAGCCAAACAAATCCTTGGTATGAGGATATCTCGGGATAGGAAGGAACGGAAGTGACTTTATCTCAGGAAGAGTACATTAAGAAGGTCTTGGAGAGGTTTAATATGCGGGATGCTAAACCGGTTGGGACTCCTTTGGCGAGCCATTTCAAGTTATCAAAGGAGAGCGTGTCCCAAGACGAGCGGGGAAAAGAAACCAAATGTCAAGGTACCTTACTCATCGGATTGGTAGTTTGATGTATGCTTATGGTGTGCACTAGGCACGATATTGCCCATGCGGTGGGAGGCTGTGAGTAGATTTATGAGTGATCCGGTAAAGAGCATTGGCAAGCGATAAAGTGGATCCTTCGGTATTTGAGAGGACCATGGGGATAGTTTTGTGCTCTGATGGATCAAACACCACTTTACGTGGTTATGTAGATTCGAGATATGGTGGAGATGTAGACAGCGGGAGGAGCACGGACGAGTTATATTTACACTTGTAGGTGGGACAGCGGTGAGTTGGATTTCACGACTACGAGAAGTGGTGGCTTTGTCGACCACATGGAGAGGTGAGTATGTTGCTGCCACGAGGCAAACAAAGAGATGATTTGGTTCTGACAATTGCTTGAGGAGTTGGGGCATAAGCGGGAGGAATGTAAGCTGCATAGTGATAGTCAGAGTCTTTATACACCTAGCTAAGAACTCTGCTTTCCACTCTAGGACAAAGCATATACAGTTAAGGTACCATTTCATCAGGACAACTTTGGAGGAAGAGAAGTTGAAGTTGGAGAAGATTCATACCAGTCAGAATCCTGCAGACATGATGACCAAGGTGGTCACAAGGGAAAAACTAAAGTTGTGTTCAACTTTGGTTGGTCTTCACAAAAACTAGTGAAGGGTTGAGAAGCTTGCTCAGAGGAAAACTAGTCTCCAAGTGGGAGATTGTTAGGTTGTGGAGCTTTTTTTCATGTGTGAAAGTGTTGAAGACTGTACACTAAGAGTACTATACACTTTTCATGTATCCTCGCTCGGGGTTCGGGGCGGGCTGGGCCCCGGCGAGAAGTCGGGCGCAGTAAAAGGAGTTGGGCGCGCCCCCAAAAAAAAAATTTAGGCGTAAAATTTTTTGGCCTCGAAAAATGCACCCAACATATCGGAAACGTGCTTTTCTCATATGGGCGAGTTTTTGACCCCATAGGTTTATGGGATGGGTTTTGCCCATGGTTTTGATACCCACGGTTTTGTAAAACTGCTTAAGCAGTTGTCTATTTATATGGTCTTATGCATATGATAGATGTACAAGCAAATGTATTGCAGATGTGTTTTGAATTCGGCTGTGAATTCTGTAGAGTTTGTTGAGCATAGCTCCAAACGGATCTGGGTATTGTATTGAGAGAGCGGTGGCTTGTAATAAAATATGAGCAAGTGATTCTTGGTGGACGTAGCCCAAATTGGGTGAACCACGTTAAATACTGTCTCTTTGTGTTGTGTTATTTTATTATGCAATTTTATTTGAGATCTGTAATAATTTCTACATATTAGTTTCTCTTTGTTGATCCATATATTGAGGATCGGTATTCCCTTCTCAATGAAGAAACCATCAAATACAATCTCGGAATGGATACTGACCCACACACAATTTTTCTAGATGCCCCACTCACACATAATGAAAAAGGATATCAAATGAGTATTACATGAATTCTCTTATATTTTGACATGGGATTATAGTTACATACCCGGTATTGACCAATTTTTAAATTGCAATGCATAACATTTTCCTTAACCACTGCACAAATCCCATCTAACAAAAGATCTACAAAATGCATCCCAAAGCATCACTTCTCATTAAAGAAGAAATCTATAAACTACTTAATGCCAATTTTATCCATGTAATTGACTATACCAAATGGGTATCTAATATTTTCCCTATTATGAAACCCTATGGTCATGTCTCGTTTTGCACCGATTTTTATGATTTAAACAAATCTTTCCCAAATTATAGTTACCCCTTACCTCATATTGATGCCATTATTGATTCCATATCTTATGTTTCATGGATGGATTTATGGGATATATTCAAATCAAAATCAATCCCATTGATCAAGAGAAAAATTCATTTACCACACCATGGGGAACATTTTTCTACATGGTTATGCCATTTGGCCTTAAAAATGCCGGCATAACATATCGTTTGAAATGAAACACATATTCCTTGAATATATTCACAAAATTATAGAATGTTATCTTGATGACATCTTAGCTAAATCCAAACGCCATTCCACTCGTTCTAGGGATATCTAAAATCTGTTTGAACACTTATGTAAATACCAAGTGCGATTAAATCCCAAGAAATGCTTTTTTGGGTCACCATGGGTAAACTTCTTATATATATCATCTCACGATTAGTGTGGCACCGAAATTTATCCTAACAAGATAAATGCCATCGTTAACATGCATCCTCCTAAAAATTTACACCAACTAGAATCATTACACGAAATATTCATGCTATCCAAAATTTCATTACACAACTTGCTGATAAGACTCAACCATTCACATGCCTCATGAAGAAAGATACTAAGTTTATATGGAACGAACAATTCCAACATGCTTTCGATGACATAAAAACATATATTTTCACTCCTCATGTCTTGGTTCCTTCACTTGCTAAATGACCATTATTATTATACATTTCCACTATATTTTATGCCTTGGGATCCTTAATGACACACATTTATGATTCTCACCATGAGTGAGCAATATATTACATTAGTTGAATGCTATTCTCTTACGAATGAAACTATAGTTATATCGAAAAGATGTGTCTTGGTATTTTTTTCACGAAACATTACGTCATTATCTACTTAATCATGAGGTACATATCATCACAATACTTGACCCATTACGATACCTCCTATCATGTACACATATGTTGGAACGTCTAACACCTTTGGGTTATGATACTCTTTGAATTTTATTTTAAGTTCATACCACAAAAACAATCGAAGGATGGGTTATAGCCAATCAATTATAAGAAACACCCCTTCTCGATGCATCTCCAGTGTTTGATTACTTCCGTGATGATTTTACTACCTACAATATTGATATACATACATGGAAAATTTATTTTGATGGCTCTCGTTGTCCATTCCTCTGCCGGAGCCGGGATAGTGTTCGTTACACCACGGGGGTGATCTACTCCCCTTTGTATACCACATAGGGTATTCTTGTATAAATAAAAATTTTGAATATGAATCCCTCATCAAGGGCCTTCTCACTGCTAAAATCCTCATTCATGACCTATACATCCATGGTGACTCTCGATTAGTTATAAACCAAGTAAACGATACTTATCATAAAAAGGAGGAACATTCAATCCCATGTTATACACTTATAAAATACCTCTTGGATACTTTTGAATCTTATTCTAACACCCACAGCTTCTAGCGAGGATAAACATCATGCATATGCTATGGATAGTGCGACATCATTCATCCTGCAAGATATTACCGATGAAAAATCTACATTTATCATTACACACTTCCAACATCCTTTAATCTCTACATTACCTCTTGAAGCTTGTGTCGTAACGTGCGATCGGAATATTCGAATGGTTCACATCCATTTATAATTACTTACATTAAAAAACCATTCCCGATAACCTACAATGTCATGAGGCTTGATGTTTATGACATGAGGCTACTCGTTATGTCATTGTAGGGATGAAATTATTTAAACGTGTAATCTATGGTTAAAAATTACATTTTTAGGGATTATAAATATCCCTACCGCTATCTCATGTAGATCCATGATAATATGTGCAAAGGCCATTTTATGGAAAGGATATGTCACAAAATATTTTGCATCAAGGATATTATTGGCTTACAATGGAGCTGGATTGTATTGATTATGCTACTCATTGTGAGAAGTTCCAAAAGCATGGTAATATCCACCATGCACCCACATATGACCTTGACCAATCATGTCAACTTAGCCCTTCTCTATTTGGTGACTCAACATTATTAGGATGATCTATCCTAAATCTTTCAAAGGATGCAAATTCGTTATTCTGCCACCAAGTACTTTACTAAATGGGTCAAGGAAACTCCCATGTAAATGGTCATTGAATACCGACATCTCTTCTTTCCTCACAACCTATATGATCACACACTTTGGTGTGCCTTCTACTATAATTACTAAAACTAGATCTTCTTTCGAGACATAAGGATGCTAATTTTTTTCCAAATTTAAAATTAAAAAATAATTTTCTACACCTTATTATCCACAAGGAAATGGCCAAGATGAGGCCACCAAAAAAACCATTATCAAAATATTACACAAGACAATAGATTCCAGTGGTAACGATTGGCATAATTAATTATTTTATGCTCTATGGGCTTATCATACTAGTGTTGTCACACCTACTAATGCTACTCCATTTTCCTTGGTTTATGGTGCTGAGGCTGTCATTCCATTAGAACTTGAAATACCTTTGTTGTATGTTTCAATCAAAGGAATTCACAAAGATAATGACTATCACAAAATTGCTTACATGATTTAGAAATGTTGGACTCATGCCACATCCAAGCACTCAAACATATTCACACATATCAATCTCACATTGCACATACATACAATCGTAAAATTTGTTCTCCAAAGTTCAACATCGGAAACCTTGTCTTAAAATAAAATTTAAAAAATACAAAAGTTGAATCCCTCTTAAAGGTAAGTTCAAACCAAATTGGATTGGTCCATATATAATCATTGAAAAATTGGTGGTGGAGTTTATCGCCTCACCACACTTTTAGTAAAACCACTCAAAACCCTACTCAATGTTATGCATCTTAAGAAATAATATGCCTAAACACAAAGCTCATTATCCTATGATGCACTCTAGTCTCATAGTCCATACTATACTATTGAGGGTATACACCACTAATATAACTCACCACATATGCACATTCATCATACAAAATTATATCATGAGTCATCCCTTGGTTAGTGGTATACGACATAGGCTAAATCATCACCTTATTCCTCATCTTATAGTGGTAAATGCACTAGGCTACATCACAATCTATTTCGATCATATCTTTGTGATATATTCTTATGATAAATCATCACACATTTCATACATCATTCTTGCGTCGCATTTCATCACCACCCATTCACTTCACTATGCGACAAACATTATTTGAACCATTTCCCAATGACATACTCTCATTTACGGTTCATTCTTGACTACCGAGGGAAATAAACAAATGAACCTCACTACATACAATTCCATTCACTTTGGGGGCACACAACTCATATCATTCATCTTGCATTCGATTCCATCCATCCACATCATCTTTGCATATCTTGGTTGCATTTAATCTTGCTTACATTTACTTTTAAATTTTCACTTGATTCCACATGTTAGATAAATATCTTGTATGTCATTATATTTACTACACACACATGTGTTCATTGCCTTTTCTAGTTTTTATTGTAGATACAAGGCTTCTACATGCATCATGGAAGTTTGACACACTACCACCCCACAACGACTCACGTGGGCATACACTTTTATACATTAGAGGTGTTATTGTTTAATTTTATTTCACAACACACTACTTTATCAGTTATACATGCTTTGTGACATATAATTTATCTTTCTAAAATTTTGACAATTGCTTTATGTGCAAAATTTGATTTCTAGGATTACTTGCTACCATGGCTATCTCGATTATTTTTCTTTATTTACTAGTGTATGTGGGCCTTACCCTTTGTTTGGTGTACATATTTTTTTGTTTATATGTGGCCATTATGGCCTTAAGTGTCTTATGAAATCATGAGTGGTTTCCCATGTTTGTAACCCACTTTTTGTGGTCTATATTGGATTTTTGCATGTTTACTTGCATTCTAGCTTACACATTATCTTCGTAGCTTATAATTGTTCTCTACATGAATGCTTGTTCATACTAACACTTAACTTCTAGCTAGTTGTTTTTATGTGCCTTGTATTTTACTAAGCACATAACCTCCCCCTATAGGGCACAACTTTAGCGGTCGATCCTCTTTTGGGGCTGAATTCTCCTATCCACACGGTTGTATGCACCCCAAAGAGGGGGCATCATTTGGGTTTAAACACAATACACAACATAGTACTAGTAAAGTTCATTTTTATTTTTTTCCATGGAGCAGTCGTTACACATTGAGTGGGTTCAAACTAGTCTATAGAACTCCATACACAATGGATTTTATAAGGAATATTGTCTTTAGCATTCTGGGGAGCAATTACATGTTAGAGGATAAACCAAACCTTCCTCTCTACACTGCTTCATCTATTACCGTCTAACCACCTGAAAAACAAGACAAGACAAATATCTCTTCATTTATTAGGAAGAAGTTATAGGTTGGAGGATAAATAAGACTTTCCTCCCTACACTTATTCTACTAGTGGCATGAGATTGCCTAAAAACTCACACTTCATCAACATTCTTGGATCCTTTCTACACTCTTTTATCTCGGCATTGATCGGTGCACATGTTACCTTTTCATTTTCATACTTTCTTCATTAAATGATACACACGCACACACACATGTGCCTTTACACCTGACAAGCTTTATATATATACATGCATATTTGACTACTTAATCATCTTCTCTTTTGCAGTCAATCTGTATGGGAAGAAAATAGTCAACATCAACAAAGAACATCGATCAATATCACACACATCACACACATTTTCATCTACACACGTGTTTCCACCTTTTACATCTTTATCTCCATGCTCCACTATTTTCTCATTCCACACTTTTCTAGTCCTTCACCGCACCTTATACATCATTCTACATGGTTTATCGTGTACACATCTCAATCTACTTTATGTTACCAAGAATTATGCTCACCAACATAAAGTGGAAGCAAATATAGACATAAAATCACGCATTTTTTGTTAAATATTTAGTCTCGATCTCATACTACTATTCATATGGTTCTTGGGTGAAATTGAGTACTAATTAACCCATTTCTTTGGCAATTTTACATTTTTTTCTATTGCTACTTTCAATCTTGCACTTGTACTTGCCTAGTTTATACTATCATACCAAGTTTCCTATTTGTGGATCGGGTGCCCTAGGTTCCCTAGTCCCCTTGGCTTCGTGATGATCTTTGCACTTCCTTTCACTTCTTGGGCATTTTCTAACAATTTGAGCTCTTAATATTTTTAGTGGTTGGCCATTTCAGGGTTAGTTATTAAATTAAAGCAAGAGAAGTATATAAATATAAAGTTATGTGACCATAATGAGGGATAAGGAATTAAGAACTAGTGTCTCCACCTAAGGTTCCATCCATCAAAGGATTGTACTTTGCAATACATTTGCATCCATTTAGCTCCATCACAAGGGAAAAAGGTTGGTTCATTTGTGTTGGCGAAAATTTATCGGGGACAAATTGGTGGATTTATTGACCTCACTCGGGATTTTAAATCCCTCTCTACTTAACAGGTGTAGGTGGCGTATATGCATATGTGAGTAAAAAGGTGGATTGTTTTGGTGGTCTTGTGGCCAAGCATTCATAGGGGCACTTCATGGACCTGCGACAAAGCTAGCAATTGCTTTCTATAGAATAATTTTTCCGTAAGGTAGGAAACAGGAGTGAGAAATGAGATAGGAGAACTAATGTTACATCTAAAAAATTAGATTCATGCACACACTAGTTAGAAACTTCAACACATACATTTATGAGAATAAAAAAATCTGCAAATAGAAACAAACCAAATAGAATTTATGATCATAAAGTATTAATAAATCCCTTAGTCAAAGAAAGCTAAAAACTCCTTGTATTGATTGTTCAAACAAAAGTTGTACATAGTGGAGAAATGAAGAAATTTGAAAGGAAAAGTGGCTAATTATTTTCACTCACAAGAAAGAAAAAGATCTAGTTGGTGCAAAATCACAAGACCATTGAATGTATGCAACTCAATGGCTTGAAAATTTCATTGTGATTGCACAACATTAGACCATCTATCAAGTTGTGGGACTTGCAGACTTGAGATGGAACTCCAGAGAAGGTTGGCTTCCTCTTCCTAATCCTAATGCTAAACTACTTATAAGGAAGGAAATGCAACTATCTACTCCTAATCTAACAATGCCAAGGAGATAGGGAGAGAGAGAGCATGAAAATAAATAAATCCTACACTACAGAGGTGATAGCACCAAGAAAAGGGGGTTGCTGATCACAAATACAACTACCTAAAGTGGAGAGAGGTGAGCAATGGAGAGGATGGACAAGATGCATCACAGACCAAATATAGAGTTCACATAGAACACCACTTTAAACCCATTAAACACAGCTCTCAAAACCTGCAATAGACATCAGAAGTATGCACAGTATACCCTACAATGATGAGAGGCAAGAAGAGATAATAAAATAAGAAAGGATGGACAAGATGCATCACAAAACATATTTTATTGATCTATGATTTCACACAGTACATCATTAGTGGGAAAGACACAAGAAAACACCATTACAAAGCCATGAGAGGAGGATTAAGCTCCACATTCGACCCTAGGGAAGAAAGAGAGAGGGGGAAAGGAGAGAAAAGATGACCAACCTTTTGAAAAATTCCCCTCCTTTACAATATATAGAAGAATGAGAGAAGGAGAGAGGGAAAATTTAAATCCTACTTCAACCACCCCAACTATGCATTAAATTCACCTACTCTAACCACCCCAAAAGAGCCTTGAATTCACCTTCCTCAATGATGGATTCTATGATAGAGCCTCCGCCTCCATTAATGTTCCTTGATGGGCAAGAAAAGAATACCAAACCTCATTACGGTGGTAGGTGAGAAGCTTGATAACCTAAAAAATGGCGGACTGAATTTATTATTTTTAATAATGGTGGTAGGTGAGTAGTAAACATTGAGATCTTTCCAAAAGTCCTCTCCCACTAAAATCCTAGATTCTAGTTGAAAGATATGGCTATTTGAAGGTCGGGGCAGGGATTTTAACATGGGATATCAATATTTAGAAGAGTCCATCTCATGCAAGACCCACATGGTAGCCTCGCGCATCTTAAGATTTTGCCCCCTCCCTTTTCATTCTTGAAGTTGCTGCCGAGCCGACACTTAGCGTCATCCATGGGCTTGTTATGTACTTTTTGTTTTGAATAGTCCCTCATGTTGGGTGGAGCACTATGTCCGACCCTAGACATGCGGAGGGCCAGCACATGTTTGGGGACTACCTCTGGATTTTACCTTTGAAGATGCATCGAAGAGATATATGGAGGCTTCTGCTAATGGTTGGACTTTTCAACGATTGCCACTTCCTCGGGCCATGGAAATGTGGAGATCCTATGTACATTTGGATACCCACTTTGTATTTCACCTACGAAGTTGTGCCAATGGGGCACATGGCACCTTCCGCTGGCTCTTTCCATGTTTAGACCTTTCAACGGTTTAGTTTTTCATTTTTGGACTCGATCATGTGGCGAGCCTGCACTCATTTGGAGACCCACTTTTGTATTTACCTTTGAAGTTATGCCAAGCTGATGCATGGTAATCCCGCACTCATTTGGGGACCCGTTTTTGATTCTTTCTTTGAATTTACACCGATGAGGTACGTGGAACCTTTCGCTAGCTTGTAGACTTTTAAATGTCCTATTCTACCTTTTTTACTCGACCATGTGGTGAGCCCGCAATCATTTGGAGACCCACTTTTGGATTTACATTTGAAGATTACGGCGAGATGATGCGTGGCAGCTCCGCGCTCATCAGGGATCTACCTTTGGAGTGCCATAACAAAAGTGTGCTGAAGAGACACGTGGAGGCTTCCGTGAGTCCATTGCTTTGCCTCGATTTGAATCATTTTGGGCTCAATATTGACTTACTTTGAGTTATCTTTATTCATCATTTCTGTTGGCCAATCATTTTCTCGACCACTGCTTCTCCATTTTCGAGCTTGCACCGCCACTTGATTTTTTGGGACCGAAAGTGAGCTCGTGCATTTACCGAACCGACACTTTCCATTTATCCTGTGTAAGGTCGTGTTTGATCAAACTTTTCCCAAGGGAAAAAATTAGATAACACCTTGTCAACTGCCCAAGTTTGTTTCTCTCTAGTTGTCCATTTTACCAAAGGGGGTAAAAATGGATAACAATACCATTTGATGATGAAGTAAGAGAAATTTTATTCTTATGTTCTTTTGTCGATAGTTGGGATAACTTGGTAATGGTTGTTAGTAACACAACATCTGCTAATAATATTTTAAAGTTTGATGATGTGGTTAGTATAATCTTGAAGGAAGAAATTTACAAGAAGAGTACAAAGGAATCATCATCGAGAAATGCTTTCAATGTAGAAATCGGGGCGAGCGAAGGAGATATCTAAGAGTAAGAGTAATGGAAAATAAAATTCAAGGGATAATAGATCTAAATCCAAAAGTAAGGGGATTACTTGTTGTAAATGTGGAAAGAAAGGACATGCAAAAAAATATTGTTGGTCAAAGGATAATGAGAACTAACAACTAGACAAAGGTAAAGAAGAAAATCTTGCTTCATCGGAGGTAATGAAAGATGTTCTTATTCTTTTTTAGACAATAGAATTGAATCATGGGTTTTAGATTTAGGAGCTTCTTTCCATGCAAATCCTACTAAGGGTTACTTTAGAAATTATGTCCAAGGAAAATTTGGGCATGTTTATTTGGGTGATGATGAACTTTAGATATTCTTGGTAAATGAGAAGTTCATCTAAAACGTAGAGATGGAAATACATGGGTATTGAAATATGTGACGCATGTTCCAAGCCTCAAGAGCAATCATATTTCTGCAAAGCAACTAGGTGAATCTGGTTGCATGGTTACTTTACAGGAGACTCTTGGAAAGTCACCAAGGGTTATTTTGTTGTGTTAAGAGGTAAGAAGGTAGGAACATTATAGTTATCTACTTGTATTATTGATTCCTTTTTAGCATTATCTACTTCATATTTAGATGCATGCATGTGGCATAATCGGTTGGGTCATATGAGTAAAAAGGAACACAAATCTTAAAGGATAAGGGTAAGTTATCATGATTGAAATATTTAGATCTTGATTTCTGTGAGAATTATATCTTTGGAAAGAAGAAGAGTGTGAGATTTCTCAAAGTTGGGGCAACTAAGAAGGAGCAAAAATTAGAGCTTGTACACTCAGATGTGTGGGGAATAGCTCAGGTAGCTTCTCATGGAGGATCCTAGTATTATGTTACTTTCATCGATGATGCTACAAGAAAGGTATGGGTTTATTTTATTAAATATAAATCTGATGTTTTTAAGACTTGTAAAAGATGCAAAGCCCTTGTTTATAATGAATCAAATTCTAAGTTAAAGTGTCTTAGATCTGACAATGGTGGTGAATAATGTAGCAAGGCTTTCAATGATTATTGTTGAGTGAATGGGATACGTAGAGAAAGAACGGTTCCAAGAACACCAGAGGAGAATGGTGTTTTATAAAGAATGATCGGACAATCATGGACCGTCTAGGAGTATGAGAATACATTCTAGATCGCCCTTACAATTTTGGGTGGAAGCAGGATTGATACATCGGTTTATTTGATTAACCATGGGCCTTTAATTTCACTAGATGGAGGAATACCAGAGGAAGCTTGGACCGGAAAAGAGGTAGATCTTTCTTTGCTTTAAGTTTTTAGTTGTAAGCTTTTGTGCATATTGATAAGGAAAATAAGAAAAATTGGATGCAAAATCCAAGAGATGCACTTTCATTGTTTATGGATATGGTTATTTCGGTTTCCATTTTTGGGATTTAGAGAATTCTAAAATTATTAGGAGTTATGATGTTGAATGGAATGAAAAAGGAATGTATAGGGATCAAATTTTGGTACACAAGGATGAACTGATTGAGAAGTTTTTGAATGAAAATAATCTCTGGATTTAAAAGAATTATCGACAGGGTTACATGGTAACTAGTGTTAGTTGACCCATGACCGACACCCACCATACAAAATGGTATCGATTCTGAGAGGATCCAAACCGACATAGGTTAGAAGAACCAAAATCGATTAGAGGTGACCATGTCGGTCACCATCATATTTAGATAGGAATGTCCAAAGGTCCAAATTGAGCCTTCTTCGGTGCCTCAAACTCCTATGAGAAGGTCATAAAGGGTAAGTAGACCTCTAGAAAAATTACACCTTCTCTATTTTATCTATTATTGATGATAATGGTGAACTAGAGAGATTTTAAGAAGCAATGTAGGATAAGACACACCTTCGGTGGGAGCATGGCATGGATGAGAAGATGGACTCTTTGGAACATAACCAGGACTTGGGATTTGGTTAAGTTTCTAGCGAGGTAAGAGAACATTGCAAAACAAGTGGGTTTACAAGATCAAAAAGAAGAGGGTGGATAGAAAGATACAAGGCAAGGCTTGTAGAAAAGGGATTTACAGTAGGTATTGAATTTGGTGAAATATTTTCTCCTATTGTTAAGATGACTTCTATTATTCGTACTATATTGAGCTTAGTTGCGGTAGAATATTTGCATTTAGAGAAACTAGATGTGAAGACGGATTTTCTTCATGGTAATTTGGATGAAGATATTTTTATACAAAGAGCGCTTGGGTATGAAGTCAAAGGTAAGGAGAAATTAGTGTGTCTATATGGGCTTAAGCAAGCTCCAAGGCAATGGCATATGAGGTTTGATAGTTTTATGCAAGAGCATGGTTACTTGAGATGTGAATCTTACCATTATCTTTATTTCAAGAAGCTTGAAAATGGGAGCTATGTTATTTTGTTACTATATGTGGATGATATGCTCATTACAAGATCTAGTATGCAAGACATTGATGAGCTTAAGAGAAAGCTAGCTCACACATTTTCTATGAAGGATTTTGGATCTACAAAAAGAATCCTTAGCATGCAAAAACATAGAGACAGGAAAAACAAGAAGTTGTATTTGTCTCAGGAGGATTATATCTACAAGGTGTTAGAAAGGTTTAATATATAGAATGAAAAACATGTTAGCACACCTATGGCTGGACACTTCAAATTGAGTAAATATTAGTGTCCATCATCACATGAGGAGGTCAAATACATGACACGAGTGCCATATGCTTCAGTAGTTGGGAGTATCATGTATGCTATGGTTTGTACCACCATACATTGCACAGGAAGTGGGAGTTATGAGTAGATATATGGCCAATCCAGGTAAAGAGCATTGGAAAGTAGTCCAATGGATACTCAACTATTTGAAAGGAACATCTAGCATGTAGTTATGCTATGGAGGTTCGATATTTCATTATACTGATTATATTGATTTGGATATGGCTATAGATTTGGATGGTAGAAGGAGCACTACTGGATATATTTTCACAGTGAGGTGGGACGACAGCTTAGCTAGATTTCAAGGTTGTAGAAGGTTGTGGCTTTGTCTAGTATAAAAGAAAAGTATGTTACAGCTACAAGAGAGGCTAGCAAGGAGATGATATGGATGAATAGGTTCATGGAAGAGTTGGGAAAGGAGAAAAGTAATTGTAAACTATTCAAAGGATCTGATAGTAAGTACAATTCATTTGGAAAAGAACTTAGTGTTTCATTGGAGAACAAAACACATTCAAATCCGGTATCACTTCATCATACGGAAGGTATTGGAGGATGGATAGTTGAATCTGGAAAATATTCATACGATCATGAACCCTACGATATGCTAATGAAGCCATTAACAAAGGAGAAGTTGGAGCTACACTCCACTTCTTTTGGTCTTCAATTTTGTGACTTGAAGATGAAGAAAAAAAGATAAGGAAGGATCCAAGAACGACATTGTACATGTATGAAGAAGTAATTAATCTCCAAGCGGGAGATTGTTGAGTTTTGAAGGTCCATTACTTTAGTTTAGCATGCAATGGAAATTTGATGGAAAATATAGTAACCGTCATCGGTTAAGGGGGAATCGACATTGGTCACCTGAATTGGCATCGCTTAGGCAAGGAGGAACCGACATCAATTATGGCTAACTAGCATCGCTTACTTGTGTGAGGATATTTTAATTAAATCTTAAGAATTAGATCTATTTTTAGCATTAAATTATATCAATTTATTGTAATTGCATGGCTAACTACCCTAAATCTATAAATGACTATATAAGAATAAAATATAGGGTTTAGAAGTAAGAATGATTAACAAGAATTAGAGAGAACCTAAAAGGTTGGTGAGAGAGAATTCTTGGTGATGAAGCAAATCTTGAGGGAAAGAAAGTACTATACATCTCGAGATGGGTAGAAGATTGTAAATCTTCATTGTATATCATGTCAAAGCTTTGGATAATAGATTGTCTTGTTTCTTGGTGGGCGTAGCCCACATTGGGTGAACCATGCTAAATATGGTGTTAATTTATGTCTCTTGTTTTGTATAATTCTTTTGGAAGATGATCTGCTTTTATTTACATGCATGCTTAGATATGATATATTATCTTTACAACTGGTGTACTAACCCCAACAAAACTAACCAAGATTTGAGCATATGTTGTGTGCTCCAAATCATCATTTTTTAGATCAATGGCTAAACATTTCCCTAAGGTGTTTCCAATAGTAGTTAGAAACTTTCCAACAAGAATTCAAGGGAAAGTATGGAAGATGAATCCATACCGATTTAACTTGGAAAGTGTTAGAAATCAGGTTTAAACAAAGGAAATCAAATTTTAATTAAAAAAATGGGATTCAAAATCCCAGACTTTCTAAAAAATAAGATGCCTATCTGAATGATTTACAAATGCAACAACAAAAAAACATGAGCACTAGGAAAAATATCTATCCTACCTTCCATGAGAGGTCCCCAATGAATTGAGATCTAGGTATGTAGTATAGGTAAATCTAAGGAAAAGTTGTTGAATCTACAAATCAGTCCATTCCTTTTGTAAGCATCTTCTCATTGAATCATATCATCCCAAAATATAACCATTAGGGTAGATTAATCATAATCCATAGGATTATTATGCTTGTATTCCAACAATCCCCTACTCTTATTACCATTCCCCATCTTGCATCCTTAAACGAAAACTCAATAGAGGGTTTATCAATTTATTCTCTTAGTTGTAATCGAGACAATGTTGACCCAAAGTCATCCACGAGAATGAGCTCATACACCGCCGAGCTCCCCGAATTGGAACACCAAAACACAAACATGTATCCCATTTCCGAGATTTGAATTCCTGGGATGCAAATATTGTTCTGAGTCAAAACACCAAGTCCCTCGAGCAATCTACAAACTTAACTTTTTTTTAACCCCCATCGAGACCCGAAACAAGATGTTGTTTTTCAGTTCTTACTCTTACATTACAATAGCCAACAAACATGAAAACTTATAAAAGATCAAATTAACCATTTTTGTCTACAAAATATTTCTCGTATTTAAGTAAGCTTTATAACTAAAATATCATCTAATTTTACTAAAGTTCAATATAACGGATGTCTTATAATTATAGTACTTAATTATGTAATGCTAATGATAAGCGATTATACTTATCTAATGTGATGTCCCCACATGATTCCATGTATATTGTTTCAAAATTCCTCTCATAGGGAGTTGTATATTTCATTGTAAAACTAATTAGAAATAATCATCTCAAAAATTTATGTGAGCATATTTGAAGGAGGTGTCAATTAG
Organism: Taxus wallichiana var. yunnanensis; assembly: GCA_018340775.1. NCBI lineage: Eukaryota > Viridiplantae > Streptophyta > Pinopsida > Cupressales > Taxaceae > Taxus > Taxus wallichiana. The sequence goes on along the minus strand of CM031240.1, from coordinate 909,213,862 downwards.
TCTTGTAAAACTATGTAGAAGGAATTAGTTATAAAATCTATGATAGTATGTTTAAAGGAGGTGCTAAAGTGAAATTGAACCTCAATAAATAAGTATACAATTCTATGTCAAGGGTTAACAACATTTAGGAACCCATTTGTATCCTCTACTTTTGATATTAATAAAATGTTTTCTGATCGATTTATGAGCATGAAACTCAACTGAATTTTTTTATAATAATGATCTCCAACTGATTTTGGTGTCATTGACGATGTGTAAACATTCATTGTGCTAGAATACATTTAGTTATCTACTATTCTTAAAATTTAGTTTTTTCATACTTTACATTTTTATTGTCTCTCGAGAGACATCAAAATTGAAATTATTATTGTCTAGAGAGACAAAAAAATTGAAATTAGTATTGTCTCTAGAGAGACAAAATATTAGTATTCTATATTGTCTCTAGGGAGACAAAAATGATATTGTTTCTCAAGAAACAAAATATCTATTAATCTATATTATCAGAGAAAAATAATAATTAGAGATAATCACTTTGAGATAATATTTGAGACAATATACAATTTTTATTGTATCTATTTGTAACGCCCATAATTTTGACTTTCAAAACCACACCAAAGTCTATTAATTTATTAGGGAAAAATTATGGTAAATATTTATTTTGTTTTTAAAGGGTAATAACATTAAATGTGATCAATTAATCTAGACTAATAACTTCTAGTCATCTAAAGATCCATTCAAAACTAGATTAATAATAAAATATTATTAATCAACTTCTAAAGTCATTTTAGGATTTAATCTTCTCCTATAGTCTCCATTAAATTTTAATTAAATATGGGTTAAATCAACCTCATTATTTTACTCGTTTATTTCCTCTTACGTTTACCAAAGATTATTTTTTAAGCTTGGATTAAACATAATTCCCATAATAACTTAGCATCCCTATCCAACATTACTTGTTTAACCTTGCATTTACTATTAATTAATTTAATCTTCTCGATGATTATCTAAAATATCCCTACACAATATCATTCATTTAGTTCTCATAGTCAAATCTCAAATACATGTTATTTAATCCATACGAACAAGGATCACATTTTATATTAACACACTAGTGTATTAAGTGGCCCCATTCAAAACTACCCATACATTTATTTATATCTAATTCCCATGAAAATACCATCACTTAAATTTGTGTAGGATATAATCGAACCATTAGATCAAAACAATAGGGACCCTTAGATCTTAAGTTTGACTAAGGAACCTAGAAATCCTTAATAGATTCCTTTTATTATTTTCTTGTTCTATTCTTTTAATTTTCACTATTTCATTTTGCAGGGTTTGGGATAAAGAGGAGTGGACACCATGGATCCAAGGGAAGATTATGGAGGAGTTTGTTTTCTAAATACTCCCATAGTTGGGGTGTATATAAATATAAATAAAAATATGCCCCCTCTTCTTTTTATTGTTATTTTCCATGGTATTATACCCATGAAAATTGTGTTTGTGGAACTATATTGAATGGTTTTAATATTTCTCTCATTTTTTAATGTAGCAGATCGAAATATCTCGAAAGGAGGGTCATGGACATGGTTAAGGGCAAGGTTTTATATATAAATACACACACACACACACACACACACACACACACACACACACACACACACACACACACACACACACATTGTTGAATGGATAAGTTTGGCTTGTATAAGGACGTTGCGCGAGAGGGAGGGATATGGTTGTGGCCATATGTAATATTAATCAAAGTTTGGGGGTGATGACACCTCCGCCCACCCCATATAATAATATATGGGTTGGGGTGGGGGTAGCACTCCCCCTTCGAACCCAATTAATTAAATCAAACACGGTTGGGCAACCTACGAACACAACAAAAGAAAAAAATAACTCTTTTTTTTTTATATATAGATTTTATTTTATTACATGCGATTACTCCGATTACAGTATAAATTTTTTCCAATATTAAAATTATTTGTTTATATATATATATATAATTTAATATAAAGATTTTAGTTATTATATATATATATATATAACTATAGTATACATGAATATATAAATTTATATAATAGATTTATATAAGTATATATAATTATAATTGTGTAATTTTTGTTTTACCTTATTTTAAACAGTTAATTAAAACTCATTTGTATAGAAGTATATTGAAATATATATGTTTGATAGGTTGAAGGTTTGGAGGAAATTTCACAATTAAATGAGAGGTAATTTTCTCTCTTAACGAAAGAATTTTTGTGTTTGCAATATATATATATATATCTTCCTTCTAGCTATGATAACAACATAATAAGAGTATACTATTTGAATAATTTACAAAAGAAAGGTAAGAATGAAAAATGGACTATAAGCAAACTTCCTTCTTTAAAAAAAAATGAAAATAGAATACAACAAAATACAACAAGTTCACACATTGCATTTCAAATAATTTTCACAATTTTATTTTTTCATACAAGAATGAGACCCTCTTAAATCTATTTCAACCTTCCAATAATTTCAACATTTCAATGTACTAACTCTTATAATAAAAGTGTAAAGTGTCTCTTTTCTTTCCTTGCAATAAATTCATACTTTTACAATAATACAAATTAGAACAAGGTAACAATACACTCTTTTCTCAATGATCATAGTTCATTTTATTACAATACAAAAGCTCTTCTTTCCAACAATTTGAAAGAATAATTTACAAGATTAGAAATTTCACTTTACAACAATGGGATAACATTACAAAGGTGATATTTTTGGCTCCAACATAGTATAACTCCTCCAATCTTCAACTTTTCACTCTTCTCATCTTATCAAATTTGAATCACAATACAATGAAAGGGGAGTAGGCAATGCTCTCCACCCAACCTATAATCCAATAAGAGGAGAATCCATCCTCCTTATTGGCCCTTGAGCCCCAACCATATAACAATGAGGTGTGTTTTGCAACTTTGAAAACTTCACAAAAGAAATGGCTTCCACAAAACAACACTCATACAAATTTTCAACACTCATGCAATATATCAACACTCAAACATAATTTTCCAAGCAAGATCAACAAGAGTAGTTTGCATCCTTTTTCAAAAAAATACAAATAAAATTTACATTTTTATCACAATCACAAAGGCTTAATAGCAAGCCAAAATGGAGACAAGAACATGGAGTCTTATCCTTATGCCTCCCATGTGGAAAGAGGGTCCACCCAATGCCTCCAAGTGCACTATCAACAACAATGATAACACCTTATTTCTCCCTTTTACCTCCACATAGGTGGACCGCCTCTCTTACACTCCCTCCACATTTCCTCACTAACTCCCTTTTTCCTCCATAAAAAAAAACTCCATTTCTATCTCCCACACCACTCTAAAGGAAATCTATCCATCCCCAAAAAATTACATTCACATCACATATACATATACTAAAACAAACTAAAATTTCAAATTTATATTTATAAATAAAGGAAAAACTATAAGTGAAGATCCTACCTCTCCATTTAAGCCTATATTATCCAATTTTCCCTTCGTGAAAAATTAGACAAACAAGAACTCGCATGCGGTGAAAATGGAGGAGTTGTTCCATCATGAAGGCTTGCATTTTGGAGTCGAGCGAATAAATTTAAAATAGGTCAACCAAATTATAGAAAAGCTCAGGAGCTTGAGTTATTTAGAAGAATCAAGAAGAATTCCAAAGTCTGAAATTTCAAACTTCGGAGGTGGAGCTTTTCAAGATCTCAATGACGAAAATGGCTAAAACTCTAAAAGGCCAAAATTTCAGAATTTTAGGTTTTGGGTTTCGAAATGAAAAGTTCAAAACCCAAAACTCTGAAAGTCTAAAATTTTAGAATTTCAGGTTTTGGGTTTTGGGGATCTCGGTGAGAGCAAAAAGCCTAAAATTTGAAATTTTGAAAGTCCAAAATTTTGTACTTTCGGGTTTCGAGTTTTGTAGGTGTGGAATTTGGGGTTTGAAACTCTCGATGGCAAAATTAGAAAAATGTCTAAAATGTCTCAAACACCGAAATTTTGAACCCGAAGGTTTCAGATTTCGGAAGTCAACGTAGGTTTTGGGGTCAACGGGTGGCAATTTCAGAACTTTGGGTTTGGAGTTTCGAACTCTCCAAGAGATTTGGGCGATGAATAGTGAAAACTTTCTAAAAGGAAAAATGTCCGAAAGTCTAAATTTTTAGACTTTTGGGTTTTGGAGTTTTGAAGGTTGAGTTTCAGAATTTCGAAACTCTCCACCATTTTAAGTGGTGAACAAGTGTTTCAATCTCTGAAACAAAAATGTGTGAAAGTACGAATTTTGGGATTTTGAAGGTTACATACATTTCATACTTTCGAGTTTCGAACTCTAAGTCTTCCATTTTTAGAATGACAGGCTCGACCTTCGAGATGGCCATAAATTTTGACTGGGAGCTCAAATTTGAGCAAAGGAGGAATTTTGGACTAAGTTCTTAAAAATGAAAAATACAATTCACCAACAAGGAACAATAAATGGATAAATGGGTTTGGCAAAGAGAATCAATCTTGTTGCGGGTGAATTCAATGCATTTCTTGGGTGGTTAGAGTAGGATTTCAAATTCTTATCATCTCCTTCTCTCTTTCTTCATTTATATTGTAAGGAGGGCCATTTTTCTAGGGTTGGACATTTTTGGCTTTGCACCCTCCTTCTTCCCCTGTCTACAAGTGAATTGTGGAGTTCGAACCTCCCATTTTAAACTGTAATGCAATTTTGTGCCTCTTGGCCATTGTAATGGACTGTATCAAATTTGTGGAGCAATAATACAAGTTTGTGGATGATTTTCAACCCTTTCTTATGTTCATTGCATCTTCTTGATCTCTCATTGCAACCTTGGTTATCTATGCATGGTAATTGTATCACATTTTTAATGGTTTGTGTTTAATGGAAAAGAAGGTGTTCAACATTCCTTTGGTACATCACCTTTGTTAGATTAGGATTATTTTCTTGCATCTCCCTAACCCTATCTTATTGGAAAGTTAGAGTATGTTTTAGAGTAGATCCTCTGCAAATTATATGTGTGCACCTGAACAGAGGAATAGGAGGCGCCTTCATCCGGAGAGCTTTCCCGATTTCAAACTCCCACACTTTGGGAAAATCTCCATGTTATGCAATCACACTGAGAGTCACAACCCATTGAGTTACATATATTTAGGGGTGATGTGATTACGCATCAATAGCCTCAAAAATATTCACTAAACAAGGTTCAATCCCTTCAAACCAAGCTCAATCCGAAAATGCAACTCCAAAAGCTCCAGGATGCAACCCAAGTCCAAATTCCGAAGTGCAAGTGTAGAAAATGAGACAAGTAACCCCAAATCCTCCAAATTCACTCAATAAATAGAAAATGAGGTGAGGATGATGAGGTGGCTCCATGTAGGATGCCACTTCATCATCCCTCCATTCTAACTCAACAAGTCAACATACAAATACCAAAGCAATTAAATGAACAGGTAAAGGCTATGACATGCACAAATGTACACTCCAACATGCACTCCATACCTTCCAAGGACATATTAAATGTGGTAAGTAGAAAAGTGACTTTATTTACTCTTTTACACTCAAAAATGCATTAAAAAGGCTAAAATTAGCTCCATACTTCATAAGTATGGTTGGTAGATGAGTTTGAGATGTAAGGGACAAGGTTAACTTGTCCCACAAGTCTCAAAAAGTGGCCTATAAGGAAAAATTCGAGATTGGGAAAGGAAGAAGAGTACACACCTATAAAATGTAATTAATTCATTCAACATAAAGCACAAATCAAGGACCATCTACCCTATTAATTACTCTATTGTCACATCTTCTTTTTAGTTTACAAATTAAGTTAAATTAGCTAATTAAAACATATTAACAAGTGCTAATAAAGTGACTAGATTTTCTAAATAATTAGATACATGCACCACAAAATAAAATACACAAAATTAAAAGAAATGAAAACATCACAACCCATGGCCACACACATGAGGTCACCCCCATGGAAACCTCCTAACCAAGCATAAAAATTACACAACATCTACATAGAACACAAGTTTTCAAATTGGCCATGTCATGAACACCCAACATTCTTCTAGTGATATCATTTTTGTGTAATTACAAACAATAATACAATGTCTCGGCCCCACATCCACATCAATAACATTAAGAAATAACACATACATAGAAATCAATAGTTGTCATCAAAATTAAACAATTCTATCATCTATATAAAAATAATTCGATTCTACCATTTTACTAACATCCATGAGATCACAATATTATTCAGAACATCCAAACATAGGCAATGCATCATGAATATAACGTGTCAATATAAAATTAAAATAATGTAAACCAACATGTATAGAATTGTCCACTAGTGTCATCTAGCATATCATAATCCAAAATGTGAATCACAACACATCAATAATCCAAATGTCCATATAGTTTCATATGCTAATCAAAGTATAATAATCAAAATTTGAAAGTCTCTAATCAATAGTAATAAATTTTAGAGTGGAATACTGCCGAAGAAAGTGAGCATTACATCCCCCTCCCCTTAGAATCGATTTCCTCCTGGAATTCACTTGAAATAGGTGAGAAAACCTGGGCATGTAATAAAGTAGCGTCCTCCTGTGTAGCTGTAGTATCATCATAGCTATCCCAATAGACTCACACCTAATCGAGTCTCCCATGGCCTCAAAGGCCTAGGGTCTTGTGCTCTATGATGCACATGGGATCCATAGTCACTTGGCCTGCTTACTACACACCGTAATATTATCCAATCCAATACATGAGAAGGATCTGCAATGTGTCTCCTATGAAAAGAAATATGGAACACATCATAGATGCAAGACAAGATGGGTGACAAGGTTAGAAGCTATGTGAAGGGACCGATCCACTCCAAGATATTAAATGGATCCATAAATCTCAACAATAACTTGGAGCCTTTTCTATAGCGGATAGGACTCTTATGAGTTCGACACAAAGAAACACCTTCGTGCTAACTTCAAAACCATTATCAAATCTCCTCCGATATGCATACCTCTTATGTATATATCTTTGCATCATGTAACCTCGTTCTAATCAAGATAACATGTTACTCCATTTCTTGTATCAAAGCTAGCCCAAGAGATACTCTATCCTCTAACTTGTCCCAAATTAGTGGAGTCCTACACTCCCTACCATATAACGCCTGAAATGGTGTCATACCAATAGAACTTTGAAAGTTTTTATTGTATGAAAACTCAACCAAGTAAAAATACTCCACCCAATATGATTGATGATCCATTACATACATCCCAAGCATGTCCTCTAATATTTGGTTCACCCACTTAGTCTAACCATCTGTATCTAAGTGATAGGTTGTGCTGAAGTTAATGCTCATCCCAAGGGCATGGTAGTCCAAAAATGAGAGGTTTATAAGGGATCATGGTCATAATGAATCTTCCATAGAATCCCATGTAGCACGATAATCTTATCCAAATATACTCGATGCGGTGCACTAGTTGTATAAGTGGTCTTCACCAAAGAAAAATGAGCTACTTTCATCAATCTATCCACTGTGACCATGATTGCATCGTGGTGGTATCTAGATGGTTGTATCCCTACTATAAAATCCATGGAAATGGTTTCCCATTTCCACTCCTATATGGCTCCAACATAGTATAACTCCTCCAATCTTAAACTTTGCACTCTTCTCATCTTATCAAATTTGAATCACAATATAATGAAAGGGGAGTAGGTGATGCTCTCTCCCCAACCTATATTCCAATAAGAGGACAATACACCCTTCTTATTAGACCACGAGACCCAACCATAGAAAAATGAGGTGTGTTTTACAACTTTGAAAACTTCACAAAAGAAATGGCTTCCATGAAAAATCTCATATGTTGGGAATTTGGGACTACGGAATAGTGCTACAATTTAACAACAAATAAAATCATGTACACAAGATCTAAAAAATTCCCTAAAGTAGTGGAAGTATAAACTAGAATAATCCAAATCAATGCAAAGTACACACACATAATACAACACGTACGCTGGTTCACCCAATGTGGGCTACGTCCACCAAATATAGAGATCTAATATATATAATACAAAAATAGTACAAACCAACTCTTCAATACAAGAGTACAATGCATCTCTCAAGAGTATATCCTCTCCTCTAGATCTCTAAAAGGATCTCCATGAGTGCACTACAATTGTGCCTCCAAACACCACCAGCAAATCTCACATAACCAGGAACTACTACATCTCTGAACTACTACCAAGTTCTCTATGGATCTAAAAACAAGACCTCTCACATGGGTCTACCATACGTGTAACTATGACTGTGCACCAAGAAGTAAGTATGTCTCTACATCAATGCATAACCTGCGTAAACATGAAAACAACCTCCTCTACAATACATGGATCAACAATACAATATGATCTCATGGATCTACAATACAAGACTAGATCTACATGGATCTATAATACAATATCTCACCAAAATGTGGATCTATAAGAAGAAGTTCTATGTTCTTTGCATACTATGCAAGCCATTACAATGAGAAAATAACTATACAAAGAAAATATAGTAGAAGACATTACCTATTCTCATCATTCGGATGTACACTGATATTTCCATCTGTCCATCTCCTCTCCATGGAGACTCTTTCTTCATGTAACTGCTTTTCTTTCTCGTCTTCTTCTTCATCCTCTCAATTTAGGAGAATAAAGGATATAATTTAATCCTTCTCTTAATTCTCTTACTTACCCTCATACAATGCATGCATGCATATATATCTATTTTGGGTAACTTTACTTTTCTTTTACAATCAATAAATCATCTTTAAAATTATTTATTTATTCTAATTTTCGTCAAAAAACAAAAATTGTGTCACAAAGGTAACCGTCATCGGTTACTTACGATCGTGCGGTTACACCTAACCGATGCGATTCCTGTCAAAACTAGTAACATGTAAAAGCAAGTTTCTTGTGAAGCAATTAAGCTCCATTCTCAACAATCTCCCACTTGGAGATAAATTGCTGAATCTTTGTACCTATACATGTACATCACTATCCTCTACACACCATGAAGACCATCTATTCTTTCCTTCAACAATTCTCTCAAAAAAATAAAACTAGGAAGATCAAACCATCTTCTCAAACCAAGAAGATAAAAAAATGACTTACCAAACAACCACAAAGCTACAACTGATCCATGATAATCAAGCTATCCATACATCAAGCTCCCACCGAATCATAACACCAAGCCATCATGACTAAGACACCTGTAAGAGCTCCCACTCAAACTGAAGTACTTGAGCTTCAAATGTAACCATAGCCATACCTGTAAAACCAACCATGTTCTCCATCCATATATCCATATGTCCATGCAACCACCAATGCAATCTGTCCAAAGAAAATTCAAACTAGAATATGCAAAAGCAAAACAATATCCTAGGTAAAAACAACCTGAATGAGTTCTATATGCAATAATGAGTGATCAATCCAAAAACACTTGCATAACTCAAATAAATCAAAACACTTTGCAATCTACAAATCCAACCCTGCATAAACAACTAGCATGTCCAAGAAAATCATCTGTAGATAACATACCTATCAAAGAGCAACATAGTAATCAAGAGGAAATGTAAACATCCCCTACTCATTCTCAAGGCATCTAAAACTGTGCTCATAGGAATCCATGTGCAAATCAAACATCTACATTATCATAGACTCAAAAAAACTAAATCTATCCACGTGTATAAACTCAAGTATACATCCATTCATATCATTGGGCTCTCTTGAAGGGCCAAGTATCTCACCGAATAACTCCAAAGCAATATATGAATCTTGTGCTCATCGATGTCAATAACAAACAAACATACTAAACCATGTAACTAATACCAAGTGCAAATACCAAAGAAACATGTCATCAACATACTACACAAACCAAAACATGGCTTGCTCACTCTGCATGTGCATCATCATGTATCCAATCTGTAATGCCAACAACCATGGCTTGCACTACCACCGAACATGAAATCCTCTCGCACCGCCTCTAACACCAAGCTTAAAAGCTAATATGTCAATGAGAAATAAAACTAGATGAAAGAAAATATAAAATGATTCCCTTCTTATCAAAGAATACTCCTACATCATAGAAGTTTGGACTTCTTGTGAAGTAGGTGAATCAACTTCTTTTCATCCTATGTACTCAACATATTTTGTTACTACTAATTGTGTCTAACCATGAATTTTCATTGAGGATCTCATCCTTAGAATAGATATCCTTGTCCTCAATATTCCACACAATCGGGAAATAAAATTCAAACAACACCAAAAACATGGTGTAAATCTATGCACACTATCCAAACATAATATCAACTACTCTAAAAGAAAGAAATAAAACATGAACCATATAGAGATACCTGACCCAAAGTCTCACTAGACTAACCAAGCCAAATCTATCCTCTTTCTAATCCAAACATTGAAGTGATCAACACTATTTCTACCTATACACACTTTGTGCAAGAAACATGATCCTCCAAAATAGGACACTGAACCATCCATGCCCTCTTCTACTGTAAGAAACCATGTGCAAACTCATTGTCACAGAGACCGACTATGGTTTGCTGACCAGTACTAGTTACCCTCTGTGACCGATGTCGGTTCCTTACTAACATCGGTGCTGTTGGAACTAACACAATGCCACAAATTGGCATAGGTCACCAAACTAGGTGCCTACTCTGATCAAAGCCGATAGTTGTGTTGAGCCAATCATTTCAAGAAGCACCCAAATATTGCACAAAAACTTAACAACAATAATACATGTAATAAAAATTACACCAAGATGAATAACATCACCTTACAAATGTACAATACTCAACCGCATCTTCAACTGAAGAACATGCTTCTATGATGGAAACCTCGTCTTCATGTTGTGCTACTATATTCTACCTCTCTAAGAAGCCCATGCATCTAACTACACCAAAGGATGCATAACTACTCCTTTTCTCTCATTCTTAGATCTATATTTGCAATCCCAAACATGCATGTGCAACCAAAATAATATACGCACCGTAATACCAAGATAAAACCATACCTCAATAATCGGATCTGCAATCTAACCAACATGCTTGTGCCTTCAAGAAATGGGGACACCTCAGAAAACAAGATACATTCCATGCATCTTTCCATTTCTTCGGATCTATGATTTCCTATTTAAGACCAGGTTGCCCAATAGCAGGACCACGGTCACCTAGTAACCTACCACGATTACCACCATGTAATCGACCATGGTCACCCTACGGATGTTGGTTGCCACTTAACCGACACCGGTCTCTCGATTTCTAGCAATCTTAGTCTTTCATCTCCCACTTGATATTGAATCTCTTCCTGCGATCTTCTCATCTACAAAACCAAACCCTGCTCTCATATATGTCACCAAACCACTAACAAAACCATGAAGCAAACCCTTGCTCTAAAATAATCAAGTTAAACAAGCTCGATACTAGTTGTTGGTATCGAGATAAGATAACAAACCTAGCTCGATACCAATTGTTGGGAATTTGGGACTGTGGAATAGTGCTATGATTTAATAACAAAAAAATCATGCACACAAGATCTAAAAAATTCCCCAAAATCTATAGCAGTGGAAGTATAAACTATAATAATACAAATTAATAGAAAATACAAACACATAACATGACATGTACCGTGGTTCACGCAATGTGGACTACGTCCACCAAAGATAGAGATCTCATATATATAATACAAGAAGAGTACAAACCAACTCTTCAATACAAGAGTATAATGCATCTCTCCAAGAGTATCTCCTCTCCTCCAGATCTCTAAACGGATCTCTATGAGTGCACTACAACTATGCCTCCAAACACCACCAACAAATCTCACATAACCAGGAACTACTACATCTCTTAACTCCTACCAAGTTCTCTGTGGATCTCAGTAAACAAGACCTCTCACATGGATCTACCATATGTGTAACTACGACTATGCACCAAGAAGTAAGTTTGTCTCTCCATCACTGCATAACCTATGCAAACATGAAGACAACCTCCTCTACAATATCTAGATCTACATGGATCAACAATACAATATGATCTCATGGATCTACAATACAAGACTAGATCTACATGGATCTATAATACAAGATCTCACCAACATGTGGATCTATAAGAAGAAACTCTATGTGCTTTGCATACTATGTAAGCCATTACAATGAGACAATAACTATACAAATAAAATACAGTAGAAGACGTTACCCTCTTCTCACCATTCAGATGTACCTGTTATTTCCTTCTGTCCAACTCCTTTCCATGGAGACTCTGTCTTCATGTAACCTATTCTTTCTTTCTCTTCTTCTTCTTCATCCTCTCAATCTAGGAGAATCAAGGATATAATTCAATCCTTCTCTTAATTCTCTTACTTACCCTCATACAATGCATGCATGCATATATATATATTTTGGGTAACTTAACTTTACTTTCACAATCAATAAATCATCTTTAAAATAATTTATTTATTATAATTTTAAATCAAAAAAAAAACTATGTCACACAGTAATAAATCGCCATTCTTACGACCGACGCATCAACTTATTCTTTGCATAACCGACGCCTTCTTTCTTATCGAACCAGATAACATGTAAAAACAAGTTTCTTGTGAAGCAATTAAGCTCCATTCTCAACATCATACAATTTTTCAACACTCATGCAATATATCAACACTCAAACATACTTTTCTAATCAAGATAAAAAAGAGTAGTTTGCATCCTTTTCCAAAACAATACAAATAAAATTTACATTTTTATCACAATTATAAAGGCTTAATAACAAGCCAGAATGGAGAGAAGAACATGGAATCTTCTCCTTATGCCTCCAATATGGAAATAGGGTCCACCCAATGCCTCCAAATTCACTATCAACTACACTCACAACACCTTATTTCTCCCTTTTGGCTATGCAAAATAACATATAAGCCCTTTTACCTATGTATAGGTGGAGCAATTCTCCCACGCTCCCTCTACATTTCCTCACTACATCCCTTTCTCCTCCACCAAAATAACTCCATTTATTTCTCCTACACCACTCTAAAGGAAATCTACCCATCCCCAACTTATTACATTCACAACACACATACATATGCTTTAAAAACACAAATTTCACATCTATATTAATAAATAAAGAAACAACAATAAGTGGAGATCCTACCTCTCCATTAATATTCTAAAATGTTCACTCAACAACCAACAACCACTTGAAACCACGCACAATCCCAAAATTCAAATCCAAAATCTCCAAGCATGCAACCCAAGTCCAACTTCCAAAATTTCAATAGTAGAAAATGAGACAAGTAACCACAAATACATATAATTGAATCAATAAATAGAAAAGGAGGTGAGGATGATGAGGTGGCTCCATGTAGGATGCCACTTCATCATCCCTCCATTCCAACTCAACAAGTCAACACACAAATACCAAAGCAATTAAATGAACAAGTAAGGGTATGGCATGCACAAATGTACACTCCAACATGCACTCCATACCCTCTAAGGACATTAAGTAGAAAATTGAATTTATTTACTCTTTTACATTCAACCCATGTATTAAAAAGGATAAAATTATCTACATACTTCATAAGTATGGCTGGTTGATGAGTTTGAGATGTAAGGGATGAGGTTAAATTGTTCCACAAGTATCAAAAAGTGGCCTATAAGGAAAAATTCGTGATTGGGAAAGGAGGAAGAGTACACACCTCTAAAATGAAATTAATTCATTCAACATCAATAAAAATCAAGGACCATCTACCCTATTAATTACTCCATTGTCACATCTTCCTTTTAGTTTACAAATTAAATTAAATTAGCTAATTAAAACATATTAACAAGTGCTAATAAAGTGACTAGATTTTCCAAATAATTAGATACATGCACCAAAAAATAAAATACAAAAATTAAAAGAAAGGAAAACATCACAACCCATGGCCACACACATGAGGTCACCCCCATGGGAAACCTCCTAACCAAGCATAACAATTACACAACATCTACATAGAACACAAGTTGTCAAATTGGCCATGTTGTAAACACCCAACATTCTTCTAGGGTTGGTCCCCTATCCCCTTTCAAAGGCATAATGATATCAATTTCAGAAAATCACAAACAATAATACCTCTTTGGCCTCACGGCCACATCAATAACATTAAGAAATAACACATACATAGAAATCAATAGTCATCATCAAAATTAAGCAATTCTATCATCTATCAACCATATCAAAATAATTCGATTCTACCATTTTACTAACATCCATGAGATCACAATACTATTTAGAACATCCAAACATAGGAAATGCATCATGAATATAACGTGTTAGTATAAAATCAGAACAATGTAAACAAACATGTATAGAATTTTCCACCAGTGTCATCTAGCATATCATAATCTAAAATATGAATCACAACACATCAATAATCCAAATGTCCATATATTCTCATTTGTTAATCAAAGTATAATAATCATAATGTCAAAGACTCTAATCAATAGTAATAAAAATCATAGTAAAATAGTATCGAAGAGAAATGGGCATTTAAGTATTTTGGAGGATTTGGTTAAGTATTATCTTTAATATTTTGTCAAAACACCCCCTTTAGTAATGACACTATGATATAAAGTTAATAGTTTGTTTATTTTTGACGAACCCCATAGCTTATGGCAAAAGCTATCCTCCCACAAAATGCAGTACGTACATACTTTCACCATACAATTACATGATACTAACATAACATGCACCATAAAGACAACATTAGTTATCCTGCTTTCATAGTTCTGAAAGGAATCTTATCAATTGGTCACTTTGGAGTTGTACGTGTGAGTATTTTCCATATCTTGGTGCCACAATTTTCCCCGTCAACCTTCCGCTAAAGCCAATGCAAGGAGGCATTTCATTTAAGAGATTTGTAGGATGTGTAAACCTCCGCTCCACCCCTATTTGTCTCCGTAACTGGTTTAGCACCATAAACTACTAAACAAATTTCAAACTGCGAATTTTTTTCAGTATACCGGTTCTGGCTATTATCCCTCAGGTTGTGGTGGACACGAAAACTACACATTTGGTGGTTATTCCTCTGTGGACGAATCCTTGGTTTTTCTAGAGATTTTCACTATTAAGCATCTGGTTTTTTTAATTAATAGTTCATTTTCATCATTTAAGATTTGACCTATCTTAGGAAGGCACTATGATTTAGTATATGTTAAATGTCAAAATGAAAATTACTGCCTGCTTGTTCTTGTTTTTTTAATAAAACAAATTACCTGTAAATTGCCTGCTTGTGTGCTTGTTTGTCTTGCGAGAGCTTGTTTGTTCTCCTCTCCTTTTTCTTGCGAGAGCACACAAGACACCATGTGAAGAGTAAGACTTCTGAGGCAGGATTTTCTACCTTATGGCTCATAAGTGCATTTCCTTATTAAGGTTCTAGATCTAGTACATTCCTCAAAAGAAA
Organism: Taxus wallichiana var. yunnanensis; assembly: GCA_018340775.1. NCBI lineage: Eukaryota > Viridiplantae > Streptophyta > Pinopsida > Cupressales > Taxaceae > Taxus > Taxus wallichiana. The sequence goes on along the minus strand of CM031240.1, from coordinate 909,198,343 downwards.
GATTGTTATAAAATTTACTTACCATCCTCATAGGTCTTGAAGTTGTTAACATTGTTATACTTTCTTATTCTGATCATATATATCGAGTAGAATTGAGAACATTTAGAGAGAATTAATCTTTGTATTAATCCAAAACAAGATATAGTTAATACATAACACCATCCGAAAACTTCTGAGGCGGGCTTCTCTACTTTATGGCTCATAAGGGTATTCATTTACTAATCAGGGTACAAGATGTGATTCTTCCCTTAAAAATGCACTCTTGCAATACAATATGCTTAATTTTACCATCCTAATAGATTTCAGAACTATCAATATTCTTATGCATTTTTACTAGTAGAGTTGTTTTTTTACGAGAAGATATATTTTTCTTAATAAAATAATGCTTGTCATTTTATTTCAGAATTTAAATATTCATTTATTATGTATAATTATTTAATTAATAAAATAAATATTAATTACATAAGTCAAAACATGTGGAAAACCTATGTGTTTTTCATCTTGTTGAAAAAATAATGGTTTTCCACACGTTTTCATTTATATAATTAATATTTTATTTTGTACAACATAATGCTTATTATTATGTAATTTTTTTGTACAATTTAAATATCGTGACATTTAAAAATGACAAACATTATATTTAATAAGAATTATATTTAAAATTAATGCTTATTTAAAACCAACAAGCATTAGATTTAAAAAGAAAAGCATTATATTATATTTGAAATAAAATAATGGCTTTCATTTTTCTACAATTTAAAAATATCATAATATTTGAATTGTAGGAAAAAATGACATAATGCTTGTCATTTTTTTCTACAATTTTTTTTTGATGAAATAGTCTATATTGCTTAATAAAATATTATAGTCTTGTTATCCCGTTTTGAGTTCACAAAGAAACGATCGGATAACCCCTACAAAATTTTTGAAGTGATTTTGCATCATGACCTCTTTTAGAGAAAATCGGGTTTTCGGGTGTTAACAATGACTTGACATAAGTTTTAACATGCTTTATGTCTTATGACCTCCGAAACCCAAGACCCGCCTTGCAATGAGACAATCCTTTGTAATCGGGTTTTCGGAAATTCAACTCATCGGAACATTCTTGAGTTAAAACATGCTTTGTGTCGCGTGACTTCCGAAACCCGAGACCCGCCTTGTGTTAAGACAATCCTTTGTATTCGGGTTTTCGGAACTCTAAAGCATCGGGACATTCATGTTCCAAAACATGTTTTATGCGCCATGTTCTCCGATTCCCGAAGTCCACTCAATCCTTTGTAATCGGGTTTTCGGAAGTTCAATGCATCGGAACATTCATGATTCAAAACATGTTGGGTGCTCCATGTTTTCCGAAGCCCGAAACCCGAAATGCACTAAATCTCCTCGTGTCGGGTTTTCGGACTCCTCCAACATACTGACGTGGCATTCATGCCGAGTGGTCGGTGAGTTGGCACGTGCCGAGCTGAAGTGTATTTATAATGATTTTCTTATAAATACGCCGGATTTCCACGTCATTCTTACCGTTCATATTTTTAATTCGTGGATTTTTCGCATGCTCTTCCGCTCCCAAAACCCGCAAACTCGCGTTACCAGACTGGATCGTTTGTTTTCGATTTTACCTGTCTCGAATCGAAGGTATTCTTCTTTCCTTCTTTATTCTTGACTTTTCTGGATCGACTGCGTGTATTTTCTTTCCAATTTCTTGCCAGTTGTTGAGGGTTTTTCTTCCTTCTTCTTTCTGTGTTGTTTTGGAAAGGGTTTTGGGTTTTTAGGGTTTATTCTCTTTTTGGGATTATCAATTGGTGCTGTTCCTTCCAAATCTTAATTATATGCATGATGTATGGAATATGAATAACAAAAAAGAAAGGAAGTTGTGTATGTAGAAATTCAAAGGAAAGACTCTGTTTTTGTTTCCCGGATTTTGAAGGTTGTGTTGCAGATTCAAAAGTCCGAAGAACCTTGGAAGCTCGAAGTGACGGGGTTTCTCAACATTCCGACCTCAACACTAAGTGCCGGGCATCTCCTAAGTTCCGTCATCGAAAGTGGGTGCCGGGTTTTCTCCTGTTTCCGCCATTGAAAGCAAGTGTCGGGTTTCGCCAAGATTCCGACATATCAGACCTGTCGGGTTCTCAAAGTTTTCCGATATCTTCTTCTGCGTGTCGGGTTCTTTTCTCCTTCCGACGCATTCAGTCAATCAGGTTTTTCAGTGTGCACAGCATCTCCGGAGTTCCGAGCCTTTCTCCTTCCAATATTCTTCATGTCGGATCCTGGTTCATCACAGGAGAAGGCCGAAAAATCTAGCAGGATGAAATATAAATTTAAGAAACCAGAATCCCCGTCATATATCGACTGTAATTATGATATCAGGGATACTGAAATGGGCAACATAGATATGGACGACTTTTGGAATAGGGTGATGAGTTCTTCTCAAACCCCATGGATGGTGGCTTTAGCTAACAGTGGCTTGCCCTTTGCAAAGAAGCTTCCCATGTCTGCCCAATGTCCAGAGTTTGTTTTGGCGTGTGCATCCAGCTACGACTCAGCTTCTCGTTCCGTAAGGAATCAGGCTGGTGAAGTAGTTATCAAACTAGATGGAGCTTATTTTGATGATCTCCTGAAACTACCAAATTTTGAAGAGTATGGGGCCCTAGATATCAAGTCGGCTCAGAAGGCCTGGGACAGTAACCAGGAAAATTGCATTAGGGATGTCAATAAGAAGTTCTTGGTCAAGGCAAAACCAGTAATATCTAGATTTCCAAGAACTATCCCTAGATCGGATTTCATACAAGAAATCAACGACATTATCACCTACGAGCCGGGTTTTGGCTTCTTAGGAATCAAATTTATTTCATGGATGGATGTACCAATTTATGGTCACCATGAAGAAGAACAAGCAAGGGATTGACTGGGAACCCTTATCGCTGATGAAATTGATTCCCGGATGACGATGGTCCCGCCAATCGGGAAGTTTTATATGTTCTCATATGTGGCCCATGCAAAGCACTCTGGGATGAGGAGCTATTCCTGGGGAGACTAAAGGAAGCGAACGTCAAATCCAAATTATAAGTATTATCCTCAAATAACAAAGAAGGGGTCCAATGATCATTTTAGGAGGGTAAATGACGCCTTTTTCTACGAGAACATCTGCCACCAACCTGTAATGAGAAAGACAAGGGTCTTCGACGAGGCATGGGATGAAGTATCTAAATGGGGATGTATCTTCTTACAGCTTCAAGAAGTTTACCTACCTTCGAATAGTCATGTACTGTGAGAGCCTTTTAAATCTGCCTTGCTATCCAGGGGATAGATTGATATTGCTAGAATTGTCGATACCTATTGGATTTTCACAAATTCCAACAGAAAGCAAGCATAAGGCAAACAGTATCCTTCCGAATTTCTATCGAGATATACTTGCTCAACAAAGTGTTAAAGGCTAAAAATGTTGAATGTGAACTCCAGGAGAAATTAAAGAAGCATATGAAGTCTTGGGATGGTTTTGACATCCGAGGAGTACTTAGAACCTATGGAGCCCTACATCTCGCACAGCCCGACATCGAGGATATCCGGGTGGATCTGCGTAACGAAGTCAGCAGTCGCAGAAAAGATAATAGAGGTTAACTATTGATGAGATTCGCACGCTAGAGCTTTCTCGATTTGCGCCGATGGCACAACCGACAATGAAAGTGTGTTGATATGTCCTATGATGGGCTTAATGAAGATCGATACGTTTTCCACCTATTGATTGGTCGGCCAAAAAAAAGCCTCTATTACCGATAGGTCACCCTAATTCGCTCGTGCAAAAGAAATGGCTCTCCTCTTGGGGATGAATTTTAAGGATGACAAGTTTCCAAAATTGGCGCTTCAAGGCGGGGCCTCCAAAAAGAAGAAGGACAAGGAATCTACTGGGGTCTATAAAATCAAGATTCCCAAGAAGAAGAAAGAAAGACAAATCTCTTCAATTGTCTCTCCACTTCAAACGGTGGTTGTGCTGTAATCACCAACACCACCGTAAAATAGGGGAGATTAATTTAGAATAAGGAGGAAGCCACTCTTGTCTTCATCATTTGCTTTGATTGTTCAACCGGAGAGACCTTATCTCTTGCATTCAAGGCTTTAGAAATCGAATCATGCCTCCCTCAACAACCACTTCAGCTTCCTCATTCCCCATCCACTTCTTCAACCATGGCCAATATTTTCTCCGGCTCTCACCCTCTCTCTTGGAACCCAAGTGATCACCAACACTCCCCCCACAACCTCGTGCCTCTATTCATCGTGCACCTACTACCACGTTGACGTTGTTCCCCCTCCAATAGTAGAATCTCGCTCCCGAGAGTAGAATACCGATTCATTACAACATTAGCAGCTTCTCGATACACCACAATGGCTACTCGAGCAAACTCCGAGGAAGAGGAAAGTAATTGTACCCTACCACCTTTAATTTCAGCTCACTTAAGGCTTCTACTGCGAGATCAGCCAAGAAACCCAAAACAGCTTTCAAGGGTTTTGGTGGATGCTTCAGAGATAAGTTCACAGAGATCGCCACTCCCTCACCGACAAAACTAAAGATGATGTAACAATTAGCTGCATTACTGTGTAACCAGTGGTGGCTCTAGGAAAGTGACAAGAAAGGGGCGCAAAGAAGATGCAAAGGATTCCATAGACGTCCTATGCCAAAAGTTGAAAGAAACAAAGGACAAAGCAGAAATGAGCTTAACGAAAAGTGGAGCAATTGACGAGGTTTTGATTAAACTCTCAACACCCTTGGAATCCATACCATCTGCTTCTACTTCTGCCGGATTTGATTTCTCATCGGTGCCTACGATTGAGAAGATTACTAAAAAAGGAAGGGTGGTTGATGAATGGATCCAAAAGTTGCTCCAACAAGGGAAGGAAGTAATTCAAGACGTGGTGAAAGTTCATCACCTCGCAAAGATTCAAGAAGGAAGGAGAGAAGATGGATGAGGAATTCACCGAAGAACTTGGACAGCTTGATTTGACTTGTGAAGCTCTCCAAGTGCTAAAGCAAATACCAGCACATCTCTTGGTAGAAGAAGGCGTTCTTCCACATACAGATAAACACTTCCAGCTGATCAAGGCCATCAAGTTCGTAGTAAAGATCTCAACGAAGCCTCGCAGAAGTTGAGAGAATCAAGAGATAAATTGATCGATGGGAAAAGTGATCTCGAAGAAGAATTGCTAAAGATTTGTCCAAAGGTGTCGGCTTGGGAACTCAAGTGCCCTATCAATGATGATCTCTTCAAACAAGTTCAAGAGACTGCTCACATGAACCTCGTAGATGGATTTGACCTTGAAGTCATTGGTCGGTTGTGAGGATTGAACATACGTTGGAGGCCTTAAGAAAGCTCAAAGAAAAGGTTGAAAAAGCTTCCAGCAAAGCAAAGCGCTGATATCCATGAGACCTGCGAAATGTGGAATGATCATTCCACTGCACCTGAGGAAAATGAAATGCAAGGCATTATTCGGAAGTTCCAGGAGTTCCGGAACAAACAGTCTCAGCTGGAGGAGGAGAAAGAAGAAGAAGCAAAAGATGATGATTCGGATTAATTCCCAACGTCCCATGTCATTTCTATTTTTAGATTGACATGTCTTTGTTATTTCCGTTTTATCATATTTTTAATTCATACTTTGACTTGATCTCCTGCGTGAGAATCATGCAAAGTTGAACTCTAGTTAGCATGCTACTTTTCAGGATCTGTCCTGTTTTATCTCTAGCTTCTTTTGTTATAAATAAGGGATGCTTGTGCATTCTAAATGGTCGAGAATTTTTGAAGCATTAAGAGGCTATTGGAAAGGAGAAAAACTTTGTGTTTTCTTTCAATCATTTTGAAGAATAGAAGTTGATATTGTTTTGCAGACTTTGTGTTGTGGAATATATCTTATTTAAGACAGTTTTCTTATGTTCATGATCTTAAAGCTATTCTTTGCATAGAATCTCGGTAATTTAATTATCTCGACACTATACCCGTGATCTAAAACTCGTATGATTATTTTGTGCTTTGTGTTTACTCGAAAGAAAATACGTTTCTCCCATTTCTTTTCTACCGTGCTTCTTTCACATCAGAATGCTTTCTAACCTATTTCACTTACGAAAGCAATATCCTTGAATCGTGTGAATGTGGATTTCGGATTTCATCCCAACTCCCAATGGTTAGATTAGTGTGAATATCAGAGTATATTATTTACCGTGTTTTTAGATTAGCAATAAACAGCAGCCTCACTGTCTTTGAGGAGGGATATTATCCCATGTACCGTGGTTGAACCTCATATTTTGGTTTGAAAAAATATCCAACCAACAGCTTTTGGCGACTCACTGGGAAATACGGATCAATAGTATAAAGCTTATCCTCTCTGTCCTGCGACTCCATATTTGCCTTATTTTTAATAAGATCTCCATATTTGCCTTATTTTTAATAAGATCTCCTTTCGCCTCAAGCCGGCCAGAGGGTCTTCACTCGGTCTCACCGAGCTCAAGGTGAAATTGATCCACTCTTTGAGTTGCGCAACAAAGATAATTTCAGCCTTTCTCCCAACAAATAGTTGTCTCTAACCGAGCCAGTTCTTCACCTGTTTGGAGAAATCGATCCTCAAGAATGGGAAGCATCTCTGCAACTTTTCGTGCACTACTCTTGTTTGATACCTGATCCTCGTACGCACTCTTTTCAGAAGGATGGCGGTTCAACCTGTGCCTTGGGGTGCAGTCATTGGTCCTCTTACTTTGACTCCTCCATTGCATGAGTTACCACGTGGATCACGTAAAAACATTCCCAAGTTCAATGGGGATGGGAAGCAAAGATCCTCGATGAGCATATTGCGTCTTTCTTTGTTGCATGCGGTGTCCTCGGAGTAGCCCACGAAGATGTCTCTGTTCGACTCTTCGTTGAAACATTGCAGGGAGTAGCAGCTGAATGGTTTTATCACCTCCCGAATGCATGCATTCCAGATTGGGCTACCATGCGGACCAAGTTTGAGGCACGTTTCAAACCAGCCGAAGATTCTCATGCATTGTTAGCTCAGCTTACTCATATGAAGAAGGAATCGCATGAACCTATGCGGGAATTCGTGGCTAAGTTCAATAAGCTGATCCGGAAAATTCCAGTTATAGCTGTACCAACTTTGGAAAACCAAAAGTGCTTCTTCATCAATGCTCAACCTCCTGATATAAGTTTTTTATTACGAAGGTCGGTTATCCCAGATTTGGCTACTGCTCAGTCAACGGCTACTGAAATAGAGGATGATCTCATCTTAGCCGGAAGGATCAAGAAAGATATACCCAAAATCAAAAATCAAGGTTCTTCTCAAGGTAATACTGACCCTATGTTTCAAAAAATGGCTAATGATTTGATTGCTTTAAAGAAGCAAGTGTCTCAGCAGGTGAGCAATGTTCCGTACCGGGATATCCCTAGGTGGAATTTTAATAACAATGGTGCACCTGCCAGAGATAGGCCACGGTTAGCTCCTGCTCAGCCGAGACTAGCAATTGAAGCTCCGCCTGTTAATGCAGCAGTGGAAATAATTGAAGAAGATGATGAACCAGAAGAACAAGATTCCCGTGAGGATTTCGAAGCTTCAGGATATGCTGATGAGTCTTATGATGAGTCAGCTGGTGACTCCAGCATTGGTTATTTGGAATATGATGAAGATGAATGTGAGCCAGATGGTCAATCATTTGCTGTTTTCACTCGGTCCCAATCTCAGTTCCCGTAAAGCCTCTGGAAAATACTAAGGAGAAGAATAAGGAACCTCCTGTATCCATAGTCAAAAGGGGTACCCCTATTTCGGCACAAACTGAAAGAGAGGTTACTAAAAAGACAGCTGCTCCTTATTCTCCTTCTCCTAAGGTCAGTGCCCCAGCACAAGCTCATATAATTAGAACTGAGCCTACTATCATTCCTTCTTACACTGCTTTCGATATTATTGATCATGCAAAGAGAACCAAAATTCAAATGTCAGAAGCAGAATACCTTCAGTCGAATCCCGAACAATTTGAAAAGCTGGCCAAGTTCATCAGAAGTAAAGCGGCCGTTCCGTCACCTGCTAAAGGTCTCCTTTCAAATCCTACTCAACCCACACCTCAGAATAATCTGACTTCTGCTTCTTCCTCAGGAAAGATTGAACCATTTTATTTGTCTCTACTTATAAATGGGTTTAAACTCAGCAATTGCATCATTGATTCAGGGGCCTCTGATAATGTTATGCCCGCAAAAGTGGCCCATGCCCTTGGGCTTACTTTGACTAAATCATATGGACGGTGCTATTCCATGGAAACTAAACAAGTCCCTCTGATTGGTCAAATTAAGGACGCACAGTTCGCATTTGTTGCTTTTCCTGAGAAGAGAGTGAAAATGACTATCCTAGTTGCAGATATTCCTGCAGCTTACGGCATTCTCTTGGGTAGAGGATTTTGTAAAGATGTCGGAGGAGAGATTAGTATGGATTGGACCAAAGCTAAGATCCCAGTCAAAGGGGTTCAACAGGTTCTTCATCCTGAACCGCAGGCAAAGTATTTGGTGACTAAATCAGATGATCCTAAGGCTCAGATTCTTTTCGAAGATGCTAGCTTCGGGAATTATTTCATGGCTTCAGAGATACCCATTGTAGATGTGGAAGAGGAAGATCCCAATGCAATTTGGACGCTCGAATTTGATGGTAGCTGCTCAACTTCTGGATCAGGCGCTGGTGTTGTTCTCATATCTCCTAGCTCCGAGATTTTCCCATCAGCTTATAAGTTGCAATTTGATAATACTAACAACACGGCCGAATATGAAGCCCTGTTATTAGGATTAGAATTGGCCAGACAGAAGGGAATCAGGAATCTCAAGGTGCAGGGAGATGCAGAGCTGATTGTTAATCAGGTCAGGGGTGTATATCAGGTGAAAAATGATCGGTTGAGGCATTATAGGAACAAAGTGTGGGATAGTATAGAATGCTTTGATGCATTTTCTATTAAGGCAGTTTTAAGAGATTATAATGACAAGGCTGATTCTTTGGCCGTATCTGCATCTCTTCTTCTTCCTCATCCTCAGTTCAAGCAAGACACATACTCTATCGAGATTGTGTACCGCCCTAGCATCCCTGATAATGCAACTCACTGGCAGGTATTCAATGATGATCAACAAGTGTTGGCTTTCCTGGAAAAGGCTGACAATTTCAGTGAACTGTATTTTGAAGGTTCGGAATCAGCCTTTCGTGAAACTATTTTAGATCCATATCAAGAGGTTGATGGTGAATTTATCCAGCTGAAAGGCAACAAGATACCAAAAGGTCTGGTTTCTCTGGAGGGTCTGTTTGACAAGCATGATCGCTTCATCCAAAACAAAAGGCAGGTTGAAGGAGCTTCTTCCTCTGAAGTGGATCAAATCAATCTAGGTTCATCTGATCAACCTCGGATGGTGAATATCGGTAAATGTTGTTCTCCTGAAGAGAAGGAAAGATTCACTTCGCTTTTGAAGAAATACATCGATGTGTTAGCATGGTCCTATGCAGATTTGAAATCTTTCAAGCCCAAGGATGTTCAGCACAGTATTCCTTTGAAGCATGATGTCAAGCCGTATAGACAGAAGCAAAGACATTATAATCCGAAGATTTCAGGGACAATCCTGGCAGAAATTCAGAAGATGTTAGATGCTAGGATTATTTTCCCAATCCATCACTCCACTTGGATTGCAAACATTGTTCCTGTCAGAAAGAAGAATGGCGAGATCCGGATTTGTGTTGACTTTCGGAACTTGAATCAGTCCTCGCTGAAGGATAACTATCCCTTGCCGATCATGGATCAGGTATTACAAACTGTAACTGGATCTGAAATGTTATCCATGCTCGACGGGTTTTCAGGATATAATCAAGTCGAAGTAACCACAGAGGATCAACACAAGACAGCTTTCACGACCCCATGGGGTACCTTTGCTTACAGAAGGATGCCATTCGGCCTGATCAACGCCGGAGCTACTTTTCAGAGGGCTATGGACCTAGCATTCAGAGATCTGATGGGTAAGGTCATAGTCGTGTATTTGGATGACTTGACTGTCTTTTCTAAAAAACGAAGTGATCATTATGGTCATTTAGAACAGGTACTTCAGAGATGCAGACGTCACGGAATTTCATTGAATCCTAAGAAATCCATGTTCGGGGTAACAGAAGGAAAGCTGCTGGGTCATATTGTGACTAGAGAAGGAACTAAAATTGACCCAGAAAGGGTAAAGGCTATTCAGAGCCTTACCTTGCCCACAAGTAAAACAGGAGTTCATTCTTTCTTCGGAAAGGTTAATTTCTTGAGAAGATTTGTACCTGATTTTGCTGACAAGACCAAGGATATCCTTGGAATGATGAAAGGCAAAGTCCCATTCAGATGGAGTGCAGAAGGGAAACTTTCATTTGAAGAAATAAAAAAGGCAGTTGCTAGCGCTCCTGTTTTAGTATGTCCAGACTTCAAGAAAGATTTCATCATGTATAGCTATGCTTCTGCCCACACAGTGTCAGCGATCCTGATGCAGGAAAATGGAGAAGGCATTGAAGCTCCTATCGCATTCATGAGCTGTCTGTTGAAAGAGCATGAATTGAAGATGTCGCAGATTGAAAAACATGCTTATGCGGTGGTGCGAGCGGTGAAGCATTTCAGGTACTATGTGCTGAATTCTCATACTCGTGTTCTCGTTCGATCTGTCAAGTTAAATCCATTCTAACTCAACAAGAGCTGGGAAGCCAAAGAGGTACTTGGATAGCTAAGGTTCAGGAGTACGACTTGGACATCAAACCTACCAAGTTGGTACGAGGAAGGGGCCTGTGTCAATTGATTGCAGAGAATCATGCTGAAACAGAGTGTGAGAAGAATCAAGATACTTCTTCAGAACTGCCTACGGTGCTTTTTGTCAGTACGACCGATGAATGGTACACGGACATTTCTTTCTTCTTAACTTATGGTGAATGCCCTCCGCATTTAAATCAAAAGGAGAAGAGGACCGTCAAGTTGAGAGCTGCGAGATACCTTTTGTGGAATAATGCAATATACAAGAAAGGTATCGATGGTGTCTTCTTGCGTTGTGTTGATAAATCGCAACAGGAAAAGTTATTAGAATCCTTTCATAGCCTAGCATGCGGAGGACATTTTTCGTCTTCTGTAACAGCATATAAGATCTTACGGGCTAGGTATTATTGGCCTACTCTTTTCCGGGATTCAGCAGAATGGGTGTCTAAATGTGAAGCTTGTCAACATTTTGTTGGTCGTCCCAAGTTAGCAGCTCTTCCTCTGAAGCCTGTGGTGATTGAAGAACCTTTTCGCCAATGGGGGATTGATTTCATCGGAACATTGAATCCTGCTTCCAGTGCTGGACACAACTATGTGCTAACTGCTACAGATTATTTTACCAAGTGGGTAGAGGCTGCGCCAATCAAGCAAGCAACTTCTGAAGCTGTTTGCAAATTCCTTAAGGAAAACATAATTGTCAGATTCGGTGTACCTCATAAGATTGTAGCGGATAATGCTTCCAATTTCTCGTCACATGAGTTAACTGAGTTTTGCTATGGATTCGGCATTACTTTGGCTCATTCATCTGACTATTATCCCCAGGGTAATGGGCAAGCTGAGTCCAGCAATAAGAATCTGGTTACTATAATCAGGAAATTAGTAGACGAAAATCAGAGGAATTGGCACAAAGCATTGTATGATGCATTGTGGGCTGATCGGATCACTCCAAAGTGAGCCATAGGGATGTCCCCTTTTCAATTGCTATACGGGATTGATGCTGAAATTCCTATCTCAGTAGAATTGCCGGCCTTACAGTTGGCGAAAGCGGTTGAAGATGTAGCTTTTCAGAATTCTATCGAAAAGAGGGTTATGTACCTAACCAGGCTAGAAGAAGAGCGAATTAAGGTGGTTGATCGTATAGCAGATCATCAGAGCAGGGTGAAGAAGATTTTTGATAAAAAATCAAAGCAACGTGACTTCCAGATTGGAGACTTGGTGTTGCTTTGGGATAAAAGAAGAGAACAGAAAGGAATGCATGGAAAGTTTGATTCTTTATGGAAAGGACCTTTCAAGATCCACGAGTTGAATGGTGAAAATAGTTTCCTTCTATCATATCTTGATGGAGGGTTACTCCCTTTGCCTTTCAGTGGACAACATCTAAAGCTGTTCCACCATTAATGCAAGATGCTCTCTTGCATTGTACATATTTTGCTTTTGTTGTGTGTTTGCTTTTGGTTTTCTTTCTTTCTTTCTTCGTTTTGTTTTGTTTTGGTTTTCCTCGACTCCGTAGCCCAATGGATAAGGCCCTGGTCCGTGAGACCAGAGATTCTGAGTTCTCTTCCTTTGGTATTACAAAGAAAGTCCCCAACTGGAGCCAGCTGTTATCCCCGTTTTGAGTTCACAACGAAACGATCGGATAACCCCTACAAAATTTTTGAAGTGATTTTGCATCATGACCTCTTTTAGAGAAAATCGGGTTTCGGGTGTTACTAACACTTGACATAAGTTTTAGGTATTCTTCTTTCCTTCTTTATTCTTGACTTTTTTTGGATCGATTTGTGTGTATTTTCTTTCCAATTTCTTGCCGCATTGTTGAGGGTTTTTCTTCCTTCTTCTTTACGTGTTGTTTTGGAAAGGGTTTTGGGTTTTTAGGGTTTATTCTCTTTTTGGGATTATCAATTGGTCTGCTGTTCCTTCCAAATCTTAATTATATGCATGATGTATGGAATATGAATAACAAAAAAAGAAAGGAAGTTGGTATGTAGAAATTCAAAGGAAAGACTCTGTTTTGTTTCCCATTTTTGAAGGTTGTGTTTTGATTCAAAAGTCCGAAGAACCTTGGAAGCTCGAAGTGTCTCGGGTTTCTCAACATTCCTCCTCAACACTAAGTGTCGGGCATCTCCTAAGTTCCGTCATCGAAAGTGGGTGCCGGGTTTTCTCTGTTTCCGCCATTGAAAGCAAGTGTTGAGTTTCGCCAAGATTCGACATATCGACTGTCCGGGTTCTCAAAGTTTTCCGATATCTTCTTCGCGTGTCGGGTTCTTTTCTCCTTCCGACGCATTCGTGTCAATTAGGTTTTTTCGATGTTGTGCACAAAGATCTCCGGAGTTCCGAGCCTTTCTCCTTCCAATATTCTTCATGTGATCTGGTTCATCACAGAGAAGGCCGAAAAATCTAGCGAGATGAAATATAAATTTAAGAAACTTAATCCCGTCATATATTGAGGGTGTAATTATGATATCGGGATACTTTGAAATGGGCAACATAGATATGGATGACTTTTGGAATAGGGTGATGAGTTCTTCTCAAACCCCATGGATGGTGGCTTTAATAACGGTGGCTTGCCCTTGTAGCGAAAGAAGCTTTCCCATGTACGCCCAATGTCCAGAGTTTGTTTTGGCGTGTGCATCCAGCTACGACTCACTTCTCGTTCCGTAAGGAATCAAATTTGGTGAAGTAGTTATCAAACTAGATGGAGCTTATTTTGATGATCTCCTCAAACTACCAAATTTTGAAGAGTATGGGGCCCTAGATATCAAGTCGGCTCAAGGCTCGGGACAAGAACTCAGAAAATTGCATTAGGGATGTCAATAAGAAGTTCTTGGTCAAGGAAAACCAAGAATATCTAGATTTCCAAGAACTATCCCTAGATCGGATTTCATACAAGAAATCAACAACATTATCACCCCATGTGAGCCGGGTTTTTGGCTCACGGAATCAAATTTATTTCATGGATGGATGTACCAATTTATGGTCACCATGAAGAAGAACAAGCAAGGGATTGACTGGGAACCCTTATCGCTGATGAAATTGATTCCCGAGATGACGATGGTCCCACAACCAGAAGTTTTATATGTTCTCATATGTGGCCTATGCAGCAGCTGGGATGAGGAGCTATCCCGGGCTGGAGACTAAAGGAAGCAGAACGTCAAATCCAGTCTATAAGTATTATCCTCAAATAACAAAGAAGGGGTCCAAGGATCATTTTAGGAGGGTAAATGATGCCTTTTTCTACGAGAACATCTCACACCAACCTGTAATGAGAAAGACAAGGGTCTCAGACGAGGCATGGGCTGAAGTATCTAAATGGGGATGTATCTTCTTACAGTTCAAGAAGTTTACCTACCTTCGAACAGTCATGTACTCAGGAGAGCCTTTTCGTCTGCCTCGCTATCCAGGGGATAGATTGATATTGCTAGAATTGGTCAGACAGCTATTGGATTTTCACAAATTCCAACAGAGCAAGCATAAGGCAGCTGTATCCTTCCCAATTTCTATTGGGAGATATACTTGCTCAACAGTGGCAAAGGCTAAAAATGTTGAATGTGAACTCCAGGAGAAATTAAAGAAGCATATGAAGTCTCGGGATGGTTTTGACATCCGAGGAGTACTTAGAACCTATGGAGCCCTACATCTGCACAGGCCCGACATTGAGGATATCTGGGTGGATCTGCATAACGAAGTTGCAGTTCGCAGAAAAGATAATAGTAGGTTAACTATTGATGAGATTCAGACGCTAGAGCTTTCTGATTTGCCAGATGGCACAACTGACAATGAAAGTGTGTTGGATATGTCCTATGATGGGCTTAATGAAGATCGATACGTTTTCCCGCCTATTGATTGGTCGGCCAGCGAAAAAGCCTCTATCACCGATAGGTCAGCCCTAATTCTGGCTCGTACAAAGAAATGGCTCTCCTCTTGGGGGATGAATTTTAAGGATGACAAGTTTCCAAAATTGGCTGCTTCTGAAGCGGGGCCCTCCAAAAAGAAGAAGGACAAGGAATCTACTGGGGGGTCTATAAAAATCAAGATTCCCAAGAAGAAGAAAGAAAGACAAATCTCTTCAATTGTCTCTCCAGCTCAAACAAATGGTTGTGCGAAATCACCAACACCACCGTAAATAGGGAGATTAATTTAGAAGAAGGAGGAAGCTAGCTCTTGTCTTCATCATTTGCTGATTGCTCAACCGGAGAGACCTTATCTCTCGTATTCAAGGCTTTGGAAACGGAATCTGTGCCTCCCCCTCAACAACCACTTCAGCCTCCTCATTCCCCATCCACTTCTTCAAGATGGCCAATATTTTCTCCGGGCTCTCACCCCTCTCTTGCTTTGGAACCCAAGTGATCACCAAAACTCCCCACAACCTCGTGCCTCTATTCATTGCACCTACTACCACGTTGATCTTGTTCCCCTCCAATAGTAGAATCTGCTCCCCGAGAGTAGAATACCATTCTTACAACATTGGCGCTTCTCCGATACACCACAATGACTACTCGAGCAAACTCCGAAGAAGAGGAAAGTAATTGTACCCCTACCACCTTTTGATTTCAGCTCACTTAAGGCTTCTACTCATGAGATCAGCCAAGAAACCCAAAAATTGCTTTCAAGGGTTTTGGTGGATGCTTCAGGAGATAAGTTCGCAGAGATTGCCACTCCCTCAGCTGACAAAACTAAAGATGATGTAACAGCTGCTGATTACCAGGTAACCAGGGTGGCTCTAGGGAAAGTGACAGCAAAAGGGGCGCAGCAAGATGCAAAGGATTCCATAGACGTCCTGTGCCAAAAGTTGAAAGAAACAAAGGACAGCAGAAATGAGCTTAAGGAAAAAGTGGAGCAGTTGACAGAGGTTTTGATTAAACTCTCAACACCCCTGGAATCCATACCATCTGCTTCTGCTTCTGCCGGATTTGATTTCTCATCGGTGCCTACGATTGAGAAGATTACTAAAAAAGGAAGGGTGGTTGATGAATGGATCCAAAAGTTGCTCCAACAAGGGAAGGAAGTAATTCAAGACGTGGTGAAAGTTCATCACCCTTAGCAAGCAGAGATTCGTAAGGAAGGAGAGAAGATGGATGAGGAATTCACCAAGAACTTGGACAACTTGATTTGACTTGTGAAGCTTCCAAGTGCTAAAGCAAATACCAAAGACATCTCTTGGTAGAAGAAGGCGTTCTTCCACATATAGATAAACACTTCCAAATGATCAAGGCCATCAAGTTCGAGTAAAGATCTCAACGAAGCCTGCAGCAAGTTGAGAGAATCAAGAGATAAATTGATCGATGGGAAAAGTGATCTGGAAGAAGAATTGCTAAAGATTTGTCCAAAGGTGTCACTTGGGAACTCAAGTGCCCTATCGCTGGATGATCTCTTCAAACAAGTTCAAGAGACTGCTCAAGATGAACTCAGTAGATGGATTTGACCTTGAAGTCATTGGTCGGCTTGTGAGGATTGAACATACGTTGGAGGCCTTAAGAAAGCTCAAAGAAAAGGTTGAAAAAGCTTCCCGGCAGTGCCAGTGATATCCATGAGACCTGCGAAATGTGGAATGATCATTCCACTGCACCTGAGGAAAATGAAATGCAAGGCATTATTCGGAAGTTCCAGGAGTTCCTAACAAACAAGCCTTTGGAGGAGGAGAAAGAAGAAGAAGCAAAAGATGATGATTCGGATTAATTCCCAACGTCCCATGTCATTTCTATTTTTAGATTGACATGTCTTTGTTATTTCCATTTTATCATATTTTTAATTCATACTTTGACTTGATCTCCTGCGTGAGAATCATGCAAAGTTGAACTCTAGTTAGCATGCTACTTTTCAGGATCTGTCCTGTTTTATCTCTAGCTTCTTTTGTTATAAATAAGGGATGCTTGTGCATTCTAAATGGTCGAGAATTTTTGAAGCATTAAGAGGCTATTGGAAAGGAGAAAAACTTTGTGTTTTCTTTCAATCATTTTGAAGAATAGAAGTTGATATTGTTTTGCATACTTTGTGTTGTGGAATATATCTTATTTAAGACAGTTTTCTTATGTTCATGATCTTAAAGCTATTCTTTGCATAGAATCTCGGTGTTTCTAATTATCTCGACACTATATCTCGTGATCTAAAACTCGTATGATTATTTCGTGCTCGTGTTTACTCGAAAGAAAATACGTTTCTCCCATTTCTTTTCTACCGTGCTTCTTTCAACATCAGTAATAGCTTTCTAACCTATTTCACTTACGAAAGCAATATCCTTGAATCGTGTGAATGTGGATTTCGGGATTTCATCCCAACCCCCAATGGTTAGATTAGTGTGAATATTGTATATATTATTTACTGTGTTTTAGGTTAGCAATAAACAGGCAGCCTCACCTGTCTTTGAGGAGGGATATTATCCCATGTACTGTGGTTGAACCTCATATTTTGGTTTGACAAAATATCCAACCAACAAGTCTATCCACAAAAATATGGGTGGTAAAGGGCACACCCCATGATCAAACTAGCCGACGGCTAGGAGACTAATGTATTAGGCCCAAAGGGCAACAAAAACAAAGCAAAAATGCCAGAAAACAAAACGAAAACAAACTAGGTTGCCGCAACAAACATAGAGGCAAGGGGTGGCGGTGGAGGCCCTTTATCCTCTAAGTTACTACCAGAAGATCATTGCCATCCTGGATGGGGCATCCATCTTGAAGCAACCTCTTTGTCTTGATCGTTCTTTTGATTAGGAGAAATGGCAAGAGCCAGCCATGAGTTTTTGCTACATAGGAGGCAGGAGTGGTGGAGAGAGCCCCAGCCACTATGCTGTGTGGAATGATGCGGTGACCCCCAACCACCATGGTTGATAGGGCTCTCCGCCAATGCTCGAGATGCCGCCCGGGAGAGGGATGATGATGAGCATGGTCAACCAACCGGCCTCGGCCACAATGTCCTCCCTAACGAACACTCCCAAAAGGGGAGGTAGGGGGTTCCCATGCCACAATGCAAGGAGCGTTGTCCCAATGATCCAGAAGGGTCTGAAGGTGCTACACTTCCAGCTCCACCTTGTGGGCCTAGTCCTAGATCTATAAGAACACATTTGAGATAGGCATAGCCTCATCATAATGCGAAAGAATGCAAGAAACTACGGAGTTGACAAAAACATCGAATTGCGTTCTTTCCATATAAAAAAGGATCTCCACTCTGAAAGTATGCCACACTTGTGCAAAATCATGGGGAATGGAAATAAAATCCCCTAGCAAAGCATGTTGCCAAAGAAATGGAGTTGGTCTAAATGGTCAAAAGAAATCGTGGATGTAGGCCCAAAAAGCTTGAGTTTTGTGTAGTACGATCTGCATGTATGTATGAGCATCTTAATATGCCCAAAAAAAGGAAAATCCGAGGAGAAATCCCATAATGAGCTAACATGCACCTGTGAGGGAGGCCTTGAAAAGCAGTACTAAGAAAAACAAGATAGCTTGGGGAAGGATGGCTTTCCAAACCGTATGAAATCTAGCTTCCCAGAGGACCATCTAGGATCGATGGACCTTCTTGAGTTAAGCAAGGCTACCATCGACACTTGGGGTGAGCAGAGCATAACCTTTTCCTGGGAGTAATTTTAAAAAGGGGTATTTGGAAACCATTTCCAATCCTTCCACCAAGGCTCTGAGAGAGATGACACCAACTTTGTGAAGCATCTTGGCAGGAATGGAATCAAGAAATTCCTAATAAGACTCTTTGTCAGCAGAAGCAAGTCGAAACTTGGCTTTAGCTTGAGGCCAAGTGAGAAGTAATCTGGTCTGCCTGCAAAAGATGTCTTTAAGAGTGCGCAAGCCTCGACGATACAGCTTAAGAGCATGAACCCAGTGTTAGGAATATCTATTTTTGAGTGTGAACATAGAATATTATGTGAATGATTATATTAACTAGGATAATATAATATGTGTTGTAATAATTAATTACATTATTGTAAATGTAATTATGAGTGGGTGAGTAAATATTGTTATGAGTTGTGGTGAGTAATTATTATTTCCATAACTCAAAACATGTTAAAAACCATATGTTTTTCCATCTTGTTGAAAAACACAAAGTGAGTTTTTCAACATGTAGAAAACACAATAATTTTCCACATTTTTTACCGATGTAATTAAGATTTAGTAACTAACACTCGATATGATACAAATATATTATGACCTAATATGTTGATAATGTGAGTTTAGTTATTTAGTAATTGACACTAATAAAATAATATTTAAAATAATGCTTATTTTGGTTGGTGTCTCATAATAAGATCCTCATAATGACAACCACATGAAGCATGGTATGATTATCCCTTAAGATTCTCTTTATATGGTATAGAGGAGGAGAGTGTTAGTCTCCTTTTTATCCATTGTCCTTCTCTCGTGCTATTTTCTCTTATGTTTTGGACATGTTCAATGTTCATGGTGGCTACGCCCAATTCCACGAATGATTTTTCTTACGCAACAGGGTTTTCATTTCAAGTATTTTGTCTTGGTGACAACTTGGAGGATGGCACTTCCCCAATTCTTCAGGGGCTGTGGAAGGAAAGAAATAGCCATATTTTTAGGGAATAAAAATCTAATGTCGAAAATTTCAATTCTCATTTATGCTCGTCCATCAAGGAAAATATTAGACTCTTCAAAGGTAAGATTAAAGCTCCCTATCCTAAGGAAGAAACAATAGTTCTTAAATAGTTCACCTTAAGTCCCCCTATGTTAAATTCCATCATCCTACGATCAAATGGTCTAAACATGAGATGATTTTCCTTAAACCGAGCTTTGAAAGGAAATATCAAACCGGATAGCGAGGGGATTGTTAGAAATGATGAGGGAGATTGGATCTTTTCATATGAACCGGCCCTTGGGCATTTAGAGAAATAACGTTACAAAGGTGAGAGAATTACTATGGCGTGTAAATATGGCTAGGGAGAGGGGTGAGAGATATTCAAATAGAAGGTGATTCCTTGCTCATAGTTAGTTCCATTAGAAATAATCACATTCATGATTATATGCTTCGAACATTTTTCTAGATGTTAAGGAACTTCTTAAATCCTTTGATAATTATAGTGTCATTCATACACCCCGTAATGGAAATAAATGTGCTGATGGTTTGGCTAACTTAGGAGTATCTTGTAATGATCTAAAAATTTGGGATAAAGGTGAAAAAGTCCCCTTTCCAATTAATAATCTTATTAATCATGACAGGAAATAATTCTGATGTCATTTTTCACATGAGGGATACTGTCATCATTGGTTTTAAAGGTAGGGGGTTAAGTGGTGTGAGATCTCTACGGGGATTCTCATTCATTCCAAGCCTAAGGTGAATTTATTCTATTTGGACTAGTTTTTTTGCAAACACAAAAATGGGTGGTATCAAGGTGCAAGTTTAGCCATCTAACTGTGTGGAGATATTGTTAACAACCACTCATTGTGGCACATCCTCAGAATTGGTGGTTTCAAGGAGTATATTTCTAAGCTTAAAGGACATGATCCTTCTCTCACCCTGGAGTTTGGTAAGGCATGGGATAAAGGTAAGGTTAATGTGGGAGGTATGGAATTAGAAGTCTCGATTATTTTATCACAAAATGTCACGTGTATGGACATGATGCAATTAAATCTATTCAAGGACCGAAACCACAGGAACCACAAAATCCATACATTTTTAAAGGTAAGGAAAATGTTTATCTCCTTGTAGATGGAATCGCGAGGTCTTACATACATGTTATTTGGAATGAAGTGTGTCTTCACATCATGTGTGATATCACTCCCAAATGTAAGTTTCGAAAATATATATGCATCATCTCTACCTACCGAATATGGTTAGACATCATGTTTTGATGAGAATACATTTCTTCTTGTATATGTTGTAATGCCTACCGGGCATTGGAGTCTTTTTCTACCCGCCACCATGGCCAACCTGGCAAGTCTTATGGCACGTGGGTGCATTTGGTCACCTCCCAACCACCCTACCTGTCATCGGCATGGCTGTCTTGTCTGTCCTTGCGTGAGGAAAGGGGTGGAGTCCCGTTTTTCCTTGCCGTGATCTCTTTTGATCCTCTTTCAATGCGTTTAGGTGGAGTTTGGGTGCATTCTTCTTGGGCTGCGTGTGGAGTGGGTGAGAGGCCAGAAAAAACCTGCTCTGTCCAAGCGCCTTCCCTGCTGGCCGCGTGAGTTTGTATGGCCGTTTTAGATGAAGCTTCAAGCTAGCAAAGCAGACTTGTTGCCTTCATTTCCTTCCTCGACTGTTGCAAGGGTGGGCGTGGGTTCTCATAAAATCATGCTGTACAGGCAGAAATCCGGGGGGCGCAGAACAAAACTTCTCCTGGGAGTGCCGTGAGGAGGCATTTGGCCGTTTTCAGCAGCTACAGGGTAGAGAAGTAAGCTTATCTCCGAAAATCCGTGGCCCAGAGAGAGCTGGGTGCGACAGCTGCCATAGGGCGATCCCAAGGAGCCGTGGGTGTTGAATCCCGAAGTTCTGGTTGCACACGACCACACAGTCGTGAACAGTTATCGCAAAATCTTGCAGCCGTAGTAGAAGGACGAGATAAAGTTTTAGTTGAAGCCATTTTGAGCGCTTCCAATGAGCAGGTTGTCTGCTATGTTGTTATCTGTTCAGTGCGAATGCTTCCTCAAATTCGAGATTCTCCTACAAGATATTTTTATCAAATCCGATTAAGTGACAGTGTGACTGTTACCAGCAGCCCTGATGAAATTTATTACAGAGTTTCTCTACTGAAACCTTGCTCGTTCTTCGATGTAGTTCATGGAAGAGGGCCTCTTGGAGGCGGATCTGTTTCAGATCAGAATATTCATGAAGCACGTTTGCTTTGCTGCAGTTATGGCGCTTGCTTTATGTGTTGGTGACAGATCACACCCACAGGCACAGAAGATCTATGCAATGTTGAAGAAAATGTCTTGGGAGATGAAGGTAGCAGGATATTCCTCAGATCCAGAGCTTGCACTGAGTCATTTCTCCAAAACCGATTCGTGACAGTGAGGGTGTTACCAACAGGCCTGATGAAATTTATTTGCAAAGAGTCTCTATTGAGATCTTACTTGTTGTAGGATGTAACTCATGGAAGAGAATCATAGGGGCGGATCTGTTTCATATCAGAGTATTCATGAAGCACAATTTGCCTTGCAACTATATGAGCATCTTCTACGAGTCACTATGTTGGCAGGCATAAAGGGTGCTGATGGAATTATCACACTTTCAAGCTACAAATGGAAATGTTTGCACCGAGAGTTTGATGTCGTCCTCGAGATCGATGAAGGAAAAGGTTTATTTATCATTATGGTAGATGCCTTCAGAGCTGGGGAGTGTGATGTAATCAGTATATTTTATGTCCAAGCTTCAAATCATGGGGTTGGCCTTGTAGATGTTATTCATTTGCATGAATGTGGCACCGCACGAGCTCGTAAAGCAGTACCGTTCAAGCAATCTAGTGACCTTTGGTCACCTTAATTAAGGATGCTAAGTCTAGGGACTGTTTTATGGATATGGAGTCTATACCAAGAGATTGTTCTTGGTTGTAAAGCCATCTTCTTTTGCTTTGTCTCAGACTAGGGCTGCTCCTAACATGAGAGCACCAAGGTTAGGAGGTCCAAATTAGAAGCAATCAGATGCATATGGAGATGGTGGAGGTGTTTGGATGTATGACGAAGGATTAAGTTCATTTGCCAAAAATGGGGCCTACAGAAGTTCTAGGGCTGATCTTGGAGCGGTGTTGGGAGAATGATGGCAAGTATTTTAGACCACCCACCCTGGCTGTGAACTCCTACCTGTGCCAACATGAAGATGTTCGATGTTTGGGCACCCAACGAGCTTGAAGAAAATGGATTTAGGCTTCGTTGGCCGCATTGCAGCCCCGTCCATCTTGTTATCGATCAAGCGGAGCTTAATCAGGCACGATATTCTCTATACCATTAATTCTTATGCTGTTATTTAATTGAATCACTAAATAACTCTACTCTTCATATTAATGTCTCGTGTGATGGTATACTGTTTGGTTTCCACTTTCCTGGCTCGTTTGTATTTGTTTTGGCGTTAGAAATGATTGCGTTGGTTGAAGCCCTTATATTGTTTTCTGGGTTTTAATAAATATTAGTTGGGTGAACTTTGTTCTTAAGTCTAATAAAACAAAAGAGGTGGGGGTCCTGTAATGAACACCCCCTAGTTCCTTATGTTGGTCTCACGATTTGAATGTTTTATCAAACATTGTTGTTGGACTCAACCTTACAGTTCCTGTTTTGTTCTTATTCTTGTTTCGGTTCGAGATCTTTAGTTCTGGGTTATGTCGAGTATTTGCGAATTAGGGATTGAGTACTGCAAGTGCATTGTGTATAGGTGAATGGTGCTATTCCTGTCTCTATCCTTTTCTTTCATTTGTTTAGGTTCTAGTAACCCTTCCCAGTTGGCATGGTGTGTGCTTAGCTTGATTGATTTTTGAATTGAGCCAGGTTGATATTACGTTCAACTAGGTTAGTTGCTTTTGTTACTTGTTTGAATCGCTCAAAGAAATACTTTTATTCTTCGAGTGTCATGGTTGATCGTCATAATTTGATATCAATTCATGTTCACCGTTTGGAGATTGTCGTCTTTGGAATCACCTTCTCTCCCTTGTAACTGTTGTATGTTTTGAGGAATGTAGTTGATCCTATGGAATGTCTTCTTTTGACGATACTCACATTTCTTTTGGATAGTTTAAAATGTCAGAGGAAATACTCTTCTTCGTACCTTGATTTTGTTTCACACATGTTGGAGGATACGAGATCTACTGGATCATTAGTGAGGAGTTTTTTTTCAAATCTTAAAATTGGGATGTGGGTTTTATGCGTAAGAAATTACTCTACGATTTGCTCCGTAAAGATGCTTAAATTTCATTCTCCTGTGACTTAGAGGTTGGTGTGTTTGGAAACTCATTGGTTGACTGGTTTGTGTTATGATCGTTGTGATACGACCTCCTTGCTATCATTGTAGTAGAATGGTTATGCGTTGACCAAAAAGGTTTAAGTCAACTTGTTGTTGACGACAGATCCTTTGGAAGCTATGTATCTTGTGTTGCGTTCTTGTGAATGATTGAGTAACCCTCCTGTAAGATTTATAATGGATATGATTGGTCTTGTCAAATTTGTCCTTTTTCTTAAGACATTCTCTTGATTAGAAGAAAGTCTAATAGAAGGATTGTTAGGATAGGATGTGACCCATGCGAGGTCATTTGTGCATTTCACCCCTTTTCTTTCCATTTTTATTTATTCTGATCTTGACATAAAATTTACTGTTATTGGCACATCACCTTAATATTAATAAGTCATGTTGGTTTAGATATTCTCATGTCGATTGATTGTTTGGGATCTTCCAGTGGCATAGTGAATCCTTGGCTTGGTGAACTAACTTAAACAAATAGGGATAGATCACGTTTGAAAGTAATTCTCTTCCTGTAATTGTTTTTGTTTCGAAATGTTATCTTGTTAATGACGGTCATTATTGTGATATGGGTGAAATTCACTATGATGTTTATTAACTGCTCCTATGTGAAAATGATAATTGAATAGAGTTAGTGCCATCCCTTTTATTTAGACATTTTATGCTTTTGGACAGCTCTTTAATTGCTCTTGTTTAGACTCTTGAATTATTGTTTTCTTCATCAACGGTGTTTTTCTTCTTCCTTGAAACAGTTAGATAACAACATATTGTCTTAATGTTATAGCTTTTATCGTGCTCAGTTCTTGCGAACTGACATGTGCTAACAAATGTGCAGGAGGATTTCCTGAGTAGAAAAGAAAAAAAGAGAAAAAAGAAACACGTGTAGAAAGTGGATTCCAGCCTTCTTAGGAACTGCTGTTGTGCGAATGTTTTTCTTTTACTTTACAGCATTGGTATGGAAATTGTGGAGACTATCTAGAAGGCATTGTGTTATAATTTTTTTATTGTTCTCTCAGAGGTTGTTGTTATCGTTTGAAAGTCAATTTGAGAAATATTATTGTCAATAAGATTAAATGAACTTGTTTTGACATGCGTATCCTTTGTTGAATTTTCACTTTTCAGAATATGATTTATCCTTGAATTGTCAAACCTAATTCTAATTATCCAAACTTGAATCATCTTGCATCGCTCTAGTTACCTTGGTCTTGTGTCGATTGGTAAAGGACTATGTTTTGGAACCTAGCAAAAAGAAAACAAGAGAAACAAACATACCTTGTGATCTCGCGTAAACTAATCAACAATCTCTTATTGTGGTAAATCCTCAGAACGGTCTTAAGGTGAAATCAATGATTGAATTCTTGGAAGATAATAAGATTATAATAAATAGAAGGAACTTACTAAGAAACTCTTCGACCTATCTTGCCCATTGAAAAAAATAAACAGTATACTTATGTCTATCTCTTCAAGTGAAGCCCAAGTGAAACCTTTAACAATTCTGGTTAGACTCTTGCCCCAATGAAATCCTTTTTAACCACTAATAAGATCTTAATGAAGAATCCAAGTCTTAGACAGTCATGTACTGTAAAAATAAAATAAAATAAAAATATGACCGCTTAAAAGGGGTAAAACATATATGTTTAAAAGCACAACGTTGAAAACAGTTTGATGAAGTTAAGAGCCTTGATAAACAAACTGCCTCCTAACCAATGAACCAGTTAATCAAGTTAATGAGGCAACCTCTTACCATCCAATAATTGGTTTACACTGTTTATTAACATTATCAAGGTAGGGGAAAATTCTTCAAAGGAGACATGACTTTCAGATTCTCCTATTATGATTCCTCTGCGAAAAGTAAAGAATGTAAAAGCACTTACAGCTAAAACATGAATCTAAAGAAACCTTCTGTGGGAAGACCTTGTTGTAAGACTGCATACTTTAGATGAACCATTGTGTCCTTAGTGTGTGCCTCAAGTTTATCTGTAACCAGTGTGGGCCCGTGTTGTGGAAAGCATGTCTTTAGTTGATTGTATTCCCTAGAGAACTTGTGTAGTGTCATATTATCTTCAAGTAAGTCAAAAAAAGTTATCCGGTATTTCACTGTGTTGTCCTTGTGTTGGTAATTTTGGTCTCATTACATATGTCACTCTCTACCTATGTTAATGATTTTCGAATGAGAAATTGGATTATCACCGTATGAAGATATTATTCTCTTCCTTTTTTAGAATGACAAAACCCTTATTCCCAAGGGTAGTTTTTCAATAGGGATGAGTCGAGGATGAAATCACCATGGATTAGTTTTTGGATAAGATGTTTATGTGGAAGGAACCCAAAGACTAGGTCAGTGGGGAGGATTGTAAGGAGAACATGGTTTCGTGAGGATATAGGAAGGAAGGCCCTCCAATGGGAAGGATAAAATTCAGTGAAACGTGAGCATAATAATGATAAACTTTACCTTAAAATTTAGTAGCTAGAAATGATAGTGGAATCCATGGAGGAAACCGCTCGATACGAGGGATAACATGATTGACTTTATTGAAGCCTCATAAAATAGTTGCATTTCTCGAGAATGATGATAAGGGAGGTGGTATATATGTGGTCAAGGAGTTGCAAATGAGGTTGGACATAGTGGAATCGATCCCGAAAAGATATTTTTCCAACTTCACCGAGTAGCTCACGATGAGGAAGATGGTGGGAAGGAGACTCAGAGGGACATGGATCAAGACCATCTGTAGGAAGACCCCAATAGTACCCAAGGTGGCCCCTCTCCAAATGTCACAAGAAAAAATAATTTCTTTGTTGGGGTTTTAAGGTTTTTTTATGAATTTTAGTGAATTTTGTCTGCCTATTTTGCGTAGATAGTTGGTTTTTGTACTTTTTGTTTTTTTTTGTGGACATAGTTACTCTGGGTTTAAGCTTGTTTAACTCTCTATTTTCTCATGTTTCACCTTTTTGTTTCTATGTGGTTGATATCACATCATATATTTCTCTGTAAGGATTTTAGGAGCTGATGTCTCTGTTATTACCATATGTAATAAAAATGCTTATTAAATATAATGCTTATTTTTTCTACAATTTAAATACGTATTTAATATGTATAATTATTTAATTAATACATTAATTATTATTTCCATAAGATAAAATAGGTTTAAAACCTCTGTGTTTTTCATCTTGTTGAAAAATACATTGTCTTTCAACACGTTGAAAAACACAATGATTTTCCATAAGTTTTGACTAATGGGACTAAGTTTTAATAACTAATAGTGATATGATAATAAAATATTGTGACCTAATATGTTAATAATGAAAGTTAACTATTTGGTAATTGACACTAATAAAATAACATTTAGAATAATGCTTATTAAATATAATGCTCTTTTTTCTACAATTTAAATAATAATTTATTATGTCTAGTTATTTAATTAATAAAATTATTATTATTTCCATGACTTAATACATGTTTGAAAACCACTATCTTTTTCATCTTATTGAAAAACTGATTGTTTTTTCATCTTGTTGAAAAAAACACCATGTTTTTCAACACGTGTATTAACACAATGATTTTCTACATTTTTTTACTGACGTAATTAATATTTAGTAACTAACATTGATATGATAACAATAGATTGTATTCTAATAAGCTAATAATGTAAGTTTAGTTATTTGGTAATTGACACTAATAAAACAATATTCAAAATAATGCTTATTAAATATAATTATCATTTTTTTCTACAATTTGAATATTGATTTATTATGTTTAATTATTTAATTAATAAAGCAATTATTGTTTCTATAAGTCAAAACATATTTAAAACCTCTATGTTTTCATCTTGTTGAAAAACAAAATGATTTTCTACATTTTTGACTGATGTAATTAAGATTTAAACTAACAACGATATGATAATAATTGATTGTGACCTAATATGTTAATAATGTAAGTTTAGTTATTTGTTAATTTACACTAATAAAATATTATTTAAAATAATTTTTAGTAAATTAAATCTTCATTTTTTATACAATTTAAATATTGATTTATCATGTCTAATATTTAAGTAATAAAGCAAATTATTATTACATAAGTCAAAACATGTTGAAAACCTCTCGTGTTTTTCATCACGTTAAAAACACAATTATTTTCCACGTTTTTTTTGATATATTTAACATTTAGTAACTAGCACTAATATGATAATAATTGATGGTGACTTAATATGATAATAATATAAGTTTAGTTATTTTGTATTTTACACTATAAAATAATTCTTGTTTAGTTTACCTAAAATTTAAATTGATTTATTATGTATAATTATTTAATTAATAAGATAATCATTAATTACATTAGTCAAAACATGTTGAAAACCTCTGTGTTTTTCAACATGTTGAAAAACACAATGGTTTTCCACATGTTTTCATTTATGTAATTAAAATTTTGTAATTCACACTAATATGACAATAATAGATTGTGACCTAATATGATAATAATGTAAGTTTAGTTATTTGGTAATTTACACTAATAAAATAATGCTTGTCATTTTTTCTACAATTTAAATATTGATTTATTATCTATAATTATTTAATTAATAAAATAATTATTAATTCCATAAGTCAAAACATGTTGAAAACCTATGTTTTTTCATCTTGTTGAAAAACACAATGATTTTCCACATGATTTTAATTTATGTAATTAAATTTTGAATATGAAAATAAATAGATTGTGACCTAATATGATAATAATGTAAGTTTAGTTATTTGGTAATTGACACTAATAAAATAATGCTTGTCATTTTTCCCACAATTTAAATATTGATTTATTATGTATAATTATTTAATTAATAAAATAATCATTAATTACATAAGTCAAAACATGTGGAAAACCTTTGTATTTTTCATCTTGTTGAAAAACATAGTGTGTTTTTCAACACATTGAAAACATAATATTTTCCACATTTTTCATTTATGTAATTAAAATTTTGTAATTCACACTAATATGACAATAATAGATTGTGACCTAATATGATAATAATGTAAGTTTAGTTATTTGGTAATTTACACTAATAAAATAATGTTTCTCATTTTTTTCCCACAATTAAATATTTGATTTATTATGTATAATTATTTAATTAATAAAATAATTATTAATTACATAAGTCAAAACATGTTGAAAACCTCAATGTTTTTCATCTTGTTGAAAAACACAATGATTTTCCACATTTTTATATTTTATTATTCATTTTTTTAAAATAATTTTAATGTATAAAATCTATTGTTTTATTATTCATTATATTTTTAAATAATGGTAATGTGTAGATAAATTCTATGTAGAAAAATGTTTTATTATTCATTATATTTTTTAAATAATGTTAATGTGTTGATAAATTCTATGTAAATGCATGTTTTATTATTCATTATATATAGTTCTCTTAATTTCATTCCTATCTTATTTTGGTTGTATGGAATAACATTTGAGTATGTTTTTTTCTTTATTCATTGTATTTTTAAATAATGTTAATGTGTAAATAATTTCTATGTAGAAGAATTTTTATTGTTCACTATATGTAGTCCTCTTAATTTCATTGCTCTTAGTTGTGTTATATGGAATAACATTTGAGTATGTTTTGTTTTCTTTATTCATTATATTTTTAAATAATGTTAATGTGTAGATAATTTCTATATAGAAGAATTTTTATTATTCGTTATAATTTAGTAATTGTAAGGTTGTAAATGTATGTAAGTTGAACCAAAAAAATTATTTGTTGTCATACTCTCACTCTCATTTCGGTATATGGGGGCATGTGCCTCTTGCAAATCTAGGAATCGTTGTGTGCTAAAGGGCTTGCCTCTTATGATGCCACATCAATACACCCCTAGTTGGGTGGTAGATTTTGTACTTAGAGGTTTTAAAGCCAAACTTGCTCGTGAAGAGAAATTGTTCTTATGTCAATTTGTCTTGCATAGTTTTCTGAAATAGTGTTTTCCTTTCCATATGTTTTTCATATTAGATTATGCATATTAGTTTTTCTTATAACATACTAACATAAATTGTATGCTTCTTTTTGCATGGGTGGTTTTGTATTTAGTTACTTTTTTGTTCAGTGAAAATGAAAACCCGAAGCTTCATTCTTGCTGATCTAGTTGGCATAACGATAAAAACTCCACATTTCATAGGGAGGATGATTTTAGCAGGTGCAAGTTTGTTGTGAATGTATTACATTGTAGGAAGAGTCGACCACCAAAACCAAAATTGCAGCAATGGTGAAGGCCGACTCAGTTTACTAGAAAAATAATTATCTACCTCTCCAAATTCCACACCATTGGCTCCCATTCTCGAGGATATAGATTGGCATACAACTCGATCGAAGATGCACATAAATACGAGCCTCCCCATAAATTGAAGAAAATGGGGGTTCGAAAGAAAGTTTGAAACCTGCCAAAGATCCAAAAAAATTGTGCAAAAAAGATCGCACAAGGAAGCAATGCAAAGTTTGTTGCTAAATATAAGAATAAATAGTTTATGCTTTTCTATATTTTGTATTACAAACTTGCGACATATTTTATAAAGACCAATATAAAATTATAGTATTGTGGAAACACCATATTAAATAGTTTAGATTTTTTAAGTTTTACATATTTTATACAACCTAATTTTTTTTGAGGGAATGCACTCTACTTTTGTAATAGATTCATCTAAAAATATGAATCCAAAATGATCACTTATAAAATCATCATCTAAATGAAATAAAATTTAGAGACATATGGAGGAAAAAGTTAATTCTAACTCCCAAAATTGTAAACATAACATTGATACATTTCCTTTAAATATTGGAAAGAAAAAATTGATACACAATATTGGTGAAGATAAATATTCATCTTCTGATTTCTCTTCATATCCTGATAAAATATTTAGTCCTAGAAGTCACTCTCCTTTATTTTTTGAATCATTAGTAAATATCCCTCTCCTGAAAAGGAACTAGGTATTTTCTCCTCTCCTTTATTTGCAAATTAAAGAATGTCTTAATCACAAATTTCATTCAAAGAATCTAATATCACTAATATCCCTCATCCACCTAATAGACCTCTTAGAGAATTTAAAAAGGAACTAAGTGAAGATGTCATTATTCACACTCTTGTTCATAATGCCATGAATTTAAATTAGAAGCATCATTTTAATCAGTACATTTCAGCTATAATGTAAAACCAATAATGAGGCAATAATAGGTTGGCCAATAAACATAAAAATGCTTACATGTTGAATGTGAGGGCTCCCTAATTTTTGTAGAAGTAGATATAATTAATAAAATTGACTTTCGTGATATAAAAGGCTATCTTAATTAGGCTCTACTAAATGCAAGAAAAATATTGCATGAATTTCAAGGAAATAATTTGCAGTCTCATGTGAATAGCATTGGAGGATTTTTATTAATTTGATTGATGATTATGAAATTGTTTACAAGTATGATATGATCAAGAATATTATTGACACATTGGAGGATTATTCTTGTGATTTGTATATTTCTCTTCTTGATAGTAGTATTTTTAAGTTTTACATATTTTTAAATTTTTACATATTTTAAGAAAACTAATATATAAAATATTTTAAAATTTAAATTTTAAATTTTACATCATCCATAATTTGAAAAAAAATTGTGTATAATTTAACATAAACATTACCTATTGTATTTTCATTTATAACATATTTTCAAACTTAACATAGATATATCATAATTAAACACACACACACACAATATATATATATATATATATATATAACATAACATAACATAATTAAACATAACACACATTAATTTTTTCACATATTAATTTTTTCATAATTCTAATTTTTTTTATAAAGTATATATAGTTTAAATTAAAATTGTAACACCATTAGGATATGGATTTTGAATCATCCATAATTTAAAGTAAATAAATAGCATAATATAAATCATGACAAACATCAATTTACATAATATTAATGAAGAAGTGAAGTATGGTCAAAACCCATACAAGTTAACGATCAAGATTGTTTGTATGTCATTCATAAAAGCAAATGATCCAAGGGTAGGGAAGTTATTTTGATGATAAAAAACCTAAACACACTCTCCCTTCTTGACCTGGATATTTATTTTATTACTTTTCTATAGGTCTTTGGATAAAATGGTAGAAGGTTCCCAACTGATCCTCCAAAAATGGAGTCTTCTATCAATTTTATTCTTAACTTAGGAAGCTTGATTGTTGATGCATTGCACTAAAAATGAACTCTTTTTCATTGTCCTTGTGACGAAAAATACAAAGATTTCAATGATGCCCTTGAATTTATAATTTTGGCACTCTTTTGGTCCTTGATTGCCATGATATAATTTTTCCACTGATTACAATGTCATCTTTATAATCAGATATATGATATACTAATTTATTTTGCATTTCCCTTATGTTTGTAATATTGCATTGTTTCATTAACGATGCCAACTTCATGTAATAATTTATTAGGATGGGAAGGAGGCCCAAATGGGAAAGCATGTACAATCTTCTTGTCCAAGAGATAACGAGAGGAAAAATTCAATTCTCGAATGAAGACTTGGAATGGACCCCAATCGGGGATGAGCCTAACATCGACCTTTGTGCAGCCATCTTGCTTGGAAGACTCAAGGCATTTGTAAAGGGAGAAGGTTCTGTAGAAAATTTTCAGACTAATTTCATTTGCACACATCACAATGTATTCGATATAGTTAACTCTGCAAACCGCATAAAACAAAGACATATTCTTGGTTCAAACCTTTTCTAACACTTATTTTTTGTACATGTTCTTTTCGTAAACATTTGTATAAAATTTGATGTTAATATTTTTATTGTAGCTACTAGTGTTCATATGGTCCCGAGGACAATAGAAATAAGCTGAAAACAAGTGAAAGAGTGAGGAGGCATCAAATTAAAAGGGGTTGCCAATGTCACTTCAATGTGAAGGTGATGTATGGGAGACCAATGGTGGCGATAATAATATACAATAATTTGTTTCATTGTGATGTAAATGGTGAGTTTTTCATGGCGTAAATGACACTACCATTAATGACCCTCATGTTCTATTTCCCCACACTTGTCAAATGAATGCAAAAGTTACATTGAGAATATTTTGTTGATGGGTGTTCTTTGTGGACATGGTGTATGAAAAACATATAGAGGATCCATTCTTGGTGGGTATGTTGAAAGAAGAGGGACCAATTCCTAACAAGAAAGGATGTGATGAATGCATGGAAAAGAGTTCACTCCAAAAGGTCTCAAAAGCACATTGATGATGCCATGAGTGTGAACTTATGGCATGTGGAGGAAAGGAACATTTTTTTCTACTATCAATGGCCAAATGGAAACACCGTTCCATTCATTATGGGGTTGAAAAACACCATGGATGTGTGAGATAATGGTACAACATTCACAAAATTCCATAATCTCCATGGATTTGACATTTTCCATGAATAAATATGTGTAAGTAATCCAAATGAATTTTGAAATGGTTTGTTATTTTGTATCATTAATATTATTCCCTTTCTGTTATATTAAACTCCATGCTAACCTTTGATGTCATTTTCCTTGTAGTACCAATTATACACCTTGCTTTTTTTTATGAGCAAGAGGTTGGGGTGCCCATAGCATGGGTTGTTTCATCGAGGAATAATATTGAAGACATTTATGGGTGGTTGGTGGAAGTCCAAAATGAGGAAAAATTCTTTGTGTCGATTGGAAGATCAATGCATTCATTACGATGATGCATCGGCTGAAATCCAAGCCATTAGGTGTTTTTGGTTTTGTGTACTTCTATTCCTATGGCATGTGCGTAGGGCATGGTTGAAAAATGTGTACAAGTATACTAGCAAGGAGTTGAGGTGGAATATTTTTGAGAGATTAGGTACCATCATGTATGGTATGGGAATGCATGAAGATCACACCTTCGAATGATTCAAGACTTCCTCGATGAATTCAAAGAGGAAACTCATTCATCGAGTACTTGAAGACTTGTGTGAGAGAAAGGACGTATTGGTGAGTATGAGCCTTCACATGTTTCTTTATTAATTTTCATCTTCAATAATTACACGTGGATTATAGTGTCGCTGATATTCAATATGTGTGACTGATAGCCATGTGGAAAATTTTTAGAAACTTCACCCACACAAATAAGAAAAAAATGCATCCATCGAGGCCTACCATTGTTATTTGAAGACCAAATACTTGTGTGATAAGACAAAAAAATGTACTCACTAGATGGACCATTTGTTCTACACACTTGTGTATAGGGTGGAGCCATTTTACAAACACAAGAGGAAGTTGCAACAATCCGACTTCTTGACCAACTTTAAAAAGAAATACAACTATTGACAATGGTTGAGAGGGAAAAAATTATTCCAGATACAGATTGTGTTGTGCTTCATCTTGATGGGCATGAATTGTGGGTGAGGAGCCAAACAACTAAAAACACTTGGTATTTGGTAAGGTAATGTGGTGCCTTTGATGTATGTGAATGTGCCTGGGATACTAGAGGAAACACATGTAAGCACGTGTTGAAGGCATTGGACTTTTGTAGGCGATGTTTTTGGTGTCATATTTTCAAGAACTAGAAGTGGCATGTAATTCAATGTGATCGTATGTGCTAAGTAGTTATGTCATTTTCTAAGCATAAGTCATAACGAAATAAGATTCATTTTGTAATTGTGATCCATTACATGTGCAGATCAACTCCATATGTCGAGAAAAGCATTGTAAATGAAGACATGTTCCTTGAATGGCCCCTCCTCCTCACCACATCAATAGTCAATGACACTTGTTGGTAAGAGGATTATTTTTGTCCTATATGTATCTTGAAAACCATATTGTTTTTTCACCTCTTATTTTTAATGTTTATTCGATTTTCGGGTATGTTTTTTGTAACAACCAATGAAACTTGATGGTTGATTAATTTATGTTACATTCATGTGTAGGTGGTAATACCTTTTCATAGGCAACTACTATGAACTAGGGAAGTTGTAGCGAATTTTTGTAGTGTCCGGGAAAGAGCAGACAACATGCCTTGATGGTAATGCACTTATTTTAATTCATACGATGTTTTTCAATACACATATTTAATGGTGTTTGTATTTACAGTGTTGTTTCTTGTGTGAAAAAGAAGATTGAATTTATGTTACATTCATGTGTAGGTGACAATGTGTATTCACAGTCCAATGTTATGAATGAGTTTAGTAGCCAATATTTTCCACTATCCATAGAACAACAGTCAACATGCATGGATGGTATGAGGTTGGTTTTCAATTATATAAGGAGGTTGAAAAAAC
The DNA here is from genome assembly GCA_018340775.1 of Taxus wallichiana var. yunnanensis. Taxonomy (NCBI): domain Eukaryota; kingdom Viridiplantae; phylum Streptophyta; class Pinopsida; order Cupressales; family Taxaceae; genus Taxus; species Taxus wallichiana. Next base: position 909,163,372 of record CM031240.1, on the reverse strand, counting down.
CTAGTATTTTTATATCCCTATTTATTCTACGTCTATTTTTTACATGGGGTGGAATTAATAACTTTCTATAGTGTGTTGTATGTCACATATACTCTCGAAAAATTTGGGGTCTTGGGTTCACGCTAAAAATAATTTCAAATTTTATGTTAAACACATGCAAAGAATTTTGAAGTTAGTCGATACAACACCGACAAGGACAAAGGGATAAATAAATTTATACATTGCACATTTTAACTAGGTTTAGGAGAGACCTGTAAGCATCAAATGCAATAGATTCACTTTCATTGAGATTTCAATGAGACAACTATATCCCCGTGCATCCCTAGTTTAGTGCGAGTAAAAAACGTCACAACAATGCAACTAAGAGGCCTACCATCATAAAATATTTTAACAATCACGTTGAATACAATGAAGGCTTCAAATTTCCTAACACAAACCATTTAAAGAGCAGAGAGAAATGCAACAAGGGGAACTCTGAAGTAAAACATTGAATTATTGATGTGAATGTGACTTCACAAGAAACTTAGATATGCGAGGCAAAGACTAAGTGTTGACAATTTTTACACTTGAAAATGGAAAACTTGAAACTTCATTACGTGATAGATGGCATTAGAGAAGTGAACCTAACTAGGGGAATACATTACATTATTATTATGTTTACAATGAATAATTGATGATTACATATAATTTGCTATGTGTGTTGTTACAAAATATAACAAATCACATAGTCTGAAATTACATTTTGTCTTCAACAATGAACACAAAAGCCCTAAGGATAGATGTATCACTTGATGAAGGCCAACATCCTTCATGATTAAATACATCCAATTATGTTATTGAGTTGTTTAGTTCATTATACAATCCATACATAAAACTGAAATGCAAAAAGAAGTACACAACTCAGTTCCAGAATTTGATATTTTATTCATAAAGGATTTAAATGTTTCCCACACAAGCCATGTGGGATGTAACTCAAAAGTAATTCATAACTACTGAAGTAGAAGGTACATGTGCATGAAAAAAAAGTAAAGGAGTATGAAAAACCCATCATTTCCTTGAGTTTCTTTCATCTCCGTTTCTCCACTTCCAGCTCTAGACTTTACTTCATCTTCATCCTCTTTCTATCCACATTGGCATTGTACCTAAGAAACAAAAGAAGAAGATTGTCAATCATGAGCTCAAGGTTTTGATCCATATTCCTATACTATCTAATTTCATGTAAATGGATCTCCTGACATCATGAGGTATGAGTTACAGGCATAAGATACATCAGAGATAGATATAGAATTGACAAGAGTAATATTCTACATCAGCTCATATGATTCCCATAAATCATTTCAGAAAAGAAAAGATAAAAGAAGAAAACTATGGAACATGAGAGAGGCCAAAAATCCTAAATATTTTCTAACTATTTTATCTAAATGTGTAGGTACAGGTAAGAAGAAGAAATAAGAAAAAAGTTTAAATATAATTATTTTAGATTAATGAAATTTGAACTTGTACATTTATTTCATTCAAAATCTAAAGTGCAATTAATATACAAATTTATTAGTTGTCCTAAAAAAATGGAAGATGTAGTATTGAAGATTATAATGAAGAAATTTCATCAAGACACTAAAATCAATGATAAGAAAGATACAAGTAGATTCTTAATGATAAAGAATTCTTTATCAAAACAAAAAAATGAGCAAGGGTATCTTCCATTTTCATTAACAAACCTCTACCAGAACCCATGAAGAGGATAGTTACAGGAGATACCATAAGCAAGTAAACCATTGATAAAAATTTTATAAAGGACAAAATGATATTTCATATCTCGTAAAATGAAGCTAAAAGATCAAAGTAGGATGTAAAAGAGTGCATTTTAAAATCAGGCTTTATTTAGAATTAAATAAAATAGAAGGAAAAGTACACTCATTAAAATTTTAAATTAAAATACAAGTATAAATTTTCAGAGATTAAAGTTAGGTCATATCATCAAAGTCAATACTTTTTTCAAAAGAATCATGTTACATCAAGGGTACAAGGAAAGCCTTTAAATGTTTCATTTTCAGTTTAAATTTTTTAAGTAATAATATATCAGTTTTGAAAATACAAAGAATTGAAGAAATTCAAATTGGAATTCATTAAGTGCATCTATAAATCAAGCCTTCAAAAGTATTCCAAAAGGATGCATGTTGAATGAAAATAAAAATTTCTACATCATCAGTAAGAATTATCATGAATAATCAAATAAGAGGTGTGTCAATATATGCTTACTTATAAAAGTGATTAAAAATGGCTAAATACAAATAATGATAAAGTTACAAGTTTCATTTCCAATCAATAGTTATTTGAAGAACAAATACATTCAAGAACATCAAGGCTTATTGGGAATATGAAACATGGATCAATCAAATGTGAATCAAGTTGCCTCAAAAACTAGTTTGAAAACAATAAAAAATAAAGATATTTTCTACTTATTCATAACTTCATAGTGAAAAAAAATCAAATTTTCATTTAATTACAATATATGCAAAACTCATAAATAGAAAATCAAGGTTCATTCAATAAGTGTAAAGATGGAACAAATTACTATTTCTCATTATAGATTTTGTCTTCCAATGATCATCAACATCTAAGGTAGGGTTTAGGTCTATTTTAAAAGAGTGGGAATTATAAGAATTACATAGAGAGCACCTAAAGTAAAGGAATTAAGAGAGTTCACAATTAGATCTATAAAGTATAACTCAAATACAATGATTTTAAAAAAAGATTTAAAGACAATGACATATTCAATGCTTTTTATTACATATAAAATGATTTCATTTCCCTTATATCATCAAAAATTATGCAAAATCAAATAGGTAGATATAAATATTCTTGGATCATGAAAATAGTTCAATTTATACAAAGATTGAATTAATTTAATAGCACATTAAACTTTTGATAAAATTTCAAAAAATGCAAAGCAAGTACAAGTAATACTTTCAAATTTAATTCCATTTTTTAGAGAATGGTGAAGCTACAAGTAAATTTTAATAAATAAAGTATAGAACTATATAGGTGAAAGGATTTTAGAATGCATGATTTCTAAAGTTCATGAAGAATGAAAATTTTATAAATAAACAAGCCATAAGATAAACAAAACAATGCAAAGAAAATCTTAAATAAATTGTTTGCAAAAAGATATGATGTTGGCTCAATAAAATGGTAATAAAAATTTCTTAAAAATACTAACTAAAGTTCAAACAAAAATCAACAATGCTATACCCAATTCATTAAGGAAAATCACGAAAAATTTTTTTCAAATAAAGGAGGTCCAAAAACTATAAAGCAATTAAAGATTTCTCAAGCATGAGTTCATAAATGAGAAGGATTAAAAAATGAAGAAGAGATACCCAAAAGCTAAAGATAAACATGACAAGGTTCAAAAAACATGAAAATCAAGTTTCTTGAAACAAAGTTACAAATGAAACTGTAAATTGAAATTCATATTTGAGAGATGATTTTCAAAAAAATATCAAAATGGAAACAAAAATCCAAAATAGATTTGGAAAAAATCATCAATGGCAAACTCCAATGGAAACATGAAATGGCGTAAGGAATGAAAAATTAAAATATAAACTCATAGTAATACTATAAAATTCATAAGATCAAATCCATAAGTCTATTTTCATGAAAAAAATCAGCTTGATTAAAATATTGGAAAATACAAAGCTTAAATCTTGTAAAATAAAAGAAAAAGATGTATTATTATAGGTTATAACTAAAAAAATTTACAAGTAAAAAATGCATTGAAAAATGGAGTTTAACATATTTTGCAATCGGAACTCAAAGATGATCTTGGAACTTACAAGATTTTGATCAAGAATTTCAAAAACCCTCAAAATCAAAATACAATGAGCCATTAAAATAGATGAACCATGTTGAAACTATGATTTCAAAAATACCTCAAGAGCCATAAAAAAAAAATTTAAAAAGAAATATGATTTGAAAAAAACAGGTCATAAAATCATGAGAGAAATAAAGTTAAAATCATGGATGATCAAAATGAAAGAAAAAAATCATCAAAAATAAACAATGCAGATTAAAAAATCAAATGCTTTGAAAGATCATATCAGAAATATGCCATCATTAACCACTAAGAAAATCTCAAAACCAAAATGAGATTTATAGAGGAAAGCATCAAAACAAAGATGAACACAAAATCTCAACTAAACTATCAAACTTGATAAAGGTGGTGAAATACTTAAAGCTATTTGAAATCATTTGTTCAAATCGTGAACCATGGGCATTACTTCCATAAAACTTCAAATGAATGACCTTCAAGCTTAGAGAATAACGATAGAAGCCCAAAAAAAAAATACCCACCATCCATCCAAAAATCGTGTTTCAAAAGATCTCTAATAAACAAAATGGAAGGGATTTTCATGATTCAAATTTTCCCTAAAATAGATTTGTAGAAAAAATGAACTTCGAGAAAGACAATCAATGGTGGCCCTAAAGATTTGTTAGGGATTTTTCCCTCAAAACAAATTTAATGTAAATGAAAAAGTTGAGGTTCAAAATCGGATCACAAATAAAATTTCAACATAACCATGGTTTCAAAAATTAATAAAGTTAATCTCAATGGCTTAGATCATCGAAGTACTAAATCGATGATGCCATATGCTTAACTCAGAAACTAACCAATATTTCATTAGGATGTTAACAAATCAATGATTCCAAACCATCAAGTATACCATGATAATGATCGAATGACCATAAAGTAGTTGCGATATCAACCAAGCCCATAATCAATGCAAATTCAGATGCTCAGATATCGACGGTGTAGATTTGACAAGTACCTCAAATCAACAGTTGATAGCAATACAAGAGTTTCAAGATAAATTCTACCACAATTTCCCATAACTCGACCAAGGTTCAGAATATGCCAACATGTCGAGCCTTTAAAAACCCTAGCTAACTCAAGGTTAGCATCTTCACATCGACAAAAGGAAGGGTTGAGTCTTCATATTACATGGGGAATATCAATCCATATTAATCAAACAAAAAAATCATTTCTATTGACCATTAAGGGTCCAAAACCTTAATGTTTTGAAAAATCAAAAGATGACACCATGATGATCTCAAAAGAGGCCAACAAAAAATACATGCTTAGGTTCATGGTGAAACCAAATGCTTTTGAAATGATTAAATTCAAAGAAAAAATCCATAGTTAATGATAATTAACAAAAGGTGTACATCAAGTTTATATTATTTTTCATGAGCCTCCCATTAAATGTAATCAATAATTATGCCATATTAAATTTGTATACCTTTTAAACTAAAGTGAAAGTATAATACCTAAAGGAGGAGTTTATAAATTATGGCCTAAAAAATGGTAAATAATCCTTTGAAATAAAGTGTGCACACATTATGTGGTCCCCACAGTGGGAAGGTTTGAAAATGATCAAATTATATTTGCACAAAGAGTAAATTTTCATGTGACCACAAGAGAAGATAGAACAATTGTCAACATCAAAACAAAGGTGGTCCCCATTAGGATGAATGCATGGGTGAATATTTTCCCAAATATTGCAAATAAATAATTATTTTTCTCACACAGAGAGATTTTTTTTTACATGTGCATCCAAGGGGTAGGATTAAAGTGCTAATTTTATCATTACAAGTGGATCAAATTGTAAGTGTCACATCAAGCACTAGAAGACAAAGATTGCATGCACATTGGAGAGACTTATCATCAAAGCAAAGGCTTATTATTAGCCAAATTATTCATCCAACTTTGTTAAAAATAGAATCAGTCAACTATAGTTTGACTTGGGATGTATTTTTGTAATCAAGGCTATTAATGCCTCATTGTATTAGCATGTTTATTTTTATTCCTTTATTTATTCATGATAAAGGATAAAAATAGGATGCATGGGTGAGTACAAATTTTAGCCTATTTTTAGGATGGGTGGGATGAATAAACTTGCTATATATTGTGTGTAATCAAAGGCACAAAGGAGGACTTTTTGACACAGGAGTGTTGAAGCATATTTTTCCATTTTTTCCCTTTGAATGAGAATTGATTTCTGCCTTTCCAATTATTTGCAGTGTTGTGTATACCTTATTATTTCTTGTGAATGTCAAATTTCCTTGATTAATCATCTTACCTTGCTGCAAATTTAGTAATTTCTACATAATATTAGTGTGCATGTTTATCTTAACAATATTGTTGTGAATCATTCCCTCAATACATCAAGTGTTTTTCCTTAATATTCTAGCTGAAAACTATTGGTTTGTGCATCCAGAATCCATTCTCAAATTATTTGTGCATGTACTCAGTCAAATCCCTCAACAAGTTTGGTGTATCACCCCAGTTTTTTTTCAATTCATTTACAATCATCTTTTACCCTCAAAACCCCTAAAATTAGTTTAGGATACATCAAAAGGAACCAGCCTTGATACCAGAGACTCACCTCAATAATAGGTATACCCATAGACTTGAGGTGTTTCCATTATATCTATGAAAGAGAGATCCAGAGAAAGCTTAGAACACCTACAGTCATCTCTCTATAGGGTGCACTTTTGAGAGATAATAGTTTTTGGCATGCCCGGTGGGACCATGAATCAGATCTGCCAGAGCAAAATTACAACAATTTACAAAATTTACAAAAAAAAAAGTTACTTTTGAGCAACAAGCTGCAAAAATTTATTCTAAAGATCAAAATATTTATTTGGTGACTCCATAAGGCTGATTTCAGACTAGTTTTATGCAGCATGTTCCATGCCTAAAGTGACTACAAGATCATCGGTAAGAGGAATTCCTTCTAAGTTTATTTCTTTACCTTTGAATTCTGCAAGAAGAAGAAGAGTTGGTAACACCCTACCTTATAATAGGCCTAGTTTTAACAACCCTCCTCCTAATATTCCTTCACCACGTATTAATCTTTTTGTTCAAATTCCAGTTATTCCAATGGCTATTCAACCACCTAGGAATTTTGTAACCTTTACTAATGGCAACCCATTAGTAATCCCAGTTTATCATGATATTCCCAATGCTGCCATGAAAATTTTACCTTCATTCACTAGTGAAAATCAGGTTACTCCTACAGAGCACATCAAATATGTTGCAGCCCTTTGTGTTGTTCATAATATAACACATGAAGATGTAGCTTTGAGACTTTTAGCTACATCCTTTAAAGGGAAAGCCTTGCAATGGTATAGAACCTTAGAATTGGGAGCATAAGAACTTGGGATGAGTTAGGTGAGAAATTACTTAAGCAATTTCAAGATCATTTTGATCATTTATCCCTCATAGAAAAATTGTCTACAATTAAGAGAGATCCCTCATGAGTTTATGGCTAGTTTCATATCCGTTTTTCTAGAACTTGGGAAAGAATTCCAGCTAGTGTCAAGCCTCAAGCTGACCATGCTTTTATTTATTATCTTAGAGCCTTAAACAATGATATTTCAACTATGATTCAGTCTATGGGAGGTGACACTCTCCCAAAGCTTATGATATTGCTATAAAGGCTGAAAATAGTCTTATTCAAGCTGAAAAATTAGCACCAAGGCCTTCAATGCCTTTTGTAGTAGATTTGACACCTATTCCACAACCTATTACCATTTTAGAGCCTATATTGTTGCAGCCCCATTAGATGATGTGTTTAAAGCTTTGTAGACTATGGGAAACAAGCTAACATCAATTGAAAATAGACTTGCATTACCTAGTAGGCCTTATCAAGCTCCTTATCAGCAAAACCAAAAATAAATAGGCAACCTTATCAACAAAATCAAAATTATAGACAACCATATCAGCCAAGGCAATTTGACCCAAAATCTCCTAGTTCATCTAATGCTTTAGTCCCAGTTAATATGGCTATAGAAGAATGGTGTCCAACCTTGTAATCAACCTCATACAACTTGCAAATTTCCAAATGCATTCCTGAATATAAGCCTTGTTGCACAACCTCAACCTAAAACATTGTTCATGCCTCAAATGGAGGGTGGGAAACAAGAAAATCATGTTCAAAAGCACTTGAACAAAACTTGTCAGCTTTAGTGAGAAGATGATTTATTGTAGTCACTACTAGATCCCCAAGAAAAGGCTCAAGAAATTCAAAAGTATCAAAAAATAGGCCTTTTTTCCTACAATCACTAATAAAACAACAACATACAAAAAAAATTAGCAAATAACATTGTTGTTCCTAAAAAAACAACAGGTGTTTCAGCTAGTAAAGAACAAAAAAAAATTACAACCTGATCCAAGAAGACTCTTCATATACCTCATATTCAAAAAAATTGTTAAAGAGTAGAGTTAGTTTTTGCACCAAAAGCCTATGCTAAAATAGTAGAATCTGTTTCCAAAACTTGTTTTTTTTTAACATTGTTGATGTAATGAAAAAGCATAATGTTAATATCTCAATGTGGGATGCTCTAAGTATTCCAGGACAACAAGAGTTACTTTCTCATGAACTTGCTAAGCTACAGATTTCTTCAAAACCAGAAAAAAGGAAGTCTAAAAAGTAGACATGGTCCTTGGAACAATGGAACAAGACCACATTAAAGAAGTTAAATGGATGGTTCAAAAGGTCTTAAATGCTCATGATATCAAGAAGCCACCACCATTTTATTTATCTCTGATTATTGAGACCATTTAGTTCATAACTACATGGTTGATAATGGTGCAAGTAACACAGTTATGCCAAAAGCAATTGTAGAAAAATTGGGCCTACAGTATGAGCCTACAAAGAAAAAATGTTGCAGCTAGATGGAACAACAACCAATACAATTGGTATTATCAGAAACTTGGAAGTAACTTTACATGCTTGTCCCAATGTTACAATTCTACAAGATGTGATTGTTGTAGATTTGCCTCCTATTTTTCCTTATGTTTATCATGAGATTTTACAACAAAAATAGGAGGTTATCTTTCTTCAGATTGGTCATTTTTGTTCTTTACTACATGATATGGAACTAAGGTTACCATAAATTCAGAGCCTTTGGCTAGGTTTCATATTGAGCCTCATGCTTCAAATGCTGTAGCAAATTACTCAATTTAGATCAGTCTATTTTGATGTTACAACTCATGTTTCTACACTTAGATGGTGTTTCTAATATGTTCATGGATGAAAAGACTCAAGAAGAACATGCTTATGACCCTTTTAAAGGAAGTAGAAGAAGATTTTTTTGTGTTTATTTCTTGCATGAAGAAAATGCACCAATTCCCTTGTTGTCCAGAAAAAGAAAAATCAAAGGGATATGGAAGCTTCACTTTGATGGAGCTAAAAATAAGAAAGGACAAGGTGCAAGGTTTAATGCTTACTTCCCCTTCAAATGAAAGGTACTTTTCAGCTTTAAGTTTGTAGTTTTCTTGTACTTGTAATGTAGTTGAATACGAAGCATTAATTCATGGCTTGCAATGGGCTAGAAAGAGAGGTATCAACACTTTACAAGTTTTGGTGATTCAGAATTAGTTATTAATCAAGTGAAAAACTTTAATGTGTGTAAGAATTCATTGTTGAAGTCTTACAAACATAGAGTTTTAGACTTAATGGATGATTTTGATGCTATTAACATTCAATCTATCCCAAGAGCTAAAAATAAGCATGCAGATAGACTTGTACGTAGTTGGTGCTAGCTTTGATGTACTAGAACAAATCAAAACAACAAATTACAACCACATATTAAATTAATTATCAGACCTTCAGTGCCTAACAATGAAGAGAATTGGTATTTGTAGGTTTTCAAGATGATGATAAACATATTTGCAAAGATTTTGCGAAGAAGAAGCTGAATTTTCTATAGTAAATTAGGAAAAACTACACTTTCTATGGTGACCAGATTGTTTAGTTGAAGACAAATAAGTTTCCTCAAGGATTGGTCACTCTAGAAGACATTTTCAGTTCTGATGATCAGTTAAGAAAGGAAAAAGGCAAGATTTCAACTCACGCAGATAACTATGAAGAAATCTTGGTGGATGATGAAAAGAAACTACTTATTGAAAGGTATGTTCTTCACTAAAAAAATAGTCATTTATCAAATTATGTAAAGAATTCAGAGATGTTTTTTCCTAGAAGTACCAAGATCTGAGAGGGTTTGATCCAATTTTATCTCAACATACAATAGAGTTACAACCAAATTCCAAGCCAATTAGGTAGAAAGCAAAGGCCTGTAAATCCAAAAATTGAGCCATTAATGAGAAAAGAGTTATCTAAGTTAATCGAATCAGGTATTATTTTTCCAAGTTAAGCATTCAAGTTGGGTAGCTAATCTTGTTCTATTTGGAAAAAGAATGGATAAATTAGGCTATGTGTGGATTTTAGAGACCTTAATAAAGCTTCATTAAAAGACCATTATCCACTACCAAATATGGATCATATTTTGAGAATAGTTTTTGTTCGGATAGATTGTCTCTTTTAGATGGCTACAATGGATACAATCAAATCCTTGTGCATGAGAAGAAGATAGATACAAAACAACCTTTACCACTAAATGGGGCACTTATGCTTATAAAATAATGCCTTTCGGTCTTTCAAATGTCGGTGCAACGTTTCAACATGCAATGGACATGGATTTTCACAATTTATTAAATAAATGCATATTGGTTTACTTAGATGATGTCACCATTTTTCAAAAATTATGATGAACATCTAATGCATTTAAGGTATACTTTTCAGCTTTGTAGATAGTTTGAATATCCTTGAATCCCAAAAAGTCCATTTTTTTAGTACATCAAGGTAAATTGTTGGTCATATTGTCTCTAAACAAGGTTTAGCTATTGATCCTTTCAGAATCAAAGCTATTTCATAGTTATCCTTACCTCATCATAAGAAAGCACTGCAGAGTTTCCTTGGAAAGATCAACTTTGTTAGAAGATTTGTTCCAGATTTTGCATACACTTGTCAAGCCTTTAACAACTATGTTAAAGAAGGATAAAACTTTCTCTTGGACCAACGAAGGGAGAAAAGGATTCAAAGCAATTAAAATAGCCATTTCACAAGCTCCTACTCTTGCAAATCCAAATTTTGATAAATATTTTACAATGTATGCACTTGCTGAGCTGAGACCATTTCAGCTATTTTAACTCAAGTTAATGATGAAAACATTGAAGCAACCCAATTGCTTTCTTTGGACAAAGTTTGCATGACTATGAGACAAGGTACACCTTTCTTGAAAAATAGGTACTTTCAGTAGTTAGAGGATTGAAAAATTTCAAGTACATGCTTTCCAATAACAAGATACATGTTTTAGTTTCTCATCCAAGTGTGAAAGTGTTCTTGTTGAACAAAGAGCTGAATGAGAAGAGAGCAGGCTGGATTACAAAAGTTATGGAATATGATGTTGATATCCATGTCACAAAAATAGTTTGAGGAAAAGGTTTGTGTGAGCATCTAATTGCTGATATGGAAAAATAGTAGGTAGCAGAATCAGATGATCCAAAACATGCTGAAGTTACGTATCAGCAATCAAATACCTTGGTACAACCAGAAAATCAGCAACCCAACTTAGTCAAGAAGTTCGGAATCAAGATGGATGACTGATTTGGTTAACTACTTATACATCACGGTACTTATCTAGAAGGTATGGACAAAAAAAATGAAGGTATTTTAGGTTACAAGTTGTACCTTATGTTTTCATTGATGGTGTGTTATTTAAGAGAGATATAAATGGAATTTTTTTGATGTATTGATTATGATAGAATTCAGCAATTATTATCCGAATTCCATGAAGGACTGTAGAGGTCATTTTTCAGCATGTACTACAACCTTAAAAATTATGAAAGCTGGTTACTATTGGCCCAACATATTCAAAGACTACTTTGAATGGATCAAAAGTGTAAGAAATGTGCTTTTCTTGGGAAAATAATGTTTAGCTTTGCTTCCCCTTGCAACCTATTTTAGTGGATCAACCATTCATGCAGTGGGGTCTTGACTTTATTGGCATGATAAATCCACCTTCATCACAAGGACACAAGTGGATTTTGACTACTACAATTACTTTACATGCTAGAATGAAAGCAATAGCCTTGAAAGAGGCTAATGAGACTTCAATACTATCCTTTTATGAAGGTATAGTTTACAGATTTGGTGTTCCAAAAACTATCATTTTAGATAATGCCTTAGCATTTCTTGGTGCAAAGGTAACATATTGGGCTATTAAGCACAAAATTTATTTAAGTACATCATCTAATTATTACCCACAAGGTAATGGATTAGCTGAAAGTACTAATAAGAATATTTTGAGGATCATCAGAAGAACACTCAAAGACAACCAAAGAGCTTGGCATCTCATGTTGAATTCAGCACTATGGGTGACAGTGACTCCTAAAAGATCAGTTGAAATTCACCATACAAGCTTGTTTATGGAAGAGAGGCAAGAATGCCCATCTCAGTTGAGTTTCTTGCACTTAGATTTGTTACATCAGATGGAATTACTTGAGAATGAACCACACAGGTTCATTATGTAGAGTTAATGGAGTTATAGGAGCTAAGAGATCAAGCTCATCTGAACATGGAAAAGAATAAAAAACAGATGAAGAAAACATTTTTGATAAGAAGGCTAAGTTTAGAGTCTTCAATGAAGGAGACATTGTGTTAAAATGGGATGTTGATCATGTGCAAAGCCAGGAAACCACACAAATTTTGATACAATCTGGAGTGGTCCTTACATGATTTCAGCTTGCAAAGAACACAATGCATTTCATCTTTCAAGGTTGAATGGAGAAGAACTTCCCATTCCTGTGAATGGTATGTTTCTTAAACATTGTTATTGAAAATCCTACAGTGTTTGGTTAGAGTAGGATTTCCCTTTCAATAAGTGCTTTATGCACATTGCAATGTTTTCAATTCAATAAGTGCATTCATGCACATGATCTAGTTTCCAGATATCCTTTCCTAGTTTTAGTTTGTTTTGGAAAGGTTTGGACCTTCAAGGAAAATTTTTGGTTATATGCTTTAACTCCATGCCCAATGGAAAGAGCAAGGCACTTGGTCTACAAGCTAGCAGCAACTTTCCCATAGATCACTAAAATGTTGACAATTTTTGCACTTGTGCAAAAATGGGCAACTCAAAACTTCATTATGATGGATGGCATTGGTGAAGTGAACCTAACTAGGGGAATACATTTACAGTTTATTATGTTTTTATTGCATTAATTAATGATTACATGTAATTTGTAGCTATGTGTGTTGTTACAAAATGTAACAAATCACATAGTCTGTAATTCCATGTTTGTCTTTCAGAAGAGAACACAAAATCCCTAAGGACAAATGTATTAGCTTGATGAAGGCCAGAATTACAGAGTAAGTGGAATGTTAATTTTGGAACAACAAATAGAGTTGCAGATTACAGTAGTTGAAAGTTCATTACTAAAGTTGCAGGTATTTTAAAGTTCTTTCCTTCATGATTAAATACATCCAATTATGTTATTGAGTTGTTTAGTTCATTATACAATCCATACATAAAACTAAAATGTAGAAAGAAGTACACAACTCAGTTCCAAATTTGATATTTTATTCATAAGGATTTAAATGTTTCCCACACAAGCCATGGGATGTAACTCAAAAGAAATTCATAACTAATAAAGTAGAAGGTACATGTGCATGAAAATAAAAGTAAAGGAGTATGAAAAACCCATCATTTCCTTGAGTTTCTTTCATCTCTATTGCTCTCACTTCCACTCCAAAGCTTTAGCTTTATCTTTCTCATCTCACTATTATCACATTGGCATTGTACAGAAATAAAAAGAAGAAGACTCACATCATGAGCTCAAGGTTTTGATCCATATTCCTGTACTATCTAATTTCATGCAAATGGATCTCCTGACATCATGAGGTATGAGTTACAGGCATAAGATACATCAGAGACAAATACATAATTGATAAGAGCAATATTCTACATCAGCACATATGATTCCCAGAAATCATTTTAGAAAGAAAATAAAAGAAGAAAAACTATGGAACATGAGAGAGGCCAAAAAGCCTAAATATTTTCTAACTATTTCTTTAAGTGTGTAGGTATAGGTAAGTAAGAGAAATAAGTACTAACTATTTGTTTTGCAAAAAAGTAATTACAAGTTGAAATGAAATACTTCTTTCAAAAAATGAATGACATATATAAATTTATGAGTTGTCCTAGAAAAAGGAAATGCAGATTTAAGATATATAAGAAAAATCAATTAAGAAAGTGAAATCAGAAGTGAGGAAGCAAGATACTTAGAAATTTTAATAGAAATTGAATTCTTTATCAAAACAATCTAAGAATGAGCAAGGGTATCTTCCATTTTCATTAACAAACCTCTACCGAAATGAAGAATAGTTATAGGAGATACCATAGTGCAAGGAAAAATTATTAAAGAAGCCATTATAAAGGACAAAATGATATTTCCATCTCAGAATCAAAGCTAAAAGATCAAAGTATAGCTATAAAGAGACCTTTAAAGGGTTGTTTTAGAATTCAATAAAACAAGGAAAGTACAAACTTTAAAAGTTTAAATGTGCAAGTATAAAAATCTTCAATTATTAAAGTTAAGTGCATATATAAATAAGTCCATTTCAACATGTTCTTCAAAAAAAACTATAAAATTACATATGCTTACAAGGAAGCCTTTAAAATGTTTGAGTTTTGCATAGCTCGATTTTATAATTGACCAAGATACAAAATAAAAATTGAAGAAATTCAAAATCGAAGTCATTAAGTGCATCTACAAATTTCAAGAAGGATTCCAAATTTTGATGCATGTTGAATGAAAATTACAAATTGCTACATCATAATCATGCATATAAAATTAGAGGTGTGTCAATATATGGTTACTTATAAGAAGCCCATAGTTTCAAGCTAAATACAGATAATGATAAAGTTGCAAGTTTCATTTCCAATCAATAGTTATTTGAAGAACATAATACATTCAAGAACAATAAGGCTTATATTGGGAATCCAAAACATGGATCAATCAAATGTGAATCAAGTTGCCTTTACACTAGTTTAAATAATTTCCAGAAAAATATAGCAATAAAAATGCTTCCAAATAATGTGAAGAAATAGAATTTTTCATTCAATTACAATAGTTCAGAAAACTCAAATAAAAAAATCAAGGTTCACCAACAATAAGTGTGAAATAACA
The DNA here is from genome assembly GCA_018340775.1 of Taxus wallichiana var. yunnanensis. NCBI lineage: Eukaryota > Viridiplantae > Streptophyta > Pinopsida > Cupressales > Taxaceae > Taxus > Taxus wallichiana. The sequence continues at coordinate 909,148,278 of CM031240.1, read as the reverse complement.
AATTACTTTCTCAAGATAATTTTGTCTTCCAATGATAATCAACAATTAAGGTATGGTTTAGGCCTATTATTAAAATAAGCTAGAAATGATAAGAATGATAGAAATCATCCCATATAAAGGAATTAAGAGAGTTCACATATCATGTCTCAAAAGCTACAACTCAAATAAAATTTTCAACCAAACAAATTTAATGATAATGACACATTCAATACTCTCAATTATATGTAGAACTGATTTCAAGTTTCCCTTACATCATCAAAAATTATATACATAAAAGACTCATATGGTAAGATATAAAAAGATTATTGGATCATGATAATAGTTTTATTTATACAAATATTTTGAATTACCAATAGCAATTAAAATTTTGATTAGTAGTTTATACAACTTTAAAGGATATCAAAGTGCAAGTATAAGTAATACTTTTAAATTTACCAGTTTTAAATTGTGAAGCTATAAGTAATTGTAATAAAGAAATTATAGAACTATACATGTGAAGGTAATTAATATGATTTCAAGTAGTGCCATAAGAATGCAAAATTTTAGAACTAAACAGCCACATACAAGTAAACACAATCCAGCCAAAATCTTAAATAAATTATTTGCAAAGATATGTTGGCTCATGCACAAATGGCGGAAATTTCTTGGCAATAGGAAATGCTAAGTGAATTTTCGAAAGAAAACAATCTATACCCAATTCTTAAGTATGCGAATCATAGAAAGCATTTTTTCAAATAATGGAGGTCTCCAAACATTAAGAAAGGATCCACAAAGGATCGTGATCAGTTCAGTTTGAGAAGGAAAAAGATTGAAGTAGATACCAAAAAGTACAAATCAAACAACCACGGTGGAAAAAAAAGCTAAAGCTCAAGTTTCCTTGAAACAAAGTTACAAATGATAAATGTAGTAAGTAAGAATTCCATATTTGAGTCTAAATTTTAAAAAATGCAAGAGATGGTAGACATAAAATAAAATTGAGCTCATGATAAAAATCTTTCAATGAGAGTAATCCAATTAGAAACATGAAATGGAGTAAGGAATGGCAAGTAAATAAACTCTCGTAATGCTTTAAAAATACATGAAGATCAACTTTAGAAGTCTATTTTCATGAAAAAAAAATTTCAGATCAAATATTGGCAAAATACAAATTAAATCTTGTAAATAAAAGCAAAAGATGTATTATTATGGGTTAAAATCAAAACGTTATAGGTACATCTCAGCTAAAATGTTTAACATATTTTCCAAGAATAAAATCGAAGATGATCTTGGACTTACCACCTTTCGATCGAGGATTTGAAACCCTCGAAGGATCAGGAATACATGCCAAACAAGATGTACCATAATGAGTTCAGGCTCAAAACTACCATAGAAGCAATCACAAATAATTAAAAACTAAAATTTCAAGTATATTTCAATAAAGTTCATAGAGCATAGAATTTAGGCCCCAAGAGAAATAAAGTTCAACATAGATCTAGTACTCTTTAATAAGAAACATAAAGAAGAAAATCACCAAAATCAATAATGCAGTTTGAAACCCTCAAGATTTGAAGCATACAAGCAATATGCCATCAAATCAACCACTGACTCATGCTTGAGCTAAAATGAGACTCAAAGGGAAGCATCGAACATAGATGAAATAGAAAAATATCATAAACTAGCTAAGAAATGAAATGTCAGGTCGTAGCACGAGAAAATGAAAATTTCAAAAATCTACAACCAAAAAGTCTAATGAAAAATGGGTATTGCTTCATTAAAGCTTCAAATGAGAAACCTTCAAGCTTAAAACAATAAATGCACTAGAGCCTCAAAATAAAAAAATTACCCGCAACCACCTCCACCAAATGTGATTCTCCAAATAGCTCTAACAGAATCAAAAGGAAGAGGGATTTTCATGTTTCAAAGCTTCCCAAATGGATTTGTAGAAAAAAAGAGTTAGGGAGAAAACAACAATGTTGGCCTAAAGAAAATTCACCAGGGCTTCACCCTACAAAATAGAGATTGCATGCAAAATGGTCAAAATCATATCACAAATAAACTTTCTCAACCAACCCAATATGAAGAGCATCCCAAAATTAATCAAAGTTAATCTCAATGGATTAGATCATCAAAGTACCAAAATCAATGATGTCGGTTTGATGTTAACCCATTCAATGCTAACTACCTCAACTGGAGTTAAGATCAAACTCAATGGTTCCAAACCATCAAGTACCATGATTGAATGACCACAAAGTAGTTGTAGGTATCAATAAAGCCCATAATCAATGAAAATTTAGATTCTCCAGAGATTGATGATGTAGATCCGAAAAGTACCTCAAATCAATGGTTGATAGAAATACGGGATTTTCAAGATAAATTCTACCATAATTTCTCATAACTTGAATCAGGTTAAATCAAATCTACAACATGTCAAGCCTTTAAAAATTGTAGCTAACTCAAGGTTAGAATCTTCTCCATATAAAAATCATAAGGGTTGAGTCTTTTGAAGGGGGACCATCTCCATATTAATCAAATAATCAAATCATTTCTCACCAATTAAGGTCAAAAGTACCTTAGTGTTTTGAAAAATCAAAAGTCGACACCATGATGATCTCAAAAGGGGCCAATATAATAATACATGCCAGGTCATGGTGTCCTATCCAAATGCTTTACCAATGATTAAATTCAAAGACAAAAACCATAGTATATGTGCCAATTAACAAAAGGTGAACCTTATATTATTTTTCATGAGCCTCCCATTAAATGCAATCAAACATTATGCCATTAAAAAACTATGTTTTCCAACCAAGTGAAGGTATGAAGACCTTATATGATGTAATTATTGGCCTAAAGGGGGTAAATAATCCTTTGAAATAAAGTGTACACAATTTTTTATTATCAATGGTCCCCACAGTGGGAAGGTTTGAAAATGATCAAATTATATTTGCATAGGAGTCAAATTTTCATGTGACCACAAGAAGACAGAAGAAATGTCAACATCAAAACCAAAGGTGGTCCCCATCATGATGGAATACATGGGTGAATATTTTGCAAAGTATTGAAAATAAATAATTATTTTCTCACACACGAGAGATTTATTTTTGTATGTGCATCCAAGGGGCGGGATTAAAGTGCTAATTTATCAATTGTAAGTGGATCAAATTATAAGTGTCACATCAAGCACTAGAAGACAAAGATTGCATGCACATTGGAGAATACTTACTCAGAAAAGAAAGGGCTATTATTAGCCAAATTATTCATCCAAATTTGTTAAAAATAGATCAATCAACTACAGTTTGACTGGATGTATTTTTGTAATCAAGGCTATTAATGCCTCATTGTATTAACATGTTTATTTTTATTCCTTTATTTATTCATGATAAAGGATAAAAATAGGATGCATGGGAAACAAATACAATTTTAGCCTATTTTTAGGATGGGATGATGAATAAACTTGCTATATATTGTGTGCAATTGTAAGGCATAGAGGAGGAATTTTCGGACATGAGTGCTGAAGCAAATTTTGCTAGTTTTTCCCTTTGAATGAGAATTGATTTCTTCCTTTCCAATTATTTGCAGTGTTGTGTATACCTTATTATTTCTTGTGAATTTCAAATTCCCTGATTAATCATCTTACCTTGATGCAAATTTTAGTAATTTTTGCATAATATTAGTGTGAATGTTATCTTAACAGTATTATTGTGAATCATTCCCTTAATACATAAAGTGTTTTGCCTTAATATTCAGCTGAAAAATATTGGTTTGTGCATCCAGAGTCCATTCTCAAATTATTTTTTCATGTACTCGGTCAAATCCTCAACACGTTTTGTGTATCACCCAAGTTTTGAATTCATTTACGGTCATCTTTTTACCCTCAAAACCCCTTGAAATTAGTTTAGGCTACATCAAGAAGGAACCGCCTTGATACCGAAGACTCACCTCAACAATAGCTATATCCACAGCACCCAAGGTGTTTCCATTGTATCTATGAAAGAGAGAGATCCAGAGCAATCTTATAACCCCTTTAATCATCTCTGCTGTGGTGCACTTTTGAGATATAACACTAACATAATGATCATTTCTTTTCGGTGGATCGAATACGAATGAAACATATCCATGTCATTGTTTGTCTTTCATCAAATTAGTGTCATGTGTGAAGTGAGTATTAAATGTACTTAATTGAAATAGATTATTTTTTTATATGTATGGTATAAAGCCATGAATTTTTTCTCTAATCTATAATGTCATGTGATGCAGATGAATAAATATGGAGAGAGATGTATCATATGAAATAATAGTTTGAGGTTTGGAAAGTAAATGTATGGAATGCATATAAGTCTTAAAGGAAAGAAAATGTATGGAATGTAGAGTAGGCCTATAATTACATATATACATGAGAACATATTTGTTGGTGGAAGACAGTTAAGTATGTTGTCATATTTTCAAGTTGTTAACTATTTTGACAGATAATTTGTATCTTAGAATTCAAAACATTTAAAATTCATGTATATGAGGTTGTGGAATATATTTTCATACAATCCCTAGGGGTTGGTTTCAACCCATATAAATACATTCCTTTTGATGATTCTAAGCGTATTTAAATTATGTTTTTTTTTCTTAGCTAATCTAGGACCACTCTTGTATTATATGGATAACATACTTTAAAAAAAAAATCTTTTCATTTAAAAATTAACTTAAAATTTCAAATAATTTATATTAAAATATGTTCAAAACACTTGATCATACCATTCAAAATATCTATAAAAGACCATAAACAAAGTTAGAAGTGTATTTTAAATAAAACAAATTGACATATGCATTATGTAAGTTATTTCACATTTTAATTTCATGTCATTATATGTGCATTTTATATTATTATTTGTGTTGTGAAGGATAAAAGTAATTAAATGTGAAATGATTGAAATAATCAATAGGTATTTTGTGGGTTTCAAATATCAAATTTTCAAAGTATCTAATTTTTCTCTTTGTGGTAAGTATGATTAATTAACTAGGAGTAAATTATTCACAAATTTTTAATATATCTTTTAATGTATAAATAGTGTGAGATATCTCATTAATTAGTGTGAGATATTTATTAATGTATAAATACTATGAGATATCTATTTTACTGTATAAGAAATGTGTATTATTTAAAGTATTTATTACATATATTATTACATTAATAACTAATTTCCATATTATTTTATAAATGGAATAGATTTCATAATTTCAAATAATTACACTAAACAACGTTTTGAACTAATCATGCATATATTATACTTTACGATTTTTTTAATAATAAATTTTATCCCTAATGTATTTTGAAAATGGTATAAACTATCCAATTAATATATTGTATACATCAAATATTAAATGTTAGTAATATATTTATTCTATATTGTCAACATTCAGAGTTGTGAAGAAGATTCTCCCCACAAATTTAAATTGTGTGTAATATAATGTGAAATATATAATTTAATATTCACTAAAGGTCGAAGAAAGAGTACATATTTCACTTTTTATTCTAAAATAACAAATACATGAACATTGACATTTTATTACAAAGTTGTCTATTCATTTATCAGTTGTGCCTTTGGTGGGAGTGACTAGTACATTTTTAAATGTTGATACCTTAGGCATCCATATACAACTTTTTCTATTATTATGATTAAAATAAAATGGATATATGTGGTTCCTAATTTATTTTAATCTAATGCTATGAAAAATAGTAAATAAGAGGTAACGAATAAAGTAAATTACCTAAGATACTAAGTAAATAGAAATTTAAAACCCTAATGTACAAAGAGGGTTAGAAAGAGCTTAGATGATTCGGTGATGTCTTAGGACTGTGTTGAAGTGAAGACAAGATAAATAAAATGCAAGAACAACCCTACAGGAGCTCTAGAAAGTGTAAATATGAGATTTCTAGCTAGATTGGGGTACTGGAGAGGGATGGGCACACTGGGTGCCCTGGTTTGTGTAGAGGTCCATAAACTAAATTTATAGGGTCGTTTTGTTAGGAAGTAAGGGATAAAATATGCGAATAATCCCTCACGAATCGCAACAAGTAGAAACTAATATGTAGAAAACATTCCAAATCTCAAATAATAGTGCGAGAATAAAATAACACAACACAAAGGACGATTTTAATGTGGTTCACCCAATTTGGGCTACGTCCACCAAGAATCAATTGCTCATATTTTATTACAAGCCACCACTCTCTTAATACAATACCCGATCTATTTGGAGATATGCTCAACAAACTCTATAGAATTCACACCCGAATTCAAAGCACATCTGCAATGTTTTTCATACTTCTATCATATGCATAAAACCATATAAATAGACAACTACTTAAGCAGTTTTACAAAACCGTGGGTATCAAAACCATGGGAAATTTTTTTCCGATAAACCTATGGGTAAAAATCCTGCCAATATGAGAAAATCACGTTTCCCGATATATCGGCACATATTAATGCCCAAAAAAAATTTTGGGGCCGCACCCCGAACCCCTACTCGGGGGCCGTGCCCCCCGACACCCCTCTGAGGCCCAAATTGTACCCCAAACCTCGATGAGGGTACATGAAAAGTTTATAGTCTTCAACACTTTCACACATGAAAATAGGCTCCACAACCTAACAATCTCCCACTTGGAGACTAGTTTTCCTCTGAGCAAGCTTCTCAACCCTTCACTAGTTTTTGTGAAGACCAACCAAAGTGAACAAAACTTCAATTTTTCCCTTGTGACCACCTTGGTCATCATGTCTATAGGATTTTTACTGGTATGGATCTTCTCCAGCTTCAACTTCTCTTCCTCCAAAGCTATCCTGATGAAATGGTACCTTAACTGTATATGCTTCATCCTAGAGTGGAAAGCAAGAGTTCTTAGCTAGGTGTATAACACTCTGACTATCACTATGTAGCTTTCCTTCCTCCTTCTTATGCCCCAACTCCTCAAGCAATTGTTGTAACCAAATCATTTCTTTTCTTGCCTCTGTGGTAGCAACATACTCAGCCTCTATGGTTGACAAAGCCACTAGCTTCTGTAGTCGTGAAATCCAGCTCACTGACTGTCCCACCTATAGTGTAAACATAACCTGTTGTGCTCCTCCTACTGTCTACATCTCCAGCCATATCTAAATCTACATAACCACACAAAGTGGTGTCTGATCCACTATAGCACAAAACTATCCCCATGGTCCCTCTCAAATACCGAAGGATCCACTTTACTACATGTCAGTGATCTCTTCCTGGATCACTCATAAATCTACTCACCGCTCCCACTGCATGGGCAATATCAGCCTGGTACACACCATGGCATACATCAAACTACCAATTGCTGATGAGTAAGGTACCTTGACATTTGGTTTCTCTCCTGCTCTATCTTGGGACACTACTCCTTTGATAACTTGAAATGGCCTAGCCAAAGGAGTCCCAACTAGTTTAGCATCCTACATATTAAACCTCTCCAAGAATTTCTTAATGTACTCTTCCTGAGATAAAGTCATATTCCATTCCTTCCTATCCCGAGATATCCTCATACCAAGGATTTGTTTGATCTGCCCCCAAATCCTTCATAGCAAAGGATTCACTTAGTTTCTTCTTGAGTACTTTTATTTCCTGCATGTTTTTACCTGCAACCAACATGTCATCCACATACGTATTATAGATAATATAACTTCCATCCTCAAATTTCTTTGTATACACATGCAATGGTCAGAATGACATCTAATATAACCTTGCTCCATCATGAAGCTATCAAATTTCTTATACCATTGATGTGGAGCTTGTTTCAAGCCATACAAGCTCTTCTTCAATTTGCACACCATCTCCTCTTTACCTTTGACCTCATAGCCCTCTGGTTTCTGCATATATAGTTCCTCCTCCAAATCACCATGGAGAAATGTAGTCTTTACATCAATTTTTTCTAAGTGCAAGTCTTCTAGCTGCAACTATTCCTAGAATAGTTCTAATAGAAGTCATTTTTACTACAAGAGAAAAAATATCATCAAAATCTATACCTTTTTTCTATGCAAACCCCTTGACCACCAACCGGCCTTGTATCTTTTCTTTCCTCCTTCTTCCTCTTTGACTCTAAACACCCACTTGTTCTGTAATGCTCTTTTGCCTTCGGGTAGCTTCACCAAATCCCATGTCTGGTTCTCCATGAGAGCCTGATGCTCCTCATCCATGGCTTGCTCCCACTTCTTCCTGGCATCTACCTACATTTCTTCATCAAATCTCTCTGGCTCTCCACTATCAGTGAGTAATAAATAATAAAGAGAAGGAGAAAAAATTTAGGTTCTCTTCTTACCCTAGAAGACCTCCTCAATATAGGAGTTTGGGGTTCCTGTTGAGGAGGTTCTTGAACTGATTCATGTGTCACTTTTCCATCTGGAAGATCCTCTACCATTGCATATTCTTTCTTGGATTCTTCCCTATTTTCCTGCAACTACTACTTATACATGACTTTCTCATTAAAGACCACATCCCTAGATCGAATGATTTTCTTGTCCTTAATACTCCAACATTTATATCCAAAGTCATCACCACCATAACCAATGAAAGTACATTTTTCTAACTTAGCCTCTAGCTTGGTCCTATCATCCTTGTCTATATGAACAAACACCTCACATCCAAAGACTCTAAGAAATGAATAATCAAATTTCTTACCATACCAAGCCTCCTCAGTATGCCTCCATCCAAGGCACTTGAGGGTCCTTTGTTTATCAAGTACACAATTGTGCTCACCACTTCTACCCAAAAAGAAAGAGGCAGTCCTACATGTAACCTCATGCTCCTAGCACATTCCATTATTGTTTTGTTCATCCTTTCTGATACCCCATTCTGCTGATGGAGTTCCTAGAACCATCTTTTGCCTATGGATTCCATTCTTAGAATAGTAATCATCAAATTCATTATTGCAATACTCTCCTCCATTATCTGACTTGAGACATTTTAGCTTAAGACCTATTTCATTCTCTACCAAGGCTTTCCATTTAACAAAAGTGTCAAATACATCAGATTTGTTTCTAATACAATAAACCCAAAATTTCCTTGTTGCATCATCAATAAAAGTAACATAATAACTTGAACCCCTAAGAGATGATACCTGAGCCGTCCCCACACATCAGAATGCACCAACTCTAACTTACTCTCTTTCTTTGTAGGTCCAACCTTTAGAAACCTTACTCACTTTTGTTTCCCATATATGCAGTCCTCAAAAGAAATCTCAAACTTATTTCTATATATCCGGGAAATCCTTATTTATGATCTTCATGCCCTTATGGCTCATATGACCGAGCCTATAGTGCCACAATGTTGTATCTACTTCTGAAGCCACAAGATTACAAACATTAGTGCTATAAGTGGTTAAATACAAGGTTCCAACCTTCTTACCTCTTGCCACCACAAGAGCACCCTTGGTAACCTTCCAAGAGTCCACTGTAAATATCACAGTACAACCATCACTTCCCAACTACCCTGCCGATATCAAATTTTGTCTTAATGTAGGCACATGTATGACATCCTTCAATAGCCAAGTATTCCCATTCTGCATCTTAACCTAAACATAACCTTTTCCAACTATGTTGCAAGGCTCATCATCACCAAGAAAACATGCCCAAAATCTCCTTGAACATAATCAACAAAATAATGCCTATGTGGAGAAGCATGGAAAGAAGCCCCGAATCTAAAACCCAAGATTCAATAATATTATGCAAAGAAAGAATCAAAGCATCCTGACATACATTACCCGTTGCCACATTTTCCTCCTTGTTTTCTTCCTATTGTTTCTTCTTGTCTCAAATCTCCCAACAATCCTTCTTTGCATGCCCAAACTTTCCACAATGCCAGCATACTATCTTGCTTTTGGATTTTGACCTTTTTGATCCTTTGATTTTCCATAGTTTCCTCTATTCTTTTGTCTCCCTCTAGTTTCCATTGTCAAAGCATTCCCTGAAGTAGAAGATTCACAATAGCTTTTTCTTCACATTTCCTCACTTAGAATCACCCCTACAACATCCTCAAACTTCAACTTTGAGTTATCGAAACCGAGTTGCTTACCACCATTACTAGGCTATTCCAACTCTCAGGTAAAGAGCATAGAACTAATAAAGCCCTAACTTCTTCATCAAATTCTATTATAACTGAAGCTAGCATATTTACAACCATATTAAAATCATTTAGATGATCTGCTACTAAACCATTCTTAGAAATCTTCATATTAAACAAATTTTTCATTAAAAATATCTTATTAGAGGCAGAGGGTTTTTCATACAACTTCCCTAATGCATCCATCATTTCTTTTGTAGTCTTTTCCTTTGAAACATTAAATAATACAAAATATGCAAGACACAATTGAATTGTCCCAAGTGCCTTCCTATCCAGTAAATCCCATTCCACATCTATCATGCTCAAGGGTTTGTTCACCTTCTCAGACAACAAAGTATAAAGATCCTTATGATAAAGGTAATCTTCCATCTACATCTTCCAAAGACTGAAATTATGCCCGTTGAATTTATCAACCATAGATCTTCCATCATCTACCATAGCTCCCACTCAAGATAAAATTTCCCTACGATTCAACACTTCAATAAACCAAACCAAGATCTAATACCAATTGTTAGGAAATAAGGGATAAAATATGTGGAATAATCCCTCACAGAATCGGAATAGTAGAAACTAATATGTAGAAAATATTACAGATCTCAAATAATAGTGCAGAATAAAATAACACAACACAAAAAGATAGTATTTAACGTGGTTCACCCAATTTGGGCTACGTCCACTAAGAATCACTTGCTCATATTTTATTACAAGCCACCACTCTCTCAATACAATACCTAGATCTATTTGGAGATACCCTCAACACACTCTACAGTGATTCACCCGAATTGAAAGCACATCTGAAATGTTTTTCATACTTCTATCATATGCATAAAACCATATAAATAGACAACTAATTAAGCAGCTTTTACAAAACCGTGGTATCAAAACCATGGGCAAAACTGTCCTATAAACCTATGGGTCAAAATCCTTCCCATATGACAAAATCACGTTTCCTAATATATCGACATGTTTTCATTGGTGGGAGATTGTTAGGTTGTGGCCACCGAGATCAGTATGACCCCTTCATTTGGATCTTTATTTTTAGGGGGTTTGATGCTTGGTTTTGGGTCTTACAGCTATTCTCTCTTCATCTTTGATTTATGGAAAAATTTAGTGCAATCAATTGAAATATACTTTACAGGAAGTGAAGGCTTTGCATAATTTAAACATGTTAGGTTGTGGAGCCTATTTTCATGTGTGAAAGTGTTGAAGACTGTACACTAAGAGTATTGTACACTTTTCATGTATCCTCGCCCATATGAGTTGATCATTAGATATGATATTTTTGATAATGAATAACCAATAGCTATGAGAAGTGGAATGGAACACACACTAATGGGCCAAGATGGATCCAATTTAATGTTATTTATAGAAACCAAACCAATAGATGCACCGATATGTAAATTATGAGATGTAAAATTCACATGATGGTCAAGACAGAGAAAGAAATCAGAGATAGAGAAGCATCATTATATGTAACTAAGAAATTAAGGGCCCTAGATATAGGAGGAACATAATTAGCCAATGATTCAGTTCCTTTTGTGTCATGTTTGGGTTGAGGGTTATTAAAGATTTTGAGCTCATGATTTTCAATGATAGGGGAAAACTGTGGATTCTAGAAGCTCAATTTGACCACCGTCAATCAAACCCTTGATGAGAAAGTAAAGTCAAAAGCAATGGTTGGCGGAATTTCCTACACGTTGATTATAATCGAAATGGAAATTTTCATCAAAATTACATCCATTGTGTCTCGATAAATCGATTTGTAGAGGATAAGATAATGTAATAAGGTTACTATGGATCAAACATTGGTAAACAAAACATGCAGATGTATACTAAAATTAGTAAAGATATGCCTATGTGGTTGTCACCCAAATCTCCTTAGTGGTCAATAGTACATTGATGGTGACCTATTAGTCCATTGGTTTAGTTGTAGTTGGAATTTTAGAAACATAACCCATATCTAAATAGCATGTATAACCAAGTAATGTAAAGTGCTAAGTACACACTAAAACAAAAGAACATGTAAAGTATGAATTGGATGCCCCCAACAATGGTTTTTAGAGTGGTATTAAGTAAACATCCCTATTGTGTGTAAGATATAGGTATCTACAATCAAAACTAGATAAGTATGTCAACGCTCATGTGTGTATGGTAAAGATAATGACATAAAATATATCTATCTAGCATGTGTAATAAGATGAACATGTACAACTAGATGTAGGAAAAATTTAATGTGACCAAGTTATGAAACATGTTGTGGATGAGTGGAATGGAATGAAATATGGAAGGTAGGACCCATATTCCCCCGAGTGAATGGAATTTTATGTCATGAGGTTCATGTAGTTTTCCCCTACAGAGTCAATAATGAACCATAAACAAGATATCATCGTTGAGAAATGGTCAAAGTTATTTTGTGTCTAACATGCTATGATGAATATGTACGTATGGTAATGATATGCAATCTAGAGGTAATGTTTGCTTGACCTATAACCAAATCATATATAATGAAAACATGAGTGTAGGAGTTATGATTTATCCTAAAGCATATAAAACTACTAGACAAATAGAGGAATTGGTGATGTAGCCTAAATCGTATGTAACTAGAATATGATGGAGTAGGTGACCATTTATCCTATAGCTTATGTATCTAACCTATTACTCGTTGCATAATTGAAGGATGAATGATGAGTGTGTGAGTATTATAAGGTCCAAATGATGTGTAAACCCTCAATGCATACAATTATGGACCGAGGAACTAGAGTGTGTCATAGGCTAGTGAGCGCAATGCGCATGAATGCATGGATAGAGTATAACATATGTGATGATGAGAGATGACCATGTAATGTGTAATGTGTGATACGTAGTATGCAATGTAAGATGTGTAGACACCATAATAATATATGTATATGTAATGAATACTAGTTTGGTGTTTATAATGTTCTTGATATGGATATGTAGATTAAATGCGTAGAATGTAGGATGTAGGATGAGTATTATGTAGTGCTAGACTCGTAGACAATAGGATTGTGACATATACTTGTAATGTGTAGGTATGTATTATGTAGAAGTGAAAATGTCCAAATGTGAACGATGTAGAGTAACTTGAAGATGTAGTATGTAAAATATAAGATATACTATAATACGTATGAGGATTCTCAATGTGTTGTGTCTCTACTGTGAAGTGTTTTAGGTTCATGGGTTGTTTGCCCTTAATATCCGAGTGTGAACCAAAGCACGAGAGTGTGTGTGAAAAAAATTATCGATGCTATTGTATAATTGAATATGCATATGTGTGTTTTTATGAAGATGTGGAGATGTGATGGATGTTATGCCCCTAGTGTATATGATTGAATGAACTATCTAATGACATATAAGGATGAAGTTCCTCCATCCGATGTTGGTGGTGAAAAAATCGTAGAGCTATGCTCTAATATTTATGTAATAGGATAAAGATGATGTACAAGTGAGTTTCAATAAGCATGTGATGGATGAATATATGATGAGTGCGAAGGTGTAATAAAATGTGTAGGTGATGGCTATTGATGAGAAGCCAAGTGCAGAGGTGATGGACACCCATGAAAAAGAAACGAGGTGGATATCTACACCGATATGTTATAACTATGCGTGAGAGATGTCTATGCCAATGTGGAGGACTATTGAGATGGTGAGACCACATAGATGAAGTGTGCATAGGTCAATTAGGAGTAGAGTGGGCCTTAAGAAACATAGAATGTTATGTATCACATGATGTAGGAGATTTATGAACAATTGTGTAAGGATGTAATGAACATGAATTAGGTGGAGGTATACCATTGATAAAGATAATTTGATTTTCATGAATGAATTTTACATGCAAATGATTCATAGAGATGATGGATTGAGACCTAAAATCGTATCACAGCGCCGCGTACCTTTCCCATAAGGAAAGGCATAAGAGAAGTGAGAGGATCAACCATAAGGTTTAGTTTGATGACACCATTTGAGTTGTTCATCAAATATGAGATTTTGATAATGAATAACCAATATCTATGAGAAGTGGAATGGAACATGCACTAATGGACCAAGATGGATCCAATTTAGTGTTATTGATAGAGACTAAACCAATAGATGCATTGATATGTAAATGATGAGATGTGAACTTCTCATGATAGTCAAGGCCAAAGAAATAAATAACATATGAAGAAGCATCATTAGATGTAACTAAGAAATCAAGGGCCCTAGCTATAGGAGGAATATAATTATCTAATGAGTTAGTTGCTTTTGTGTCATGTTTAGGTTGAGGGTTGTTAAGTATTTTGAGCTCATGATTTTCAATTATAGGTAGAGAAATTATGGATTATAGAAGATTATTTTGACCATTTGTGTCAATCAAACCTTGAATGAGAAAGTAAATTCTAAAGCAACGGTCGGTGGAATTTAGTATGAATTGATTATAATCGAAATGGGAATTTTCATCAAAATTACATCCATTTTGTCTAGATGAATCAATTTGCAGAGGAGAAGATAATGTAATAAGGTTACTATCGATCAGTTGTGGTAACAAAACACATAGGGGTATACTAAACTTAGTAAAGATATGCCTATGTGGTTGTGATCAAAGCTTCTTAGTGGTCGATATTGTGTTGATGATGACCTATTAGTCCGTTGGTTTAGTTGTAGTTGGCTTGAATGTTTCCTTACCTAGAAACATGTACAAAAAATGATGCGTGACTCTTAATACGTAAGTTTACCTATAGCTACAAGATTTATTTCATAAAGCTAAAGAATTTGACAAATTTGGTCAAATGAAGGATATATGTCGAAGAGAACACTTTCTTTAAGAGGTTGTAAGAGACTCTAAATGAATAAATATTGAAGCCTAGTATTCACAAGCACATTAGACATCTTAGCTAACTTATTTTTGTAACACAATATATAATCTAAAAGGTGTTCATTAGACCCTATTTGAGTTGTGAAATCTTAGCATAAGATATCTTGGATCCTATGTTAATGGATAAGTGAGTGAGGAAGGAATCAACCAAATGCATGAATGGTGTTAATTGAACGAAAAGGTAGCTCATATAACTAACACATCGTATAATCTTGTAAAATGTAAGAATTTTTTTAGCTAGTATAATGTGGTCATCCACATAATCTAGGCATGTTACATGAAAATCTCATAGATGTTCCTATGGGTCACCATGGCCCTTAAATATGGGTGATTTGAAAGAGATGAAATTAGGTTGCAACAGATAAGTAGAGATAGCAAGTCAAAAAGGAGTTTGTAGCAATGAGGTAGAGTATAAGGATGGATGATGTGTGATAAGTAGCAATTGGAACTTATAAATTTATTTTGCAAATCTTGATATAGAGAGTTTAAATCAAGATTATTCAAATAATATGTAAACTAAATATTACGAGTACTAGGGTGAATGGTGGGAAAAATAGTTGTAGGAATAGGAACTCAAGCATAAGTGGGTGGAGAAGAGGCCATAGGACTAAAGAATGAACAACTACAGAGGCTAAAGCATCACGAGTTTTCTTAGTAGCAATCAGATCCTCCAAGACATATGGAAGGTGAGGAGGATTATCATGTAAAGCTTATAAAAAATTAGTGATAGTGTTGAGTTGAACCTGTTCTATATCGAAGTATCTTCATCATAGGAATTCTCACTATCGATTCTACTATTTCATGGAGAGGAACACTATGAGCATGTTATAAGAGATTATCAATTGTAGTCATAGGTGTAGTTATATCAGCCATTGTCTTTCAATTTTTTGGGTAAATAAATGAATGTCACAATATTGGAAAAACTTAAAATTACCTCTATGGGTGATGGGCATGAGAAGACAAAAATAGAAGAAGGAAAGAAAATTCGAGAATTGGTTCACAAAAATGATTAAACCAAAATGGATTTATGGTGGTCCTAATTTAGCTCAATATAATTCGATGCACAAAAGTAAATAATAGGTATGTGAATAAAGTAAATGACCCAAGAAACTAAGTAACTAGAAATGTGAAACCCTAATCTACAAAGATCTTTAGAAAGATCATAGTTTATTCAATGATGTCTCAGGATTATTTCAAAGTGAAGGCTTGATAAAAGGAATGCAAGAATGACCACACAAGAGCTCCCGAAAGTGTAGATCCGAGTTGTGTGGCTAGACTAGTGGTGCACGGGAATCCTATTTGAGTTTTGGGTGACTCAGGTCTGTGCAGAGGACTAGAAACCAAATTTTCAAGATCACTAAATGATGTGAAGCCTTTGTTTCTCTCACATATATTTCATTACATTGTACTTAATTTTGTCACAAAGAAGAGATGAAGAGAATACCTACAAGACACCAAACTAAGCATCAAACCCAAAAATATATGCATGAATGAAGGGGTTGGACTAACCTCGCTTACACAATTACGACTTACAAACTAAGTGATGCACTACATTTCATACCCAAATGTAGTTATGAGTGTCTACGTATAAAAATACTACCCTAGGTACACTTTTTCTAGTAACACTTTTTGAAGTAGCAATTAATAAATAAATGTAGAGATGTAAATAGATGGTGGATGGAATAGAATAAACTCCCTTCTTATGAAGTGTGATGAAGATGAACCAATCTTGTCCCTTTTTGCAAATGAAATTCTTTGATGGATGTAACCCTAGTTGGAGTAGTAGTGGTTAGTGATTGGTCCTTTATTATGGTCTCACAACTTTCTATTTATATGGTTCTCTTGTTCTAATTTCATAATTAACCCAAAGATGCCGACCACCCAAATGATAGAAATCTCAAACATCTATAAATTTCACAAAAGATGGGGAGAAAGTTCAAAAAGGATTGGGCACCCCTGATGGTACAAGGATGTTGGGGCACCTAAGTGGTGCCCCGGGCCTTAGAGGAGGAAAATATGAAAATTTTTAATACTGATTGGGAAAATGCATGTAAAGGTCGATAAGGATGAGAGAAAGAAAAATAAAATGACCAAAGGATAGTGATTTATTAGTAATTTCTTCATTCAAAACCATATGAATAGAAGTATGATTCGGAATAAATAATACACAAAGTGTGTGATTTAGTGACTACATATCCCTTGTGTCATTGATGGAATTTAGGAACATAAATAAATATTGCTCATGATTTTAAGAAATTTTCTTGTTTGATTAACGCATTATCCTAATTCTTAATTTTAGGTTCTTACTCTTCGACATCAACATCCAAATCCATCTTCCTCAGTAAATTTATCCTACCCAGTCCAATAATTTCTTATTCTTTTCCAAAAAAGTAAATTTTCCATTGTAAGTATCTCACACTCAGCTTTTATAGAATTCTACCTTCTTCTTAAAAATTCATACTTCTAATTTTATACACAATGGTGGGGAAGTCTCATCTTATTTTACAACATCTCCATCTTGGTTTGTAGGCTTATTCACATAATTTCCGAACCCAAAAGTTACACTATAATTTGATTCGTAGTGCTTCAGTTCCTCTACATGTGTAGCCTTGCACTTTCCAATCTTCTTTTCTCTAGCCATCCAATTACACCTACAATTATACAACTAATTTATATCAGTTAGCATTGAAACATAATTATAAAGAAAATAATGAACTTAACTTATACTCAACAAAATATTTTCATAGATGGAATATATATGAAAGTTTATCATACATGTAAAACCCAAGTAAGCATACATGGAAGAAGCATGCAACTATTAAACCATAATCCATAATCCATAGTCACATAACATCTCATTCTTTAATACATTAACCCATTACATAGTGAAAACATCATCATATCTACATCTTTAGTAATCAGGGTCCTATTAATAAGAAATGGAAAAAATAAATGGAATGTCACATAACAAGAATAAAAACCATTATATGCATTATAAACACAGCATAAATGGATAACTCTATATAAACCATAAACCATCAACCATAATCAATATACCATAAATGTTAATCCATAACCACAAAACATTTCATTGATTAATATAAACCACAAACCATAATCAATATATCAAGAATGCAATATTAAACCATAAACATCAAACATGAGTACATAAACACATTAAATAGTAACATCATCATCATATATACATCTATAGTAATCAAGGTCATCATAAGCAATGTTATACAATAAATGTTATCATCTCCTCCATTGTACATTAGAGCTAAGAGAAAATATTGAATAATAAAATGTAAAACACCTCTTTGCATTTCTTTAAATGGAAGAAGGTGTGATCCCAAGGATGAGGGGCTATAGGGATGTCTCCGCATCTTAGTATGGTGCACTCTTTCATCTATAACCTTCACCGTATCATCTCAAATCCAACCATTTAGTAAATAAGTCAACATATACTAATCATTCAATTATATCTATAATTAAAGCATCCATTACATCTATTCTACTTTCTTTGTGGAGTTGGAGTCTCATATCTTTAACATCACATAACTCAAACCATTTGACACACTCTGCCAAAGTTTCTACAACCGTGGTAGGGTAGGGAAATGGAGCACTATGAATAATGACCTAAAACATTATGACTTTGACACTCTCTATGGGGAGTCTCATGCAATGAAAAATAATATGAGGGCTAACATCACAAACAAATCCTCTCTCGATGAATATATCATATAACATAAGTTACACTTTGACCTGATAGGAAAAACTTGAAATAACAACAATCTCGTATGCATTAATAATTTT
Source organism: Taxus wallichiana var. yunnanensis (assembly GCA_018340775.1). Lineage (NCBI taxonomy): Eukaryota > Viridiplantae > Streptophyta > Pinopsida > Cupressales > Taxaceae > Taxus > Taxus wallichiana. Next base: position 909,129,503 of record CM031240.1, on the reverse strand, counting down.
ATCTTAATTTTATTAAAAATAATACAAAAAGAGAATTTCAATAACATATATCTTACTATTCCAATTGTCTCCTCTCTTATCTCATTAACACCCTCTACGTTTCCCTCTCATTGTGCCTTTCCTCGTCACCCTTTCTCTCCTCGAATGGTTAGGAAGTTACATCTCTACCAATATTTATATCGGCCTCTCTCGAGGTCACATGCAACAATCTCTCCAATAAGATCGATACCATTAGCATAATGTGAAGGAATATCTCACCGATAATGCCGACCTAAAAATAACGAGACAACATGACAATTGAAATATAAACTAAATAAGAAAACATATGATTTGTCACATGAATGTAAAGTTTTATTACCTATTTATGCTTCCTTCTACTAAGTGAGTCTCTATTGGTGTAGGAGATAACTTGGGGAATTTCACCATCCTACGAACACTGTCATCAAAATAATGAGTTAGTATACATGAAAATAAATAAAAATCACATTCGATATAAGAATGAAATTCCAATTAATACTTATGGGATCCTTCGTGGGGGGTCAACATTCCCACTATCTTCTCTAACCTCTTATCTCTCTTCTTGTTAATGAAAAAAATTTGAGTTAGTTATTTACAACCATACATAATACATAATATATTATACTAATCATATATTTACCTCTCTATCATTATTTGACATGTTATTTCTTTCTCTCACTCTCAACTAACTCTCCTTTTGCACCTCTAGCCTCTCTTTTAAATTATATGTGTGCATTTCATCATCCAATGCCCTCTTTATTACCCAGCTCATCTCCTCAAATTGATTTTTACATTCATTTTTAAAACTCGATCGAAAACCGTCCTATGCTATCATACTTTGAATATACATTTAGAGTAAGAGAAATATCATCAAACCTTTTATCAAAATTGGGTATTAAAAATTATCATGCAATTTAATGATAAAAATGAAATTTTGTTTATATCTTACATGCATCAGTTTATTTATGTTTGTACCATGAGGCTTGTGTGCCCAACAGATAGCTTTTTTTCCCACAAATATTTTTCTTCAAAAGTACAAAATGTTTTTAAAATTCTTTTAAAGTACCAAGTACAATAATTGGAAAAATATTTTTCAATGAGGAGAAAAAGAGGTTGCCTCTACCAAAGGCATAGAGAAACAAAAAAACTAAAGATCAAACTAACAAAACAAAAGAGAAATTATCTCACCTTTGTGACCCCTTCCCATTGATATTAAGTGCATATCAAGGGTGGAGAAAGTCATTTTCTTCTTCATGTTCATAACTCTCCAACTCCTTTTTGTGTTTGGATTTTCATTTTCAATATTTTGGATTGGAATAATAAATTCAATTTGCTCCTTAAAACTTTAGATCCTTGATGAAGCAAGAAAAATAGAACATGTTTCCTTTTCCATAATCAAAAATCCACATCATTCTTATGAACTGTTGTATCAATCCATTTGAGGAGGAGGAAGAAATTCCTCCTTTTCGGCATCTAGATCAACCAATTTCTTAGATTCAGAGTCACAATCACAACTTGATGATCCTTTACAACCATATTGTTGAAATTAGATTTCTTCCACCAAGAGATTATATTTTTAACATGTTTTCTTTCCATATAAAAATCTGAAGCTAAATTTCCTAGAGAAAATCTTGTTCTATATAGCTAAAGGGAAACCCTTCATAGTCTAAATTTTGTATCCAAGTTTTATCCTCAACTTTGAGTTCAAAACTGATCTAATGCAAATGTATCCATGTCAACAAAAATTATTTCATATCACACAAGTGTGGTTATAATCCTCAATCTTTGGGTCAATAGCCAAACATTTCCCCAAAGTGTTACCTATAGAAGTTAAACAACTCTCCAACAAAAATTGGAGGGGAAAATAGGGAAGACGAATCCAAACCAACTTAACTTGGAATGTATCAGACACTAGGTTAAACAAAGAGAACCACGGTTTCATCAATAACATATGGGATTTAAAATCCCAAACTCTTCCAAAAATAAAATCCCTATAACATGTTTAAGAAAATAGTAATATGAAAAAACTACAACCACTAAGATAAATATCAAGTGTACTTTACATGATGGGGCCCCAGTGACTAGTCATCCAAGCATGAAGAGAGGGAGATAGATCTAGAAAAAAGTTATTGATCTCTAAATCAATCCATTTTTCTAGAATAAAGCTTTATATTTCACCACCACTTCATCAAAAGGAACTGATGGGGTATATTTTGTATAATCCATAAAGCTTATAACTTATGATATGTCATTCCTTTGTACCTATTACCTTTCACATACATTGCTTAATTGAAAGACACCCGAACAAGGGGTACACCTTTAGTAGGAGCTTCATTCCAATGACTCGACTCACCCTAGGAAAGGGTTTAACTTTTTCCCAAAAGTTCCAAGCCATCATCCCTAGAGGTGGCGTCGCATCCATTGACCGAACCACCCCACAAAAACCAAATCCACTACAGGCACGGTCTTACCGAACACGGGCTATAATTGCAAGTCAGTAAACCTCCCACATCCATATCCACCTCTCCTTTCCCACGAACTATCTCCCTAGAGAAAATGATGGGCACCCACTTCCAAGATCTCATGAAAGAAAGATGACAAAAACCCGGTCTCTAGAGAACTCGTTGTTGCACCCTCTACTAAAGTCATGGACAGGGGAAACAGATATTGATATTAAATCTTAAATATATTTTTTACTTTTAAAGATTTAATATCAATATTTGAGATGTATCTACTATATGTAGATACAATCCATCACAATTACATAATAAATAAAGATAATAATCATATTAAATTTATAATTAATAATACTTATTAATTTGTCTACAAAAGACCAAATTTGTTATTGTAATACTTTAAGATATTATTTTTTAAGTGATAATGTATATTGATTTAGATATTTTAATAAAATTGACTACATTCTTTATAGGGTGATCCCTCCTAACTATTAAGAAATATGTAAATGTCCCATTTTAAATGTCCTCCTCCTTTTCATGATTTAAACAATGTCAATGAGGAAATTGTACTTTCATAGGATTACAATATGATTGTAATGAGTGTGTGACTATCCACTTGGGTCTAGGGATGATGTCATAACTCCTAAGTTGTATGTAAGCCCATGAAATGTTTGAAAATCTATAAAATGCCTCATTTTTTAACGTTGGGACATGGAGGATCATAGGATGATTTTTTTATATTATTAGACAACGTAAGAACCAAGATTTTGAAGGGATTAGAAACCCTATACAATTGAAATATAAGCATCAAGGAATACAAGAGAGATATCAAGGAAAAGGACCAACAAGGAAAAAAAAGTAACAAACAAACAAAACAAATCTTATAAGCAACAATCACCAAAAGGAGAAAGGTTCCTTCAAAGCGAGGTAAGTCAAATCCACTTCAAAACCCACTAGGATCCAACCTATCTATCATGGTATTTAACCCTTTGAGATAGAATGATTATCTTGAGAGGATAATTTCTGATTTTTCCTTTCTTTTCATTGTTCATAACCATCCATCTATCACCCTTTTATGATCCACATCATCAATAGGGAGGACTGGTAGATGATTTTACAGAAACCCCTTATTCTTCTTTGAATCTGCATGGTTTAAGGATACCGAGGCATAAATTCCCCGCCATGGAAAATTTTAGTGGTGAATATTCATTAATTCATGAATATTCCATATTTTAAAATTTGAAATTGGTGAATTTTTCGGGAAGGGAGTAGACCTGGTTGCCAATTTTTTTAGGTATAAGTTAATTTTATGGGTTATTCGCTATCCCCATGAAAGAGAAATTCCCAATAACTGATAGGAACCAATAGCGGTTGGTAATATATGATACCAACGGGTAGCATATTTTATGCTACCGGCCGACAACATAAAAATATGTTGTTGGTTGGTAGCATAGTAGCATAATTTTATACTACCGGTCAACAACATATATTTATGCTATCACCAATAGCATAAAATATGCTATCGGCTAGTAGCATATAAAAAATCTACCCTCCAATAGTAATAAAAAGACCTAAAAAATATGATTATGGGGTTTTTTTCTTGTGCCATATTTTGGGAGGATGTATTTCTCATTAAGACGATCATTTTAATCTGTTAACATCAAAAATTATTAAAAAATCCCATAGAAAATGAGCAAAGTTTGTAACTTTTCATAAAATCTCTTTTTTTTTTTTTTTTATTGCCATATTTTGTGAGGACATGTTTCTCATCGAGCCGATCATTTTAACTATATTGACAAAAATGATTTTTAAAAGATTACATATATTTTTTACGACACCATATACTATTAGTTGACAACATAATATATATGTTGTCGTTCATATAAAAATGCTACCAAATTGACAAATGATTAGTGCGAAAGTCAATTTTCCCGCATTCTCCTAAGAATTGCAATGAATTTTTAGGGGGTTTTAAAATTTTCCCCGGGCCCCACCTTTTTGTAATACGTTCTAATTCATTAACCGGACTAGTGGAAGAAGAGGAACACTCACCCTTCTTCTCTTCATGTTTATCCTCATGACTAACTAATTCATTTTCAGTATCACTGTCCTCAAGGCCTTTGAAAACTAGATGATCTAGATTAAAATCCTTCCACCAAGAAACCCGACCCTTAATCTTTTTTTAACAATGTTACGATCGAGGATAAATTTCCTAGTCAAAAACAAGTTCAGCATCTAAAAGGAAATCCCTCATAATCAAAATTTTGTGTCCATATTATATCCTTGACTTTTGGGTTATAGAATGAGTGATTATAAATCAGTTAGGGATCAATAAATACAGGATAAAGAGGATAAATTCAAGAGTTGATTTTGGGTCGATTATCCTTGCTTGTATACCACATTGATCAAGTTACTTGATTCATTAAATGTGGTGAATGATGAGGCCAATCAAGAAAAAAATATCACATTTGGTTTATTTGGGGTCGATTTGTGCTACTTATACATACCACATTAAACCAATTACATGATTGGTTGAATGTGGTGTGTGATTATGGCCAATCAACCCAATTGACAATAGGTCATTACATTTGGTTTATTTTGTGTTGATTGACCTAGGTTACATACTACATAGAACCAATAGAGTTATTGGTTCAATTTGGTACATGATTGGCACCAACCGAGGCCTAATCAATAGTAATTTTTGATTGAATTCACTTACATTTAAAATTAAACTAGTTACTTGATTAGATCAATGTGGTGCACCATTAGGGCCAATCAAGCCCAAATCAATAGTAAGTCAGTGGATTCAATTGGCCTTGACTTGTATAACACATTAAACCATTTACATGATCTTGATGTATATGTATCTAAATTTCCATTAGAATATGTGGTACACTAAAAATAAACTGATTTTAAAATAAAATTAGGGTATCAAATTGCTTGTTACAATTTTTTCGGATTGAAGAACAATAGAAGAATGGGAAAATACTAAATTGAAATCAAAAATATTATTTGTATTTGATTTTTCATTAGTTGTTTTATTATCTTAGACCTATGGGTATTGTTGGATATCTTCTTAAATAATCATAATATGTGAGACAAAAAAATACATCATAATCATAATAATTCCCCCCTTGATTACTATATAAGTTCAAATGGGTAAAAATGTAATTGTTTGGATCAATAGTCATGGTGATGTGTTGAAAAACATATTAAAGAAAGTGAGAATGTTTGTTCTCTCTCAAGAGAAGTGACTAGACATGTTGTCAATCACAATGAGTTAACTCATATAGATTGGATAGATTTTCCCAAACAATAAAAAGACATTGCCTATGTTAGAATGGTATCATTTCAAGGGAAATTCACCTCAAAGTAGACTTTTATTCAATTAATGGGAGATACACTTAGGAGGTCAAGGGATGTGGCAATTCAAAAATTAAGGAAAATCATAAACATCAATGGAAGAGTCTCCATAAAAATGATTAAACAATGATACGATGGAGAAAAATGATTGAAAACTAGAATGGCAAACAAGAAGTAGATGGATAAAAAGGAAAAAAATCCATCTATTTGAAAGAAACAACAAAAAGGATTGAAATAATTCAGCTACACATTGCACATTACAAAAGGGCCTAAAATACTTCTAACCAATTTCATAAAATTTATCATGTTATATTGGTATCTATATGGGTTTTATGTTTTTTAATTTAGTTGCATAATCCTATTTTTTTATTTAATGCTTCTTCAATACAACATATTCGAGCACATGCTTATAGAGAAGTAAGATATTTTCATCACAATAAATGGAGTGTGACTAACTACATAACAAAATATGTAAGTTTTGAGAAAATGTTTTTGGCTCTTGGTTTTTATTTCTTAGTTCATTCGTAATTGTTATCCAAAATTCACCCCCAAGGTAAATTTTGATAACATGCATCAAATTCTTTAGTCCCAAGCAATTATATTGATTCAAGGCAAAGCATCATGTTGCTGGGGTCCCCTCATATTTTTTCTAACTCCCCTGGCCAAGAAAGAAAGAGCAAGCTCTGAAAAAATGTGAAAAGGTTGCAGAAGACAGGCTCGGGCCAGAAAAAATCACGAAAAATGGCTAAGTCTTAGTCTCCGGGACAGCCGGGACAAAAGTACGTGAGGGACGCGTGGGACGCGAAAGCGTGAAATGGGCGAAGGTTCGTCCGGGACAGCCGGGACAAAAGTACGCGAGGGACGCGTGGGACGCGAAAGCGCGAAATGGGTGAAGGTTCGTCCGGGACAGCCGGGACAAAAGTACGCGAGGGACGCGAAAGCACGAAATGGGCGAAGGTTCGTCCGGGACAGCCGGGACAAAAGTACGCGAGGGACGCGTGGGACGCGAAAGCGCGAAATGGGCGAAGGTTCGTCCGGGACAGCCGGGACAAAAGTACGCGAGGGACGCGTGGGACGCGAAAGCGCGAAATGGGTGAAGGTTCGTCCGGGACAGCCAGGACAAAAGTATGCGAGGGACGCGTGGGATGCGAAAGCGTGAAATGGGCAAAGGTTCGTCCGGGACAGCCGAGACAAAAGTACGCGAGGCACGCGTGGGACGCGAAAGCGCGATATGGGCGAAGGTTCATCCGGGACAGCCAAGAAAAAAGTACGCGAGGGATGCGTGGGATGCGAAAGTGTGAAATGGGCAAAGACAGAAGAGGAAAAGTCAACGTTTGACTGCGAAACTTCAAATGACAGAAAACGCCTGCCAGACCCAAAATAGCTGCCCGCACTCAGAAGGCCATAACTTTTGCATTTCTCAACGAAATTGCACAAAATTGGTACCGTTGGAATCGTGGTTCCGAGCCCAATGCACAGCAATCAAGAAATTCTAGATTTGATCAGAAATTAATTGAGTTTTTAAGAAAACGTGGCCAGGTTCAAAACAGTGTTTTATTTGGTAGCTGGGAGTGCAATTAAGAGGCATGGTCATCATTCTTTCTCTGCTGCAGCACATGGGACAGTATGGGGAGCCTTTTGCAAGTAATATACAATCATTTCACTCAATTTAATGCTTCTTACAGGTGGTTGAAGGACAGATTTCGGGATTTCCATTTTCCCTTCTCTTCTCCTTCTCATTTTTTCTATAAATTGGAGTGTTGGGCTCATTATAAAAGAGAGAGTTTTTGGTAGCAAAGCTCATAAAAATTGCTTTGAAGCAAGCACGTGTTGCAGGCCCTTGTAGTGGACTCCTTGCATGGTGATCCGTGCCCTTATCTTGTAATAGACTAATCTGTGCATACCAAAGTAATAAAATACAAAGTTTGTGGATGTATCTTCCCCTAAAGTGTTTTCTTGCATTCTTCTTGCTCCTTTTATCTTTCTACAAGAATATTGTGTCTATTATTATGTTCTTGCAAGAATTCACTAACATTGTGTATGCTTGGAATATTGTTGTGAATGCATTTTGTTAGATTATGGTGAACTGTCATCACCTCTTCTAGTGTGCACTTTCCTCTGTATTTCACACATTTGGATATTACTCTCACACCCTCCTTTTCTGGTGTATCACCGCTTTAGTGTAGGCTTTCATTTTATGTATTCTCTCCCCTGGTCCCTTGGAAATTTAGATTAGAGCTTCTCGATACAACATATTTGAGCACATGCTTAGCTTATCCCGCATTAGAGTAGATTGTGTGCGGTAGTTTAGGAGCAAGAACCAACTTTCTCAGGTCTGTCTCAAGTAGCAAGTCCCACAACTTGGAGATAGTACCCATGTTATCCAATCACACTTATGAGTTCAAATACATGCATAGGGGTGCTGAGATTTGGTGATAACAGATAACATTTTATAAAAAAATTAGTTTCCTATTTGTTGCAAAAAAATGAAGTTTTTTTTTTTGAGAAATTCTTATGCAATTTATTGACAAATAAAAGTGATTCAAATGAATTACTAATATCTTCTTTCTTTTTTAAAATTTCATATCTTAAAAAATTAAAATAAATAAAGTTTAAATATAAATTTGAGTAAAACATTATTGAATTTTTAAACAAATGTAAAAAATTATTATATTTTAATAAAATTTTAATTTCCTAATGCAAATTAGCATTATATTACATAATTTTGTTAATATTACAAGAATATTGACACACAAATTTATGATGTAAATAGTCAAATAATAATGTCAATAAACGGCCAAAAATTATGGATAACTTCTAAACAAATCTAGGAGGAAATTACAAATTAAGGTCATATGGAAGGACCTATGATTTAAATTATGTTCAATCATACTTTACAAGAAAAATTTAATAGATAAAAACCTAACAAGAGGACCTCATCAATCCAAAATATAATGGAAAGTCACATAAGTGTGACACTCTTTAACAATGGTCACTCAAAGTTACTACCTTATCTCACCTATATTTGTTCTCCCATTTGTATTTTGATTCTTGTTAAATATGAATTTTAGAGTCATATTGTTTAAGGTGCTTAGTTTTTATAGGTCAAATAACCAAAGACATTGCTTGGGAGGCATTTGATTTATATGAAAACACTTGTTATATTCATAAAATTTATTATCAATCAATAATAAAACCATAAAAAATTCTAGATAACTCAAAAGAGAATTATAAGTAAAAAAAGAATGTATTGATTATAAGTTGTATTTTTTATCATATATAGTAGTAGTTTGGGTTGGTTTATTTATGCAAATGGTTTTTTTAAAAACCAATATATATATATATATATATATATATATATATATATATATATATATAGTCATGGTATTAAAGTTTTGTTTAGTTTGTTTGTGTGATTTTATGTGATCACTAGCAGCCACAATGCATGGTCACACTTACCATTATTTCACGGTAATAAACTATGATATCTATGGTATTCAAATGAAAACTTATTTTTCTATTTATCATTATGTATATGTTATATGTTACATTAAATAAATTTCATGAGCATGACAAACGTAGAACTAGGGAATGAATAAGATGTCATTAGTGAAGCTACTTAGCATAATTTTTAAAGAGATGGAAATGGATGTGTTTATATACCTAGCAAATAGTTTGTCTCCATTACATGATTTATTGGGTTTGCATGATGAATAATGGACACAAATTAATTAGAGACTATTTAGTCCAATAAAATGGGTTTGATTGTTATCAAATTATTCAAAAAAAAATGTTAGATTTTTGTAATAGTTATATTGTAGAATTGATGATGTTTATACACTATAATTTATTAAACAAAAAGTTTAAGAATGATCTTTAATAGGGCATAAAATTATTTAGATTTATTCTTAAAAAATGAATTCATGCATTGAGCTTGAAACATTGTGAGATGATTGGTTTTATCAAAATCCTTATTATGAAACACACATATTTTCCATAGTCATGAAAGTTGCTGAAATGGAAAAAAATCAAGAAAAGAATATTGATTGTGATAGTATCACTCCATATGAAATCAATGAAACTCTTAAAAGAATTGGAAATATAATATGAGCTTCCAAGTGAGTTCATGTAATATATGACATGCTAAATGGGAATTGAGTGTGTAAAGGGAACTTGATGAGATTAAGAAGATACATGAATGATAATAAATGGTGAATAAATTATGATCTTAAAATGCACTCATAAATAGATCAAAATGGTATTGATTTAACACTAAAATATCAATGCATAAATACTACTTATAATAAACATTGAGTTAATGAATCCTCCAAAAGATAAGAGTTGAGAAGATTTTAAAATTAATCAATCATGCCCTAATTCATAACACAATTTAATTGGGAATTTATTTCACAATTTAAATTTAAATCCATTTATCTAGTTTACAACTACTAAACCTAAGAACACCTTGAATGTATCAACAAATTCAGTATCTTGACCTCCTTAATCAAACTAAGAAGTTTTATAATTCCTTGTTTATTTTCCGGAGCGTTTTAGCATTTCTATATTTAATTTGCACACTAGTATCTGCATGATTGTAATGTGACCATAATTGACTTTTGATGTGTTCATTTTTAAGGTTGAGATATCTTTTTCTCATCTATTTATATGAACTTCAGATTGAAATGTGTTTTTATTCTTGCATGAAAATGCAGAGAATTCTGTAAAGGTTTTAAATGCTATAACTTGGCATCGATCATCATCTTCTTCATATTCATTATCTAAGTCTCATTTTACATCAAGTTCAAAGGACCCCATTGATGAAAACATTGGCAATATTTTTAGGATGGTAGCATTATATCCAAAATCATGTGTTGTCATTGGAAAGGCTATATACATGGGAGAAAAATATATATAATGAAGTCAAGGTATATATTTATAATAAAACTTCTTTTTGTTTTGTAATCAAAGTTGTAGATATTAACTGGTTTCAAACCATTCCAGAGACAAAGACTTCAAATATGTACCCTGAATGTTTTAAAAACATTTTATTCCTACTAATTAACTGTAAAACATTTTAAAACAACCTTAGCATTTATACTTTTGTGATGAAATGTATTATATGAGAGCATGAGTCCATTCTATGCATTTTGTAGTACCCACATTTTCTAGCTCTAGTTATATGCTAACTCTATACTCATGCTTGACGATGAGACATGGATTATGGCACATTTTGATATTATGTTATGATATTTGATCATTTGTGGACATGTATGTTGATTTGGTCAGCATAGCGCCAATTTAGCTTTACTAGTATGTTAGTTCATTTCAGGAGATGGTTTGAATAGTAAGATGTTATGATGATGACATTGATCTTATTGGTTTTATGATGGATATATGGTTATGTTGCACATCTTTGTATTGTGGATTATTTGGTTATTTGGTGTTATCATAATATAATGATGGATGGATGTCGTTATATGTTACTGTGATGGCTAACACATGATGAATTTATATGAAATTGTGTATGTTTCTCATTTACAATTCCTTATTGATGATGTGTTAGCATAGTTAGCATGATTATACTTTGATTAGTTTACTGAGTAGTTGATTTATACTTTTATTAGATAGATGTGTTTAATGTTTGCAATGAGTGTGCAGGTTACATGGGCACAGGAGAACATGGGTTTCAGGGTGGCTACTCGAGTGTGCACAAGCGGCGATTGGGCCAAGTCCTAACCATGATTGTTATATGAGGCCTTGTTTGAGTTTGCATGTTGATAGGGCACCATGGGTGACTCCAAGTTTGTAATTTATTTATTATTTTTAATTAGTCTTGATTAACCTAGTTTAGGGGACCTAGTGGTCCCCACTTGCATTAGAGGTGTGTTTGATTAATTAAGTTTTTTTTTAGGAGGTTAGGGTCACTTAAACACCCCTTGGGTGGGCCCCACAACCTCCATACTTGTGCTTATATGAGAAACTTGAAACTAGGCTATTTTTTGCATTTTTGGAGAGCCCTTTTGGTTTTTGGAGTTGTCTTAGCATAAAAATAATCTCTTGCACCCTACGTATAGGTAGGGTGATTCATGTTTTCTCAAATGGGAGTTTCCCCCATTTGAAATCGATAAGTCACCATCCTTGTAAGAATGGTTAGGGGGAGTTTTTCTTAAAAGTTGAATGTTATTGGCTTATTATCCTTTTAAGGAATTTGGGGGAAATGCTCTTAAAGTGTGGTTGTTTTATTCTCTTTTAAATTTTGGAATCTTGGGGAGGGAAGAGAGAGAGGGGTTGTTATTGTAGTTTATTATTTATTTATTAGGATAATTCTTACACTTGTGTTAGCTCTACACTTGTTGGGTTAGCTTTATTAGGTGTACTAGTTGTGTGGAGTTAGCTTACTAGTTGTGTTGAGTTAGCTTCTCATTTATGTGGAGTTAGCTTACTAGTCTTTTGAGTTAACTTAACTACCAAAGATCGGTTAGTATGAGTTCTTCACCACCGATTTACGTAGTAGTTGCACTTTCCTCCTCCTATATGTACATCTTTCTTATTAAAAATTCAAGTCATTCTATTGTAATGTATTAAGCATTATGGATTACAATGGATTTCCATATATGGTATTTTAACTCTTCTCGCTTTGCAAATCTAATGTGGTGTGCTATTATCATCTAACATCATGGCTTGGAACAATATTATTATCGTCCCTTTCATGGTATCACAGTGATAGATGATGTAGACATCCATCTCTAAGTTTTTCTTAGCAAGCAAGGGTTTGTGTTTTCATGTATTAAGAATTTAGTCAACAATTTTCTCAGTAGAATGAATTTTTATGCAAAACAGAGTGCACCATTAGATTTGGAGGGTGCCAAACCTTATAATTGACTCGTAAACTCAACCATGTTTTGAGACAGTCAAATATGGACATTTTAAAGGTTTTTTTGGCACATTTCTCAAAAAATCCATACAATTATGTACAGACATATTTTTGGCTCAAAAATTATATCATATTTCTAGGTTTTTCGAGAAAATTTCTGGGTTTCTCTCTGTTTTTTGATATAGGTGCCAAAAAAAAGATATTTGTAGTCAAAGTTTGTATTCACAATTGTACTTTTTAGGTGCATTCTTTTATCCATTGGATATAAGCATGTACCTTCTGGATGCATTCTTTTACCCTCTGGATATTTTTGTTTTGGATGCAGTCTTTTATCCACTAGACGCAAATATGTACCCTATGGGTGCATTCTTTTATCCATTGGATATAAGCGTGTACCTTCTCGGATGCACTCTCTTACCCTCTCGGATATTTCAATTTTGGATGTAGTCTTTTATCCACTAGATGTAGATCAATACCCTCTAGGTGCATTCTTTTATCCACTTGGATATTGGCATGTACCCTATGGACACAATGATTTTCCCTTTGGACATTTTAAATTTTGGGTGGAGGATTTTATCCTTTGGTCGCAAGCATGTATCGTGTGGATGCACTCTTTTACCCTTTGGACATTTGGGTGTCACATGTACCTTTTTAAAAGATTAGCATTAAAATATTATTTTAATAGCAAAACCTTGTAGAGCTCATAACTTTTGATCCGTAGCTTGGATTAAGGTGATTGTTTTTTTGAAATTGTGTATTTTTTCGAGATCTACGCATTAGTGAAATTTTTATACACATATTTCAAATGTAAAAGGTATTGTTACTCATTGTAATATTTACATGCACTCAATTATAAAGTGTCAAATTTGGGAGGGTGTTGTGATCACTTGTGGATGCAATTTCAGTTGAGCCCGACGTCCTAAACTTTTGGGTATTGCATTCTTGTATCTATGGGTGTATACATTTATATCTCTCTTGTTTGTTGAGATATTTTGGATCTATATTTTCAACACTTTTTTGGTATGTTAACAGTCTCTCTTATGGGGAGCTATTTTGGTGGAGCCCAAAGTGTTAGTTTGTCGTGTTCAAGTAGTTGATTTTGACAACTTATACGATCTCGTGGTGTCACTCTACCCATTCAGTAGTATGGGAGGGTGTGGTGTTAATCTTTTTTTCTTTGGGTTTCATGTCCTTGCCTTGTTACCTTGGCTTTTCTTGGATCGTGACACTCCTATTTATTTGGATCTCATGTCCACCTTGTTTCCTTGGTTTTTCTTGGATCGTGGCACACCTATTTGTAGTAGTTGATCAAATTATGTTTGGTGTTTGTTTTTCACTTTCGACATCACTCCATTGATAGTCTCCTTACATGGAGCTATTCTGGTGAAGCCCAATATCAATTGTTTTTGAGTTATATGATTGAGTAGTGGATTCAGACCATAGTACGCACCACACTTCTTCAACATTGTACGAGTTTTTGGAGCCGAGATTTTGAGGATATCTTGCAGTAAGATTTTTCTCTCTACTTTGTTATTACTAGTTTTGGGTACCTTGTGATGTCTTTTTTCCCATTTATTGTATGTGGGTACCTCATTAGGCCTTGTTTCCGGGACTCACCTTCTTTTCCACCCACCTAAGCTATGCTTAAGGGAGGGTGTTAGTGTAGGTTATTATTTATCCTTTTATTTATTTATTAGGATAATTCTTACACTTGTGTTAGCCCTACACTTGTTGGGTTAGCTTGCTTAGGTGTACTAGTTGTGTGGAGTTAGCTTACTAGTTGTGTTGAGTTAGCTTCTCAGTTATGTGGAGTTAGCTTACTAGTCTTTTGGAGTTAACTACTAGTATCAGTTAGTGGGAGTTCTTCACCATTGATTTAGGTAGTAGTTGCACTTCCCTCCTCCTATATGTACATCTTTCTTATTGAATAATTCAAGTCATTCTATTGTAATGTATTGAACATTATGGATTATGATGGATTTCCATATTTGGTATTTTAGCTCTTCTACTTTGCAAATATAATATGGTGTGCTATTATCATCTAATATCATGGCTTGGAACAATATTCTTATCATCCCTTTTAGGGGTGACACATGTCACCATCTCATTGGAGAGGATATTCCTCTTGTTTTTCTTTATATACATCCTCATGTAGGAGGAAAAGTTTTTCACCTTGTCATTTTTGACATTTTTGGTTTTGGGAGATTGGACTTGGAGCTCTTTCTTGGAAGAGGATTGGAGAAGCTTAGAGTTTTGGAAATATTTTGGAGGTAGGATCCTTGATCCTTATTTTTGTATGTAAATCCTTGCTGAAACTTGTTGTTTTATGAAAACTGTGTTGTATATAGTGCATGTTATGTTTACTTTGTATATCTTATTGTTTTTCTCCATCCATCATATGGCTTGATGGATTTTGGAGTTTTGTTGGGGAAGAGGGAGGGAATTTCCCTCTTAAACCTCATGGCTTGATGGGTAAGCCATGTTGGTTTCTTATATTTTATCCCCTCATATGGTTTTAGGTGGGAATTTAGTTCATATAGTTTGAACTCCTTCCCCATCCTTGGAAAGGAAACCCAATGGGTTTGAAAATCCTCCCAAGGAGGAAATTTGGTGAATGGGAGGAGAGATAAGGAGGGGTGTTTATTATGGAGGGATAAGGAGGATTTTGGAGATCTTATTCATGTGTGCTTCCTATGGTTGGATCACATATTTCCAATTGTGGGAAAACATGGAGTTTTCTCACCTTGTGATGTGGATTATTTTGGGTGTTTTGTGTGTGTGTATGGTTTTAGTTTTGTGGTGGTTGTTTGTGTTTTCCCTTACCCTTCTTGTGCACACTTGAGGAATGCTTGTCCTCTCTCCCATGGGTTTGGAGGAGGCTAGCATGTCCTCCAAACTTTGGAAAGGCATGTAATGATGCCTATAGGTTGGGTGGTAAATCAGGCCTTTCTCCTTGTGTTTGAATATGCTTGAAGTAAAGGCATGAAGATTATAGCTTGAAGATGGATGGAGCATTCTTGGACACCATGGAATTTTGTTTCCCCAATTTTGGGAGAGTTACTTCCTTGATCTCATTTTGTTATTGTAATGTCAAGTTGTATTACTCCTTTGTAAGCCTCCCATATTGGGATATGGTTTGTAGTTTTAAACATACAAGGGTTATAGTAGTGTTGTGTATAATCTTCAATCATGAAATTGAGTCTTGGAATGAGCACTTTCATTTTGATATCTGTAAATTCTCTACCATACTTTGTAATAAAATCAAGCTTTAAATATTTTGTGTTATATGGCATTGCATGGTAAAAGTGAAAAGGACCTTGTATTTTCAAAAATAAATTGAAGAATTATTTTATTTGGTTTCAACTCTTGAAAGAAGAGGTTGTCTATTGTGAGCTTGGTGCCTCATATTGAAATGAATCTATAAATTGATATGGAACATGTTGATAATTACTATTTGATCTCTAAAGAAGATAGTCTTGTAAAGTTCCTTCTTCCTTTGTTAAGGGGTTTCTTTGGCTTGTAGGAGTTTCTCTTTGAAAGAAACACTTGTTATCTTATAAGTTTTTTTAGTAGTATCGGACATCTCGCCTTGCTTTGTGCATGGATGTGATACTTGAAATGGAGATGTAAACAAGTCTTCTTCATATGAATGTATAATGTAGAAGTGAGATTTTTTTAAATGAAAGAGTGATGTTCTTAAAGTGTATTTAATTTTTAATGGTATGTGTTATGAAAATAATAGGTGCATTTTAAAACATGGAAATAAGATGGATAAATCTCATTAATTATTTATGAGTATGTCCATTTTACTTAAAATTACTAAAAGTATTGATGGAGAAAGACTTAAATTTTGTTTACTAGTTGAAATTTGTATATTAGTTGGGAGATAATGTATTTGTTATTATTGTTATAATCACATTTGTATAAAGTAGGGGTGTTTATTCTTACGTAGATAAAAAATATATGGATCTTCTTTGAGCTAATTTAATGTATTTCTTTTCCATACTCCATATTGTTAGTCAACCATTTCGAAATTAAATTGAACATTCTCAGTATAAAACCTTAAAAATACCCGGGCATGTGTGTGTGTGTGTGTGTGTGTAAAAGTTTACAAAATCAAGCTCGCCCACTCATATATAAGTATATAGATAATCATATTTATCAATACATATGTATCCTTCTACGTAATTATATATGTATTAGACTTAATTATATATATATATATATATATGTTGGTTACCAATGAAATGGGTGTTTGAATAAAAAAATATTAATAAGAAAATGCTTTTGAGGGGGCTTCACCACCCCCAAACACTACTATGTGTTGTTTGGTGGTGTGGCCTCGACCACACCATCCCCACCATCTCCCGCTACCTCCAAAGCATGATCATGCTACCAAATCAATGCCTTCCTCCCTTTTAAAACCCCCACCCTCCAATGGTCATAGTGCAACCACAACCTCACATTAATCAAATTTTGATTCTTTTAAAAACATCTAGTTCATTTTTTTTTGTTATTAAACAATAATAAAATATAGATGTTGATATATATAATCACATAACCGTAATAGGATAAAATAAATAGCCGATGACATAACCATATCAAATATCTCGCTTTGAAATATAAAATGGGTAAACAAACAAGACCCCAAATAGGAAAATCTTCCTCCTAAATGTATTGAATACAAAAATAGATTAGATCCAAGGATCTCGTAAAATACACAACCCGAAAAAAGCAAGAACAAAAAAAAATAAAAGGGAAGATCCTTGCTTTTATGGCTTCCACGGTCTCTCCACCAAAACACCTGCAAGCAAAATGAAACCAAACGAGAAAGTAAAGAAAACATAAGGATGAGTTAGGGAAACTCTAGGGAAACCTTAGATCAAGGACTAAGATTAGTTTGATCATGTGGCCCATATTGTATTGATCCTTACATAATTTTTAAGTTGGGGAATTTAGGTAGGAATTTTATATATTTTTAATACATGTGAGAGGACTATTATGTGATTTAATAAAAAGGAAAGGAGGGTGTGGGGAAGATTTTAATTAAATGGGGAATTATTTAAGTGTCTAAATTTTAACAATTGGGGATTATCTTTGGAATGATTAATTTTGTTTATGAACCATAATTAATCTATTAATTAAATTAAGTTGGCTTAATAGGAATACATTAATAAATAAGGTATACCGAAATAAGCATACCAGTAGTTAATTTTAAAAAATTAAAATTTGACCGCAATATTAGCATTTCAAAGTTATACTTATTGTATTAAAATAGGGACATTACATTTGGTATCGGAGAAATGGTTTGCACACGTGGACACTCGGGTGGACATGTTTAATTAATTCATAGTGGTGAAATTAGTAAAAAAATAATCAAACCATTAAAACATTTCCGTAACCCTTTTCAACCTAATAATGCATTCCGTACATAGGATGGTGCCTACGAGACACCAATCGATCGGGGAATTGGGACATAGGTCACCTACACCGAGACACGTGCCCTCTAGATTTGACCGTAAATACTAGATGTACTTCAATAAATTATAGGTGTTGTGTAGCAATGGTTTCAACCACCACGTGAGCCGACAAAGGAAGGTGTTTGTCAAGGAGATTATACACTCGCTTCTGTAGAGCGCACGCTCGAGCCACTCAAGCATGATATTCGAGATGAGATAGGTCCCTTAGTCCTTCTATTCACCATGAGAGGATGGTTTCATGTTGTCGGAGCCACTCTCACAACATTAAGGGACCATTTCCTAGAGCACGACACCATTCACCAAAGATGATATGACAAATCGTGTCGGGATCGTGATGTAGGCGCGTGATTAGAGACCCCCTTTACTTGTAACCACCTACTTACAAAGTGGCACTATAGATGGATTTAGGGCCAAGTCCTAGCTCCTTAGTCTTCACGGCTATTTTGGCATGCACTCATGCTAGAAAAATGTCAAAGACACATTTGTCATACACTTCCTTTGAGATGCAACATGAATTTGGTGGAGGAATGATGAGCGGAAGCTCCTCTTGCTCATGATATAGTGACCTAGGAGTTATTCAAGGAGCTCTTCGAGATCATTATATGTATGATAATTTCATGTAAAAGAGGATTGATGCGTTCCACAACCTACGAGAAGGCCAAGGTACAAGGTAGCGCAGTATGAGAGAATATTTTGGATCTGTTATAGAATGTGGAGTACCAGTAGGATGAGAAGTTGCAGGTTAACAGGTTTATTCAAGGTCTTAATGCAAATATAGCTAGTGCGGTTAGGATGTTATCTCATCCCACACTTGAGAAGGCTTTAGAGAAGGCCTATCTAGCAAAAGAGAAAAATGCAAGAGTTGAGAACACAGAGACAAAAACAAGAGAAAATACCAGAGAAGATGTAAAAAATTAAGTTAGAGGTCACGGGGTACAACACCACCCCCTAGGGAAGGATTTAGGCCTCCCCATTTAGTATCAATGCCTCCACAACACACACATCAAAATTCACAAAATTATTCCCACCAATAGTAGAGGGCTAAGAAGAATCATAGAATGTATAGAGGAGGAGCTAGAGGAGGTGTTGGTGGGGAAAGAGATAGGTTGAAGTGTACCTAGCAAGTATAAGTAGCTCATACTCGTAGTCTGTTAGGGTAGGTTCGCATGATTAGTGCAACATAGTACACGAGAAACTACTTCTAAGAGAGAGCGAGGATGTTTCATTTGTAGGACTTCATCACTATGTGTCCACACAAACTTTCCACATTTGATGGACAAAGAGCTCATGTATCAAGGAAGAAAGTGGGAGATGTAGGACACACCCATCATGTGTCTATGAAGTAATAGATAACTTCTAGGCTAAGCATCGGCCACAATTATCGATATGATAGGTACTACCAAGGGTATTTGTGTCTCGATCCTCTTTGATTTAGGTTCTTCGATTAATTGATATCTCCTTCTGTAGTGGACTAGTTTTGGCTAGTGGTGGCTAGGAAGCCAAATAGTTGGCAGAGTTGAGTTGGTTTGTGGGGCCAAAATTACAGTAGATAACTACGTGAAGAGTTGCATGCTTGATCTGGATATATTATTTATTTCCTTAGACCTCCGGTGTTTCCATTAGGATCGTATGAGGTAATTTTGGGCATTGATTGCATCGATGCTCATCGAGCTAAGGTAGATTGCATAACCAAGGTCATTAAGTTCTAAGATGATCTTAGGAGTTCAGTTGTGATTTCAAGGATGTAGAGGCCTATCTCTTTGCACATGATCTTGGCTAAGAAATTCAAGCAGAGAATAAGTAAGGGTAATTAGTTATTTTCTGTCACTTTTGGTGATTGATCGTAGGGGCACTATAGAGCATTTACCTCTTGAAGATCATGCAGTTTTGAGGGAGTTTACAGATGTATTTTGGGGTGAGCTTCCAGGGTTACTATCTCATGAGAGATGGATTTCACCATAGACCTAGTATCGGGAGCAACACCGGTTTCTAGGGCACCATATCGAATGACAACTCCATAGCTTCATGAGATCAAGATTCAATTATAGGATTCATTGGAGAAGGGTCTCATTCACCCTAGTGTATCTCCTTGGGGAGAGCTCATCATATTTTGTGAAGAAGAAGAACTGTTCTCTCGGATTTGTGTAGATTTCAAGAAGCTCAATAAATTCAATATTAAAAATAGGTACCCTTTGCCACTGATTAAATTTTTTTTTGGGTAGATGAGGGAGTTAGAGTGTTCTCTAAGATTGATCTCAAGTCAAGATATCATCAGTTGCACATTGCAAATGCAGATATTCACAAGACAACTTTCCACACTCGATATGGGCATTATGAGTTCATGGTTGTCCCTTTTGGCTTGACCAATGCCCCAACTATCTTCATGAGCCTCATGAATGGGGTATTCAGGACCTTTTTGTAGTATCTCTTTGTCTTCATGTCTCTAGTTGATATATTGATTTATTCTCATTCCGAGGAGGAACATGAGGATCATTTGAGATAGGTACTATAGGTTTTGAGAGTGCAAAAGTTTGGGAAGTTGGAAAAATGTAACTTCTTTCATAAATATATTCAATACTTGTGTTAGATTATATAAGGTGAGGGTATCTCAGTAGATCCCTCTAAGATACAAGTTATTTTGATTGGGCAACACCCACTTTAATGACTCGAGGTGAGGAGTTTGATTGGGTTAGCAAGCTACTTCCATAGGTTTGTATAGGATTTTTCCAGATTGCACACCCCATTACTTCTCTTCAGAAGAAAGGGAAGAAGTTTGATTGGTCATAGAAGTGTGAACATGATTTCTAGTAGCTTAAAGAGGTTGACCATGACGCCTATCTTGGCAATTCTAAATCCTACAAAGGAGTTTATGGCTTGCACTGATGTTTCATTAGAGGTTGTAGGAGAAGTTCTTATGTAGAAACATCTAGTTATTTCCTTTCAGTCACATAAGTTCAAATATTATGAGCTTAACTACCCTACCCATGACTTTGAGATTGTAGCATTTGGTCGTACTCAAGTACTTTGGCGTCATTTTATTTTGGGTAGGCCATTCATTTTAAGTATGTATCATCGTATCCTACAACATATCTTCTCACAATTGAACCTCAACACCCGCCAACGATATTAGATGGAATTATTATGTAAGTATGACATGGAGGTTCATTATATCAAAGGAAAGGAGAATGTCATTGCAGATGCACTTAGTAGATAATGACATGTGATTTCTTCCATAGCATTTTAGTCAGATTTGAGAGGCACGACTCTTCAAAGCACCTTCCAGAGGATAGGTTATATGAGGGTTCTAGGTAGATGTTTGAGTCACAAGATTCCTAGATGGCATATATTCGAGGGCATATTTTAGAGGTAGATGGTTTACTTAATTTGCATAGGTGCATTTATGTGCCTAAGACAGGTGATCTTCATAGCTTCATTCTTTCAAAGGCTCACTGAGCCCCATATGTTGTACATCCATGAGTGAAGAAGATGCATGTTTATTTAAGGGATTTATATTAGTGACCGGGTTTGTGACGAGACATAATAGATTGTGTATCACGTTCCTATGAGTGTTAGAGGGTCAAGGATGAGCATTCTAATCCCGGAGGACTCTTATATCCTCATGATATTCCCATGTGGAAATGGGATGTGATCTTTATGGATTTGATAGTAAGGCTCCCTATTTCTTCTTATCATCATGATGCCATTATGGTCACTATGGATAATTTGACCAAGATTATGCACTTTTCATCAACCAAGGTCACCTATAATACACACGTAATCACCAAAGTGTTTATGGAGGACATTTTCAGATTACACGGATTACTCAAGACCATCATTAATGACAGGGATACCATTTACACTTCGATTTTAGGACTTCCTTTCGTGGTGCTCTAGGTATGTAGATTAATTTCAATTTAGCATATCATCTAGAGACGGATGGACGAATAATGTGAGGGTTAATCAAGTATTAGAGGACATGTTGAGGATGTATGTGATGGACCAACAGATGAAGTGGGAAGGTTATCTACACCTAGTTGAGTTTGCATACAAAAACATCTATGACCGTTTTATTATTATGGCTCCTATTAGTCTTTACATGGACATCTTTACATGACACCTTTGAGTTTGGACATGCTAGATGAAAGGATTGTTCTTAGCCCAGCTTACCTTCATGATTTGGAATAGTATGTTGTATTTATTAGGCAATGTCTTGAGCAAGCCAAAACATGCCGGAAGGTGTATACTGAGACACCAAGAGGACTAATTGTCACTACGATGTGGGTGAAAAAGTCTTCTTGAGAGTTCATCCATATAAGAGCCCAATCAGCTATGGAAAGGATTCTAATTTTTACCTAATTCTTTGGCGCCATTTGAGATCTCGTGAGGTAATAGGTCCAATTTCCTACCACCTAGCTTTTTCACCATGCCTTGCATGGGTCCACGATGTGTTTGATTTTTCTATACTACGTAGATATGTACCTGATATCTATCATGTTTTGGATGGATTGACCTACAGGGGGAGGATGGAGGATAGTGGAGATTAGATCCCATGCGCATCTTAGAGCACTTGAGGTTGGCCCTTCGGGGTCGAGACTTAGACCAAGTTAGGGTGTAGTGGGACAGATATGATGAGACAACAACTACATGGGATGATACTTACTCCATTGAAGGCTATATATCCCTATCTCTTGCAAAGTGACTTCAAGGAGGATGTCTAATTTTAGGAGAAGGGGATGTAGTGCCCATATTCTCTAGCTCCAGATTATATGTCTGACTCTATACTCATGTATGATTATTAGACATGGATTATGGCATATTTTTATATTATGTTATGATATTTGATCATTCGTGGACATGTATGATGATTTGGGCGTGTAGCACCAATTTTTCTTTGACTATTATGTTAGTTCATTTCAGTTTATGGATTGAATACTAACATGTTATGATGATGTTGATCTTATTGGGTATATGATGGATATATGGTTGTGTTGCACATCTTTGTATTGTGGATTATTTTGTTATTTGGTGTTATCATACTATAACATGGATGGATGTCATTATATTTTACTGTGATGGCTAACACATGATGAATTTATATGAAATTGAATATGTTTCTCATTTATAATTCCTTACTTGATGATGTGTTAGCATAGTTAGCATGATTATACTTTTATTGACATGATGCATTTAATATTTGCAATAAGTGTGTAGGTTATGGGAGCACAAGAGAACTTGGGTTTCGGCGTATACTCGAGTGTGCACAAGCGTCCATTGTGCCAAGTCCTAACCAAGATTGATCCTATAGAATTTTAAGTTGCGGAATTTTAGTGGGAATACTTTGTTTTTATTAATACATGGGAGAGGATTATTTATTTTGTAGCCTACGTGATTTAATAAAAAAGAAAGCAGGGTGGCGGGGGTAAGATTTTAATTAAATGGGGAATTAATTAAATGTCTAAATTTAAATGATTCGGGATCATCTAATTGGAAGGATTAATTTTGTTTATGAACCGTAATTAATCTATTAAATAAATTAGCTTGGCTTAATAGAATACATTAATAACTAAGGTATACCAAAATAAGCGTACTATAGTTACTAAAAAAATAACCACAATTTTAGCATTTTTAAGTTATACTTAGTGTATTAAAATAGGGGCATTACACATTTCACTGGAATTTTTGTGAAGTCAATGTTGAAGGGACAGGGAAAATTACTTATGTATTTTGTTCTATCATATTTGAGCCCGAGAATGCGAGACTATACTATATAGTATATAACCCATGATCAATTTTACTATCCCTATTTACCATGCGAGACCAGGCCCAAAAGGAATGCAAAAAACTGTGTTTTTCTTTGTAGTCCAATGATGCGCCAGCTAGTAAAAGAATTATTTGAATGGAAAAAGGAATGCGGTTTCTAAATACATTTTAATATAGACATGAAACTGTGTTTCCAGAAAACATAAAATTTTGAAAAGCAAATAAATATTCACCCATCAAAGATTGAAATTGCTTTATCTCAAACTGAAAAAGGGAAGAGAGAGTTTAATCTGCTACCAAGAATAACATTTGAGTTGTTATATGGAATAACGGAAGGAAGAAATACACTTAATGTAAATGGCGTGTCTCCTCTGCTCGGATCCCTTGCCTCTTTCTTAAATAGGCAAGGGATCCGAGCAGAGGAGACACGCTAAATAGTAACTAATACCTAAGAGAGTTAAATAGTAACTTGTAAGCAACTTCCCCGCTTTCTTAAATGAGTTGTGCTGTCATTGGGATTTACTGCAGCAATTTCTGCTTTATTTGGAGGATATTTCCTTATTAAGTCTCTGACAAACATGCAAAGTTTGTGCAAACACAGGAAATAGAACCTTTAAGGCTATAAAGAAAACTATAAATGCAAGAGTATAACAAACAAAACATATTTCAACTTTCGTTTGCTCATATCTAGTAATATTTTTCTGTATGTAAAACAAAGTTAAGGGCCTTGTTGAAGTTTCCATCAACAATGAATACTGTTTCAACAAGGACATGGATGATGGTGGCTATGTACCTGTGCTTCCTCTGTGCAACGTCTACTGCAGGTTATTTTTAACTGTAAATTTGGGTTCCGTTTGATTTCTATAGTCTTTTAATTATTATTGTCAAGAGTATATTATATATTATTGTTGTTGTTGTTGATATGTGTGTATTTTTATCTGTATTTTATATACAAATATTTCAGTAGTAAGTTGTGAGTTTGAATTGTGCTTAAAGAAAATCTGGGTATTCATAAGAAAAGGAAAAACATAGATTTAGTCGGTGTTTCACACCCAAGAAAAAATAAAAAATTCTACCATAAAAGTTTATCACGTGTTTTCGGCAGTCGAAACAGATTATATATATATATATATATAAATTTCATTCCCTGCAAGCCAGTAGACTTAAAATTGAAAACATGCTTTTACTGAGATTTTTATGACATAACTGTGTTGTGCTCAGAAGATTCTAAGAAGATCAACGTGAAAAACAATTGTACTTTTCCAGTGTGGCCTGCAGTAGAAAGTAGAAGATTCCCTAAACCACAACGTTACCAGCCATTACTGAACCCAGGCGAATCCCTTTCCATTTTGTTTGATAAGTCATGGCAGGGAAGAATTTGGGGAAGGGTTGGATGCAATTTCAGCGAATCTTCTGGAGAAGGCCATTGCGAATCAGGGGACTGTGCAGGAAAAATTATCTGTGAAAATGCACGAATTGTTACACAGGTGGTTATCGAGCCCGACGCATTCTCGGTTACTTTGGAAAGTGGGTATAATCTGCCAATGTCAATCGTTTCTTCCTCTACAAAAGAGAAATGTGGATATCAGGAATGCACGGCAGATATTCGTGTTGTTTGTCCAACGAATTTACAAGTGAGAAATGTTAAAGGTGATGTGATTGCTTGTAATGGCTCATGTGATACCACATGCAGGCCACTCGAGTTCGAGTCCGCTTTTAGAAGGGCATGCCCGCATGCAACGCCTTTCACAAAACGAGATCTCTGCTATTCCGGCCTTTATTATCTTCTTACTTTCTGTCCATCACCCATGGATAACATGGCTTTCCACCAGAACTAAAATATGCGCGAATGCATTAATTTCGTGATGCAATTTTAAACAACAATGTCTTTATGGCGATTTCAATATTTTGTTTTTGTTTTTTATTTTATGCTGTAAGTATACAGGTACGTTAAAATAAGTGATCAGGTTTAGCTAAGTTACTGTGTGTGACGGGCATCCACATATAACTTCACCAATAGACAACCTTCAACAGTTCGACATATTTTGGATTAATGGAATTGAAATTTCAAACAGATCCATTAATATCTTTATTTACCATGAAAAGAGATTTTCTAGGGTAATTAGGATATCGAGATGAATGGAACTTGTAGTGCCCACTTCCCTTCGACACCATTTTGTTTTGTTGTTTTCGAGACTGATTACTTCACTATGGATTTATTATGGCTTCTTGATTTAGCATGCTAGTAGATATCATAGACATTGGACTGTTACTGATTTGATCTTTATATGATGCATATGGTCTCTTGGTGGACATTTGACGATATATTTGTATAATTTTGACAGGGTTATTTATCTTTAATTATGACATGTGATATGTTTAATCATTTTGAGTAGAACTTGATAATTGGACTAATGTGATGATCGTTTTGACATAAATGAAATGTGGAATAGAAATGTGCTAGAAAGTGTTAGTGATATCGTACTTGCATAGATGATAGTTTTATTTTAGATTAAATTGTATATTGGCATGAATGTTTTAATGCGGCCAACAGGCCGAAGGAGGTATCTTCATTCTGCAGGTATATTATATTCACAACAATATTGGGGAGTGGAGACCAACCACATCAGAATTCGAGAAGAATCTAGCTAAGGTCACCATGGCAACAAGTAATTGTGTGTGTTAGAATTATCTGGTAAAGGGAAAATTGTGACCTAGGGATCATGTGTTGTTTTGTTTTAATTTTTCCCTTTTTGTTTTATGTTAGTATGTGTTGCTCTTAGTAAGTGAAATTTTACTTATGTTATTATTCATTTTCTTTGGATTGGAGTTTACCCCTTTGTTAGCCATGGGTTGTAGTGGGTTAATTAAGTTAATTTGAAATTGTCCTAAACTAATTAAAAGATGTGACCTAAGAGAGTTCATTTATTAGGATTTGATTTACTTGGGATTTTGTGTGGATTGATGTGTGTTTGAGTTTTGAGTGTAGCACACTCTACCCCACATGGGAAACTCGAATTTGGCCTTGGAGGCCAAATTTCAAAGCTTGTGGGACAAGTCAAACTTGTCCCACACCTCTTAAAACCCCATGCCAACCCTACCTATGGGTTGGAAGGCCAAATTTAGGGTCTTTTAGGTGTTTTGGGGGATAAAAAGGGTAAAATATTAATTGCACTTTCTTTCAAAATTTAATTTTGTCCTTTGAGGGAGTGGGCTTAGTTGGAGTGTGTAAGGTGCTTGCCTTTCTTTCAACCACTTATTAATGGTGCTTTGGAATTTGATGTTGACCAAATGATGTGGAGTGGAGGAAAAAGAGGTGGCATCCTACTTGGAGCCACATCATTCCTCCCTCTATTTTCTCTATTTATTTGATCCTCTTGTTTGTTTTGGGGGTTGGAAGTTTCATTTTTAGTCTTGTGTATTTTGGAGAGGAGAGGAATTGGAAGGAGTTTGTGGATTTTGGAGCTTGTTGATACTTGTGGGAATTTTGTTGGAGCTTGTGGATGCTTGCTTGATCTTTGGAGGGATTTGAGACTTCATACTTGGAACAAGCTCTACCATGGAAAGGTAGGAGCTTCACCTTTGTTGTATTATGTTTTCTTCTTTTTGTTATATGAATGAGTACATATGTTGTGTTGAATTTTTGTTGTTGCAATGCTTGTTGGGAATGGGTAGAATGCCTAAGTTGGGAGTGGGAGGAGACTATGGGGAGTTTAATTGAGGGAGGCATAAGAGATCATGTTCTTGAGGAGGGAGTTTGGGTTGGGTGCCCACCTTGTAAGAGAAATGCTTGCATTTTCTTCTTGTTTTACTTTGAGGGAGCCATAAAAGTTGAGGGAGGCATAAGAGTGAATGGAGGGATAAGGGGTACTTGAGGGAGGGATAAGAGTTGTTAGGGATATGGTGTTTTGCATTGGAGCCTTTTAGGTGGCACCCATTCCCATTGGGAGGCATAAGTGGCCTCCCCATATGTCTTACTCTTGTGGCTTTCTTGGTAAGCCTTGTGACTTGTTGTTGTGATTGTTTTCCCTCTTGTTGTGTTGTTGATTTTGTTTTGAAGGATTATGGAATGAATGTGAAATTTTATGTTGAGTTATGTGGAAGCTAGTAGTTGCCATGAGTTGGATTTTTCTCCCATTGTGATGTGGTTGGGGCTCGGGGGCCAATGGAGAGGATGGCTTCTCTTCTCCATTGGGTATCTTGGTTGGGAGGAGAGCGTTGCCTCTCCCCTTATTTTGTTGTGAATCAAGCAAACTATGGAGGAGCCACCTTGTTGATATTTGGAGCATTGGAACCTTGTTGATGACAATGTGAAACCACCATGTATGTTTACCCACCTTGAGTGGAGGAAAAATGTAATATTGCCTTGTATTTTAGCTTCCATTATTGTAAAATGATCCCACATTAAGTGGAAAATGTTGTAACAAGTTTTGAAGGAAATTTTTTTGAACTCCATTAGTAAGGTTGTAATGTGGATGGAATTAAAAGTTGCAAGAAAGACAATCCATTTATTCTCCTTTAACTTGGCTTGGAACCTCTTATAAATGTGTTGATCTTGTTGAAATGTTGGTAGATCTTGTTTAAAACTTAATGGAAATGTTGTAGGACTCTTTTGTGGAATGTTAGGAAAATTACAAAAAAATATACATATTAGATTTCATTTTGTTGCTTAAAAGAGATGTATTGAAAGGTGGGAATATTGGTGCAATCTCTCTTCTTGTAAAATAAATAAAAGTAGTTTATAAATAATTGGTTGCATACATAGTATAAAATATTTTCCTTTGCATACTTAGTATAGACCCATTCCTACATAATACACGTGAAAGAAAATATAGAAAAGTGGAAAACTAATGGAATAAATTATAAGCAATAAAGTATTCAATGCTACTAAAATAGAAACAAATATACAAACTTAAATATTTGGGAAATAAAACTTTGGAATAGTACCTAATGGATATACATGCTCTAGATTTTGGCTACTTATACCTCCAAATGATTAATTTATTTGTTGGCAAAGAAAAACGTTTGGAAGCATGGAAATCAAAACTTTTAGCTGTCCCGTTACAATCTGTACAGGCGTCTCTTAGTTTTCGCACTAATTTTGCAAGCAGCCTGTGCTTCATTGAGTAATCTGGTTTGAATCAGACCCACCTCCATGAATGAGGCATCCCTCTCATTGCAAAGCAAACTATGCTTCATGCATTGCTGTTATGAAACAGATCCACCTCTACGAGGCTCCTTTCACGAGCTACCCCGTAAGTGTAACGGGATCTTAATAGAAGATCTACGCATTAGTTTTCCCACCAGGTATTCTATCAACACTCTCACTGTCCCTCAATCGATTTTGATAAAAACATCACGAGGGAGAACTCCGGAAATTTGAGGGTGCGTTCAATACTAAACAGATAACAACATATTTGGACAACTCGCTTGGTTTTGTGCTCGAAAAAAAAAAAAGGGGACCTTGTTTGATGTTATTGTCTGCCGACTTATTTGTGGCGGTAGGCGTGATCGAAATCCCACCATGGATGCAAGTCACAACATCCAATGAATAATGGAGTATTGAACCCCACTGCACATTCCTGCAACCGCATCGTCGACCTCCCTCTTGCTCACGCGGCCAGGGTCGATCAAAACGGGTCAATGTGCCTTCTATACCTCGCTTGTAGCTCCTTCGAAATCTCCATCTTCTCACCTGCACGCGAGCCAAAGGAAATGAGATTACACGGCTGTTCCATTAGTCAATAGCTCCAACTGAAACCACCACATCCTTTCATGCGGCCAGGACAAATCCCAAAACAGTAGGCCGACTGTGGGAAGGTTGATTTGCAAGATCTACGTGAATAAATGTTATGCGGCTCAGCAGGGGTTGTTTTGCACGCAAGGAGGGAGTCATAATGGTTGCCAGGAGTTTGTTGAGTCACCCACCGCCCCAACCATAACATT
This sequence comes from Taxus wallichiana var. yunnanensis, assembly GCA_018340775.1. Classification (NCBI taxonomy): domain Eukaryota; kingdom Viridiplantae; phylum Streptophyta; class Pinopsida; order Cupressales; family Taxaceae; genus Taxus; species Taxus wallichiana. The sequence continues at coordinate 909,099,606 of CM031240.1, read as the reverse complement.
TAAGCTTAAGTTTGAAATGTTGTACTTTGCAAGTTAATGAAAAAACGGATAACTAGTTAGGTTAGTTAAGTATTAAATACTATATAATATAATAGTGGTATGACAGAAAAACATAATTTTCATATAATATCATACTAGATATAAATAAGGAATTATGTATAACTAAACATATAAAATCATACAATGCAATAAAATAAATTAGTGCCAAAGTATATATCGTAATGTGTAATTCCTATATATATATATATATATATATATTTATATTTATATATATTATAATGTATTAAATCATGATATAACGTAATATAACTGAATAATAAAATAAAAATAAAAATTGAGTGGTTAGTGTATTCACTTCAAAATAAATTATATCATACTCTAGGGTTAACATTCAGAAATATTGTTATCACGATATTATCAGACCTTAGACTAATTAACTCGAAGGACGACCCTTCTTATCTTTTGTGAAACGTCGAATGAGATAAAATTAAACATCATTGACCTCGAAGCATTATCGTGACTGTTGTAGTTTCGAGCCTGTATGCGGACTCACCCTGCAAAAAAATTGTCGCATTTTCGGGTTGAATGTTTGTGGCACGTTGTCGTCGTGAGCTTCGTCCTTTTGCAAATGCACAGTAACTGAACATAATTTGTAACATTTTCAAATATGAAATAAATTTATATTCTTCAAAGTAAATATCATACCTATTCACCGAAAAAATCATGGGCAATATATAAGCATGTCATCAAAGTCATCGTAGGCTTTATGTGTCTCGGCGGAAAGTGTAGAAACCAAGACTAATAAATGTCAATTACATCGACATTGAATTGTAGCCGCAATAATATCAGCTGCAGGAGAATCTAAAGAATGATAATTACCTTGTTCTATGGACAAGAGAAATGATGAAATCTAGTTGAAAAAACTTGTTAGATTGGGAAGGGGAAAATTAGAAGTTTGGGGAGAAGCCAAATCATCTTAGTGAGGTTCTAGGGATCCCCATCCATTATATTGTGAAAGTGGGAGAAATTGTCAGAAGGGTAGCAAGGCAAAGATCACCCATCACAGCTTTGGGATTGGCAGTGAGAACAAACTCATTAAAAATCGCTTATCTTTGGAGTGTTATCCTAGCTAGGATGGTTAAGAGGGAGGAACATGAGCCATTATGTATGAAATCTGTCCGAATTATCCAAAAGGTTATGTAGATGGGAAACCTTGACATCCATTTTCGAGCTTGCACTTGAATTTTACAAGATATCTATTGGAATTTATTATAACACTAATATAGATTAAAATTATGTTTATCAATAAATTACCAACATTTACACTTTTTTTTTCCAAATAAAAAAGTATTTTCATCTTAAAAGTATTCCGCATGTGAAAGAAAGTAGTAGGGAGAAGCACCCAATCCCCTAAGAGTATATTTTCAACATAAAGGGTTGTGAAATAAAAGGTATGAAAAACATGAAAATGCAAGTCTATGGAAGTTTGGCTCTTTGCTAGAACAAAAAAATACATAACGTTTTAAAGAGCCCTTAAAATGGATGATTGGGTTAAGTAAAACCAATCTATAAAATGGGTGATGGGCGATTGGGTTAATATGAGTTTCAACAATGATTTTGGAAACCTTTTATTCTAAAATGGCATTCTAACTATGTACTTAAATCTTTGGCTCCGATTAAAAGGAAATGAATGAAAGGATGAAAACGCATTCAGTTTTTCAATCATGTGAAAATTATATGAGAACCATTCATATTCTTTTTAAGTGAGAAATTCTGGCTATGTATATCTAATTACTACTTTGATTCCTTCCACTAAGGACAAAAACATTTGACACAAATATTGGGAAGCATCTTGTTATGGAATGCAACAGAAAATTCCTTCAAACTTTCATGATCATTGTCAAAAAACAAATTTGGTGTTATCTTAAGGTCATGAAAGCAACTTTATGGAATAGCTATAGAACATATTGAGAAAATGCAAATACCTCATCTAACAAGCTTGAGGGAATGCACCAAAGGGACCTTGGCTAGAGGAAAGTTTTGAAAATTAATAATAGGTGACCACTAAATTGATTGTTGGTTCATCTAGATCCCATCAAAAAAATCCATTGAGCATTGCATTTTAGCCAAGGATTGAGATTTTCTCAAGATTTCCATTATTTTTATAATAGACGAGCCAACCATTTTTGTAGAGGATTTAAGAATGACTACTAGACTATTGAATTCAATATATCTCTATGTTTTTAAACCTCTAAGAGATTCTTCAAATGATAATTTTAGAGAATAATATTTTATTTTATTTCCATGCGTACTTTAAATGATCCAAATTTACTACATAAGGTAATTCTGAATGGCCAATTCGAAAATACCACGTTTATGGGAAGAAGAAAAAAATTCCAAACAACTCTTTGAAACCCTCCCATATTCCGTATTATGTCATAGAAGCTCCGTCATTAAATTTTAAAGACTTATGTAAAAGGATTGTAAAGGAACCTAACATAAGAGTAGTAAACATCGGTTGTTGCAAGATCTATAGATAAATTTTGAAAAATATTAAAAATAAAAGGACTTAGTGATCTAATGGGTATATATTCCAAAATAAATTTCCACATAATAAAGGGGATCATTGGAATGAAAATAAGATACGTAAGAAGTAAAAAAAAAAATTCACGTTGGATTTATTTCCATACATAATTTTATGAGATGCCTTGACACATGAGAAAATGGTAGCATTGGTTTTTTCGCATTATGTGCTTAAATAGCAATCAAAGCAAATAAATTACTAAGACATTGTATAAAGGATTATTTCACTAAATCTGGACATATTCTAGTGAATCTGGACTCCAGTATTACAAGTTTTGGAAGAAATCCATCTCCGTTTTTGTATATATTGAATTCCATTTTTGTTTATACTAGATTCCATTATTAATATTATTGGATTCCATTAGTAGCAATATTGGATTCCTATGTTGTCATTATCGGACTTATTCGAGTTCCAATTTCACTATTATTAGATTTTTATTTCGCTATAATTAGATTCTAATTTCCCTATTATTGGATTCCAATTTCACTATTATTGGATTCCGATAGCACTATTATTGGATTGAAATTTCTAAATTGGAATCCAATTTCTAAATCCCAGTTTTGGATTCCATTTTCACTATTTAAGGATTTCTATTTTTTTTATTTGATTCCCACATATAAGCCTAATTCTTGCTAACTTACATAAGTGTAATGGCTTGTTAACTTACATAATCCTAGCGGCCATTATCTTATATAAGCCTAATATTTTCTAACTTACATAAGCCTAACGACCACTAACTTACTTGGTGAAATCATGTAGTGCCCACTTCCTTTCGACACTTTTGATATTGATCATGATAATATTGACTATATTATGGACATTATTATAGTTTTGATTTAGAATGGTGTTAGATGTCGATCATGAATTATTGTTGACTACGATTCATATATGATGCATGATGATTGTTAGAGACATTTTATATAGATGTTGACATGTTGTTGGACATGGTTATATATTTTTATGGATGTTTTTAGGACATGTGATATTTGGATATATTGAGTAGACCGAGAAAATTGAATTTAAAATTGATGATTATATAGTTGTTGATGAAATTGTAAGTGATATTGTTGATTTTCTTGATGTTGTTGTGATTCATATATATATTGATGATTTTGAAATTATATTATATCCATTTGGATGTTATGATTTTGAAGGGGGTATTTTATTTTGTAGGTTAAATTATCACAAAAACATCGGGGATTGGAGACCAACCACATTGGAATTCTAGATGAATTCAACAAGGTCACCATGGTAACTTATATTTGTTTGTGTGTGTTTGATTGTGTTAGGGATTCCCATGGGGGATCACCTTTAAATGTGACCAAAGGGTTATGTGTATTTATTTATTTGGTTATTTTTATTGATATTTGTATGTGTTTATTAAGTGATGTGTTTATCCTTTTCATTATTTATTAATTGTGGTAAATTAATGTGAATAAACATGTTGTTAAAATTAATTAATTAAATTGGGACATAAAAAGTAATTATTGGAGTGGTTGACTCTTGTATTAAATGTTGTAAGATATGTGTAAGCAATGTGTAAGTGATGTGTAAGAGATATGTAAGTAAAATTTGGAGTATGAAACAATACACCTTGAAATTCAAATTTTTCCTTGGAAGGTGATTTTGAGACTTGTGGGACAACTTAAACTTGTCCCATACCTCTTAAAATTATATACCAACCTTACCTATAGTTGGAGGGTTAAATTTAGACCTTCTTTGTGTGTTTTATAATTCAAGACAATGTTTTAATTGCATTTCCTTACATGCTTTTAATGTCAGTCCTTTTGGGGTGTGGACTTGTTTTGGAGTGTGTAAGGAAGCTGTCATATTATTCACCCACCTATTTATCATGCATTGGAGATTAAAGTTGACTTATGAGTTAGAGTTGAAGATGTGTGATGGGGCGTTCCACTTGGATCCACCTCATCCTCTTCTCTTCCCTCTCTATATATTCAAATTCATTTTATTGTTTGGGGTTACACTCTTTTGGTTGCTTTACTTTTGCATACTTATTTGGGGTGAATTCTTTTGCTATTTGGAGCTATTGCTTTTGGAGAAAGTTGCAGAATTTTTAGAGACCTGTGTTTTGTTGATCTTGGGCTATTTTGGATTGGAAAGATTGCTGGTTGGAATTTGAAACAAACTCCATTATGGAGAGGTAAAAGCTTAGCTCCTGGAAATTCTCTCCTTTTATTTGTATTCATATGTGAATGGTTGAATGTATTATTTTATTTGTTGGTGGTTGGGTAGATGGCCTAGGACGGTGTAGGAGAAGACTATGAGACATTTTTGGGAGGCATAAGTGTTTTGGGGAGGTATCAATGTGGAGGAAGTTGGGATTTGGGTTCCACCTTACAAAGAAATAGCTTACATTTATTTACTCATTATGGGGTGCCATAACGAGGTTGGAGATGCATAAGAAAATGTGAGGAATAAGGGGTACTTGGGGAGGCATAAGGGCATGTCGGGATTTGAAATGATATATATTTTGGTGGTTTGTTATCAGGTGGTGATACCCATTTCCCCCTTGGGAGGCATAAGAAGCATCATCCATAGTTTCCTACTCCTTTGGCTTACATGATGAAGCTTCGAGTATTGTTTGTTGTTTTTTTGTGGGTGCAAAGTACGCTTTTGTTTGGACCGTGTGTTTTGAATGAGAAATCTGTCTTTATGTTGTGAAATCCTATTATTGACATGTGTTGGAAAACATATCTTATAACATTATGGTTGGGGCTCAGGGGCCAATGAAGAAGGATGACTTCTCCTTTTCAATGGATGTCTTAGTTGGGTGGAGAGCATTGCATTTCCCTTGCTCTTGTGGTGATCAAATTAGAAGAATGTGAAATCTGCATGTTGTTGTTCTGGAGCTGAGAAAAAGATAGTTTGATAGTTCCTTGTGAAATGAAACCGTATTGTAACCTTTCCCACTTGAAGTGGATGAACTTGTAAATGTTTGTAATGGAAATATGTTGTATTGATTTGAAATTTGTATATTGTAATGTGAAAGAGATAAACTCTGTTTTCATTGAAGGAATGTGAAAGAATTGTATTCTGTATGAGGAATTTGAGGAATGAAAGAAAAGTTGTAAATTTGTATTTGAAATCAATAAAGGATTGCACTACCTTCCTCAAATTGCATCATTGTATTGAATTTGATCATCTAAATGTGAGTTGTAATCTCTGTTTGAAAGAAAGAAATGTGTATGAAGGAAGTGTAATACTCTGTCTTTTGAAATATGTAAAATTTGGAAATCAGAGATGTATTTTAGCTTTTGAATAGTTGAATTGAATCAACTAAATGTATTTGGATTGAAATGTAATGAATCCTAATACTTAGAAGATGAAAAATTAGTGATAGACCTATTAGAATTTGATCTCTATTTTGTATATATCAAACCGACAAATGCTTTACACAAAAAAACACACGATTCGAACCTACGGTCAAGAAATAACAATGCAACATTAAAATTGAACATGCTAGGGTATGAATAAATTCAATTAGGAAAAAATACGTATGAAATTCCTTTGAAACTTAGCAAAATCGGGATCAAACCATTTTGCTATCGTTTTACTGTCAAAGTTGAGAATTTTCAAATTAGAACTCAATAAAACCAATTGAATCTTGAAATCCTTCTTAAACCCATCTAAGAATAATTCTCCATGTCTGGTTGACATGTTGAGAGAGGAAGAAGATCAAATTGAACAAAATTTTATAACTTAAAATTTACCAGTTTGCACCGGAAAATCTTACATAACATTTTCATTAAATTTACCCATTAAACTTTATTAAAATAAAAATTTAATGATTCATGTGTAAAAATGACATTGAGAGATTTCCAGAAAAGTCCTCACTTGCCTAAAAACGAGTTCTCTATTAAAATTTATGACCTTACGAAGTTTTTCTTCATTTGGTGTCAAACAAAAGAATTCTAACTATCGAAAAAAAAATTGGGAAAAATTTCCTTTTACATGGACCCGCTGGCCCAAATTTTCCCTAGCACTTTTGGTTAAAAAATTCCAAAGGAATGATTTCCTCAACCCTCTTCTAACCCACGTGCCTTTTCTTCTTGGTCAAAAATCGTCTAAGTCCAAAAGTTAATTTGGCAATTTTTCCTCCATGGCCCCGCCGCCCGAACCAATCATTGATCAACACATGGCTTCATTGGGCTCGAGCGAAGAGGCTCGGATTAAATTTTGACCTTAATCACTTGAAAAATTAAAATTGGAAAAATTTGCAGGTTTCCTCCACATCCCCACGGTCAAGTAGCTAATTGGGTGCTTTGCCACGTGGCTTCACGAGGCGTCGACGGAGGGGCGGATCGTTTTCAACCTTAACGCTTTCAAATAAAAATTGTGGAAAAATTTATTAAGTTTCCCCACCGACCCGCTAGCCCACAACCAATGATTGATTGACACGCGGCATTATTGGGCATCGATTGAGGCACGGGATTCTTAACCTTTAATGGGTTTTGGGAAAAGTCAAATTATCTAAGTTTACCTTGCCAGCCCACTTCCCCACTTGGAATATGGGACTGACATGTGGCGTCTCTACACACCGGTGGAGGAGCGGGTAATTTTCAACCCTTTTACCCTTTCAAAAAAAAATATAATAAGGCAAAAATTCAATTTTACCTCCGGCGACCCGCCTTCCCGCCTAGGCATGGATTTTGGACACGTGTCCTTAGCGGACCCCTAGTTCAAAATTTTCCTTTTAGGCATGAAGCCCTGCCATGGGCTTGTGGGCACACGGAGGTGAAATGCACTTTTCACCCAAGAGCGCTAAGAGCAAAATTTCTTCCCCAGGCCCGCAGGCCCGCCTTTGGGAAAGTTTTTCCTCTCAAGGTCCGCCGGCCCATAACTTGACAAATATGAGGAGTTATGAGGACTTCTTTATATCATTGGAAAGGTGTGGAAATTTCCTATCAAATGGGAAGTTTTAGGAATTTTTGAGAGCTTTAAATATGAGAAAAAAATAAAATTGAATCCTTAACCGAGTTAAGGGAGTGGGCAGTAAGAATTTACTCGATGATTTTAAATACGTATTCTTTTCCCCACTTTGTAATTAAACCTTGCTCTTGCCTTAGATATTTTGGAATTAAATAACTTGGGTATTTAATTATTTTGGTCCCTTAACTCTAAGATTTTAATCGGGAATATTTAGCTAAAATGTCAATGTAATCAAGTGATTAAATTAATCCCTAAGGAGATTGGGCATGGTGTGGACTTATTACACTTGTTGCTTTATAATGTGGAATTATTAATTATTATAATGGGAAAATTTATCGGTTGAATTTAATTCTCCTTGACACTTTGGTTGTTAACACTTTAAAAAAAAATATTCCATAATTTTGTAACTAAACCTAGGTTGTTCACAGGTCTCAGTGGGAGATTTTAGCGAGCTTTACACTTGTTATTAGAGCCGTGGGTTCAAAGCTTGGACCCTTGGCACACTAGAAAACTTGAGACATGAGCTGTAAACCTAGAACACTTTTGAATCTAAGAAAACAAACTTGTTTGAAAATTCAAAAAGAAATTCTTATGAAGAAATATTACATTACTTTATTCATTTGAACTACCAAAATAAAAATAATAATAAAATAATAAGTTGTTTGAATTCTTGTACTCACTTAGTGGCATTTTTTTAAACTTGGGTAACTAAGAATGTCAAATTAAATTGATTTTTCTCAACTTCTAGTGTAGTGGAAACTTGGTTCCTCTTTGAAAATGTGTTGTTTTACAAGTCCTAAAACTTGATTTAATTGTATGATGCGTTAAGCCCTTTGTTGAGACCTTTCCTTATAATGGAGTTGTTGGAATGATAAATTATAAGGTGTGAATCTTGTGGTTGGAAAATAGTGATTGTGATCTCGGGGTTAGGAAAGGTTAATTATAAATTTTTTTAGAGCATCCTTCCTTCGGTGGTTAGGAAATATGGTCTAGTTGTCAGTCTTCCATTTTGTTATCCATATGAGAGAGTGGACATTAAGTTTGGGTGTCGCTTTAGGACTCAATCCTGTGTATGTATCCTTGGAGCAGACCTCGAGGAAGAGTACCCCTATTGAGGCCATGAAGGGTTGCGAGTGAATGTGGTGTTAACTTTTATGTTTTACATTCTTAATCTTTTGTTATTTTATCAAGGACCAGCATCTTATTTTATGATTGTATTTAGAAGCTCTAAGGCTCTTTTAGTTATTTATATTTTTACAAGAATTTTCAGACTTTGCAATGCGATTAGTTATCCGTTTCCTTAATTACCGATATTTCTTGGACTTTATTTTGATTGGTGACTTGGAGCTTGTTATGTTGTTATACTACTTAGCTAAACGTTAGGTGGATTTCTTTTGCATGATGATGAGTTGGTTTTATGCTACTTGTATTCGTACATTTTGTCATATGGGGGTACACCCTAGTGTCTTGAATGTCCTCTTAGGTGCTTAAAGTTATGCCTTGGTTTTATATGCAAGGAACCTTGAGTATATCTAGGATCTTAGAGTGACCTTTTCATTACTCGACATTGTTGGAAAGAGATTTCTTTGTGTTGTATATTCTAGTTTACACTGTTAGTGGTGGTGGTGATTCTCTTACAATCCGGTAGAGCTTGAACCTCTTCATAGTAGAGGTGTTTAATTGTGGGTTGATGAATTATGGTGGGATCAGTTTGCTTTTGGCTAGTTGTGGATGTTAGTGGAAAACTCTTTGTCTGCAGTAGTGGCTTCTCTTTGATGGCATGCTAAGTTTTATCAAGAGTTCCTCATTTCATTATATTAAGTAGTGACTTGAGGATTGTATGCATCTTGTAATTATGGTTAGAATTAATCCCATTCAAGTATTTTGTGTAAATTAAGTGTGTTTGTTTCTCCTTTTTGACCTATGAATAAGTCTACCCTTTCCTTAACGTTTTTTTGAAGTTCTTATGAATAATACTCTATGACCTATTAATTTTGGATTATGTGGAGACACTTATCGATTCTTTGAGTATTTTGGACCATGACATTGGTGATGATAGTGTAATTAGACATTGATAATTTAATCTTGGTGATATTTTATAATGTGATTCTTCTTGCAAAACTGTAACTCTTGGTCGTAAAGCCATGTGAATACATAGTTGATTGTCTGCTTACATTTGATGCTTTCTAGTGAGTATGTGGTGTTCTTATAGTTAAAACCCTTACTGTCATTTCAAATTCTTTGTTAGTGGTATTTTGTGATAATATGGGTGTAGATTTGAAAACTTTCCTTTTATTATCATGTAAGTAAAATGTTTTTCACCAAAATAATGAACATTGTTAAACCCTAGTAGATCAGTAAAAGTAATTATGCTTCCTTAATGGGCCTTCCTTGTAACTTCTTTTGAGAACTTGTAGAAACCCACTAGGAATGTTTTATGATACTTGTAATTAGTGGAAAAATCTCAAAATATTGTTGTGATCCATGTTAGTTGATATATTCCTAGCCCTTACAAAAGTAATAATGTGTTCTCTATGATTGAATGTCCCTTGTTTCCTTAGAATTAAAAATGTGATGTGTTGATTTACCTCTCTCTCCCATAAAAGTAATAGTGTGATATGTTTACCCTTCCTTCTCATTAAATTTTTAATTGACAAGTTGACTCACCCAAACATCATAAAACTATAATTGAGGAGATTTGGCCTTGAAGCTTAACAAATAAACTGGAACATAGAAAGAGAAAATGGTTCTTGCTTTAACCTTGGTAGATTAATAGAAGAAAAAAACATGTAGAAGAACAGAAAAGGAAAAAATTTTCCATCTACCTCCCCTAGGAGTAAAATAAATACTTTTTCTCTTTTCTGCCTTTACAGAATGGCGAGATATCATGCCCCCTTAGTGGTCCTTATAACACAAAGTTGTGATGTCATAATAGGAGGAAGTTTAATTAAGAAAACTCATAAAGGAATGTGCTTAGCAAACGAAACTACAAATTTTGACTTAATTAGTTGAGTTATAAAATAAGTAAGATTTATTTGTATTGAGTGTAATGTTTAGTTAACACTGTAGTTACACACCTACCTAAAATTGTGAAACACCTGATGGATAGCAATCTGTTATAGTTGCTTAGTACTTTCTTATTCATAGATGTATGTGCCTTTCTTGTGAGAGTTTTGGGTCATCATACCCTTATCATCCCATAGCTTGACAAGTGTGAGTTGTGGTCCTTTCGGATTGAGACTAATCATTATTTGAGAAGTAACCTCCTTGCGTGTTGTCTTGTCCTTGGAGACCTAATTTATTGTAATTTTAAGGTAACATATGTTAAGAATATAAAATAACTTTGGGAATTCTTCTTTTCTTCATATTTTCTTGGACCACCTTGTTATTTTTTCCTCTTTTCCATTAGGATGGAAAGTGCAAGATGATGATTATTCAATTTTGATACGATGCACCCTTGGATTGTAGTTGGACCCCATGTTACTTGTTCTTCTCCCTATCGACCTTGAGTGGTCCTTGGTGTTTCTTGTGCTCTCTTTATGGTTATGTATATTTTTTCTTTTCTAAATGGTTGACTTTGTTAGATTTGGTTGGTATGGTGTGTTTGATTCTTAAAACAAAAGTGCAAAAATTAGACTATAGGAAAACTTGTGGTCTTGACTTTGCTTGTATTACCATGAAAAGTTAATTGTACCCTCTCGAGTTATAGAAGTGATTTCCATGAATAGTTCCTTGATTTTAAATATTTTCTAATTTAGGTGTCCTTGTTGATTAACCTCATCCTGTGTGATCCTCAAATTGTGGGACCTTGAGTAGACTTGTCTTTCGTACAAAATTTTTGCCATGGTTGATTCTGCTAGCCTTGTCTAAACAACGAACTATGAAAACATAATTTAACCTTAGTGGAAACCTTAATTTTGGATATTGTAGTTTGTTGTATTCCTTTGGAAACTATGTGGTCTTTCTCAAACTCATGGAGTTCTCTTTATTATTCCTCTACTTGGTAGTTACTCTTAAGACTCTTTTGAACTCTTCATGTTATATTTTTATGTATGGTATCTTTGTTGATAGCAATAAATTTACTCTCTAGATTTAAGTGTTCATATCCTTGCATGCAGAAAGTTTATAACGCATCCTTGTAATCTCCCTTCTTCTTTTGAATTGCATTTGACCAAAATTAGGTTCTATAGAACCATACTTGTTTAAAGCAAGCAATCCCATAATGGAGTGATCATTTTTCTATTGCATTTGTTCCTATCTCTCTTTCCAGGTGACTTCCGGAGGAAGTCGAGTCTAAGGGGATGGGAATGTAGTGCCCACTTCCCTTTCAACACTTTTGATATTGATCATGATACTTCTCACTATATTATGGACATTATTATAGTTTTTATTTAGAATGGTATTAGATGTCAAATCATGGATTATTGTTGACTTTCATATTGATGACTCATTCATATATGATGCATGATGATGGTTAGAGACATTTTATATAGATGTTGACATGCTGTTAGAAATGATTATATATATTTATGGATGTCGTTAGGACATGTGATATTTGGATATATTTCTAGTAGACCGAGAAATTAAATTTAAAATTCTTTAGATTATATTTGGATTATTGAGTGATGAGAAAATTAAATTTAAAATGATATCGTTGATTGTCTAGATGTTATTGTGATCCATATATATATATATATATATATATATATATATATATATATATATATGATGATTTTGAAATTATATTATATTCATTTGGATGTTATGATATGGCCATGAGGCCAAGGGGTATTTGTATTTTACGGGTTAAGTTATCGAAACAAACATCGAGGGATTGAGACCAACCACATTGGAATTCTAGATGAATTCAACAAGGTCACCATGGAAACTTGTATTTTTTTGTGTGTGTTTGATTATGTTAGGGATTCCCATGGGGGGATCACCTTTAAATGTGACCAAGGGTTATGTGTATTTATTTATTTGGTTCCTTTTTATTGATGTTTGTATGTGTTTATTAAGTGATGTGTTTACCCCTTTCATTATTTATTAATTGTGGTAAATTAATGTGAGTAAACATATTGTTAAAATTAATTAATCAAATTGGGACATAAGAAAGTAATTATTGGAGTTGTTGACTCTTGTATTAAATGTTGTAAGATATGTGTAAGAAATGTGTAAGTGATTTGAAAGAGATATGTAAGTAAAATTTAGAGTAAGAAACACTCCACCTTCTTGAAATTCTAATTTGTCCTTGGAAGCTGATTTTGGAGACTTGTGGGACAAGTTAAACTTGTCCCATGCCTCTTAAATTTATATACCAACCTTGCCTATAGTTGGAGGGTTAAATTTAGACCTTCTTTGTGCATTTTTGTAAGTCAATCTGAATGTTTTAATTGCACTTTCTTACATGCTTTTAAGGTCAGTTATTTTTGGGTGTGGACTTGTTTTGGAGTGTGTAAGTAAATTGTCATATTATTCACCCACCTATTTATTATGTATAGGAGATTGAAGTTGACCTATGAGTTGGATTTGAGGATGTGTGATGGGGCTTTCATCTTGGATCCACCTCATCCTCTTCTCTTTCCTCTCTATATATTCCAAATTCATTTTATTGTTTTGGGGTTATACTCTTTTGGTTGTTTTACTTTTGCATACTTCTTTGGGGAGAATTCTTTTGCTATTTGAGCTCTTGCTTTTGAGAAAGTTGCAGACTTTGTACATACCTATGTTTTGTTGATCTTGGGCTATTTTGCATTGGAAAGCTTGTTGGTTGGAACTTGAAACAAACTCCATTATGGAGAGGTAAGAGCTTAGCTCTTGGAAATTCTCTCCTTTTATTTGTATGTATATGTGAATGGTTGAATGTTTGAATGTGTTGTTTTATTTGTTGGCTGGTTGGGTAGATGGCCTAGGGATGGTGTAGGAGAAGACTATGGGGCATTTTGTGGGAGGCATAAGTGTTTTGGGAGGTATAAGTGTTTTGGAGGTATAAGTGTGGGATTTGGGTTCCACCTCTTACAAATAAATATATTTCATTTCTTTACTCATTATGGGGTGCCATAAGACGTTGGGGAGGAATAAGAAAATGTGAGGAATAAGAGGTACTTGGGGGAGGCGAAGGGCAATGTCAAGGATTTTAAATGATATATATTTTGGTGGTTTATTTTAAGATGGTGATAGCCATTTCCCCATTGGGAGGCATAAGCAACATCCCCATAGTTTCTTGCTCCTTTTGGCTTGCATTATGAAGCATGAGTATTGTTTGTTGTTTTTTTCTATGGTTGCAAACTACAATTTTATTTGGATTGTGTTTTGAATGAGAAATATATCTTTGTGTTGTGGAAGCCTATTATTGCCATGTGTTAGAAAACATCTCTTATTGCATTATGGTTGGGGCTCGGGGCCAATGAAGAAGGATGGATTCTCCTTTTCATTGGATGTCTTGGTTGGGTGGAGAGCATTGCCTTTCCCCTACTCTTGTGGTGATCAAATTAGAAGAATGTGAAATCTGCATGTTACTGTTCTGGAGCTGAGAAAAAGACAGTTTGATAGTTCCTTGTGAAATGAAACCGTATTGTAACCTTTCCCACTTGAAGTGGATGAACTTGTAAATGTTTGTAATGGAAATATGTTGTATTGATTTGAAAGTTGTATATTGTAATGTGAAAGAGATAAACTATGTTTTCAATGTAATACGAAGGAATGTGAAAGGATTACATTTTTATGGGGAATTTGAGGAATGAAAGAAAAGTTGTAAAGTTGTATTTGAAATCAATAAAGGATTGTACTACCTTCCTCAAATTGCATCAGTGCTATTGAATTATATCATCTAAATGTGAGTTGTAATCTCTGTTTGAAAGAAAGAAATTCATATAAAGGAAGTGTAATACTCACGTTTTGAAATATGTAAAATTTAGAAATCGAGATTTATTTTAGATTTTGAATAGTTTAATTAAATCAAATTGATGTATTTGGGTTGAAATGGAATGAATCCTAATACTTAGAAGATGAAAAATGACCAATAGACCTTTCAAAATTTGATCTCTATTTTGTATATCAAACTCGGACAAATGCTTTACCCAAAAAAAGTCACGAGATTCGAACCCACGGTCAAGAAATAAAATGAAACATTAAAATTGAACATGCTAGGGTATGAATAAATTCAATTAGGCAAAAAAACTTATAAATTTATTTGAAAACTTAGCAAAATCGGATCAAACCGTTTCTTTCGTTTTTTTAATGTCAAAGTTGAAAATTTTCAAATTAGAAATCAATAAAACCAATTGAATCTTGAAATCCTTCTTAAACCCATTTAATAACAATTCTCCATGTCTATTTGACATGTTGAGAGAGGAAGAAGATAAAATTTAACAAAATTTTATAAGTTAAAATTTACCAGTTTGCACTGTAAAATCTTGCATAATGTTTTCACAAAATTGACCCTTAAAATTTATCAAAATGATAATTTATTGATTTATGTGTAAAGAGGACATCGAGATATTTCCAGAAAGTCATTGTTTTCCCAAACCCAAGAACTCTATCAAAAGTTATGGCCTTCTAAGTTTTTCTTAATTTGTAGTAAAAAAATAATAATTTAAGCTGTTAAATTAAAATTTGGGAAAATTTTCTTGGCGGACCAAATGACTGAATTTTCCTTAGCACTTTTGGTCAAAAATGCCAAAGGAATGAAATTCCCCGCCACTCGCTGCTAACCCATAGGAAATTTCTTCTTGGTAAAAATCGTCTAAGTCCAAAAGTTAATTTGGCAATTTTTCCTCCATGATCCCGCAGACCAATCATTGATCGAAACGTTGCTTCGTTGGGCATTGGTGGAGACTTTGATAAAATTTTAACCTTAAGCACTTTCAAAATTAAATATGGAAAATTTTGAAAGTTTCCTCCACATCCCCGAAGCCCATGGCCAATTGGGTGCTGCCACGTGGCTTCACGAGGCGCCGGCGGAGGGGCGGATCATTTTCAATCTTAACACTTTTAAATTAAAATTGTGGAAAAATTCTTAAGTTTCCACCTGCCAAACCGTTGGCCTCAAACCAATGATTGATTGACATGTGGCATCATTGGGTGTCGGTGGAGGCACGGGTGATTCTTAACCTTTAACGTGTTTCGGGAAAAAGTCAAATTATCTAAGTTTGCCCCACTAGCCCCTTCCCGCTTGAAATTGGGACTGACACATGGCATCTCTACACGTCCGGTGAAGGAGTGGGTAATTTTCAACCCTTTTTCCCTTTCAAAAAAATATAATAAGGCAAACAATTCAAATTTACCTCCAAAGAACCCGCCTTCCCGCCTAGGCATGGATTTTGGACACATGTCCTTAGATGGACCCCTAGTTCAAAATTTTCCTTTTAGGCATGAAGCCCCACCACAAGCTTGTAGGAACATAGAGGTGAAATGTGCTTTTCGCCCAAGAGTGCTAAGGGAAAAATTTCTTCCCAGCCCAAGCCTCGCCTTTGGGAAAATTTTCCTCCCAAGGTCCGCCGGCCCATAACTTGAGAAATATGAGGAGTTAGGAGGACTTCTTTATATCATTAGAAAGGTGAGGAAATTTCCTATCCAATGGAAATGTTTTAGGGAAGTTTTGAGAGTGTTAAATGTGAGAAAAATAAAATTGAATCCTTAACCGAGTTCTGGGAGTGGGTAAGTAAGAATTTACTCTGATGATTTTAAATATATATTCTTTTCCCCACTGTAATTAAACCTTGCTCTTGTCTTAGATCTTGTGGAATTAAATACCTTGGGTATTTAATTGTTTTGGTCCCTTAACCCTAAAATTTTAATCAGGGAATATTTAGCTAAAATGTCACTGTAATCATGATTAAATTAATCCCTAAGGAGATTTGAGATAGGTGTGGACTTATTATACTTGTTGCTTTTTAATGTGGAATTAGTAATTATTATGGGAAAAGTTATTAGTTGAATTTAAATTTCCTTGAGACTTTGGTTGTTAACACTTTAAAAAAAAATTTATTCCATAATTTTGTAACTAAACCTAGGTTGTTCATGGCTCTCAAGTGGGAGATTTTAGTGGGTGTTACAAATCACATGCCCGGAGAAATAATCCTAGCGGCATCAAAGTTACATCTACCTTGTGGCCACTAAGTTACATCACTCTGACCACTCTCTACATAACCCTATTCCCCACTAATTTGTATAAGCCTTGTTGCCACTAAGTTACATAAGTTCCGATAAGCCGCATAATCCTCGCGATTGATAAGACACGTTAAGCATAACAACTACTAAGATTTATCTTATCAACACTTATTTGATTAGTTTGTAAAATGGAAATCATTGTAACAAAAATTAGTAGTTCTTTAGGAAATTCAAGATAGATGATAATCCAGATAATGTGAACTACTTTTATGCTTTTCTAGTTTATAAATCATACAGAACAACAAAGAGTTAAGAATTACATTAAACACTCTTTATAAAGTGGGTAGATCAACAATTAACATTTTTTTAGTTGTAAGAGCAAGATGATTATATTTAAAAAGTGGGATGAAGTAGTGATGATAGCAATGAGATTAGGTCAAAACCCTAGTGGCTCTCCTTCGAAATAGGTGTAGCGAGAGAATGTTGACCTCGATGAAAACACACTCAAGGTTTGCAATGGAATCCCCATTAGAAAGAAACATGCAGGCTACCATCAAGGCTTACAAATAAATGAGTAAGGAAGCCCAAGTTGCATTCATTGAAGATTTGAAGGCTAGATCTATGGAGGGTTCACCTTTCCATAGTCGCCTCCAAGTTTTTGAACACTAGAAGCCTCCTCTTGTTTCAAATAGAAGGCTTGAGTGGGCGTGTTTACGGTGGAGGTAGGGTAGAACACTATGAACACGGTAGCAGGTTTATGTATAAAAATCTACTACCCCTAAAATTGCTTCTTTAAAATTTGTAGTTCGAAAAATAGCCTCTAAATCAAGTGTCCCCCATGCTTATATTGTGGATCTTGCCAAGGAGATGTTTGATTTTAAACCTAGAATACCTTGTGGTAGGTTCCCATATGAAATACCATGTCAAAGTTGGAAATTATTGGTACATTTAATGAAATTTGAACACCTTCCTCTCACATTATCTTAGCGGGTTTCCAAAACCTGTTTGAAATTGTGAAATCTCATTTTTCTCTAAGGTTTTTTTTGTTGTCCAGTTTCTAGTTGCGGAGGAATATCATAAATTTTATGGAATAGTCCTTAGTTCTAGGGTAATGTAGGATTGTTCCTTACTCCATGGTTTCCTAATTTGATCCGAACATCCTTTTTGTTACAAAATGCCTATGTGCATTTGGCTCTTGGACCTTCCATTACACTTTTGGTATGCCCTAGAAGACATCAAGTAATGCACTGGAATTTTTTAAAGATAGATCACTCCAGGACCACATCTAGGATTTCCCCTTTTCCCAGATTATCTAATGAAATCAACCATAAAAAAGGTTTTTTGGATAAGATTCTACAAAATTGGGAATTTACATCATGTCCATCTTTAGAATATGAGAACACGACCTTTTGGTGTCATCTATGCAAGACCCCTTGTCACCTACATGGCATATTTCATGATAGGCAAGAGCATTCAAAGGAAAAATAACTTGTCATCTTGCAAAGGTGGTTGGAATAGTCCTTCCCAAGTTTAGGCTCAAAGGATGAGAAAAAGGATTACCATTGAGGGACCCGACTATCGAGACTTGAAAGAAAGAATGGAACAATAAGATGAAAAGAAGGAAAAAAATTAGATTGATGTGAGGTTATGTATCTAATAATTCTAATAAATTAGACTCAAATCGGAACACACTCCGATAGTTATGAATCTCCCATGCACCCCAATAACATGCATATAGTGGTAGTTTCAGATATTCGTTAGTGGCAAGAGGTAGGAAATAAAAAAGGAAGAAAGGGAAACTTTTCTAACATGCTCGATTATTACCCCTCACTTGAAAAGCACCATTAGTTGGGTTGTGTCTTGTTTGGGTAGTTTCTCTTTGTTTGTTTCGTATCCCGGTTCATATAGCATCACCAAAAACATTTATCCATTAAAAAGAATTACGTTGAACATGTTGTTTTGAAACATGGATTTCATAGTTTATTAGTTTCTACCTATGGCAACCTACTATACCTTTCACCAAAAATTATTAGTTCTTACCATTAACTCCAATCAAACACATTTATTTTTCTAGTGTCTATATTTGAAATGTTGGAATATAAATTAAACAATTTGATAACTTAAAAATCAATAAAATTGAATTATTTTATTTTCTATTCGTTACTTTTTCATGATAGGACAAATTATGGGTTGTATTCGAGTACATACTTCTCAATAAATTTGAAGGAAAAATCTTCAATTAATAAATGTCACAACAATTATGAAAAATTTAACATCAACATTTAATAAGTGTACAAATAAAGTGTTCTTCATTTTCAAAATATAATATTAATAAGTACATACCACCTATTTAAGAATGCATGATGTCATTATATTTATTATTTTTGCTTATCAAGCATGTCACACTCAATATTTTTCTAAATCATTTATCATAACTTTATTACATTATAATTTTATTAATATTGTGAATTACAATTTCCCACTTTGATATATATTTATATATTAAAGACTTCAAACATTGAAACTAATTATAACTAATTTTTAAAGAACATTTTAAAAAAATTGTTCAACAATTTTTTTACAATTTAATAGATTTATTGTTACATTTGAGAATAACATATGTGTCACAAAGAATTGTTATGAGTCCATAGTAATATAAGCCTAACAAAACATTCCTATGTAATACTTATACATTATTTTATACTTATCTATTTTATGTTGTCTTTCTCTCATCTACTAGAGGTAGGAATTTTCCACTCATGGCTCTTGTTTCTATAAGAAATCAATTCATTTGGGATAATTAAGATGAAAAATACTTAGAATTACATAAATATTGAATCCTTTCAAGGGTATCTAGTTCAGGAAATTTTAACTACAATTCATTAATTATTGTTCTTGAAGTTGTGTAAGGTATGCCTGAATAACATCATGTTTCCAATTCGATATTTTAATTTGATCTCCTTTCCATATTTTTCTTGGTTTCCATGACCAAATGACAATGTCTATATCAATATCTATTGTTTCCCTTGATTTTGGCCACCATTTCTTTTTATTTAAGAATTATTTGTACATTTGTTTCTTTTACCATCAGTTGGTCTTATGTAGTACCCTACACCGATAAAGACGCCATTACTGTAGGGGAGAATGACACATCTTCACAACCTTTTAAGAGCTGTCTTTTTCTTTTAAACAATAGAACAACTTTATTTTCAGATCCCCATGACCTAACCATGAAGAAAAAAAGTTATTGTTGTAAACATAGTAGTATGTGGATGCTTATAGTGATTCAAAAGTGTCATAGGAACTATGCAAATAGAGCACTCACAAAAAAGCCAATAGCCACCTCATTCAATACCATGGTGGGTTAAATCAAGATTGCACATTGAGGTAAATCCAAAACAATTATCCTCTCATTTTTCAATGAAAAAATGGATTGATTAGGATCTGTGCCTACATCTAATGCGGGTTCAGTGTCTCTGAAAATTTAGTCTCTTTCCCTCTTCCTCTGAATGAAAACCCGTTGTTTGTTGTTTGTAAAAAAAGGGGAGAAGAGGAAACTTTGACCACACATGGGCTGCTAGTTTATTCTTGTATGCAGAAGAATCTTGGGGATGAGGAAGCACTTCATCTAGACATAATATCAAACAAGACTTGATTTTCCCTTTCTCCTTTTGAGTACATGTGTTGACATGCAATGTAATCTTTGGAATGCCTTTTTTTCCTATTATTTATCTTTAAATTTGAGCATTTATTGTATTGATGAAGACGTTGGAAGTGGCCCTATTTTCCTTTTATTCCACTTATGGATCTGCAAGATTTATGTCTTTCACCTTCCTTATACCAAAATAAGATCTTTGGAACTGGGCGTGGATTTCCATTGTAATGCATAATGGAAAGGGTTTCTTTTTTTACAAATGTTGTAATTACATGTGCCTTGGTTGACATGTATGCAAATGTGGGAGAATACACATGGCATGTGAACTATTTGACAAAATGCCTCGAGAGAAATACGGGTCATTGAATGCCAGGGATTACAGTACATACAAAAAATGAGGTTTGTTGCAAAATCCATAGAAACTTTAATGCTTCAATTTTGGGAGATATTAAGTAAAATCCCTTAGCATATTACTCGACACCTCCATCCCTATGTCATTTGGGAGAAGTTTGCAAGACATGGGCATCCTCATGAAGTGTGGTTGTTGAAAAATAAGAAGCTTTATAGAAGGGTATGGACATGTTATCCATCAAATGAGTTGTTGAAATAGTTGAAAATATTTTGGATAGAAAATGCACTAAAGAAAATTGTTGGTTATCCATTGATAGGAGACTACGAGGGGAGTACCTCAACCAAACATGTTCTAACCAGTGAACATTGTGGAGAATGCTCAAATTGATCTCATGAAATGGGTATAAAATCTTTCAAGAAAATGAGATGGTGGAATTGTGGATGCGTGCAAACCACTTGACGAAATGCTTGAAGTTGATGCGGTCTCATGGAATGTGGGGATCATGAGTTTTGTGTAAAAAGGTATGGTTTTACCCTTTTCACTTGCACCAAATTTTCACTTCATCATTTCCATATTTTCACAATTAAATTTGGAATGGTAGAGAATGTAATTCCAATAAATGTTAAACCATCACTTGAAAAAAATACAAATAAATGTCAGAAAAATCATATGCACGAAGCACCACACCCAAATTTAATGCAAAACTAAATCTCTTTCCATTACCCCTCAGTAACATGGAACACTTTAGGGAATTCATATACTTTCCTTGATATGACATGGAACACCTTAGGGGGCGCAACCTTAACGAAGAAATTCATGCCTTTGTTTGAAATTCATTTAAGGCTCTTGTAAAATCATACTAAGGGCCATATTAAAAGAAATTATCATTCACTTATGGTGACATGGTCATCTAAATAAAACACAATCGGGTAAGGGGCGCACAACATATGTGTTGTCACGAAGAAATTCACGCTTGATCGAAATTGCACACGAAACCCACTAGCTCCTTACCTCTAAATTTCCAACTTAAGAGGATCATAACCCGCCTTCTCTTAACATGAAAATTCCTGCATCTTCTGGAGGCAAAACATAATTTTGACAAGTGGTTTTGGATGGCCACTAGTCAATGTGTGATCGATTCACGCAGAGTTGCTTTTTGAAAGCTTACGAGGTCCTCTCGTCAACTACGACTAGATTATTTATAACTAAGAAAAAAATTTTAAAAATGCAAAATACAGCGCCCAAGTTTGCCTTGTAATTGAATGCTCACCTCATCATAATTTGGAACTCCCATCTCATTCTTCCTATAAATGAATTCTCTATATATGGTTTTTCCTCCCTTCTTCTCTTTGGTAGGTGAATTTGTAGTTCAAACCTCATCTAAACATGCCAACTTTGCCTCTTGGCATCAAACTTTTGAAGTGAATAATGTGTTTTGAAGACCCGTGTTTTAGGCACTTTTGATGTTTTGTGCATGATTTTGCATTGCAAATTTTGTCAACCTTCATTCTAGAATCCCCTTTTTAGAGTCTCATTTTTATGCACTTCTACCCCCAAGTTAGTGTTTTTTGACCTCATCTCAATAATACCATTGCCGGAGATTTCCATGTTAAATTTTATTCGATCTTTTCATCTTGTATAAATGAATTTTTCATTTGTTTGAAATGTATGGTGATTTTCTCTCTCATTCACTTATGGTGACATCATCTTAATAAAACTCTCTCTAGAAATGAATATGATACTTGATTGATTTGAAAATTCCTAAATGAATTTTACAAGGGAAAATAAAATTGGTTTGAAATGAAATTATAATGGACATGAAATGTAAATGGTTATGACAAATTGTGAATGGAAAATGAAATGTCTCTTAACTTTCTTCTCTTGCATCCTTTCTCTCTAGTACCTTTTATCTTGAAAATATTAAGTGGTGAACTAAATGTGAAAGTGAATGCATGAAATTATAATGGACATGAAATGTAAATGGTTATGACAAATGAAAATGAAATGTCTCTCTCTCTCTCCTCTCTCTCTCTCTCTCTCTCTCTCTCTCTCTCTCTCTCTTCTTTTCAATTTAAAATTTTAAAAATGATGAATGTGTGGATTTATGCTTGAGTATAGGGATTTCCATACTCGGTCCGGACTAACGCAATGTTGGTTGTAGGTACTCGAACAAGAGAAATTTTCTAGATGTGATATGTTATAATTAATGAGTTGTCATTGTAAATTTATATTCACCTTGCAATACATATATTACCATAGAATAATGATATGTATTTTTTTTTAAAGAATTGTTCTTGGTATAATTTGAAAAGGAATAAACTGCCATATTTTATAGTGTTGGATTGGAAGTGAAGTTGTACTCAAGGTTGTACCTATGTTATAAAAATGTTAAACTAATATTTTTATATGTTAATTATTGGTTTATTTCCTTAACACCCAAAATGCTAGGTAGAATATCCTCTCATCAAAACTAACAAAATTAAAAGAATGAATTATAATGCCTATTGTCCTTCCTTCCCCATTTGAGTCTTTTATAGGATATAAAACATTGATCATGTTAATAAAATACTCTGACCTCATTAATCATCTCCTTGTTTCGCACCTAAGATGTCTTATTAAGGACTATTTCCTTGATATTTTATGAGGTGGTGCATATATGTTGTGAAACCTATCATATTGGCATGAGTGAAGTGATCATGCCTAGGTGTTGCAAGTATGACCATATCTTGAATAAGTTTAACCCTCTTGTGTGTGATTTCCCTTGGTACCCTAGTGGGTGGCCAAAGCCTTGCAAGATAGTTGGTGGTTGTACATTCGATTGATCTCTTTTGAGATCTAAATTATGTGAGTGGAGACTATGTGTCAAATTACTTGCATATTTACCAAACAATTGAAATAGGTCCTTAGGAGGATTTTGTAATGCTTAAGATTATTTGGGATAGTTCTCTTTCAATATACACTTATACTTCCATGTCCAAGAGAATTGAAATGAGTTGTCTTGTGTGAGGTGTACTCCTTGTACTCTTAAATCCCTAAGTGTTACGTAAGTGTTATAGGAATTACATTTGTTCCAAAATGATGATAATACAAAACCAAAGTAACCATGTAAATGTAGTTAGTAAAAGGGTAAATAAGATTAAAATAAGGAATGACCACTACGAAATTGGTACACCATTGAGTGATGTCAAAACCAACTAAAATGTCAAATGTGATCATAAAATGATTGTGATAAAGTAGATATCCATGAATAATATAACAACCTAGTAAATTTGAAAACAAAATATGATGCATGATCACATACTTTGTATGCATGAATGTGGATTAAACAACAATGCTAATGAAATAATAAAATGTAGCCTTGAGATTAAGATACCTTTGGTTTTAGCCAAGGTTTTGTGAGTTAAGGAGATTTCACTCTAGTTGGACTTGTAAAATTTAGTAAAACCCTTGGTGTAGATAGGAATATATTAAACCTAGGATCACTCAGAAGTAGAATTTATGGTTGAAACATGAAATTAACCCATTGCTATTAGGAGTAAATCCTTAAGATGATGAAACATATGTAGTTTGAAATGTGAAATTCATCACTTGAATTCAAAGAAAAATATCTATAATGGGAACACATGTGTATTAATGTACCCTTCCATGTGAAATATGATTGTGAAAATATGAATTCCTAATTGGAGCAACGGATCGTGAATCAAGAAAGATATAATTTAATTAGTTAACCTATATAGTTGGTTGTAATAACTTGAAGTTGAAAAGAGTGTATTGTTAGTATCAAACAATGATATGAAATGAACTCGGGATAGGTCTTCTATTGATCTAGTAACCTTCCTTTTTCTTCTTGTGAATTTTCCTCCTTGTAACAAGAGTATTTTTCCAAACCAAGTAAACTCAAATCTTTCAAAAAAATACTTGATTCAAATATTAGAAGGCACATATGTGTATATATGTTCCTAATCACAATCAAGCTATATAAAGTTATTTCCATAAGAGAAATGAGTAAATTCTAAAGGAACAACTATAGGTGAAATGTTAAACAAAAACATGCAGCCTAGTTGTAAAGGAATGAAGGGTCCCATGTTATGTGTTCTTCAGACAATTATAGTCAACCAAACAATTTTTTAGAAACAAACCTTTAATATAATAATTGAATATTAGGAGACTCATAGTTGTTTAAAATGAATTTATTTAACAAATGAGCTATGGATAACTAATGGAATTGGAGAAAGGAAGGAGTCGTGCATTCTTTGATAAAGATTAATGTGTTGTAGAATAAAGTAATTGAAGTTTGAAAAATAGGAAATTCTAAACCTTATGTTTTTAATTTAATGTTGAAAAACTATAAGGTCTTATAATGGAAACCTAAATGTAATGAATAGTTAAACCATGAAAAGCCCTTATCATGTGGAGTATGCCTATCCTATGTTTCTAAATGTAATTGGATCATTGTCTTGGTTTAT
Source organism: Taxus wallichiana var. yunnanensis (assembly GCA_018340775.1). NCBI lineage: Eukaryota > Viridiplantae > Streptophyta > Pinopsida > Cupressales > Taxaceae > Taxus > Taxus wallichiana. Next base: position 909,074,488 of record CM031240.1, on the reverse strand, counting down.
AAAATTTGAGTAAGAGATTGATGTGTACCCTATGTTATCATATTGTATGAGTGGGTTCATTTTTATGTAAGTTTCTTATGTTATGTTAAATTTATTTATTTGGATCCTAGGTGGTGTTGTGTAATGTGCGATTAAATTAAAAAAAAAATTATTCGATAATTTTACCATGGTATTTTGGTTTTGAAAATGTGGACATTACATATGGTATCAGAGGAAGGTTCATGCTCTCAAACCTCAGGGATAGATTGAGTTGTGATGATTATGCATGGTGGTGGTGGAGATGGAAAGAGTAATGTGATATATGTTATGATGTGACTAGTGTTGTAATTGTGATATTATAACACACGTTTTGTGCATGTCACTTAATGTGTATTTGCTTATCATAATGGTGTGATTTTGATGAGAGTTATTCACTCTCCTTTTTGTGGACTCAATGAGAATATCACGTGTGATGTTCTACCTTGTTGTATGTGAAATGAATTTTTTTACGGATTAAGAAGTGTGAGAGTGTTTTATTATTATGTGATATGAAGGTGTGTTGATGTGTTGCATGAAAAATGTGTGTAGAGTGGATTGGATTTTATCATGATGTTGCCACCATGTTGTGATGAATCGTGTGTGTCACCATGTTGTATTGCAATTTATTGTATGTTGTAATGTTAGTCATTGTTTTCATCATACGTATAATTTATGTAATATGTGATGGTTCATGTCGTGAATTAGGGGCATATGGTGAATGTATGACCCCTATTATACAATGTATTGCACTTTGGGTGCATTATATGGTAACGTGATGTATTGAAACCCGTGAAAGTAATGATTTTGTTATACCCTGTATATATACCATGCATAAGATGCTATGGTTAATGGTGTGAATCACCATTGTGTTAGTGATGTAGTTATGTGTTATGTTGTGAACCTTACACTAGATGACCCTAAGGGAACAACCATCAAGAGTGTATGTGTGGAGAGAGGAGGCATGGACCAGGTTTTCATAATCTTGAGCCAAGTATGAGTGAGGAAGTGGAGTCTTATATAGATTAAAACCCACTTCTATCTATTTAGTATACTTTGAGCTTTCTCTATTGTGGATGCACACCACCTTAGGCTCAACTTATGCAAACTAGTGTCTTCTTCTCTTTCTATTGGGTTATCCAATTTTGACAATGTTGAGCCTTGTGGGAGTATGGAGGGATGATTCAGACAGAGATGGTGATAGATGCATTATTTAATATACTCATTTCTAGTTACATGTATATTTTTATGAGTTGAGGCTTGACATCCGAGTGCCAGTAGCTTGATGAGTACCCGTTGGTGGCCGGATAAGGCCATGTAGTGATTGTAATGTGTTATTTCTATATATACGTATTTTATTCATAAATTTATCATTATCTCTTTTCTTGTCAGAACCAATAGTTTTCTTAATTGATGTGTGCTTATATTTTGGGATTTTTATTTGATTGTTGCACTAACATGCATATTTTTGCACTAATTAAGCATTTATTTTTCTTAGTTTTAAATTTTCTTTTCATGTTTAAAATTTTTATAGCCTTGTCCCAAGGCTTCGTATTTTTCCACTTGGCATTTGAGATGGATTGTTATGTTGGTTCTAATGTCATAATGTGTTGGAATAGGGTCATGGGATTCACCATGGAGTTGTTGAACCTATGGACCCACTTCATTGTATGGGGGTATGCCCCAAGGAGTTACATATAACTAGTGGGTTGTTGAACCATGAGTTATTAGGTCACCTAGGTAAGGGTGATGGGGCTTTATGTTCCCGGGGCCATAGGGTGACCCGACCTCATTAAAAGGAGAAAGGAGGTGGAGCTCTATGGTTGAGTGACCCAATATTCATTATGGGACTATATGGTGAGTGACCTCATTATTCATTACGGTCTCTATGGTTGAGTGACCCGATATTATTTATGGGGCTCTATGGTTGAGTGAACCAATATGGATAAATCAAGTGATTTCTATGGTTGGTGACCCGGTTGGTTTTGGTTATGATTCATTTTCTTTGGGAGGTATATGGAGATTTTGTGATGCTTTGGGAGATATATGGAGATTTTTTTCATGATGTTTTGTGATGTGTGGAGTTGGTGTTATGAGTTATGTGTACTCTTGTGAGTCTTGTTACACATTGTTATGATTGAGGCTTGACACTCCCCTTGGTTGGTATGGACTATTGGATATTGTCTTGGCACTGTGTTGGTATAGTCATGGTTTTTGGGTCATGTAATACTAGCTTCATTTTATCTATTTCACTATTTGTTAGTCACTTGTGTGTGTTGGATCTATGCCTATGACATAATTGTTGGAAATTATTCACTATGTGGACTACTTTTTGTCATTCCATGGTGGAATTAAAGGTCTTGTGATGTGATATAGTCATGAAATTATGTAGCAAGATGTCTCGTGGGTTTTTGTGATGTGTTGAGTTTTGTGTGACATCTTGAGGCCAATTACTATTAGGAACCCACAAACATAAGACAATTGAAATTATAAACAATGAATACTAAGAGTTTGAGATTAAGAAATACTATTAAAGAAAAGACTAATTGAGTAGTAAAGTAAAAAATAACTAACTACCAATATTCACAAAACATTAAAATTTAAGATATTGCCAAAATTAGTCTACTCCCATGTGGTCACATTGTACACACAAGTTGCTTTGTTAATTGACATCTATCATTATTAATATTTCTTTCCTATTTATCCTTCAATATTTGGTGTTTTATTGCATCAAAACGATGCTCTTATAAGGAGAAGAGATGTAGTACACCTACATGACAAAGACATCATACATTTGGGTGGCACATCTTCATATCCTTTTTAGAGATGTGTTTTCCTTTTAGAATAATAAAGGAAATATATTTTGATATCCTCAGGACCTAACCATAAAGAAAAAAAAGTTAACATTGTAAACATAGTAGTATTTGGATGATTACAACCATTCCAAAGTGTTACGAGGGAACTATAGAATGGACCTCTCACCATAGCCAATAGCCACTCCATTGATACCATGGTGGGTTAAATCAGTCTTGCACACTGAGGTAAATCCAAAACCATTATCCCCTCATTTTTCAATGCAAAAATTTATTGATTTGGATCTATGCCTACATCTAAAGCGGGTTTAGTGTCTCTACAAAATTAGTCTCTTTCCCTCTTCCTCTGCATGAAATATCGCTATTTGTTTTTTTTGTAAAAAAGGGGAAAAGGAAACTTAACCTTCTGCCACTTGTTTATTGTTGAATGTAGAATAATCTTAGGGATGAGGAAGTGCTTCATCCAAACATAATATCAAAATGTATTGATTTTTTCCTTTCTTCTTTTGAGCACATGTGCTACATAATTGGGGGACTCTAAAGATTTGGATTGCCTTTTTGTTTTTCCTATTATTTATATCTAAAGTTGAGCATTCGTTTTATTGATAAAGAGATTGGAAGTGGCCCTATTTTCCTATTATTCAACTTATGGATCTGCAATATTTATGTCTTTCACCTTTCTTATGCCAAAATAAGAGCTTTGGAACTGGGCGTGGATTTCCATTGCACCATAATGGAAAGGGTTTTTTTATGAATGTTGTAATTACAAGTTCATTGGTTGACATGTATGCAAAATGTGGGAGCATACACATGGCATGTGAACTGTTTGACAAAATTCCTCAAAGAAATACGGGTCATGGAATGCTAGGATTGTAGTATATACACAAAATGGGTTTGTTGGAAAATCCATAGAAACTTTAATGTAATGATTTTGGTAGATATTAAGTACAATCCTCTCGAGCATATTACTAACACCCTCCATGCTTGTGTCATTTGGGAGAAGTTTGCAAGACATGGGCATCCTCATGAAGTGTGGTTGTTGACAAATAAGAAGCTTTAGAGAAGGGTATGTATAGGTTATCCATCAAATGAGTTGTTGAAATAGTTGAAAATATTTTGGACAAAAAATGCACTAAAGAAAATTGTTAGTTATCCATTGATAGGAGACTGTGAGAGGATTACCTAAACCAAACATGTTCTAACTAGTGAACATTGTGGAGAGAATGCTCAAATTGATCTATGGAATGGGTATAAAATATTTCAAGAAACTAAGATGGTGGAATTGTGGGTGTGTACAAACCACTTGAAGAAATGGCTGAAGCTGATGCGGTCTCATGGAATGTGGGGATCGAGATTTTTGCGTAAAAAGGTATGGTTTTACTTACATTTTTCACTTAACCATTTCCATATTTTTTCAATTCAATTTGGAATGGTAGAGAATATAATTCTAAAAAATTTAAACCATCACTTGAAAAAACATACAAAAACAATGTCTTTGAAAGTCATGCGCATGAAGCGCCACAACCTAACATACCACAAAATTGAATCTCTTTGCATGACTCCTTGTAACATGGAACAATTTAGTGAACCTTAGTTGATTTGTTTGAAACTATTTAATACTCTTTTCCATTGTCATCTACTAAACACTATTAGATTATCATTCACTTAGGGAACACTTACGGTTATCATTTAGCTTGATTGAAATTGAAACCCACTACCTCCTACCTCTAGAATGTGAACAAGAGGATCGTAACCCATCTTCAATTCAAATGAAAATGCCTTTAAAACTAATTTTACAAGTGGGTTTTTAGGGCCATTGGTCGTTGTGTTACAAGAGTTGTAGCCACATTTACGATAACTGGCCCCGAAGTTACCCTTGTAACTTGATCTCTACTCATCATAATCAACTCCCATTAGTCACGATGAATTCTCTATATATGGGAGAGTAATTAAGAATTGTCAAAATTCGTGATCAAACTTAAACCGAGTGTTTTCAAGACCCAATTTGTAGGCACTTTTGATGTTTTGGTCAGTTTCCTCAACCTTAGCTAGAATCCCCTTTTTGAGTCTCATTTGACTTCTAGCCACGTGTGTGACCTCATAATACCATTGCAATGCCATGTAAAATTTTATTTGATATTTTATCTTGTATAAATGAATTTTTAAATGTATGGTGATTTTCTCTCTCCACCCTCTTCTCTCTCTAGAAATGACTATGATACTTGATTGATTTGAAAACGTAAATGAATTGGGAAATGTAAATTGGTTTGAAATGAAATGATAATGGACATGAAATTCAAATGGTTATGACATTGTGAATGGAAAATGAAATGTCTCTTAACTTTCTCTCTCATCCTTTCCCTCTAGTACCAGAATATTAAGTGAAACTAAATGTGAAAGTGTGAATGCATGAGAAATGAACTCTCTCTCTCTCTCTCTCTCTCTCTCTCTCTCTCTCTCTCTCTCTCTCTATTTAATTGAAAATGTTAAAAATGATGAATGTGTGGATTTATGCTTGAGTATAGGGGATTTCCATACTCAGTAGGACTAATGCAATGTTTGTTGCAAGTACTCAATAAGAGGAATTTTCTAGATGTGATATGTTGTAATTAATGAGTTGTCATTGTAAAGTTATATTCACCTTGCAATACATATATTACCATAGAATAATGATATGTATTGTTGTTCAAAGAATTGTTCTTGATATATTTTGAAAAGGGAATACCAATGTGATTATATTTTATAGTGTTGGATTGGAAGTGATTTTGTACTCAAGGTTGTACCTATGTTATAAAAATGTTAAACTAATATTTTGCTATGTTAATTATTGGTTTATTTCCTTAACACCCAAAATTCTAGGTAGAATATCCTCTCATCAAAACTAACGAAATTAAAAGAACAAATTATAATGCATATTTTCCTTCCTTCCCCCATTTGAGTCTTTTTCTAGGATATAAAACATTGATCATGTTAATAAAATACTCTAACCTCATTAATCATCTCCTTGTTTCACACCTAAGATGTCTTATTAAGGACTATTTCCTTGATATTTTATGAGGTGGTGCATATATGTTGTGAAACCTATCATATTGGCATGAGTGAAGTGATCATGCCTAGGTGTTGCAAGTATGACCATATCCTGAATAAGTTTAACCCTCTTGTGCGTGATTTCCCTTGGTACCCTAGTGGGTGGCAAAATCCTTGCAAGATAGTTGGTGGTTTTACATTTGATTGATCTCTTTGAGATATAAATTATGTGAGTGGAGTCTATGTGTTAAATTAATTGCGTAGTTACATTAAAAAAATTGAAGTAAGTCCTTAGGAGGATTTTGTAATGCTTAAGATTATTTGTGATAGTTCTCTTTCAATATACACTTATACTTCCATGTCCAAGAGCATTGAAATTAGTTGTCTTGTGTGATTTTTACACCTTATACTCTTAAATCCATCAGTTGTAATGTAAATGTTATAGGAATTAAATTTGTTCCAAAATAATGATAATACAAAACTAAAGTAACCATGTAAATGTAGTTAGTAAAAAGGTAAATAAGATTAAACTAAGGAATGACCGCTATGAAATTAGTACACCATTGAGTGATGTCAAAACCAACTAAAATGTCAAATGTGATCATAAAATGATTTTGATAAAGTAGATCTCCTTGAATAATACAATGACCTCGTAAATTTGAAAACCAAATATGATGCATGATCACATACTCGTATGCATGAATTTGGATAAAAATGATGCTAATGAAATAATGAAATGTAGCTTGAGATTAAGATACCTTTGATTGTACCCAAGGTTTGGTGAGTTAAGGAAATTACATTCTAGTTGAACTTGTAAAAGTTAGTGGAACCCTTGGCGATATAGGAATATATTAAACCTAGGATCACTCGTAGAAGTAGAATTTATTTTTGAAACATGAAATTAACCCATTGCTATTAGGAGTAAATCCTTAAGATGATGAAACATATGTAGTTTGAAATATGAAATTTTTCACTCAAATTGAAACAAAAATCTCTATAATGGTGTAACGACCCAAAAAATTCACGCACAAACAACACAGTAAAAGACAGGATATTTTTTTTTGACTTGCTTGACACATAACATGACGCAACATGTCGTCACCAAGGATGCAACTAACACTGTGAAAAATTTGATACAAGGATGGCCGTAAAGGCAGCACGGAAACGATCACACCTATCAAGGACAATTTACTCTTCTTTTGACAAGACAACATGGAAGTCCAACCACATGACACACTTACAGCTAGGGCAAGCCACAGTAAGAAATGATTGGAGGTTATTTATTTTGATAAGACACCCTTTAGCTCATGACTTAAGTTTTCAGAAGGATTCAATATATGATTCGCACAAATTCATCTTACCAACTGAGCTAATTTCTTATACACTGTAGAGAAGTTCACTTAAAATCTTCACTTTACGACAATAGAATTGTTTAGTTCCATTAATTTAATAAAGGGAATAATTAAATTCCACAAGGCTATCTGTCCATACTTACGCTACTAGAACTTGTTCATTACCTTGCTACAACAAGAATTCGTGTTCAACAAAATCAAGAGGAACTTACAAAGTATCCTGGGAAAGAGATAAGGAGATTAGGTCGAGTTAAATTCCTCTTTAAGACGTCATTAGTTATTACCAAGGTTTAATTGGAGCTTGGGGTTTTATACGTAATTATTAACGCTTTTACTTAGGCTTAACTGAAAGAGTTTATCAAAAGGAAACTACTTACTTTCAAATAGGCTGAGAGATAAATTGTGTGGTTTCTAAATTTCCTTCTCTTACTTGTTAAATCTTATTAGAAACTAACTATTGTTTTCCTTTAGCTTGTTTTAGGCACCAAAAAGAGTAGTGTTCACTAGTTTAGCTAGGGATATCAATTTATAAAAATTTACTTTACAAGGATAGTTTCACCTTTGAGTACTTCAAGAATCTCTTGTTCTCAAGTAAGTCATCTCTATATTAATTTATCTGAATACACATATATTTTAGTTAACTTCTATAAGGGTTAACCATTCCATTTAATTTTACTTATATCACATCATTACAAGGTGTCAGAGAGTTTTGACTTAACACTTTATTCTCAAAAACAAGGTTTTACAATACTTATGCCAATGTAATGATTGAATATCATATCTCACCAAGGTAAGTAACTAGTCTAACAACAAAAAAGGGAAAGAACACTTCACCACGTAGTTTTCCAAACATACAACGGCAAGAGATCTTCTAAACTCCTTGCAAGCAAAGTTACAAAATTTACAACGCATTGAACTTTCTACAAGAACTTCATAATTTTGAACTGATGAAACTTTTACACTCTTTTCTTTAATCTACTCGCATAATCCATCTGCACAAATATTATCTAGAGTCAGTTCGCTAGAACTGAGCATGATAAGATATAAACCTCACCTAATAACTTATGCCATCTAGTATTTAAATAAATGAAAGTTTGCAATACTCCTTATCAAATAATTTCTAACATACATTTAAAACTTAACTGCACATCTCATGATAATACATTTCATACTCATTAATGTTCACTTCCTTAAGATCTGCTTACATAAGAACACCATTCTAAGAGACTAGATAAACAACCTTAATCATGCAATTAATCATACTTAAATTACAGTAAATAATAATGACGCTCACCTAATACCCTCGACCTACTTCACATATATAAGTGTCTAACAAGATTATCTTTCAATTAAATAAAAGCACCAACGTCATTAAGTTTAAATATTAAATACAAGTATCAAACCTTCATAGATAATCAGTGGTATGTAAGTATAGTTTAGATATTTATCCCGCAATTTTAAGATTATACTTATATTACCAAGGATTCCACCAATCCACAGGTTCATGAATTATTTAGGTTCCCTTTTGGTTGCTTATTCCATGTCTTTATATACTTCTTCTAGTAAAAGAGTCCAACTCATAAGAATGAGTTATGATCGATAATACTTCATCCGTTGGTAATATGCCAAAGATACATTTGACTAGCTAAGATATGCAAGCGCAGCCCAAGCCACTATGAATGCAAGTATCAACATTATCTCAACTCCTAATAAGATGCGAGTATCAATTTTTAGCTAAACATAATAATCATCGTAAATAACAACTATTCCACTCATTAACCAAGCATTGAAATAACATATTTATCCTTACTGCTTACTCCGATAACATAATATACCCTCGTTATCTAATTCAACATCCACTTGCATACCCCAATCTATGGGTATTAATAATTGTTCTATAAAATGAAGTTAAAATATTTCAGGTGGACTTATATCCTTACTATCATACATGGTAAAGACAGCCCATTATGGTAGTAAATTGCACCTTTACTTAAGGCTATGCATGACTCCAATTTAGGGTAGTTATCTTAACTTCTCTATTCATCTGTTTTCCTACCAAAAGTCTTTCGACAAGCTTCCAGGTCAAAGTATAAGATAAATTTAAAATTTTATTTTTCAAGCGTTGCCTGAATTCGTATGCATGAGGGCATCACAAATCAATCAAACTTGAAGAATCTCGATGCATCCAATATTACTTTAACCGATCCAAAGGTCCAAGTAGTGCCTCAAAAATTAAGCCAAAGAATTATCCTCACAGGATTATGACTTGCGTGCATAACATGTACGTAAAGGTCATAGAAAACCCATTAACACATGCTTCAGGAGGGTTCCAATCTAATAATAAGCTCATAGTAATAATAATAGTAGAGGGTCTGGTGAGGGGTTTTCCATAATCCCCAAGGTAAATGATAATCGAATGACTCAGATGGAGCTATCTAGAAAGACCAATTAAACTAGTATGACTCTTCCCAAATAGAAGCCCCCAATCCTAATGGGGGTTTAAATTATTATAAAACCACAGTAAAATCCAAATACAGTCATAACGGAAGATTCCCTTTTTCAAGCCATGTTCTACAAAATATAAACGATACAAGAAAAAAAATTATAAACCTCATTCACGCTCCATACTATTTTCTACAGAAACCCTCATTCGAAGGAAAATCAAGGCAAAAGACAAACCAACATTATAAGATCAGTAGGCAAGAATCGATGTAGAGATTTCTTCTACTCAAATAGTAAATAAGATAAACTGTAAAGGGGGAGAGAGATCAGTTCATGCAATTATAATTATAAGTCATCCGAACCCAATCTCTACAGAATTCAAACAGAAATTGCAGAGATTGATTTACCCAAATACTAAAGGAAATAAATTATTAAGAGAGAGGGTTAGGGCTTATCATGCCTGTTTTAAATGCTATCTCGATATGCATCTGATTGTTTCAATGCAGCTGCTTGTGTTGTAGCTCTTGGGCAGCACACTCACTCCCTGCTCCAAACCCCACCTTAACAAAACCTGAGTTACAGTCTTTCCATGCTTCTTAGCAATCTCCTCAATAACAGGATTTTCCATCACAGAATTGGAACCATAGAAAGTACCAAATCCTCCTAAAGGAGACCACGCACTAACATGAATGTTGACATTGCTGCAATAATCTCTTAGCTTCTTTTGTTGCCACAGAGGATGCATCTCCTCCTGATTGACAGCAGGAGATATGTTGGCATAGCTCAACAAGTCGCCGAGCTTCTTGCAGGATAAATTGCTCACACCAATAGATTTAGTAAGCCCCAACTCCACGCATTGCTCCATTCCCCTCCATATAGACTCTATATCTAATGGCAAAGAAAAGAAAGTCCTCCTCTTTGGGATTTGGATGTGAAGCCCCCTTTCTCAAATTTATAGGCCAGTGGATAAGATACAGATCCAGATATTCTAGCTGCAAATTCTTTAAGGTTGTCTTCAAAGCTGGAAACAGGGTCATCGTGATCACCAGCAAATAATTTACTGGTCACAAAAATTTCATCCCTGTTTATAATCCCCATTAGAAAAGCATGATTCAGAGCTTCTCCTAGAGCTGGCTCGGTGCCATAAATACTGGCAGTGTCAAGATGCCTGTACCCGACCTGTAAAGCTGTGTCAACAGCTTGCTTCATCTGATCTATGTTGTCAGCCTTAGCCGCAGTACCAAAGCCTATCAGTGGTATTGCTATTCCTGAATACAGCTGTGAAACTCTCTCTCGTATCCCCATGCTTCTGCTCTGACCGCAAAAGTGAAAACAACTACCTGAGTTGTATTTCAGGTACAAATTGATTTTGGGCTGTGTAAAACAGTCAATCCCGAATAGATGGTTGCAGTCGATGCTGAACAGACAACAACAAAGTTGGACAACCTCGCTTGTTGGAGCGCTCAAACAGACTTCTACCTGAACGAAACCTTTCACGTTGAATAAAAAGAGCAGAGCATGCTCCTGTGGAATTCAATTTAATGGATGGGTGTGATGGAAATGAACAACTACAGATATTGTTAGGTACAGAGTGAGTTTCAGGCCGTACAAGGACACTATATGAAGCTCGTGGTGCAGCAGCAAAGACCATCGCCATTGCTATTGCAATTGTATCTATCACTCTTGTATCGCCTTGCCCTCATTCGTTCAAAATCCACACGCCCACCCTCGCAACACCAGGGCGATAGACCTTCATTTCACCATCAATGAATCCACTATCCAGAACACGCTGTAGCAATTCATCTGTTGCAGCATTTGATGGGGCGCAAACAAGCATTCGTGGTTTACACGTAAAAACAATAGGTAGACCAAAACAAGGGGCGGGACAGAAGACTGCGAATCCTTTTGCAATAAACAAACAACGATGCGACCTGGAGCTGTTCGGCACGCAAAGGGGGAGGCAATTTTAATGTTTTTTGGTAGGTGTTGGTTGAGCCACCCACCCCCAACCATGATTTCCAACCTAACTTCTTTTATGTGCCTCCACGTAACATTAAAGCAGTTGTTGGGTCAGAGTGAACCGCATAATGAGAACAGTTCAAAGTTCAAATCTACTAAATCAAATAAGTGCGAGTTGATTGATAGTGATTGAGCTTTTGTCATCTTGGAAATAACCATAGAAAATAGGGCATTACATTCTCCCCCCTTAAGAAAGCATCATCCTCGATGCGACATAACACGAGAAAAAGAAATGGTGTGCAACAAGGGAAGATAAAGAAGCAAACACACCTTATGGTTTAAAATTTTAGTCGATTAGAGCATGGCCATGAGGTAGCCTTAGGAACATTTGGTAGAAATTTTAACTTTCAATGTTCTGTGAAGATTGGCGCGCTCTTTCTTGTTCATCATTTCATTTGTCTCTTTCCATTAGCACTATTCTTAGTTTAATTTCTTTTAAAATTTCATCATTGAAGAGTTTTGGTTTATTCCTTATTGTGGGTGCCCAACATGAACTGCTAACACAACACCCTATCAGTTCACAAGACCCTACAGATTCACAAGAACACAAGTATATACTTCAAGATTGTATTACACCACATAAAGGTTACTCAGATGAGAATGGAATAGGCACATCCACATAACATAGTACTGCACACATCAATGACTGACATATAAAATGCTCAAACAAAAGAGTACTACAATCCACCGTACATTTCCTCACCTGCATCAATGAAAAACTCACATAACACCAAACCATGCTACGGTACATAGTGTCCACAAGGGAATCAATGACATATCCCCAACATCACAACACATATCCATCTCGACATGAGTAACACACACATCAAAATACCACTACCAAACATCACAATAACTCAACATATATCCTAAAACATCAACCATACGAGCATAAATATCATAAGCCTCCCTCAAACTCTTATGCCTCCCTTAAGTCTCTTATGCCTCCCTCAAACTCTTATGCCTCCCTCAAGTCTCTTATGCCTCCCTCAAACTCTTATGCCTCCTCAAGTCTCTTATGCCTCCTCAAACTCTTATGCCTCCCTCAAACTCTTATGCCTCCCTCAAGGAGGCCGGTTGACCCTATGGTCCAAGACACATAGAGTTTGAACACTCCTAACCCAAGTGACATAATAACGCGTGGTTCAACAACCCGCTAGTTATCTGTACTCCTTGGGGCATACCCCTATACAACGAAGCGGGTCCATAGGTCCAACCATTCCATGGTGCATCCCATGACCCTATTCCACACATCACGACAATAGAACCAGCACAACAATCCAATCAAAGTGCCAAGTGGCAAAGTACAAGCCTTGGGCAAGGCGGTAAAATTCCAAATTTAAAAGAAGACCCAAAATCAAGCAAAAATAAATGGCCAAATAGCCATAGTTAGTATCAAAATCCCCATGTTAGTGCCACAAACCAAGGAAATGCCCAAAATTGTAAAGCATGGAAATCAAGAAAAGTCATTTGGTCCTTACAAAATAAAGTAAAAAGCTCAATTTACGAATAAAATCAACTTATAATAATGTCACATTACACAACCGTGTGGCCTTATCTCTGCCACCAAGGGGGATACTCAACGAGTTGCTAGCAAGACTTAACATCAAGCCTCACTCGTAAAATACATATCAATAATACAAATCGTATCGTCTCAATCGTAATCATCTCGCCATAACTTCAACAAGGTCCAACATAGTCAAAGTCACATAGGTTAAATCCATACGACAACCATATCGGGAGAGAGAAAAGAGTACAGTTTCCATCTACTCGAGCCCAGGTGTCCGCGAAACACAATATGCATGGCACCCGTTGAACAAGTGTCACACATACCAAACAAACAAAAGTGGGTTTTCAGCCTATGTAAGGTTCCACTTCCTATCTCGTACTACTCGAGTAGACCTGGTCAACGGTACACATTTTCTCACTCCATACATACACAGTCTACCAATTTCCCTCAGTTCGGTTAGTGTAAGGCTCACAACATAACATATAACTACATTACTAACACCCCGGTGGTACACACATAGCTACCATAACGTCTCACGTATGGTAGGTATACGGGTAGATCACAATCATACATTCACAGGCGCAATACATCACTTTACCACATTCTCGCACTCCAAAGTGCAATCACAATATGATAGGGTTCATACACTCACCGTATGACCCTAAATCACGACATGAATCATTACATATCACACAACTCGATATACGATGAACATAATAACATCACAACATAATATCCATTGCTACATAACAAGGTGGTACACACATTTCTCCAAAACATGGTAAAAACATAATGATACAACTCATCTCTTTTAACATCAATCTAGTCATACAACACATTGATACACCTATATAGCACAATATGTCACAAAGCTCCAACACTATGTTATCCACTTTATAATTCTTTTCACACATCACAAGCAAGTAATTCACACATGAACTCTTCATAGAATCCACAAGAAGGAGAGAGAATACTCCCATCCCCAAACATATCAACATAATCACAAACACGCACAATGTGACATACACATCATGTGCGTTCACAAAAACACAATTACGACATGGATCACATCACGTTTAAAGCACGTTACTCTTCCAATATTTACCACCATCATGCAACATCATCATCATCATGCAAAGATCATCATGTAACACCACCACCACCATGTAACATCATCATATAACACCAATCTGCCCATAGGTTCGAGAGCATGAACCTATGCTCGATACCAATATGTAATGACCCAAAAAGATTCACACACGAACAACACAAGAAAAGACAGATTTTTTTGTTTTTTCTTTTTGACAAGACAACATGGAAGTCCAACCACATGACACACTTACATTTAGGGCATCCCATGAGGAAATTCTTGTTAAATTTTCTTGTTTACTAAAATGTCTCTTAATTCTTAACTTACGTTCTTATAAAATTTCATGTAATGATTCACACAATTCTTTTCACAAGGGAGAACTTCTGTCTTTTCAACTATTGACTAAATAGCTTAAGGCCAAGCTTTCTAAACTAGGATCATCAATTTTATGTCCAAGGCTTTTATTCATTTGATTTTAGAACATTTTCCATTTCTTACAAGGTTAATTAAACTTACTCAAGTCACTAACACATGTTCCACACCTCTATTGCACAGGTGAAGGCATAAGCTCCGATTGAGTGGAAAGTACCGCTTAGGGTTCATAACAATAACCTTCTTGTTTAAGGATCAAATTTTGACCTTGCTTAAGAAATATCACCATGAATCAAGGCAAGGGTTACTGCAGCAGACAACAGAATTTAGCTTGTGGTCACATTGTTTACAATCGAGTCTTTTATTGAGGTTAATAGTTTATCAAGATTGGTTAAATGTTCCATCTAGACTTTACTTAATTAAGTTTGAAAAAGGAGAAAATTTCAAATGATAGAGAGATATTTAAAGTTTTATTAATCAATTTCCTCCTACTTATTAAATCCTATCATCTTCTAAACTCTAACCATTGATTTCACCACAAGAAAGTTCCAAGGATTCACCACATAAGAGATTGTTGATTAGTTTAAGTGGGGTCACCAGGTATATTTGTTTCTTTTTTTTTTTTTTGCTAGATTCAAAACATAGTCCTCTACCAAACGACACATGACCAAAGGTAACCAAAGTGATGTAAGTTGATTCAAGTTTAGATAATTATAATTAGGTTGACAATTCAAGGATAAATCATATTCTGAAAAGTGAAAATTCAACAAAGGATACGCATGTCAAAGCAAGTTCATTTAATCTTATTGACAATAATATTTCTCAAATTGACTTTCAAACGATAACAACCTACATGAGAACAATACAAAATTATAACGCAATGCCTTCTAAATAGTCTCCACAATTTCCATACCAATGTTTTAAAGAAAAAGAAAAAAATTATGAAACAAAGCTCCTAAGAAGGTCGAATCCACTTTCTACACGTGTTTCTTTTTCTCTCTCTTTTTTTTTTTTTCTACTCAAGAAATCCTCCCGCACATTTTTTAGCACATGTCATTCAAGAAACTAAGCACGATAAAAGCTATAACATTAAGACAATATGTTGTTATCTAACTGTTTCAAGGAAGAAAAGCACCATTGATGATGAAAAATAATCCAAGAGTATAACAAGAGCAATTAAAGAGTTGTCCAAAAGCATAAAATGTCTAAATAAAAGGGACGGCACTAACTCTATTTAATTATCATTTTCTCATAGGAGCAGTTAATAAACATCATAGTGAATTTCACCCATATCACAATAATGACCGTCATTTTAACAAGATAACATTTCAAAACAAAAACAATTACAAGAAGAGAATTAATTTCAAACGTGATCTGTCCCTATTTGTTTAAGTTAGTTCACCAAGCCAAGGATTCACTATGCCACTGGAAGATCCCAAACAATCAATCGACATGAGAATATCTAAACCAACATGACTCATTCATATTAAGGTGATGTGCCTAAAACAGTTAATTTTATGTCAGTACAGAATAAATAAATTGAAAAGAAAAGGAATGAAACGCACAAATGACCCCGTATGGGCCACATCCTATCCTAACAATCCTTCTATTAAACTTTCTTCTAATCAAGAGAATGTCTTAAGAAAAGGACAAACTTGACAAGACCAAACATAACCATTATAAATCTTACAGGAGGGTTACTCAATCATTCCCAAGAACACAACACAGGATACATAGCTTCCAAAGGATCTGTCGTCAACAACAAGTTGACTTTAACCTTTCTGGTCAACATGTAACCATTCTACTACAATGACAGCAAGGAGGTCATATCACAACGAGCATCACAAAACTAGTCAACCAATGAGTTTCCAAACACACCAACCTCTAAGTCACAGGAGAATGAAATTTAAACATATTTACGAAGCAAAATGTAGGGTAATTTCTTACGCATAAAACCAACATCCCAATTTTAAGATTTGAAAACTTCCTCAATAATGATCCAGTAGATCTTGTATCCTCCAACATGTGTGAAACAAAATCAAGGTACGAAAAAGAGTATTTCCTCTGACATTTTAAGCTATCCAAAAGAAATGTGAGTAACGTCTAAAGAAGACATTCCATAGGATCAGCTACATTCCTCAAAACAAACAACAGTCACCAAGGGAGAGAAGGTGAATTCCAAAGAAAACAATCTCCAAACGGTGAACATGAATTGATATCAAATTATGAAGATCAACCATGACGCTTGAAGAATAAAGGTATTTCTTCGAGCGATTTTTTAAAATAAAAAAAAAAAATAACAAAAGCAACTAACCTAGTTGAGAGTAATATCAACTTGGCTCAATTCAAAGATCAGTCAAGCTAAGCACACACTAAGCCAACCGGAAAGGGTTACTAGAACCTAAAACAACTAAAAGAAAAGGATAGAGACAGGAATAGCATCATTTACCTATACACAATGCACTCGCAGTACTCAATCACTATTTCGCAAATACCCAACATAAACCAGAACTACAGATCTCGAACCGAAACAAGAATAAGAACAAAACAGGAACTATAAGGTTGAGTCCAACGACAATGTTGGATAAAACATTCAAATCGTGAGACCAACACAAAGAACTCGGGAATTTTCATTACAGGACCCCCACCTCTTTTGTTTTTATTAGTCTTAAGAACAAATTTCACCAAACTAATATTTATTAAAACCCAGAAAACAATATAAAAGGCTTCAACCAAATATAATCATTCCTAACGCCAAAAAAATACAAACGAGCAAGGGAAGTGGAAACCAAACAGCATACCATCACACGAGACATTTATATGAAGAGTAGAGTTATTTAATGATTCAGTTAAATAACAGCATAAGAATCAATGGTATAGAGAATATCGTGCCTGATTAAGCTCCCGCAGTCGATAACAAGATGGACGGGGCCTCGCAACAAAGAACACAACCAACAGAATCTTCTCTTCCTCACCGCCAAGGTCCAAACTCTATTAATGGCCATGCTCTTGTCTTCATAAAATCAATTGTATAGTCCGAAATGTGCATCTCTGCCCATAGTTCGGTCGGGTCGCATATTCCTCTCGGCCATGGTCTTCAAAGC
Organism: Taxus wallichiana var. yunnanensis; assembly: GCA_018340775.1. Taxonomy (NCBI): domain Eukaryota; kingdom Viridiplantae; phylum Streptophyta; class Pinopsida; order Cupressales; family Taxaceae; genus Taxus; species Taxus wallichiana. Next base: position 909,056,744 of record CM031240.1, on the reverse strand, counting down.
CAGTTTAGTGTATGGAGAAGCTGCCCCCATACCTGCTATAGATTCAAATGAGGTTTTCACCATATGCATCTCGCTCACAATATCGTCTCGTATGAGGCGGACCTCTTCAAGCATGGTTGAAAGCTTAGTTTTCCTCCTCTCGTATTTTGAATCTATCGCCCGAATAGGTGCTCGCTGCCATTGCACTTTCATTGGGTGTTTCTCCGCGTAAGTCGATGATGATGTGGTCGCTGCAGTGGAGCTAACAATTTTCCCACCAAATTCGCTTTTAATGCCAATATTATTCTCACCGCATTGGCACTGTATATACTAAACTTCTATCGACCCAATCGTCCAATCTAGAAGAAATTTCTGTTTGAGCATGTTGCTGGTTTGAATCCCTCTTCCCACATTGTAAAACTCATCCAATAACTCTTGAGCGAGGTTTTCGTGGTCTTTGAGTTTTTCAAACCGTGGCATATCCTGCAAATGGACCTGAAGGACCCACATTCATATGCAGTTCCATTGTTGAACCTCCCCCCACATATCCTTTCCCAGGAATATTCTCCTCTCTTGAATAAGAAGAAACATAGCCTGTGCCTGGACCAGACTCGCCATTTGTGCCTTGTCTATTGAAAAGCTCTTCTGATTTAGCCTTGGCTTCATTGTAGCAGCAGCAACCTATAAGACATTTGCACGGTGGCTTGCCATTGCTTCAAATTGTTGAAGTGAAGGATGATGAGATGATAGTGATAAAGAAATCCCTTGGCTCGATCTCTGTCCCTTCCCACGGAAATGTGCTCAGCCCTAAACTCCTCTCGCAAGAGCCTCATGAAAATGGTTTTTACAAAATATCAAGCCTCATGGCAAAGACGATTTTGAGGATCCACCCCACCCACGCAACATCGTGTCCAACACCAACGGTTCCTTGAATCACCTGCAAAGAAATGATCTAGATTTAAGCCATCGATCATATTGTGATTCGTGCTTGACACGTAATTAAAAACATTGACTATATTGTTGAATGCGGCTCTTCCCTTTGTTATGGTGGTTAGACTAGAAAACAAGTGTCCTCCAAAAATACAGATCCGGAAAATCATTTTTGAGCCAGCAAGGGGAACGAAGTCCTAGGACACAGAGAGGGAAGATCTGTCCAACCACTATCCAACCACTCCTCACATTAACTCGGCCGATTGGATACGGCTCCAGATCTTAAAAGATTGCTTGATTCTCATGCAAGGAAAGAGTCAAGTCCAAAGGGACGTTGGGGAGTCACCACACACTCACAAACTGCCAACAAAGAATTAACCGCCAAAGATTTCATGGCAGGGGAAGGAAGATATACGGTGGTGGATAGAAAAAATTAGTTTCATTGGTATGCCAAACAAGGCACTAAAAATGGGAACACATGTGTGTATTAATGTAACCTTCCATGTGAAATAATGAATTCCTAATTGGAGTAATAGATCATGAATCAAGAAAGGTATGATATAATTAGTTAACCCACATAGTTGGTTGTAATAACTTGAATTTGAAAAGAGTGTATTGTTAGTATCAAAAATGATATGAAATGAACTCGGACAGGTCTTCTATTGATCTAGTAACCTTACTTTTTCATATTGTAAATTTTCCTCCTTATAATATAAGAGTATTTTTCCAAACCTCGTAAACTCGAATCTTTCAAAAAATCCTTGATTTGAATATTAGAAGACGATGTGTGTATATACGTTCCTAATCACAATCGAGCTAAAGTTATTTCCATAAGATAAATGAGTAAATTCTAAGGAACCACTATAGGTGAAATTTTAAACAAAAACATATAGCCATGTGTTAAAGGTACGAAGGGTCCCATGTTATTTGTTCTTTAGACAATTATAGTCAAACAATTTTTTTAGAAACAAACCATTAACATAAGAATTGAATATTAGGAGACTCATAGTTGTTTAAAATGAATTTATTTAACAAATGAGATATGGATAACTAATGGAATTGGAGAAAGGAACCAACCACACATTCTCCGTTAAAGACTAATGCTCTGCAAAATAAAGTAATTGATGTTTGAAAAATAGGAAATTTTAAACCTTATGTGTTTATTATTATGAAAAACTATAAGGTCATACAATGGAAACCTAAATGTAATGAATATGTAAACCATGAAAAGGCCATGTCATGGAGTATTCCTATCCTGTGTTTCTTACTATAATTGGGTCATTATCTTGGTTTATATAATTTGAGTAAGAGATATATGTGTACCCTTTGTTATCGTATTGTATGACTTGGTTCATTTTTATGTAATTTTCCTACGCTTATGTCAAATTTCTTTATTTGGATCCCGGTGTTGTTGTTGTAGCGTGTAATTAAAGTAAAAACATTCTTCCAATAATTTTATTGTTGTATTTTGGTTTTGAAAATGTAGGAATTACCTCTTACTAGCATCATTTTCCCATCATATACGAGCATAGTAAATTTAATGACAACTTTGAAATATAATCAATTTTCCACTTCTCAAATTGATCTCGTTGTGCTAGTGTTTCTAGACCTTAAGTGGTTTCCGTTTTCTCTTAAGCTTTGTGTACTCATCACATTTTATGAATAAGTTGATCTTGGTGATTGAAATATGGGAACAATGTCCCACTTAATAAGACATGAGTGGTGATATATACTAATTTTTCTCCATGATTATGTATATGAATGCAATAGTTGACGACACTATTTGGTATCTTTTATTTGTTTTCTTATATTTCCAGATATTGTACGAGCATAATAAATTGAATGAATTTTTTGAAATATAATCAATTTTCCATTTCTGACATTGATCTACTTGTGCCAGTGTTTCTAGACATGAAGTGGATACACATTTGTTCTTAAGCTCTGTGCACTCATCACATTTGACGAATAAGTTGTTCTTGGTGATTGAAACATGGGAAAATTTCCCACTTAACAAGACATGTGTGATGACATATAATAGTTTCTCTCCGCCCTAATGTATATGAATGTAATAGTTGCCAAACTTCTTGGTATTTTTTATTTTTTCTTGTATTTCCAGCTACTTCCCTCTCTTTTTTTGTATTTTAATTTATTTCCCTCCTCTCTCCATTCATTCAATATTTTTTAATCCATAATAGGTTCTCTTTACGATTCTATGACATCAATACCATTATCCCTTATTTTAACTTTCTTCCATGGTTTCACAACCATAAATTGTGTATTGCAAAGATCATTCTTCCATTTAATACAAGACTTATTGTGATAGTGAATAACATCCACCCCATTTCTTTGCAATGGAGGGTAGTCTTTAACGAATAAACTAGTCCGTCTCCAACTATCATACCTTTAGAGGGTAAATCAACATATGATCATTTGAATACGAGACTTCATTTTCAATTGTATCCACACATAAAAGGAGAAAATTAGTAGCATTGACACTGAAATATAGTATGGAGAATTTGAAAATGAGAAATAACAATAACAATTCCAATGTTAACACAAATGCTTGAAATCACAATGAGAAAATAAAGATAAACATCTTATATGAACATATCTTAAACCTCATTCAATCTAAATCTTTAAAACATGTAGAACTTGTCTAGCATTAAGGACAATACATACGTGAGTTTTGAAATTTATGCCGCATATCAATCTTAATATTGACATATATACATACGACCAGTTGTGCATACCTTATTCAAATCAATAAACATTGATGTTGAAAATCCTATCCAAATTATACTCTAAGATAGATGTCATCTATTTTAGAACTTAACATCCTTGAAAGGTGTTAAATTTGATGGTCATTTAGACGTTTTTGTGATTTTAGATGTAGAATACTTAAAATATTTTATAGAACCATTACATGTGACTTGCATGTTTAAAGTGTGACCGTCAATTTTTATATACATTTATATAAAAAATTTATTTGTATATATTAAGCATAGTTAAAAAAATATGGAATAGTCATTTATAAATTTTTAAGTAGTGTATAAATAACATTGTTTTGTATTTCGACAGGTAATATTAAAAATTTACCCTCACTTAAAAATTGTTTGACAAGAAAAGGTGGCCATCAAATTTATGTTATTAGATGACTATTTTCGTTTCTAAGTATGATACTAATGATTCCCCAAAATAACATTTTAATTCCAATTTTCCTTTTACATTATATAATGTGCAAGTAATTAGTGCTCCTATTCAACCATATAAACCATTGTATTAGACTCTTAGATCCCACTAATGTGTGTATCATTTTATCCATAAAACACATAGTGTATGGCTTTTAAAATTTGTCTAGCCTAGCAGCCACTAGGAATTAAATTTTTATCATACATACACACATGCAAATATTTACTAGATTTGCGAGTCGAAATACGAGTGATCGTACCTACAAGTGTGACTCGATTAGACTTATAAGTTCAAGTCTCAAATCGAACATCTAAGTGTTATCACTCACATGTGGAAGTGTGAATATAAGAATGTCAACGTGCGTTTAGTCTCGAGTTGAATAGAGAGGATTTAAATTATATAAGGTATTTATTTTATGCACATCCTATTAGCAATGGATTTTTCCATGTGGTTGTATACAATAAACTCAAGATTTTTATTTACACTATATCTATAACTAAATAAACTCAAGATTCTTCCTTTATAATATATATATATATATATATATATATATATAACACTAAATACATCTAATACAACTAACATTCAAACCTTCAACCTCCACCTCACCCTGTCTCATGTTAATTTTTTTATTACCCCATGTCGACTAAAGCTAAAAATTTAATACAAATTAAAGCTACTGTAGATTTTGTTGTGCTCATTATTGATTCCTCATAAAACTAGTTCTATTCCAAACATAAATTTTCCTCCTACATTATATATTGTGTACGTAATTAGTGCTCCTATTTTACCATATAAAAAATTATATTAGACTCTTAGATCCCACTATTTTTGTATTTTTATCCACAAAACACATAATGTATGGATTTCAAAAATTGTCTAGCCTAGCATACGTAGAGATTTAATTTTTCCCCTAATGTGGAGTTTAACTATCAAAATTTCATACATTACAAAAATTAAATTATAAAATTCTTACATTAATTCTTTACAATACTAAATGTAGTATTAACGAGAACCATTTTGTAAGGCAAAATGCTAATTAATGTTGTGGTTTCCTCAACAATAATCATCCATTAAAAAAATAATGCAAAATGCTACATTTGAAAGTACATGTGCCATTGGAAATATGTGTGTCATTAGGAGTATTTAACTATTTTCAGCCATTAATTATCCATTTAATCCATTGAATGTAATGTCACATAGGTTCCTTCTTAAATTCGCAGCTAAAGAAAGTGGCGTTGGATTTTCCATTGCATATAACTACGAATAGACACTTTTGAGTATATGTTTTGAAAATTTTCCTTTCTATTCTCTTTATCAATGCTTAAGCACGATACTATGTTCATCAATTGAAAAATTTTAGCAGGGCAAGCATCAAAAATTTTGTGCACGATTTTTGGAAACTTTTTGATTTCCTCTCTGTGCCAAAAATTGGTATGCATTCTCACCATCATTTTTCAAAATTTATGAAATTATATTAATGTAATTTTTATATATCTGATTAGGGATTTTATTCATTTATGACTCATGTAGATAATTAAAATGAAGAAGGTTTGTTCGGAATATATTTTTACATCAAAAATGCATTATTTTTAAATATTAGTGATTACTGTGGTATAGAATGTAGTTTTTTTATCAAATAAATAATTTTGTAATATATTTAATAGTTGGAAGAGAAGTGAAAGAAGACAGAATGAAGATAACTTTGATAGATAAATAACATAGATTAATCCGTAATAACATGAGAGGAATATTTGTAGACTTTTTACAAACCCATAACACCTACCAAGAACTTTTTCTATTTTTTTGAAAAAGAATCCTGGTGGTATGGATGGTGGATCAATATGCGCAATATAAAAGTGAATATTGGAATCAATTTATGGTCATGGTGGTGTGAAAGAATCGATGAGAAGATGAAGTTGATAATATTTTTTTAGCCTTATTTTTTTCCACAAATAGTCCTCTCGATGCACGTATTTAGTAAACATCAATAGCTTACATGTCATTGACATTGTCAATGACAATATTTTATAATATATTCATGTTAAGAATGAGTTTCCACTCAATGTGTTGGTGTTGGATTATAGTGAGGTATTTATGAAAAAATATGGTAATGTAAGAGTAGGAGAATCAAATAGATTTGGAGAACAAAAGAACGAATAAAGATTTTGGAAGGATATTTTGAGGACAAAGGATTCTATAAGATGTTTCTTATTATATTTAATAGAATCACCACCTCTACTATTGTTATCCAATTTTTCCTCTTAGGTAAAATATAAAAACATGACCTTGCATGAAGAGAAACCGACGAGGTTGATTCAGTCATCGAGGATTACATTTTGGAGTTGGGAGAATAAAGTTAAATCAGGTCAATAAAATTGTAGGAAGCTCAAGAGCTTGAGCTATTTCAAAGAATCAAGAAGTTTCAAAGTCCAAAAATAAGACTTTGGAGGTGGATATTTTTGAGATAGGATAAAGGAGGATTTTGGGGACTCAACAAAATGTTTGAAAACTCAAACTCCGAAAGTTTGAAATTTCAGACTTTTAGGTTTTGGGTTTCAGAAATATCAAAGCAAAGTTGTAAAAAAAAAGGCCCCAAAAGTCTGAAATCTCAAACTCTAAAAGTCTGAAATTTTAGACTTTCGGGTTTTGGGGTTTTGAGATCTTGGTGAACGTGAAGTGTAAAAGTGAGAAAAATCCTGAAATCCCAAAGTCCAAAGTTTCAAATTTTAGACTTTGTAGTTTCAGAGTCTTTGGTGAGAAAAATGGAAAAAGGAAAGAAAATTTCTGAAACTCCAAAGTCTGAAAGTCTAAAATTTTGGACTTCGACTTTAAGAGTTTTGGGGTTTGGAGTTTTGGAACTCTCAAGCCCCAAAATCAAAAATATCAACTCAATGTCTAACATTCCGACTTTGAAAGTCCAATCTTTAGACTTTTGGAACGCTCAGTCATTTTGAGAATTCAATAATAGCTTGATATCCGAAACCAAAATACATGAAAATATGAATTTCAGGATTTTAGAGGTTGCATGCATTTCAAATTCTGGAAAAAGGCAGAGCCAACCAAATGCCATTTTTACAGTTTGACACCCCGACCTTTAGATAACCATAAATTTTGAATGGGAGCTCAAATTTGCACAAGAAAGGACTTTTTGGAAAGCTTAATTTTAGTGGGACTAAGTTCTTCAAAGTGAAAAATAGAGTTCTCCATTCTTAAGGTGTCCTAGGTTCCTCACCTACCACAATAATGAGGTATGGGCTTCCTTTCTTGCCCAACAAGAAAGAGTATATGGAGGCATGGGTTTTGCAGTGGAACCCATCATTTTGGAAGGCAAATTTAATGCATTTTTGGGTGGTTGGAGAAAGAATTTGAATTCTTCTCTCTTTCTTTCTATATATTGTAAGTAGAGGGCATTTTTATAAAGGTTGGATAATTTTTCTTTACACCCTCCCTTCTTCTCTTATCATGAGTGATCTTGTGGAGTTCAAACCTCCCATTCAAATTGTAATGTAATTTTTTCCTCTTGGCCATTGTAATGCACTGTATCGAATCTTTGGAGAAATAAGATAAGTCTGTGGATGATTTCAACCCTCTCTTGTGTTCATTGCATTCTCTTGATCTCTCATTGTAATTTTGGTTAACTGTGCAAGGTGGTTGCATTACATGTTTTATGGTTTGTGTTTAATGTCAAAGCAAGTATTCAACATTCCTTTGGTGCATCACCTCTGTTAGAATAGGTTTAATTTCTTGCATCTTCTTAACCATGTCTCCTTGGAAAGTTAGAGTAGATTTTAGGATAGATCCTCTACAATATGAATGTGTGCATCTGAACAAAGGAATAGGAACCAACCTTCATCCGGAGAGCTTTCTCTATTATAAAGTCCCACACTTTGGGAAAAGCTCCAAATTATGTAATCACACTTGAGAGTCACAACCCATCGACTTGTGAACATTAAGGGTACTATGATAAAGCATCAACAAATACTATGGAAGAAATAATTACTCTTAAAAAGAATTATAAAATGTAATTTTTCTTTGTTTGGGTCATTCCTTAGTGGCTTTTTATCTTATATTGTTGTCACGATTTCCCTCTTCTATAGTTTAGTGTCATATTATTTTTGTAAAAGGATGTGGGTCCTTTCAAAACCCCCATATTTAACCTTTTTATGAAAAACATGCACATAGTAGTTGTAAATTCAAATATATTGTTGAGGCATAACCTAAAGACTATATAACATGACAATATATTACCTTATTTTGTTAAATCCTATAGATCACTAATATCCAATTACTATGGTGTGGCATAAGCTAGAAGATGCTAAGATTAAAATATTATTCTTTGAATTTTAAATTCTAGTGAGCCATAAGCTCATAATATTATATTATGGAAATATTAGCTCAACTTAGAGGCGTTAAGCTCAAAACATATTAATTTTTGTTAAAACCTAAAGAATTTTAAGATTATAATGAATATAATTAGTTTTTTTGTCTCATACGTTAGCATATCTACTAGGGGGAAACAATATTCTTGCCTTCTTAGCTAATATTGGTGCTCGCTCAAATCTTCAACTATATTTTTGTCGCTATAAAATGTATTGAGACTTCTTCATATGAAGAGGTCAAGGCCAACCTAGAAGTATGGAATATTTTGTAGGATGGTACCTATTTCATGTATGGAAAGACTATTTGATCACTCTCTCAAGTGACTACCAATGTGTTAGAAACACGGAAGAAAGCAAGAGTCAAAGTGGGAAAGACAAAATTCTTATTTTGATAGAGTCCATTATGGCTGCAACACAACTCACTGTGTAGGGAGAGATTTATTTTAAATGCTCTCTTTGGGAAGAGATGGATGAGTTCCCATGTCATGGTGAAAATATGAGAAATTTTCAATCGATATATGAACAAGACTCACTTTAAAACAATCGGATAGGGTTACCGAGTAATTGATGAAGTACTTCACATTGATGGATGCTAAAAATTGATCTATGGACCTTAGATTTTTCTTCTTTTGCATACTTGGCATGATCATAAGGTAAAATTTGTAGCTTTTCTTTTTGAATCACTTGAGCAATCCGATAGATTGGCTAGAGAAGAGGAATATCCTTTCCTCCACCAAGGCCTTTTATATTTTATCTTTAAATTGGTAGATTTCAAAAAAGAAATCTCACGCTTCCTCTCTAAGCTAGGAAAGGAGATTCATATCCCCCTTGTCCTCTACAACTAAATCCATCTATCCCACTATTTCTATCGGCTCTTTTAGTCACCATCACTAGCTTAGTCATCTCCCTTCTAACTCTAATTTTTACATTGTGATCATTAGACGCAGAGGTCACGGCGGTCTCCCTATTCTTCAACTCACATATCTCCCTCATCTTCTTCTAGTGGATCTTAACCCTTCACACCTCTCGAAGAACTCTTTCATGGTCTCTCGAACTACTTTCCGACCCAACATATCCTTCCTCACTACCATTTAAAGATGCTTCTTTGGCTTCTCATCTTGTTCCCCAGGACATTGTCATCGCTTCTATCTTCTCTATTAACCTATTCACGAAAACCCATGGCTTCCCCCTCCTATTTCCATGGAAGTTAGCATTGAATCGAGAATTTTTAATCATTGTTGATTCTCTACTCTATTTACCCTATTTATCCTCTTTTGGAGAAAATGGGCACCCCCACTATAGCTTGAGCACCATGAGAATTTGGATATTTTAACCCCTAACCAAGGAGGATCCCATTGAATATTATATTACACTCAGTATCCTTAGAAGACTTACCGGTGCCTTGTTTGTCATTAAAGGATGGAAAAGTCACACTAAAATGACGTAAAGGAAAATAAATGAAGACTTCCTTGAACTCATTCAGATTAGTGGAACTACTTATTGAAAGAATCCCTACTTATGTTGTTAAGGATGAAGTAATTACTCTCAATAATATCCATAAAATGTAATTTGGCTTTGTTCCATTTGGGTCTTTTTGGATTTTTTTTTTTTTGCATATGGGATTCTTATATTCTTGCTTCATTGTAATATCTAGTCATGAGGGATTTTTTGTACAAGGATGAGGGTCATTTAAAAACCCCACTTTTACCATATTTCTAAAAATATTATGTTTTGGCATATCCTATCCTGCGACTAAGCTCCTAATATCTTAATTTGTTTTCTTACATCCTTACGATCACTATGCTCCAAATATTATGTCTTGGTATAACCTAGTGGCTTCTCAAGATCACAATATGCTACTTTATTTTGATAAATACTAGTGACCAATAAGCTCGAAATATTAGGTTGTGGAATAATGCACTATTGGCTAAGATCAAAATTTAATTTTTAACTAGTTTAGTGCTAGAAATAACTAAGCTCAAAATATTATATTATGGAACTATCTCGTAGATCGTTGATTAAGTAAAATAAGAAATTAAGTTCTATTCTATTATAATCAAATGCTATGCAAATAAGTAAATAACAACTAAATAAATAAAGAAAGTGACCCAAGTAATTAAGTAAATGAAAATGTGAAACCCTAATGTGTAGGAGGGTTACAAAATTATTAGTTGATTTGATGAAGGTGTGGGGCTGTGTCACGCTTTGAACTAGGTGAATAGGAGGAGGAAATGACCACACGTAAGCATGAGAAAAAAACATATACGAGCTCTATGAATGGAGTGGGGTGCTAGAAAAGGAACAAGGGTTCTGTAGGCACTCTTGTCAAGGAATTGGGTGCATTGGTATGTGAAAATGACTTGAAACCCTCTATATGGGGTATTACTAAGTGACTTCATGTGTTAACTTCTTATCACACTACATTTTTGAATTGCATTAGATGTTGTTGTAAATCAAAGATGAAGGAGACACCTTTAAAACCCCAAGACAAGCATCAAACCCCCCAAAAAAAAATATTCATATGAATGGATCATACTATCCTTAACAAACATAATTTTGGACTTACTAACTACGTTTCACTACATCCTCATACCAAATTTAGTTCTTGTGTGTGTGTGTGTGTGTGTGTGTGTCAATAGTTCCATAGGTTTATTTTATGCCAATCACACTTTGTGAAGTAGTGAGAAATAACTAGATGTAGAATGTAATAATGTGTGCATGGAATAAACTCTTCTTCCTATGAAGTATGATGAAAATGAACTAGCATTGTGTGCCTTGTGATGGATCTAGATGGATGAAATGTAGCTTTAGATTCCTTTGATGGATGCAACATAGATGTGTGATAGTAAGATATTAGTACTTGGTGCCTCATTATGGACTCATAACTTTATATTTATATGTTTATCTTGTTCTAATTTCATAATTAAATCTAAAAAGGATGACCACTAAAAACATAGAAAGATCAAATGGCTAGAAATTGCCCAAAATATGAAAGTAAAGTGTAAAGAGGATCAAGGTACCTCTGAATGGGACTAGGGAACCCGAGGCCCCCAGTTAAGTAGAAATACACGGAATGACAAAAGTGATCTGGGTGAGTGTAGGTGTAACATAGAAAATAGTACAAAAATATATATATAAATGGTTAAATACATGGGTTAATTATTATTGTTCTCAATCAAGAACCATATGAATACTAGTATAAGACCTACACTAAATATTGACTAAAAGTGTGTGATTTAGTACTACATTTCCCCCACTTTATGTTGGTGAGTTAAAATCTCAAGTAACATAAATTTGATAGAGATGTGTACCTAATAATCCATGTAGATTGATATAGTAAAATGTGTTGAAGGACTAAACAAAGCATGGAGTGACCAAAATATGGAGCGTGAAAACTAAAGATGCAATAAGTGTAAAAATTTATGAATGTGAATGTAGGGGAGAAGTGTGTTTATGGATGCCAATGTGTTTGGTGTACCTATATGGTTATTATCGTGTGTTTACTTGTTATGTGTGTTTGTTTTTTTTACTGATTGTATCCCATATGGATGGAATTTCAAAAGAGAAGATGATCAAATAGTCAAATATGGATGTATGTGTAAAAATTATGTAAACAAACATGTAGAACTTATACAAAAATGGAAATGAATAAGTAACAAGTGTACCTGATTTTTATTAGAAAAATGGGTGTAGAATATATATCATGTAACTGTTGGTGTAGTGCAATTTTTTTGGGAAATATCATGCCAAAATGGATGAATTAGTGTAGGGAGAAAGATGTGTTATTCACTAACCTTTAACTACTTCCCTCATACTTGGTGAAGGGATCTCTATATTATCTTGTTTTTGCACAATTTTATGCCACTAACAAAAGTAGTGTAGGGAGGAAAGTTTCTTGTATCCTCCAATCTATAACTACTTCCTAAAATTCCAAGAACAATCTTCCCTATAAATTTCATTGTGTATGGGTTTCATAAACTAGTTTGAACCCACTCATTATAAACTAAAGCCGACCCATGGATAACGAATGTAGACTGAACAATAGACTAAAGTGTACTATATGTAAAATCCCAAATGATGCCCCCATTTTTGGGTGTGCATATGACATCAAAAATAGGAGTATGCTTCCTAAAAAAAAGGACCGAATGTGTAATTGAAACTCTACCCTATAGGGGGAAGGGAATGTGCTTAGTAAATACCAAGGTACACACAAATAAGTGGATAGAAAATAAGTGATAGTATAAACAATCATGCATGTAGAAAGAAACAATGTGTAAGCTAGAACATAACAAGATAATGTAAACACTCAAAGATACAATCATAAACTGTGAAAAGTGAGTTACAAACATGAGACATCAATCACAAGGTGTTGTAAGACACTCAAGGTCATCACAGAGACGTAAATAAACAAGTTTTACACATAACAAAGGGAAAGGTGTGCAAACAATAAAAACAATACTAAACAAACAAACAAGTATGGAAGAAAGTATCCCTTCATAAAAAATGTTGCACATGAAGCACCCATTAACATGTTAGAAAAATAAAAGTATGTCAAAGCATATATAGAACATGATAAGAGAAAGTGATAAGTAAAAATGAAGAAATAGCCCCTATAGTGTACGAATGTATATTCCCAGTGGGTAGTTTATGAGGCATTAGTACTACATGTAGAAGCTTTATATCTACAATCACAAATATAAGAGGACATGAATGCACATGTGTTTATGGTAAAGATAATGACATACAAGAGATCTATCCAACATGTGTAGTAAAGTGTACATGTAAGAGAAATTGCAAGAAAGAGTAAATGCAATTATAAAATGTAGTATGTTATGGATGGATGGAATGGAATGTAGTTTATATTATAGGAGCCATGTTCCCCCGAGTGAATGAAGTTTGATGTAGTGAGGTTCATTAATTATGCTCCTCAATAGTCAAGAATGAACCATAATGAGAGTGTATCATTAGGGAAATTTTTAAACAATGTGTGGTGTGTAATGCATTGTGATAAGTGTTGGTGATGAGATATGACATAGATGAGTTATGTGTGACCCTATAACATAAGTGTATATCACAACTAGATGAATATAAAGGAGGTGGTGATTTATCCTAATGTGTACACAACTAACCAATGGAATTGAAAGCGATGATGTAGCGTATCATGATAGGATACACGGAGAAATGACCTTATAGGTGAAGGATTATATCACTAATCTAAGGAATGACGCATGAGAAGAGATTGAATGATGTATGTGTGAGTGTGATGTGGTCCATTTTTAATGTATATACCCTCAATAGTTCAGTATGGACCATGAGACTAGAGTGTTTCATTGGGTAATAAGTGTAGCGCATAGAGGTGAATATGAAAATGCATACTATGTGTGGTATGAGGCATAGTATGTAATGCATTATGTGTAGAAGAACTAAGATGTGTAGCATAACATATTTAAGGTGCAATATAATAGGACATTTACAATATGTAAAACATGTAATTTATGACAAATATGGTGATGTATGTAGGATAAAAGGTAGTAATAAAAATGTAGGATGTATGAAGATGCACAATGTTTATAGCTTGTAATGTAATGTGCAATACATAGATGATGTAGGATGATGTAATGTGGTGCCTAATGTGTAGTGAATATTGTGTATTGTGTGAGGTTTGTGTGTAGTATGCCCTCAATAGTCAAGTGTGAACCAAAGCATGAGAGTGTGTAATAGGGTAGTGATGATAGTGATGTGTAAATGATGATGTATGTAAGATAGATGACTATGTGCATGTGATAATATGGATATATGTAATTGTGAATATGAGAGATTTCTTAATTCTAGGATGGGGATAATGTGTGAATGTCATTTCCCACCGAATGTGTGTTTGTGAATTAAATAACTAATGAAATTTTAGGACAAAGGTCCCTCATCTAATGAAAGTGGCAAGTGGAAGTGTATGACTATGTTATAATAGTGGTGGAATGGTAGATAATCATTATATGGGTGAGTGAAGTATATGTGCATGTGATGGATGAGTATATGACAAACTTGTTGGTGTGCTAAAATGTGCGGGTGATGGAGATCTATGGAATAAAATGAGGTGGAGATATATACTAGGATGTTGTAACTATGCGTGGAATAGGCCTATATCACTACGCAGGACTAGCAAATGGTATGGTCACATAGATGGTGTGCAAGTAGGTGAACTAGGAGTATACTATGCTTTAACTAATATAAGTTGTGATGTGATAGATGGAGTAGGGGTTGCTTGAACCAGTGCTTTGGGGATGATGACAATGGAGTAGATGGTGGTACACCATCAATGCAAACAAATTGGTTGAGCCTATGAATGAACTTGATTCATAAATGATTCATAGAGATGATGGATTTATACCTACGGATCCAGTTGAGTCCTAGAATCATGTCAAAATGATCGAATGTTTGTCCCACAAGTAAGAGCGCCACAATATTAATATGGCCAACCATAAAATGTAGCTTAACAACATCGAATGAATTACATTCATCCGATAGGAAATTTGTGAATGTGGATATCCCGTAGTGTCAAGAAGTGGCGGATAACATGTATTTATAAGCCATGATGGATCAACTTTAGTATTATTGATGGGATTATTCTAATAGATTCACTTATGCGTAAATTCTTAAATGTAAATTTTGAATGATAGTCATGGTTAGAGAAAGAAATTTTTGGTGGAAAATTTTCATTATGTGCTACCAAGAATTTAAGAGGCTCTAATGTAGGTAAACACATTACTTGATAAACATAGCTAGTAGAAGATCAGCTACTTTCATATCATGTTTGGGAAAAGGGTTTTTAAAGATAAAATTTACAACTCTCGATCAAGCCTGAATGAGAAATGGAAGTCAAAATAAATGATCGGTAGAGTGTCTAAGTAATCGATGATAGCCACAATGATAATTTTCATCGAAACTATGCCCTTTTCATTGAGAGTGGTTTATTTTTAGTGGAGAAGGCAATGTGATGAGGTTACTATCGATAAGTTGTGGTAGTAAAATATGTGGAGGCACACTAAAATTAGTGAAGATACATAGGTTTGGTTTTGATTGAAGATCCTTACTAGTAGACACTACGCGTGGCGTAACGGTAACTTTTGTGTTTGTTCATCTAGTTGTAGATGATTTAGATGTTGTCTTGTTTTGAAAACACACAAAATACAATGCTTTGTATTGGTATTTAAGATTCCTTATAGCTAAGAGATTGGTTTCACGAAGCTTAAGAGTATGGAAATTTTTATCAAAACAAGGAGAGGTGTCAAAGAGAACACTCTCTTGGAGATGCAAAGAGGAGAATGTGAATGAACAAGTCCTAGATCTCAGCATCTCGCTAAGCACATTGCATATCTTGGCTAATTTTTTTGTAATTTAAAACATAATATGTTAAATGTTCAATACATACTTTTTTGAGTTCATTAAGTTGGGCATAATAGATCTTAGATCCGATGTTAATAAAGAATTGAGTGAGAAAAAATCGGCTAGATGTGTGAAAGAGATGGCCAAAGGGATAGGAAGGTCATAATACCAACTCATTTCATAATATTGTAATCTATTTGGAAAAATCTTAGCAAGTAACGTATGATCATCCACGTAGTTCAAACATGCGACATGAAAATCTCGGAGATGATCTTGTGGGTCACCATGACCTTTACAAATAGAAAACTTGGGAGAGATGAAATTAGGTGGTGATGGATAGGTAGATATATTAGGTGAAAAAGGAGTGTGCAGAAATGAAGTAGAATCTTAAGATAGTGAGGTATGAGAAGTAGTGAGTGGAGTTGGAAAATTTTGGTTTGCATGTCTTAATTTAAAGAGTTTAAATCAGGAGTATTTGAAGAAGATCCAAGCTGCATATTAAGTGTGCTAGGTTAAATGATTGGAGGAGTAGTAGTAGAAATTGAAGTTGAAGCATAAATTGGTTTGGCGATACTATAGGATCCGTAAAAGGAGAAACTATGGAGGGGGAAGCATCACAAGAATTTTTAGCAGATAATCAAATCATCTTCGACATGCGTAAGATGAGTGGGATTATCACAAAAGCTTGCTGAAAATCATTGAGAGTATTGAGTTGGTCTTGGTCTATATTGGTATCTCGTATCATAATAGTTTTCAGTTCAGAGGCTTCTATTTCATGAAGAGGAACTTAGCAAGATGATTCTAAGGGATTTGTAGTTTTACCTACTGAGTAGGGATATCGGAATTGGGTTGGAAACCATATGGGCAAACAAAGGAAACTCGCAATAATTAAAATACTTGAAATGAACACTACAGTGATGGGCATGCAAATAAAATATGGAAAGAGGAAGTGTATTTTAAATTCATGTTAACAAAAATTACTAACTAAAATAAGAAATTAAGTTATATTTTAGTGTAATCGATGTTATGCAAAGTAGTGAATAATAGCTAAATAAATAAAGAAAGCGACCCAATAAACTAAGTAAATTAAAATATGAAAACTAAAGTGCAAGAGGGTTAGGAAATGCTTATCTGAAGTGACACCACTAGTATAGTGTACGATAATTGGGCGCATGGAACCTATGAGTTGATCGAGATGAAATTTAAGAGGATCGGTGAAAAAGATGACAAAGGCGTGCATAGTTTGGTGCCTAGGAGGAAAGGAGCTACCTAAGTACTCAAGAGGAGCCTCCCCTGAGGTATTTTTGCAGAATATGGAAGCTCAGTGGAAGGAGGAAAATGAACGAAGGGGGATGTTAAGCTACATCCTACTCAAAAATACTTGCACGCTAGTGGGCAACACATCGGGATAATCTTTTGGAATGGCGTGAAGTGAGAATTACCTTCTGTGTTTGTTTCTCTAGAAGAAACGGGCCCACCACCATCAAATATTACCATGGTAAGGATCTCATCTCTTTCCACATCCAAGCCTATGAGAGATCCTCGAGGGTGTTGGTACCCAAATTTAATCTCCATCAAGGGTCGAGAAACATCATGGATTTAATAGGACACTCAGAGGAAGATACATGATTATGTATGTTGTTTTGTAGCCGAGGAAGCAATCTATCGACTCTTTAGCACTAAAGCTTTGAAAAGGAGTGGGTAGTACCTTAAGAGGATTTGATCTATCCTCACTCTTTTAGGTTGTGCCTTTTAACCAGGGGTAAGAGGACCCTTTTATAACATGTTATTTATGGAGGAGATGGGGATATCCTTCCTAATGAATTTTTAAGGATACCTTGGAGAAAATATGATCAATGTAACAAAATATAACTCTCATGAGTTGTCACTCTAGATAGTAGAGATATTTTCTGGGAAGCTTCAGTTACTAAAGACATTTGAAATCTTGATTGTTTCTACATGCTTTGGTAATGGAAATTATGATTTTGTGCACACACAGGAAAAACATGGGTAGTATGGGTAGGATTAGTTGTTTTAAATGAATTTTTGGTGGGAGGTGAGGCAGAATGAACTTTATTTTCCATATATCTTTGAGAACTCTTACAAAATGGAAAGTCTAGACAAAAGAATGCTTCAGAATAGCTAAAATGTTCCTTTAACCAGAATATGTGCTTCAATGGAGGCCCAAATTAGCACTTTTTCACACAATCTATGAGATTTTAACATGAAGGCTCGAGTTAGAAAACCCAAAAAAGTATTGAGATCTAAACCCAATCATACCCGAGGTACACCCAAGGCTTACGACAATCTCTATCAAAAACTGAAAGAAAAGTGATTTTAAATTATTTATTTCATTCACGGATGAAAGATCTTCTAGAAAATGAAATTGTAGATGCCACTAAACTATCACAAGGATTGAGACCTATGTGATTAAGACAGATTTTGATACAATATTGCAACAGAACAAGAAAAAACTATCTGCATACATTCGAAATAAGACAAACATATTTGGCTTAAGATCAACATAGAATAACCTAAGTTTGACTAAATTTATCAATAGGGAAATTTTCTATAACAATCTCGAGAGATTTTCAATGGTTGTTCACTCGCAACCACCTTGAGATGATCAAACTTAATACAAAAGAGATAACAAGGTTTCTCGATAGCTTCTCAAAATACGAGCTTTGTCAAATTTTCCTCTTGGGAATTTTCTTTCACCTCTAACCCTCCAACCTCCAACATGATAAATTTCTGTCATTTATAACATTTACAATGAGCTCCTTTTTCCCCAAAAGATAAAAACATTTAATGTACTGGTGCTTTCCATGATCTCGATCGCGATTCCCCAGAATCGAGATATGTAAAAAGTTGTCAGTGCTCATGGGACAGATGTCTTTGAAAATATCAGCATTCAACTCCTACTTCTAGAGATCACTCTTTCTTCAACTCGCCAACCACTTCCATCCCTAATCACAAATTTTGTTCCTTCTTGTCGGAGAAGAAAAACAGAAAATCATATCGAGCTCAAGATTCAAACCATTTTAATGGCGAAAGACGTCTCAAGATTTTCCCACCAAACTCAGATATCAACATTAACTCTCCCCTCTATTTGGCATGTAGGAAATACCAATAAATCATGAAGACTCACACTTTCGGTGTGTTTCACTAAAATGGGGTGAAATAATATTCAAACGCTCAACTGCCATTGATCTTTACTTTGAATTTGGGCCATCCACATGGAAGATTCATTTTAAAACGGTCATGAGGTTCTTTTTTGACTTTTTACAACTTTTGGAATAATGTAAAATTTTCACATTTTTCTTTGTGCCTCTCGCCCTTGAGAAATGAGCCTAACACGTGTCCTAATGTGGGTCCCAGTAGAACCAAGCTTCATTTTTAATTTTAACTCTTTTCTCCTAAAAGGAAAATTTTCTAAATTTCCTCCAAGGGTCCACCCTCCGTCGTTGATTGGAGCAAGCTTTGACCTTTCCTCTATCAGGCTTGTGGGCCATTTTGATGTTTTAATATTTTGAATATCAAGGGGAAAAAATGCAAGTTACCCCCGATGGTCCGCCTCCCTGCCCTTTTGACTTGAAACAAACTTTGATTGATCCTTTGTTGGGCTTGCGGGCCATTTTTTTGATATTTTAACCCTTTTGAGAAAAAGAGGCAAAAAAATCTAAGTTTCCCCGATGGTCTCGCTTCCCGCCCTTTCTAACTTTTCAAACTGCCACGTGTCACAATGGCGCATCTTGAGATGGTCCCCAAAATTTAAGATTGTGAATGAGCGTAGGCTCACCATGTGTCCTAGCCTGGTAAAATTTGTTTGAAGGATTGAAGCTCAGTGGAAGGCACCATGTGTCGAGTCTGCATGCAATTCCTTTTGGCCATTTTAGGTATGTGTATTTTTCAATTGTTCCCTATGGTGCTCTTGTGCCATTCATATTTTGTGAAGTACAAAACAATAACTAGATGTAGAATCTAATAAATGTGTTCATGGAAATAATAGACTCCTCTCCTATGAAGTTTGCTTTGTAAATGAACCAACCTTATGTGCCTTACAATGGAGTTAGATTGGTGTAAATGTAACTTTATATGCCTTTGATGGATGTAACCTAGATGTGTGATAGTAAGTGCTTGGTGCTCCGTACCTCCTTATGGTCTCATAACTTTATATTTAGATGGCTCTCTTGTTCCAATTTCGTAATTAACCAAGAAAAGGCTAACCACTAAAAAGATAGAAATCTCAAATGGCTATAAAATACTTAAAAGATGAAAGTAAATTGTAAAGAGGATCACAGTGCCTAGAATGGTACCAGGGTGCTTGAGGCGCCCTAGTAAGAAGTAGAAACAAACAGAATTAAAAAACCAACTTGGTGAGTGTAGGTGTAAGATAGAAAATAAGACAACAAACAATATAAAAATGGCCAAAAACATGGGTTAATTATTACTCTTTTTGCAAGAACCATATGAATAGTAGTATGATATTAAGAATAAATATTGACTCATAGTGCGTGATTTAGTGACTATATCCAAATATCTCATAATTTATTAATTTCATATATGAAATCCTAATGACTCAAGCTACAAATAATATGTCATTGTTTAAGATAACACAAGATAAATTCTAAATATATTCCTCTAATTTGTTAAATGATATAAAATATTGTAATTCTAAGTTATTAAATCCTAACGAATGTAAACTCCAATTAATGTGTTGTGGCATAACCTAGCCTCCATTAATCTCAAAATGTCTTAATTTTATTTTATTGAATCTTAACAAAATATATGCTCCAAATATTATGTAGTGGCATAACCTAATGGGCATTGATCTAAAAATATCTTAATTTAAAATCACACAATAAATTCAACTAATTTTTACAGGTATCGATTGTTATATAGATATTCAAAGTTAATGTCAATGATTATATTAGAGGTTGTTAAGATCAAATATATTACTTTAATTTGTTAAAACCTCATGAATTATAAGATTACAATATAATGTGTTGGGTTATGTTGACACATAACCTTTTTTTGGTGCATGACATGAGGATATGACATGTATGGATTTTATGGGAATTTATGACATTGATAGATGTGTTCGTGTGATGGATGGGATCGATTAATGACTATACACACACACAAGATAATATTATTAATAAGGATAACTTTCACTTAGAAATCTTTGAGATATGTTTGGAAGATTCAAATGAAGATGCTCAACATCTCTATTTTATCATTATCTACATTGGGTATTTAGAAATCTATGTCATTATTTTCCTGTTCACTATAGGTGGCCCTATAATAGGAATTGAGGTTTCTTCCTATGTAGATTTTAACGCCAAACTAAAAGTTTAAATTTTTTTACAATATGGTAGTGTTACATCGTTTAAAGAAATACTACTTGGTCACTTTGTTTGAGTGACCAACAAAGCAGTGCTTGAAACTTGGAAGAAAAGAAGAGTCAAAGTGGGTAAGAAAAATTTCTTATTTCAAAAATTTCCATTATGGTCATGATGGGGATCCTGTGGAGGAAGACATTTATTTTAAATGCTTGTTTCAAGTGGAGATGGATGAGTTCATGTTCCCTATTCAAAATCTTAAAAATTATCACTCGGCATATGAATGGGACTTGTTTCCACAACCATGGGATAGGGTTGCTGAATAATTGATGAGGTACTTCACGGTGGAGGATGCTACAAATTTATCTATGGAACTCAAATTTTTCTTCTTTTGCATCTTCGGTATCATTGTAAGGTAAACTTTAGATTTTTTTGTTTCAATCACCCGACTAGTACCTTTGAATTTCTAGAGAAGAGGAAATTCGTTTCCTCGACCAAGGAATTTTCTATTTTCTCTTTAAAATGGAATCTTCACAAAAACAAATCTCGTTGTAGACACTAAGTCATGCCCTTTCGGTAATTATTTAGTCATAATTACATACTACTATTTGTATGACTCCTAAGTAATAAAAGTAATAATTAAACCATGTCCTTGGACACCTTTCTTTGCTTTTCGGTTGCAAATTTTGGTCTTGTATACCCTCTTTCTCGTTTTGACATCCAACCCTTCGGTTTCTCTTATTTTGAACACCAACTCCTAGCCTAGATGCCATCTCTAGGAACCCCCATCCCATATGGGAACTCCCGACGTCTTTGTACTTTACTCACCACTTTCAAGTCATTTCTATCCATTTGAAAACTATTTATTTTTTACTAGTTAGGCTTTTTGTTGTTAATTACAAAATTTAAGCAAGGAATCATATAAATAAAATTTATGTGATCATAATAAATGATGAAGTACTAATAATTATCTATCACCACCTAAGGTTGAATCTAAATTCTATTCAAAGATTTTTCAAGCATTCATCCTAAAATCAATCACAAAGTACAAAATGGGGCCGGTTTTCGACATCACACTTCATAGGAGGGAAATTCATTTTATTCCACATAGACATTTACTACATTTTCTTACATATAGCTATGTGATCGCTTATCAAGTGTGAAACTCATAAGAGCCACCTAGGGAATGAAATGTAGTATGAAACTCATTCGTAAGTTCACTATTGTGATAGATGAGTAAAATACAACCCCTTATTCTACATATTTTATTTTGGGGATTTTATGTATATTTAAGGGTTACGAAGGTTCATACTTCCTTGCAATTTTCTAGTGAGCTTGACGATATTTGTTTGAATCCATAGTGACAAAAGAAAAATTAATTTTGAACAATTTCTGCTCTGAAAAGTGGGGTTTCTACCTTTTCACATACTCAGTGTCAATTCTATTTTGTAGCACCCGTGGGTGCCCTTTCCCCTTTACTGGGAACCCCTTTCCATTTTAATCCTCAAGTTCTACATTTTTATTGGCCTTTGTGTGACACTTATGCCTCACTATTCACCTATTCAACACTTTAGTACAATTCAAAATTTATTGGGAATCAACTAAGTACCTATTTATCCTACTTGAAATTAGGGTTTCATAAGTTGTTCCTTAGTTGTTTGGGTGTTTATTACTCTAATTAATTATTATAAATTTACTACTACTATACCATTTATATTAGGATTCATAATTTACATTTTAGCTTAATCACTAACGCTTCCCCTCTAAGATAGGAAAGAAACATCGTATCCCCTTGCTCCTCCACAAACTAGATCCTTTTATCCCCACTTTGTTTACACTCGGATCTTCTTTTCATGATCATCACCACTTTCATCTCACTTCTAAATACAATTCAAACATTATCTATATGGGGGTTTTACTTTAACTATTCAGCTCATGAACCATAGTTGTATAGCTCTGCAACAAGTAAGCAATTGTTTAAGAAAGGAAATATTTATAGAAGAAGGAAATAATAAAACACAAGGGAAGAAATAGGAAGATGTGCAACCCAATCAATAGATAACAGAGTTGATTGCATGCACATAGAAGAAACCAATAGATATCAACACACAGAAAATTATAAGCAAAGGCAACTCCAGATCTAGATCTAAAATAACACAAAGTTTATTAGAAGATCTAAGATAGAAAGCTAGAAACAAAATGCACCGTGACACAAAGTTCTCCGAAAATCTACTCCTTTATATTCCTTTGCTTCAAGTGGCTATCAGGGGTTTTAACACAAAGTCTGGAACACAAGAATGTTGCTTACAAATTTTGATCATTAACCCAAAGGTTCTTCTTCTACTTATAGAATGTAGAAGGGAAAGTACAAATGGGAAACTCAACTGAACTGAAACATAAACAAAAGGTAAAGATAACATCTGGCAAATCATCCTCCTCTAATTCTCTTCAAGTGACACAACTGTCACTTAACTAATAGAATTATTCCACATAACTTAAAGTAATGGTTTCAAAACCAATAACTTTAAAGTTTTACAATTTCATCCAGAACATGGAAAATAGAAGAAGAAAAAGTAGAAGGAGAAAGACATGCCAACTGTAACATCTATATCTTCTTTTTGTTCTGATACTGAATATACTTGTCGAACATGTAATTCAACATCTTCCCATCTGTCTTAGCCACAACTTCCTTTTCTGTCCTAAACTGTACAGCAATCCTTCGTTCAACACCCTGATACATGCTTCTACCTCCTCCAAGCTAGGCCCAAACTTCTCAATATCCGATACGCAAGCCACCACCAGTTGCTGATGGAATTCATCGTGAAAGGCTTAATGGCTCCATCAATTCTCCCTTGCACCATCAGAAGAGACCCTTCCAGGGAATTAGGCACTCTGCTAGGAATGATCCGTGTGTATGAAGTAACATTTCCGACCACTTCCTCATGAGTGAAAGCAATGATATTGTCTGGTAAAGATGATGCCATACTCTCAAGTGCCTACATCCTCTTCAACATAATTCTACAGATCTCCAAATGGAAAGATACTTGCAAACTCCAGTTGCTTCCCCTTCTCAACTGATCCATCAGTACAATCTATTCCATAATCAACACTTCTCTCGGTAGCTTATTGATTTCAGCCAAAGTACTCAGGTTACTCTCAACAACTGTGTTCATATCTACCATGCTTGTCATCAGTTGCTTCAGCTGATCTGTTGCATCTTTCATAACCTTTAGGCGGGTTGGCACCTCTCTCGAGTTGTACAGAAGCTTGACGAATAATCAAACTTTTCCATTCATCGATAGCTTTAACCTGGTTTTGCATCTTCCATTTCCTACATCAGATGATCACTCACCTGCTTCTGTGCTGAAATGGGCTGAGTGGAAGATTTAGCAACCTTGGCAATGATCTCACACAACTGAGATACCTACTTCTGAAGTTCAATTTTCTCCACCTTTTCTCTGCCAAGCCTAAGGAATAGAGCATCTATCAATGTCTGTGTATCCTGCTTCAATCCTTCTATGGTGGCTTGACCTATGGGTACTCTGGTCACTATTATGTCTTCTACCATGAGCTCATCTTCTTTCTTCCCTTCTTCCATAGAACTTGACATCTCAGAAAACTTTTTCCGACTCCTCAATGATCAACCTTGAAGTTACCTTAGCAACTTTAGGTTTTCTATCTTTTCCACTTAGACTTCAGGAGTAGCTACAAGTCATGTTCCTCCAAGTTGATTTCCTCTCTAGCCTCTGGAACCAACTGCAAAGTCAACCATTCTGAGAAATTACTTCTCAGAGAATGAGAAGTTTCTGAGTGTACCACTATCTCTGCTGCTCTGATTCCTCTCCATCTGAAACCACTACAGTGTTGTGGCTGCCATCCTCTGAATCATCCAAAGACAAAGCTCTTTCAAACTCTACCATCTACAACTTCAACGTTTCTCTAGAATAGGCACTTTGAATGGAGTGGTTGAGAGAGAAGATGAATGTTTCCAGATTCAATGGAGGAATGGCAGTGTCCTACTAAGGTGCAATAGTCGGTGAAGTACTTGATGCTGGAGAAGTCGAACTAACATCATAGCCATGGAAAGTGATCTTCTCCTTTGAATGAGACCTTCTGTGCACTTTCATCTTCTCGGGCCTTCTGCTTCTTTCTCCTCCATGCTTCCTCTTGAGGGAATCTCCTATGCCGAAGTTTCCCATGATTTGATTCATCAATGCTTCATCAAGGCAATATCCCTTCATCAGCAACCAATTTGAAGTGTTCACCAGAACAACGGCAGACCTTTCCTCAATCATATGGCAGCCCCCTACGTTCTCCTAAAGTACAACTCTATCTCCTCCCATTTGATGGTATGTGTCAAGTAACACAGCCCATCATCTTTAAGATCCGTAGGTATCCATGCTAATCCAAAGTCAACACTTGTCATGTTGATAGCCTACTGCTGAAATCTTTCTTTCTAACCTCGTACTCACTTTTGCACTTCATCCAGAAATCTTCTAATGAAGGCACATGTGCGTACTCTGGGATCATCTTCCTGGCTACTCCAAATGGATCAAATTTTAGCCATGTTGGGAAGAACTCTTGCTCATACTCAGAGAACATTTCCGCTTCCACTCCTCGAGCTTTATGAATGCTCTGGCAGCTATAATGGCCCACAGTGATCGGGAAGAAGCCCGTAGACTTGTGTCATTTCGACTGAAGGTCATGCATCTCCACAAGTTGTCTACTCAGCTCCATGGTGACCAATCTATCATTCGGATATCTGGGAAACTTAACTGGTTCTCCAAAAATCCGTGACCCTGAGGTATGTGAAATCCACAAACTGAATGAAGAGACTACCAATTCTGGACACAACTTCCCACGCTTCCTTACTCACCCTGTTGGCCTTTAGATCCCTATCCAGCCTGCAAATGAATTCAGAAAGAATCCATCATTGACCACTTTGAAATATTTCTTGCATGTAGGTATAAGTAAGTTGTGGGTAGCACTCGAAAATAGGGTCCTTGGAAAGAACACCACATCTATCCAACTTGGAGAAGATGCCTTGTGAAGCTGTTGCATATACCAAATAGGAAGTCATTTTGAAGCTGAAAGTATGCCTCACATTCCGAGTTGCTCACCAATGTTCTCGCTAATGATTTCCGACCAATTGATTATTGAATCTGCTTTGTTGATTTCAATGGTCCTGATGAAAGCATACATCCATGTGTGGAAGGTGTGAGCGTTTGCTTCGCCATTTATCCTGCATAACAATTTGGCAATATCATCCACCTCTTGTACTAGATTGGACCGCGAAGAGTTCTTGGGAACTTGGAAGGAGATCTAGGATTCTTCATGTATCTGTTGTTCATTATGTTCATGCAATCAACTCTATGCTTCTCCCACCTACTACCGACATCCTGTATGCTAATAGAAGTCACCACCTTTCATGTGGAATCTTCAAACAATAATTGATGAACTGTGCATCCAACCAGATTATTGTTTTCCCCGTAGCATCTCAAACTGATCTAGATGATGGATGGTAAGACCTAGCACACTCCATAATGAACTCTGGCAACTGGTTGTGTATGGAAACACTTGCAGCTCGAATAATTCCACTACTTTTGACTGCACGCATGAGGGAAGTCTTTCCTTCTCTGATCTTTCAATCAATTCGGAAAGAGGTTCCAGACCTAGATCTTGTGTCTCCAATGTCTACAAATTTAGAAGTGATGCATGACTCTATTGTGCTCTCTTTTTCATCCCTCTTTTCCATGGTTGTATCTATCTTTGTTTGAACAATTCTTTTTCTCTTTATTCGATGCAAATTCTTCACAACCGGTGCAGATCTGATAATTCTTCAGATTCGGAGGATATGTTCAATGTATTGGACATTGATTTAAGCTCCCTTTCTCTTATAAAAGCACCTATAATGAATTCCTGTAATTAATTCAAACAAAGATGGCAACCGGAACATGAACAATGGATTTTAATCATAAAAATCTGCATAATTCAAGCCTTATTGCCCCAAAATTTGATGTTTTATTTGCATGCAAAGCAAGCATGAATTTTACCAACTTCACCTGAGCACCTATATCACTTATGCAGACAATTATCTAGACACAAATCAACCTCCTTCAACCTATGCGCCAAAATTGGAAGCTTCCAACATTAATTACACCTTCTTATGAGCAAAATTCCTCTCCAAATGGGGCACTTTTTGTCTGGGCTGCACTTCTCTGCTTTTGAATTAATTAATTCATCCTTATGGCAGCCCCTACTTATATAATCCTCATAATTCTATAATTAATTAATGTCTTTCCTATTCCTGGCAATTAATTAATTATTTAATAAGCTTTACTCTTCAAATGGGGTGCCTATTTTGTGCATGCTCATGGCTGCCATTAAATAAATTAAATTTATTTAATTTTAGACTTCTGCTTCCAGTTAACTCAAGCCTCACAGTATGCTTTGACCTTAGCCACTAAAAATAGGAATTAATTAAATCAATTAATACTTAAAAAAGTATTATTTCTCTCCCAAATGGGGCACACTTTTTGACATGAAGGGGCTGCATTAAATAAATAATATTTATTTAATTTTAGAATGTCTAATTCCAACTTCCTTTATCCACTTTCCCTTTGTTGACTTTTCCACAAACCTGGGCACCAAAATTGGAGAAGAATTTAATTAATTTAATGCATTTAAGGCTGCCTTTCTTTCCCTAAAGGGGTCACACTTTTTGGCATATGAGGGATTTCTATTTTTAAAAGTCAATTGACAATGGGATTATTTACCTTGCAAGGCAGCTCCAAAAATCCCATGATTCACTTAAGTTGTTTGACTTTCATAATGGGATTATTTACCCTGCAAGGTAGGTAATAAAATCCCATTAATGCCTTAAGTGATTTTTCTTTTATTTCACAATGGAATTTTTACCCTGCAAGGCAGGTAAGAAATTCCCGCCTGCTTGCTGCCTCTAATTTTCCCATTGTGACTTAAGTGGCGTTGCTTCCATGGGAAAAAGTACCTGCTAGGTAGGTACAAAATTCCCACCTACCTACTTGCTTCCAAAAATCCCATGATTCACTTCAAACCCTCTTTTTCCAAAAATGTGGCCAGCCCAGAAGAAGCTTTTTGGTGCACGACTTCATCTTTTCGAGAGAACCAGACCTCCGATGGTGAATTCCTTTTGGCACAACATGCATAGGTGATCTCTAGATACTCCAGGCCAAGAATCAAGCCAAACCGGCAAAAGGAATTGATCCAGAGAAATTTCACAAAAAATGAAACAGGAAAACACAAAAACACAAAATGTTGCTAGAAGTCACAAATAAAGCCCAAGATTCATTCCTGGTTAAAACCCTACTGGTATATGGGAATAATGATATGTATGATCACAACAGGTTAAACCGAGAGCACAAATTGCCTCAAACGGGGCTCAAAATAATTAAATACAAATTTCCCGCAGGCAAACCCCAACGACAGAATAAAACAATTTTGGGCATCTAGGTATTTGTCGAAAATGGCTTATATGGCTCCTTGGGAATATCTTGACACATTACAGAAATTTTTGGCAATAAAAACACAAAACGACCCATTATTTTAAAAGTACAATTTTTTTAAATAGGGTAGTCCTAGATTTCAGGGTGAAATCTGGGACACCAGTCGGCTCCATCTGTGGACATCTTTTCCTCTGTCAAATGACAAGGGAAAAGATGAGATCCCAACATCTCTAGTTTCATATCTTGTCTTTTGGGCATGGGGTCGGAAAAAAAAAAAACACAACACAAAAACAAAAAAAGGAAAAAAAAACAAATTTTTATTTATATACATACAGGTTTTACCCTTGCTTTTCATGTCCGGAACAACTTCAAGTGTTTCCCATTGAAAGGAAACAACAATTCAACTCCATCCTGATGAGAAAGAATGAAGCTATCTACTCGGTGATCTTTTTAATCACAAAAGGCCCTTTCCATAGTGAATCAAATTTCCCATGCATGCCTTTTGTTTCTCTTCTTTTGTCCCATAAAAGGACCCAGTCATTGACTTCAAACTTTCTTTCCCTAGCCTTTTTGTCGAAGATGACTTTCACCTTCCTTTGATGCTCTGTCAATCTATCTGCAACTTGAGTCTGTACCTCCCACAATTCAGTCAGGTACATTATCCTTTTATCAATAGCATCATTGAATGTAGAATCCTCCAGGGCTCTAGAAAGTTGTAGGGCAGGTAGTTCCAAGGTAAGAGGCAGCTCTGTGTCTCTTCCATATAATAGCTGAAAAGGGGACATGCCTATAGCCCTCTTTGGTGTAATTCTATCGGCCCATAATGCATCAAACAACTTCTTATGCCAAGTTCTTTGATTCTCCGTTACTAGCTTTCACACGATAGTCACCAAATTTTTGTTACTTGATTCAGCTTGGCCATTCCCTTGTGGATAGTAGTTGGAGGAATGTACCAGCTGGATCCCATGAGTGTAGCAAAAATCAACCAGCTCCTCAGAAGATAGATTTGGAGCATTGTTGTCTGCTACTATTTTATTGGGCACACCAAACCTAACAACAATATTTTCTTTTATAAAATTACACACCTCGCGGAAGTGGCGTTCTTCACAGGAATGGCTTCTACCCACTTACTGAAATAATCAGTAGCTATCAGAATATAGTGATGGTGACACTGGAGGCTAGGGTTGAGCATACCAATAAAATCCATTCCCCATTGTTGGAAGGGTTCTTCAATTACAATTGGTTTTAAAGGTAATGCGGGTAATTTTACATGCCCAACAAAGTGTTGGCATGCTTGGCACTTAGATACCCACTCTGCAGTATCTTGAAAAAGTGTGGGCTAGTAATACCTTGCTCGAGGATCTTGTGAGTAGTGACTCGGGATGAGAAATGACCACCGCAAGCCATGTCATGAAATTGTTTTAAGAGCTGATCCTGCTGAGCTTTATCTACGCATCGAGAAATACGCCATCAATCCCTCTTTTGTATAAACCATTATCCCAAAGAACAAAGTCTTTGGACTTTAGTTTAATAGTACATTTCTCTTTTCAAGAAAGTTGATCCGGGCATTCTCCATAAGTCAGAAAATAGGCAATGTTACTGTACCACTCTTCCACCAGATCTATAAAAAGTACCATAGGAAAATCTTCATCTACCTCTTCTTGATCTACCTCACATGTTTTTTTTCATCTCCGTCATCAATTCACACAGACCTCTTCCTCAAACCAGCTTTGTAGGTTTGATATCCAGGTCATATTCTTGAACTTTCATCACCCATGTGCCTCTTAACAACCCTAACTCTTGTTGGGTGAGGATAGATTTCACTACAGTATCTGGAACCAAGACCACAGTGTGTGAGGAAAGAATATAGTACCTGAATGCTTTACATGCCTTCACCACTGCATATGCATGTTTTTCCATTGGAGTATATTTCAACTCATAAGCTTTGAGAGGCATGCTCATGAAAGCAATCGGAGCTTCTATATCCTCCTGATTCTTCTGCATCAAGATTGCTTGACATGGTGTGTTCGGAGGAATAACAATAAAGAATAAATTCTTTACTAAAGTCAGGTGAAACCAAGACTGGGGCTTTTGACAGGGCCTCCTTAATCTTCTCAAAAGCTTCCTTCCCTTCACTGCTCCATTTGAAATCTTGTGTCTTCTTCATCATATTTGAGATATGACGGGTTAGCTCAGCAAAGTCAGGGATGAATCTCCTGAGAAAATTAACTTTACCAAAGAAAGAGTGAACTCCTTTTTTGGATGTTGGTAATGGAAAAGTCTGAATGGATTTGACACATTCTGATCTATCTTGGTTCCTTCCTTGGAGACAATGTGTCCTAGTAGCTTTCCTTCTGTTACAACAAAGATAGATTTCTTAGGGTTCAAAGAAATACCATGTTTGTGGCATTGTATGAAAACCTCTTCCAGATTTGAAATGTGCATGTGCTTCTATTCTTGGAAAAGACTATCAGATCATCAAGGTACACCACTATGCTTATATCCTTGAGATGAGAAAAAGCTAAATCCATAGCTCTTTGAAATGTAGCTCCAGCATTGATCAAACCAAAAGGCATTTTCTGATAAGCAAAAGTTCCCCAAGGTGTAATGAATGTTTTTATATTGATCTTCTTCAGCCACCTTGACTTGATTGTAGCCTGAGAAACCATCAAGCATGGAAAGCATCTCAGATCCAGTGACCACCTGCAGAGTGTGATCCATGATGGGGATGGGGTAGTTATCTTTCAATGAGGCTTGATTGAGGTTGTGAAAATCTACGCACAACCTAATCTCGCCACTCTTCTTTCTCACAGGAACTATGTTGGCTAACCATTCGAGTGATGTATGGGATAAATTATCTTTGCATCTAACAACTTCTAGATTTCTACAAAGATAGTTCCGAAATAGTAGGGTTATGCCACTTGCTTTCTACTTGAAAGGATTTTGTTCTAGTTTTAATGGGATGTAATGTTGAACTTCTGCAGGCTGATATGTTTTTAGATCCTGGTAAGACCAAGCAAAAACATCCATGTATTTCTTAAGAAGCTTTGTAAAAGCTTCTCTTTCTGCCTCTGAACAACACTTTCCCAGATTTACTAATTTGGGGTCATTGCTTGCTCCCAAATTTAGTAACTGTGTATCGGAGGAAGAACCTTCCCCACTTTCTTCATTCTTTTTAAGCATCTGATCATGCTTGTCAAACATTTCCTCAAGAGATACCAAGCCTTTAGGAATTTTATTTCCCTTTAGCTGGATAATCTCCTGACTTCCTGAGACATCTACATCCATTTCTCCCATAGTAGTTTGTCTCGGAGGTGAATTGCTTCCCTCATAGTAGATCTCTTCGAAGTTGTCCTTTTGTTGGAGAAATGCAGCAATCTACTTGTCATCATTAAAAACTTGCCATTGTTGGACATTGTCAGGAACTTTTGGGGAAAACCATCTCAACTTTGTAATCCCCCTGTCTGAAAAAATGGGGAGGCTGATCTGGATTTAACAAAGCTGCAGTCACTGCAAGTGAATCAGCTCTAGAATTTTGTTCTCTCGGAATGTAAGATACCGAGAAAGCTGAAAAATCTAGGATAACAGAGTAGACTCGATCTCTATAATGCCAAAGTTTGTCCTTTTTTACTTGATAGAGACCTCTTATCTACTTAACAATCAGCTCAACATCTCCCTTTGCATGTAAGAGCTTGATTCCCATTGTTCTTTCCTGCTCCATACCTAACAACAGTGCTTCATACTCTATATGTTGTTAGTATTTTCGAACATCAATTTGAAGGAATGTGCATGCACCTTTCCCTCAGGAGAGATAAGAACAACGCCACACTGGATCCAAATGAACAACAACTGCCATCAAATTCCAGAGACCAAACCTTGTTGTCAAGTTGATGTGGTTCTTGAATCACAGGTTGAATTTCTTCTTTATCCATTTCTAGATAATAGACTCATGATCAGATTCTTGAAACAAGATCTGAGATCTAGGATCCTCAGACTTTGATACTGTGTACTTGGATTTCTTCTCAGGTTCTAACTTCTGATTAACTCCTTTGATTGGTATGTGCACAAGACCAATCCATCTTGACTTCTCCACCTAGCTCTTTACAAAAATTTCTACTCAACAACATGCCATAAGACACTGGGATGTCTGCTACAAGGATAGTCATTTTCAATCTTTTTTCTGGAAAGAAGCCAGTACTTGCCTGTGCATCTTTGATTTTCCCAACAAGAGGAACTTTCCTTTCCATTGAATAACATCTTCCGATGGTTTTTGTCAATGTGAGACCCAAGGCATCAACAACTTTGGCAGGCATGACGTTGTCAGAAGCTCCAGAGTCCAAAATGCAATTGCTCAATTTGTATCCATTGATAAGCAATGATACATAAATGGCTCGATCCTTTCCGATGTAGCAGGAGAAGAAGTAGAGGAGAAGAACTTGCAGCCACATTATTTGAAGGAGGAGTAATCTTTGGACTTGACAAGATACCCCGTGAAGTATTATTTGTTGGAGGGTTGGGACCATTACTTTGCACATACTTGACCAATCTATTTAGTTGATCAGGAAATGCCCTCAAATACTCAACTTCTAACATTTGGACCTTGGTCTTCTTAATGTGATCGATGATGTCAAAATCTTGACTTGCTTCAGCTGGATGTGCGTTGGCCTCTCTACGAATTGAAAGAATTTGCATATTTATCTTTGGGAGCTAATGAAGAAGGAAGAGGGCTGCCTCTTTTCAAGATAGTAACATCCGGCCTAGGATCTTCTCTTTCTCTTCTTTGGCCACTTGTGGATGCTTCAACATTTTGGCATGTCTGGGACCTTGTGAACACCACAAATGTGTGACCATCAGAATCTTCAAAAGATTCATAATAGCCATCATCAGATTCGTAGTCCAGGTAACCAATATTGGAGTCACAGCAATGGGATCTACAAAGTCTTCATCATCAAATGATTCATCAATGCCTAGATCTTCTTCATTAGTTTCCAAGTTATTCCTTGGAGCAAGCTTCAATTTCCAACCATTGGTGCAGTAAAGCAAGTCTATTTCATTTTGATTTTGACCATTAAAGGTCCGAGTAGGAGCTATTCTTGAAGGGGTCACATTTCCTACTTGAGAGATCTACTTCTTGATTTGCAGCATATCATTAGCCAATCTTTGTAACAAAGGATCTGAAGTACTTGAAGAAGCTCCATCACCTTTGTGAGATGGTTGTTTGAGTTTTCCAGCCATGATCAAGTCATCTTCAACTTCCACGGCAGCATTTTGTGCTTCAAGTAGATTCACGGTCTCTTGCCCTTCTCAGCTGATATCCAACTTCGGAAATAGAGCGTTTATAAAAATGTCTTTTGATTTTCATCACTCAATGCGGAAGAAGTGGGGATTTTATATAAAATCCTCTAGAACCTTGCAATAAAGTCCCACATGTTCTCACTTGGCTCTTTCTTCAACTGCATCAGTTGAGTGATCAACGTGCTAGCATCTTTTGTAGGCTTGAATCTTTTCAGAAATTGCTCATGCATAGTCACCCAGTTGGTTATGGTGCCAGGAGCTAGCCGATAGAACCATTCACCAGCCAAGTCATGTAGAGTCTCAATGAAGAGTCTGACCGAGACATCTTCATGCTCCACTGCAAGCACACCACAAGATATGAAGAAATGCTTTGCCAAATGATCATCCGGGTTTTGCTTTCCATCTCCAAAGAATTTTGGAAAATTCTTTCTGGATCCTTTGGGCTAGATCGTGCATAGGTGGAGTCAAGTTCAGTGGCCCAAAAGCTGCTCCCCATGGGACAGGTACTATCTGTTCTGATTTTGATTCTAGTTCTGCATGATGAGTGGGGCACGTCTTCTCCTTGTGTAGACTTGGTGAATAATTCCAGCCACCGGATTATGTTGAAGATGATCCGGATCTGGATGAGTGTGCACTCTCCTTCCTGGTGAGAGACTAGATCTTATGGCTTCTAACTTGAGGAGGATGATTGAAATTGAATTGCTCCTATAGTATGAAGAAATGATCAGTCCTTCCTTGTGCCTTCACAGATCGGGTGAATGGACGTTCAGCCAGGTTGAGATTTGTATGGAAAACACTCTGATCTTCAAGAGATAAGCTTTGATCTGCAAAGATAGTTGTTCCCAAATGAGTCACCAAAAACTATTGGCTAGATTTTCTGCATAGCTGAAAACCTAGGCAGTCATGAGATAAATCTCCCTCATTTACCGGTGAGGCTCCCATGTGTCAGATTTGTCAATTAAAATATGCTAGTATCTATATGGGGTTTTACTTTAACTATTCAGCTCATGAACCATAGTTGTATAGCTCTGCAGCAAGTAAGCAACTTGTTTAAGAAAGGAAATATTTATAGAAGAAGGAAATAATAAAACACAGGGAAGAAATGGGGAAGATGTGCAACCCAATCAATAGATAACAGAGTTGATTGCATGCACATAGAAGAAACCAATAGATATCAACACACAAAATTATAAGCAAAGGCAACTCTCAGATCTAGATCTAAAATAACACAAAGTTTATTAGAAGATCTAAGATAGAAAGCTAGAAACAAAATGCACCATGACACAAAGTTCTCTGAAATCTGCTCCTTTATATTCCTTTGCTTCAAGTGGCTATCAGGGGTTTCAGCACAAAGTCTGGAACACAAGAATGTTGCTTACAAATTCTTGATCATTAACCCGAAGGTTCTTCTTCTACTTATAGAATGTAGAAGGGAAAGTACAAATGGGAAACTCAACTGAACTGAAACATAAACAAAAGGTAAAGATAACATCTGGCAATCATCCTCCTCTAATTCCTCTTTAAGTGACACAACTATCACTTAACTAATAGAATTGTTCCACATAACTTAAAGTAATGGTTTCAAAACCAATAACTTTAAAGTTTTACAATTTCATCCGGAACGTGGAAAATAGAAGAAGAAAAAGTAGAAGAAGAAAAGACACGCCAGCTGTAACATCTATATCTTCTTTTTGTTCTGATATTGAATATACTTGTCGAACATGTAATTCAACATCTTCCCATCTGTCTTAGCCACAACTTCCTTTTCTGTCCTGAACTGCAGCAATCCTTCATTCAACACCCTGATACATGCTTCTACCTCCTCCAAGCTAGGCCCAAACTTCTCAATATCCGACTGCAGTGCCACCAGTCTGCTGATGGAATTCATCGTGAAAGGCTTAATGGCTCCATCAATTCTCCCTTGCACCATCAGAAGAGACCCTTCCAGGGAATTAGGCACTCTGCTAGGAATGATCCATGTGTATGAAGTAACATTTCCGACCACTTCCTCATGAGTGAAAGCAATGATATTGTCTGGTAAAGATGATGCCATACTCTCAAGTGCCTGCATCCTCTTCAACATAATTCTGCAGATCTCCAAATGGAAAGATACTGCAAACTCCAGCTTGCTTCCCCTTCTCAACTGATCCATCAGGTACAATCTGTTCCACAATCAACACTTCTCTCGACAGCTTATTGATTTCGGCCAAAGTACTCAGGTTACTCTCAACTATGTTCATATCTACCGTGCTTGTCATCAGTTGCTTCAGCTGATCTGCTGCATCTTTCATAACCTTTAGGTAGGTTGGCACCTCTCCGAGTTGTACAAAAGCTTGACGAATAATCAGACTTTTCCATTCATCGATAGCTTTTACCTGGTTGCTTGCATCTTCCATTTCCTGCATCAGATGATCACTCACCTACTTTTGTGCTGAAATGGGCTGAGTGGAAGATTTAGCAACCTTGGCAATGATCTCACACAACTGAGATACCTGCTTTTGAAGTTCAACTTTCTCCACCTTTTCTTTGTCAAGCCTAAGGAATAGAGCATCTATCAATGTCTATGTGTATCCTACTTCAATCCTTTTGTGGTGGCTTGACCTATGGGTACTCTGGTCACTGTTATGTCTTCTGCCATGAGCTCATCCTCTTTCTTCCCTTCTGCCGGAACTGACATCTCAACAAACTTCTGCCCTGACTCCTCGATGATCAACCTTGAAGTTACCTTAGCAACTTTAGGTTTTCTATCTTTCCCTTAGACTCAGGAGAGCAGCTGCAAGTCATGTTCCTCCAAGTTGATTTCTTCTCTAGCCTCTGGAACCAACTGCGAAGTCAACCATTCTGAGAAATTACTTCTCGAGAGAATGAGAAGTTGTTGAGTGTACCACTATCTCTCGCTCTGATTCCTCTCCATCTAAAACTACTACAGTGTTGTGGCTGCCATCCTCTGAATCATCCAAAGACAAAGCTCTTTCAAACTCTGTCCATCTGCAGCTTCAATGTTTCTTCAGGAATAGGTGCTGAATGGAGTGGCTGAGGAGAGAAGATGAATGTTGCCGGATTCAACGGAGGAATGGTAGTGTCTGTTGAGGTGCAACAGATCGGTGAAGTACTTGGATGTTGGAGAAGCCGGAACTAACATCATAGCCGTGAAAGTGATCTTCTCCTTTGAATGAGACCTTCTGTGCACTTTCATCTTCTCGGGCCTTCTGCTGCTTTCTCCTCCATGCTTCCTCTTGAGGGAATCTCCTATGCCGAAGTTTCCCGTGATTTGATTCATCAATGCTTCATCAAGGCAATATCCCTTCGTCAGCAACCAGTTTGAAGTGTTCACCAAAACAACGGCAGACCTTTCCTCAATCGTATGGCAGCCCCCTACATTCTCCTAAAGTACAACTCTATCTCCTCCCATTTGATGGTATGTGTCAAGTAACACAGGCCCATCATCTTTAAGATCCAGGTATCCATGCTAATCCAAAGTCCAACACTTGTCCGTGCTGATAGCTTTGCTGAAATCTTTCTTTCTAACCTCGTACTCACTTTTGCACTTCATCCAAAAATCTTCTAATGAAGGCACATGTGCGTACTCTTGGGAGATCATCTTCTTGGCTACTCCAAATGGATCAAAGTTCAGCCGTGCTGGGAAGAACTCTTGCTCGTACTCAGAGAACATCTCCGCTTCCACTCCTCGAGCTTTATGAATGCTCTAGCAGCTATAATGGCCCACAATGATCGAAGAAGCCCGTAGACTTGTGCCATTTCGACTGAAGGTCGTGCATCTCCACAAGTTGTCTTCTCAGCTCCATGGTGACCAATCTATCATTCGGATATCTGGGCAACTTAACTGGTTCTCTAGAAAAGCCGGTGACCCTGAGGTATGTGAAATCCACAAACTGAATGAAGAGACTACCAATTCTGGACACACTTCCCACGCTTCCTTGCTCACCCTGTTGGCCTTTAGATCCTCTGTCCAGCCTGCAAATGAATTCATAGAAGAATCCATCATTGACCACTTTGAAATCTTTCTTGCATGTAGGTACAATAAGTTGTGGGTAGCACTCGAAAATAGGGTCCTTGGAAAGAACACCACATCTATCCAGCTTGGAGAAGATGCCTTGTGAAGTTGCTGCGTATATACCAAATAGGAAGTCATTTTGAAGTTGAAAGTATGCCTCACGTTCCGGAGTTGCTCACCAATGTTGTCACTAATGATTTCCGACCAATTGATTATTGAATCTGCTTTGTTGATTTCAATGGTCCTGATGAAAGCATACATCCATGTGCGGAAGGTGTGAGCGTTTGCTTCACCATTTATCCTGCATAACAATTTGGCAATATCATCCACCTCTTGTACTAGATTGGACCACGAAGAGTTCTTGGGAACTTGGAAGGAGATCTGGGCTTCTTCATGTATCTTTTTATTCATTATGTTCACGCAGTCAACTCTATGCTTCTCCCACCTGCTTGCCGGCATCTTGTATGCTAATAGAAGTCACCACCTTTCGTGCCGGAATCTTCAAACAATAATTGATGAACTGTGCATCCAACCGGATTATTGTTTTCCCCGTAGCATCTCGAATGATCTGGATGATGGATGGTAAGACCTAGCACACTCCATAATGAACTCAAAATTTGGGTGTGTGTGGAAAATGTTGCATGCTCGAATAATTCCACTTTTTTTTTTTGACTTGCACGCATGAGGGAAGTCTTTCCTACTCTGGATCTTTCAATCAATTTGGAAAGAGGTTCCGACCTAGATCTGTGTCTCCAATGTCTACAAATTTAGAAGTGATGCATGACTCTGTTGTGCTCTCTTTTTCATCCCTCTTTGCCATGGTTGTATCTATCTTTATCTGAACAATTCTTTTTCTCTTTATTCGGCCGAAATTCTTCACAACCGGTGCAGATCTAGATAATTCTTCAGATTCGAAGGATATATTCAATGTATTGGACATTGATTTAAGCTCCTTTCTCTTATAAAAGCACCTATAATGAATTCCTGCAATTAATTCAGACAAAGATGGCAACCGAACATGAACAATGGATTTTAATCATAAAAATCTGCATAATTCAAGCTTGCTGCCCCAAAATTTGATGTTTTATTTGCATGCAAAGCAAGCATGAATTTTACCAACTTCACCTGAGCACCTGTATCACTTATGCAGACAATTATCCAGACACAAATCAACCTCCTTCAACCTAGGCGCCAAATTTGGAAGCTTCCAACATTAATTACACCTTCTTTTGAGCAAAAATTCCTCTTCAAATGGGGCACACTTTTTGTCTGGGCTGCACTTCTCTGCTTTTGAATTAATTAATTCATCCTTATGGCAGCCCCTACTTATATAATCCTCATAATTCTATAATTAATTAATGCCTTTCCTATTCCTGACAATTAATTAATTATTTAATAAGCTTTACTCTTCAAATGGGGCGCCTATTTTGTGCATGCTCATGGCTGCCATTAAATAAATTAAATTTATTTAATTTTAGACTTCTACTTCTAGTTAACTCAAGCCTCACAGTATGCTTTGACCTTAGCCACTGAAAATAGGAATTAATTAAATCAATTAATACTTTAAAAAGTATTATTTCTCTCCCAAATGGGGCACACTTTTTGACATGAAGGGCTGCATTAAATAAATAATATTTATTTAATTTTAGAACTTCTAATTCTGACTTCCTTTATCCACTTTCCCTTTGTTGACTTTTCCACAAGCCTGGTGCCAAAAAATTGGAGAAGAAATTAATTAATTTAATGCATTTAAAGGCTGCCTTCTTTCCCTAAAGGGGTCACACTTTTTGGCATGAGGAATTTCTATTTTTAAAAGTCAATTGACAATGGGATTATTTACCCTGCAAGGCAGCTCCGAAAATCCCATGATTCACTTAAGTTGTTTGACTTTCATAATGGGATTATTTACCTGCAAGGCAGGTAATAAAATCCCATCAATGCCTTAAGTGATTTTTCTTTTATTTCACAATGGGAATTTTTACCTGCAAGGCAGGTAAGAAATTCCCGCCTGCCTGCTTGCCTCTAATTTTCCCATTGTGACTTAAGTGGCGTTGCTTCCATGGGAAAAAGTACCCTGCTAGGTAGGTACAAAATTCCCACCTACCTGCTTGCTTCCAAAAATCCCATGATTCACTTCAAACCCTCTTTTTCCAAAAGGCTAGCCCAGAAGAAGCTTTTTGGTGCACGACTTCATCTTTTTCCTAGAGAACCAGACCTCCGATGGAAATTCCTTCTGGCACAACATGCATAGGTGATCTCCAGATACTCCAGCCAAGAATCAAGCCAAACCGGCAAAGGAATTGATCCAGAGAAATTTCACAGAAAACGAAACGGGAAAACACAAAAACACAAAACGTTGCCAGAAGTCACAAATAAAGCCCAGGATTCATTCTGGTTAAAACCCTACTGGTATATGGGAATAATGATATGTACGATCACAACAGGTTAAACCAGAGCACAAATTGCCTCAAACGGGGCTCAAAATAATTAAATACAAATTTCCCATAGCAGCAAACCCCAGCGACAGAATAAAACAATTTTGGGCATCTGGGTATTTGTCAAAAATGGCTTATATGGCTCCTTGGGAATATCTTGATTAAATAGGGTAGTCTTAGATTCGGGGTGAAATATGGGGACACAAAATATAGATGCATATGAAGGCTTCGGAGTGACCTCAATGACCATAATAGTGGACTTACTAATCGAGTGTTGCACTAAATCTAAGACCCAATGTAGTTTTAAGTATGTTTGTGTGTAATTATGCCCTATGTGTTCTTGTGTGTGTCGTATTTTCTACGAGTAGCAAGAAAAAAAATTAATGTAGAATGTAAGTAAATAGTTGATGGAATTGAATAAACTCCCCTCCTATAAAGTGTGATGTAGATGAACCAATCTTATGTCCCTTGTGATGGAGATAGATTTATGTAAATGGAATAATAAAATCATTTCATGGATATAACCTTAGGTGGAGATATTATTGCTTTGTGCTTTGTCCCTCATTATGCTCACATAACTTTATAATTATATGGTTCTCTTTCTTTAATTTTGTAATCAACCGCAAAAATGGTGACCACTAAAAATATAATAAGCTCAAACGACTAGAAATTTCCCAACAAATAATAAGTATGTGTAAAGAGGATCAAGATGCCTAGAGGGGACCAGGACCCCGAGTCCTGCTAGGGCATCCCAA
Source organism: Taxus wallichiana var. yunnanensis (assembly GCA_018340775.1). Lineage (NCBI taxonomy): Eukaryota > Viridiplantae > Streptophyta > Pinopsida > Cupressales > Taxaceae > Taxus > Taxus wallichiana. The sequence continues at coordinate 909,015,558 of CM031240.1, read as the reverse complement.
TAAGAAATAGGAAAATGTAGTGTAAAAGTATAGACTAGGAAACTATAGGTGAAAGATTGAAAAAAATAATGGAAAATAAAGGAAGATGGCCAAATACATGGGTTTATTAGTACTATTTTCCACTTAAGAACCATATTAATACTAGTATAAGACCAAGACTAAATAATTACCCAAACTACGTGATTTTGTATCTACATTTTATTCCACTTTATGTTGGTGAGAAGAATTCTCCATTTCATAAAGTAGATAGACATGCATACCTAATAAAATATGTAGAGTGATGTAGAAAGCGTGCGAAGGACAAAAAGGTTGACGTGAGTGTGGAGACTAAAGTTAAAAAAGTGTAAAAGTGATGAGATTAAGTCTAGGGAAGAAGCGTGTGTGTAGATTCCACTTTCTGAAGTAGCACGTAGAGAGGATAGTTTTATTTATCCTCTAACCTATAACTACTCCCTAGGACATTAAGGAAAATCTTCCTTGTAAAATCTGTTGTGTATGGAGTTCTATAGAATTGTTTGAACCCACTCACTATGTAACCGAATGTGTCATGGACAAAATAAGAAAAACTAATATGTATCGGTATTGTGTTGTGTAGTGTGTGTAAACCCAAATGATGCTCCCCCTATTCGGGGAAGATGTGATATTGTGGAAAGGAGAATGCCATCGAAAATAGGACCGATCGCTGAAATTTTACCCTACACGGGGGAGGAATTTGCTTCTATAAACCAAGGCAGATGCAAAAACTAGCTAGGAAATAAGTGTTAGTACAAGAAGAGATAAACATGTGTTTATAAGAAAAATTGTAAGCTAAACAAACAATGTGTAAGCTACCAAGACGAGTAAACCAACATAGGTCACAAAAAGTAGCTTCCATACATAGGACACTACTCATGATGTCCCAAGACACTCATGTCCATAGGGGCCACTTACAAACAAACAAGTGTGCACACCAATGAAGAGTAAGGAACACATATAATAACAAACAAAGACAAACAAGTACAAACAAGAAGATAACCATTGGAGAAAGTAATCATGAATAATGAATGTTGCACAAAAAGAAACCATTAACATTTTAGAAAGATAAAGTGTATCTCAAAAACATGTATAACCAATAACGTCATGTTCTATGAAACAAAATGAAACAATAACACATGTACTATATGAAATTAGATGCCCCTAAGAGTCGTTGTGGGATTGGTAATGTGCAAAGCATCAATTTTGCATGTACAAGATATGTATCTATGATCAAAACTAGAAAAGGATGTGAATGTCCATGTGTTTATGGGAAATATAAATACATACAAGAGATCTATCTAGCATGTGTAATGAAGCGAACATGTACAAGAAAATGTAAGAAAACATATATGCGACCAAGATATGCACCATTTTGTGGATGAATGGAATTAAATGAAATATGGATGGGAGGAGCCACGTGCCCTCTAAGTGAATGGAATTATATGCAATGAGGTTCATTTATTTATACCTTAAACGAGAATGAACCTTATTTATACCCCAGCAGTTTTTTTATATCGTGTTATGGTAAATGTGTATGTGTGGTGATGATATGTGACCTAAAGATGATGTATTAAGACGCATGATGATTTATCCTAAAGATTATATCATGATGAGATGATCGAAAGAGGTGGTGATGTATCCTACGACGTATACCACTACAAGATGATGGATAAGGTGACTATTTATCCTATAGTGTATGTCACTATCCTATAAATTTCATACGATAGAAGGGATGATAAAGTGATGAACATGTGAGTGTGACTATGTCCATTTGTGATGTATATTTTCAACACTCCGGTATGGACCATGAGACTAGAGTGTGTCATCAAAAGGGTAATCAATGCAACACGTAGAAGTAGATGAAATAAACTATGCAAGTGTGTAGTATATACGATGAGGAGGACATTCGATGTGATGTATAAAATGTATAGTATGCAAGATGTGTAGATAACATAAGAGTGTGAAGTGCGTGTTGTATATAATGTGTATGAGTGTATTATATCGAAGGCGTAGTATGTGATGTAACATATGCTTGATGAACACTAGGGATGACATATAGATGCACAAAGATTCAAATATGGATGATTTAGAGTAAGTGAAAGATGTAGTATTTCCATATGTAATATGTATAATGTGAGATGTATTGTAATATGTGTTAAGATACATTATGTGTAGTACCTATCTTGCGGTGTGTGGGGTTCACGTATATGATGCCCTCAATAGTCAAGTGTGAACTGGGGCACAATAGTGCGTCATCGAGTAATGTAGATGTTTAGAGTGTAGATGACTATATGTATTCAAAGAGTGGGATGTATGATAATATGCATATGGATGATGTGTTTCCGTAAGGGGGTGATTTTCATTCCCACTAAGTGTGAGAGAAATAGAAAAGATCAAGTTATGTCATCAAGATAATCGTAAGTGTCCTGCCATGATCAAAGCCATGAGGTGTCACGTGCATCTTAAACCCGATAAGAAATAGTTTCAGGAGTTGATCACGTAAGAATTGTTTATCCATTAAGACATAAGTTATACATGCCCATAGCATACTCTAAGAAATAGTTTCAAGTTGATCACGTAAGGATCCATTAAGACATAAGTTATACATGCCCATAAGAATATCATTACGTCCTCAATTCAGTGTGCATGGAGGGAGTGGATAGCTATGATTCATTCATGAATGAGTGAGATTTTTTTATAACCAAGGAAAGAATTGTTTAAAATGAAAATAAGACCAAAGGGCATAGGAAATGAGATGTCATATATGGTCACCTTCAAGGATCTAACGTGCCCCCAATGTAGTTGATCATCAATACTATCCTAGTGTAGGTGGAAAATTTGAAGGGGCACATGCAAGAAAAGTTGTAAAATGCACGAAAGACTCGAAGACCAAAAGGGGCGGTGATATCTATAGACCTTTGATATAGATGAGTATCATATGGTGGAGGAAGAATATCATTACATGCAAAGCCTAATCGTGTTAATCCCTCATGTGTGCATATATTTTCAGGTAAACTAGATCAAATGGAATATGCTCCCAAGATGATTCATTCATGAAAAGCATACATTTTAATGATGTTTTTGCTACTATTAGGAGCTGGTATACATTAGGGTGTCATGGATAGAGTGACATTAGTAGATTAGAAAGGTCAAGCCCCGATAAAGAATCATAGAAGCGGTAGTAATAGGGGAGGCGTCCTAGTGGGGGGAGGAACATCATCTATTACACAAATAACACCTTCAAGTGGTGGAAAATGAGGTGGTTAACCCATAGGTTGAGGATCATCTCAGAGTAGTATATGTGCGTAGTGTAGGGAGAGTAGTATTAGGATATTGGTCAAAATATTGGAATGGATCACAATCATGAAAGATAGTATATTTGATACCTTCATGTATGAATTTGACATAATGATGCACTATGCAAGAAACATCTTGCATGAAATTAATCCATGGCCTACCGAGAATACGAGTTATAAAAGACTAGATAGTTGATGAAAATAATATAGTGTTAACCATTTTGGGCCCTACTATGAGGTCCAAAATAGCTGCCGCACTTTCTCGATAGCATAACTTTTGGGATGAGACCAATGCATGGAAGAAAAAAACCATCATATGCACAAAGTTAAAAACAAAATTAATTAACATAATGAGTGGAAATACCTAACCTCTTAATGAATGACATGGGACATAAGTTGAGTTCGGATCCATTGACAATAAAATTACACTTAATACCTAAATTGTGAATGCGACTCACGATATCAAAAAATGGGTCATTGTTGAAAATAGTAAGATCTCAAGGAATATTAAAAGGAAAGCAATATGTTTAGAAAATGTATCTCCAAATGTTTCGTATACAATTTCACACATTTGGATACATATTAGGACATATGTGAGTAGTAGCAATATGTTGGACTTTATGCCGTAAATCGATTGAAAAGCAGTGTAGCTTTCTCCGGAATAATCGTTTATCCAGATACTCACGGTGACAAGACTCTAGGGGTGAAGAGAAAAGAATGAGGATACTAAGAGCGTGAGGATGAATTACGGGTTCACAAAAATGATTAAACTAAAATGGAAATTAGGGGTTTCTATTATATCCTAATTTGATACTATAGAAGCACTAAATAAATAAATAATAACATACTTAAATTTACCAAAAAAACTAAGCTATGAAAATGGAAACCCTAAGTGCAAGAGAGGGTTGGAAGAGCCTTAGCTGATTCGTAGATTTTGTTGGACTATGTCAAAGTGGAGATTGGATGGAAATGAAGAGGAAATTGTTGCACTGGGAATCAATAAAATGCATATCTCGAGCTATTTGGCCACACCGGGGCGCTTGGAAAGGGATGGGGGAACCTAGGGCTCCTAGGTATAAGATCCAGTGCCATGGTCTAAAGACATAACTAAGGAATCTCCTATGATGGGTCATTGAGTGTTCACATGTGCTTGTGGTCATTGGATGTTTATATAGGATCACCAAAGTTCCCGTAAACTGTAATAATGAATCACTGCAAAACCCAAAGAAAAGAATAAAAATCCTAAAAAAAAAAATACATATGAAGGGGTCAAACTCACCTCGGTAGCCACAATGGTGGATTTACTAACTTAGCATAGCACTACATCTTAGAGCCAATGGATTTCTAGGTGTGTGTGTTTGTGTGTGTGTGTAAAATTATGCTCTAGGTTCTCTTTTGTGTGTTGCACTTTGTGAGTAGTGAGTAATAACTAAATGTAGAATGTAAGTAAATGGAGTATGGAATAGACTAAACTCCCCTCTTATGAAGTTTTATACAAATCAACAAACCTTGTGTCCATTTTAATGGAGCTAGATGGATGCAATGGAGTAAAATAATTATTTTATGGATGCAAAATTAGGTGGATATACTAGTGCTTAGTGCTTAGTCCCTCATTATGGTCACGTAGCTTCATATCTATATGGTTCTCCTTATTTAACTTCCCAATTAACCCTAAAAGGTTGAACACCAAAAATGTAAAATATCAAAGGAGTATAAAGTGCCCAAAAGTATAAGGAAAGTGCAAAGAGGATCAAGGTGCCAAGAGGGGCCCGGGGTGCTTTGGGCGCCCCATACCCAATGGGGGCCCTAGTCTAAAATAGTAAAACTATAGTATGAACGTCACAGATTAGGAAAGTACAGTGTAATTGTTAGTAAAAATCACAACACCCCCTAATGGCCAAAGATGTGAAGTGGTTAAAATGGGGCATTCGGTGTGATTGCATAACATTAGATCATCTCTCAAGCTGTGGGACTTGCAAACCTGAGATGATCCTCCGAGAAAGGCTAGTTCTTGTTCCTAAACTACCTACCATGAGCTAATCTAATGCAGGAAAAAATTAAACTATCCTAATCTAGCCATTCTGAAGGAACCAAAGTCAAAGATAGGGTGAAAGAATAGCCTACACTAAACCGATGATACACCAAAAAAGGAAAGGAGTTAGATACTTTGTTGAGGGAGGATGAAACATAGGAGAAAGGAAGATGGGAAGGTCGATTGAAGTGACACAAACCCAGATCCTAATCCATGATCAAAAATCCATGAAACGCATGCCCTGTACCTATAAATGTGAAATACATGCACAAAAAATAGATTTGAAAGGGAGAGGCACAGAGAGACAACAAACAATGTAAAGGGTTGAAGAAACACCACAAAAACATGTTTTATTGCTCTATATGGGTGCACAAACCATTATGTTTTTGCTTAGAGGCACAAAATGCTTGCTAGGCATAAGAGAAGGTTTTCAACTCAAAATGGAGTTAGGAAACAAATTTGATAGAGTTTCCTATGCCTAGAATAATCTCTTCTTTTCTCAAATGAGAAGTGTTACAATATATAGAAAGAATAAGAGAGAGAAGAGGGAAAAGTCAAATCTTGTTTCAACTACCATGGGATATGCATTGAATCCTACCTTGAAGACTCAACCGCTATCAATCAATGCCCCTTTCAAATCCACCCCAAATCTATCGATTCTAGCTCCCTCTATCTGTCTAGTGTATTGAAGAAGAATGGCGGATCGAATCGAATTAGATCTAGTAGGGCTCTGTATTAATGGCCTAGAATATGTTTTCCAATTTTTACCCACCAATGCCTACAAAAAATGATATTTTATGTTTCCAAGGCATAGAGGGCATCGAGACATTTCCAAAAATCTTCTCCCACCCAAATATGAGTTCTCAGTCAAAAGATATGGCCATTTGAATTTTTTGGGTCATGGGCATGTAATATTTAAATGATTCTATCTATCTGGGTCCACGTGGCAGCTCTGTGCTTGTTTGAGATTTGAATCCTTCCTTTACTCTTGGAATAGCACCCATGTGACATGTGGCAGCATCTACAGGTTTCCCTATTTCCTTTGTATTCTTCCTGAGTCTTTTCTGCAGTGGAGGCACTATATCTGACCCAAGACACGTGGAGGCTTTGCGTATGTTTAAAAACTACCCCAAACTTTACCTTTGGAGTATTTTGATACGCAATGTGGAGACCTCTGTGGGCCTTTGGACTTTTCAACGGTTTCCCTCACCTTTTCGGGCTCTAGGACACGTGGAAGGCCCGCGCTCAATTGACAACCTGCTTAGGGTCCCAATTTTAAATGTGCATTGTTTCGATACCTAGCGCCTTCCACTTGCATTCATTACTTATTCATTTTGGGCCCATTCTCTTTTTGACCTCTGTTGACCATTTTCTATGTGGAGGGATGGCGTAAGTTTGAGTCTCCACCTTGGGCTCCCATTTTGGAATTACGCTGAGCCGACACTTGGCCCCTTCCACCGAGTCAAAGACTTTTCAACGGCCGGTGCAACTTTTGGAGCTCTAGACATATGGAGGCTTGGTGCTTGTTTGAGCCTACCCCTTTGGTTTTAACTTTTGGAGGTGTGTCGTTTGGACACTTGGCAACTTCCACTATCTCCTCCATACTTAGTTGATTTTGAGGTCCGTCCTAAACTATTTCAGAGCCCGAAGACTTTGAATCTTCATTGTTTCTTTTCCTTTGAGTCTCTAGTTCCTTTGACACCACTCGACCTCCTTCCCGACCCTGTTATTCCATTTCCGAGCCTGCATGTAATTTTTTTGTTGGATTTGAGGCACGGATTCACTCGATAGAGTCGTTTCTTGAATTTCTTCTTGCACAAGGTTGTTTGATCTTTTGCAGGCCCCACCACTCCATTGTAAAGTCCCTCTATAACCTTGTTTGTCATCTTGGAATGTGAGCTCATGGGTCTGAGTCGTTTCCTTCATAATTTCCTTATGTGCAGGACTTATCTTGAGAAAATTAGTCGAGGAAAATTTTGGATAATAATTTGGTGACTCACAGAGACGTCTACCTGCTAGATGAAGAGACCAGTAGCCTTGGAGCATCCATTGGGCATGGATTCACAATTGATAGCCTGAGTACGACCCTTCCTTTAGAATGGACTACCCATTCCTACACTTTCTTTGTTCTACCTTCCTTGAGCCTACCCATGTATGTCGCATTCTCAATTTTCATAAGAAAATCTTGAAATGGAGTTTTTGAGAGTAGAAAATTGTATTGACCTGGGGCTTTCATTTGTCCCTAAATGGACTGACTTAAAAAAATGTCCTTTGGTTGCTCTGCATTTGTTTCATTTTTTGGAACTAGCAACTGCTACAGACAACTATGGATCTTTCTACCATGAATACTGAAGAGCCTGGCCTTGGTCTGTCCCGAGAATGGACTGTTACAATGTTTACCCAGGGCACATTGAACTTCACAATGACATAACCTTGGAGAAAAAAACACAACAACAACGCTATGTATAAAGAATCAAATCATACATGCCTCAAATGAGACATGCAGAGTGTGCACAAGCACTTCTTCTACTAAAAAAAAAATCTACTCCTACTCCTAAACTAACTAGAGAGAAAAGGGGCTAAAAAATCCTACTATAGCGGGGAGAAGTAGCTTCCCTTTCTCAAGAGAGGAAGCCATGCAAATGATTTGACACTAAATATGGCTGCCTATATGAATGAAAAACTGACTTTAAGTCAATCCTTAACCCATATCAAGCAAGGTATCAACATTAATGGAAAATACCTCCTTAGGTTAATTTGCATTGGACTCATGGAGGTGTTGATGGTGACCCTTGGTGCTTTGATACTCATCCTCATGCCCTAAAGTAGGCATGACTAGTTTTATTTTCTCCTTGGCTCCAATGAAGCCAAATATATGATTAGGTAAGGTATGGTCCTTTGACTCTACCCATGGATATGAACTCTAACTCCAAGAATGGATCCTTCTTGTTGACCTTCTTGGATGGATGGTGTGGGAGGAATGATAGCCTCATACTCTTTCCATTTTTCTTCCTTATTCTATGATGAACATGGAAGACTCATATCTTCTAACCTTGGTTCCGTAGAGGGATTTCATGAAGTGTAGGATGTTTCACTTGAATGTTTTCCTCCATGGCAATAGGTTCGTGTGCTTGGAATGTGGACGATCAAGAGAAAATAATGTGATATCCATGAGCTCATCTTCATCAAAGAAATGTTCCAATTCTAACAGACAATATGCCTCCTTTTTTCCTGCTACATGTGGTCTACCTAATCCATGGTGTCCTCCTGATTTGAAACTAGCTCACCATGGTTTGCCTCATCCTCAAACATGAAGTTTGAAAGATCAAACTGCTCTTCAACATCATATATTAAAGGGGATGAAGTGGGAGGAAATAAGCAAGGTTCTTCTATGGCCTGCTATACACTTAAGTCCTCTCGAAACTTTATGGTCCTCCTCCATCATGGGTTCATCGATCAAATTAGGCCCTTGAAATGAAAGTAGAAAATATTCAATGATGCCTTCTTCATTGAGTGACTTAAACTCGATTTGATCTCTCCCACCGCTCATCTTCAATGTGACTTGGATCTGGTTGTTCCTCCTCAAATGGTTGTGCATCTTGGATTAGGTCACCATTCTCTTCAAACAGAGATCCATAAATAGATTGTTAACCTTCTTCTTATTATTTTTGTTCCTTCTATGCTACAAACTCAGCCTCAACCACCATTGGCTCTTCAACTTTGACCTCATCTATTGGCTTGACCATCAAGGGGATCTTTGTAAACCCAAATTTGCGGCCCAATTCTTTAGATTGTCATCATTTATTCTCTATTGGGATCCAATTCTTATTGTTCTCCTTTACTGGATTCTTGAGTCTCTTCTTGACATGGACTTGGGAAAGCAAGAGGAGAGTGGCAGGTTGGGGTTCAACTAGCTTTGCAATTGTTTATAGTGGGGAGGGGAGTGGAACTTCTTATTTTTTTGGAGGGGATGACTGTTTGAAAGGGAGAAGGGGAGAGGAACCGAAATGGGGTGGAAGACTAGGGGATGGAGAAATGGAATCAACACTTGGGGAAACAACTAGGAAGCTTGTAAATTGGAGCTTGGCTTGAGATGGTGCTGCTTGAGAAAGAGAAAAAGAAAGCTATGAGATTATGGACTCACACATTGACAAGGTTGTCTTGACTCTAACTCATAATCCTTGATCTCCTCTCGTCCATTGTGCAAGTTGTGGCAGCATTTCAATCATGAAGTATAGCTTCTCCTAGGACTCAGTAATGTCTTGGAAAAGGACCTCCCCATGGACAAGGTGCCCCTGTAACCAATCTTAAATGACTTCATTTGTGCTATGGCCCTAGACTACACCGTGCTAACATCAAGTTCTTGAATTTTATCTAGCAGACCATCATCCTCCATGTAGCTATTACCATTGTATGCACCCCTTGTTTGATAAGCTCTATGGCCAAAATGATTTTGACCTTGCTCATATGGGTAAGCATAATGGTTCAAGATCTGATCATAATGCTGACTTGGAGTTAGGAAATGCATTGGAGGTGGATTACACGTATGTTGCTATAAGTGTGAGTTCCATGAAGGGAATGAAGTCATGATTGCACAACTTCATGGAATGGGGAATGTGAAAGAGATGGAAGAAGAAAATGGATGAAAATGAGTGGAAATGGATGGAAAAGGTCCAAACTCGAGAATTGGTTTTGACCAGATGGAGTCACCAGATGTGCTTGCATGTGCCTCAAAAGTATGAATCCCACCAAGAACACATCAACTTGCTGAAATAAATTGAAGACCCCTTGTCCCACTCAGGCATTCCAAAACTATTAGGGCGTTCACATGGTGGCTTACGATTTTTGTTTGTAATGAGACACCTTAGAAAGATGGAAGATCTAAGCTCGGTGTCCCACTAGTCTTGCAAAAACTATTAGTGCAAAATCATAGCACCCCGAATGGCAAAGATGTGAAGGTGTGATTTGCATAACATTGGATCATCTCTCAAGTTGTGGGACTTGCAAAATTGAGATGATCCTCTAGAGAAAGTTGGTTCTTGTTCCTAAACTACCTACCATGAGCTACTCTAATGTAGGAAAAAAAAAACTATCCTAATCTAACCATTCCAAGGAACCAAAGAGAAAGAGAGGGTGAAATAAAAGCCTACACTAAAGCGGTGACACACTAGAGAAGGCCAGGGGAGAAAGGAAGATGGGAATGTCGAGACATAAGAACCCAGACACAAATTCAAATCCTAATCCATGATCAAAAATCCATGAAACATAACACCCTACACCTGTAAATGTGAAATACATGCACATAAAATAGATTTTAAAGGGAGAGGCATGGAGAGACAACAAAACAATGCAAAGGGTTGAAGAAACACCACAAAAACACATTTTATTGCTCTATATGGGTGCACAGACCATTATGTTTCTACTTAGAGGCACAAAAATGCTTTCCAGGCATAGGAGAAGGTTTTCAACTCAAAATGGAGTTGGGAAACAAATTTGACAGAGTTTCCCTACGCCCAGAATAATCTCTTTTTCTCTCAAATGAGAAGTGTTACAATATATAGAAAGAATAAGAGAGAGAAGAGGGAAAATTTGAATCCTGTTTCAACTACCACAGGATATGCATTGAATCCTTCCTTGAAGACTCAACTACTATCAATCAATTCCCCTTTCAAATCCACCCCAAATCTTTCGATTCTAGATCCTTTTGTCTATCTGGACTATTGCGAAAAGAATGAAAGGTCGAATCTAATCGAATCAGATCTGGTAGTTGGAGAAATTGGGTTTTGTATTAATATCCTGATAGCTTTTTTCCCATTTTTTACCCACCAATTCCTGCAAAAAATAATATTTTATGTTTGCAAGGCATAGAGGGCATCGATATGTTTCCAAAAAATCTTCTCCCGCCCAAATCTAAGTTCTCAGTCAAAAGATATGGCCATTTGAATTTTTTGGGTCACGGGAGTGTAATATTTAAATGAGTCTTTGTCTGTCGGGTCCATGTGGCACTTTGTAATGATTTTATATTTGACTCCTTCATTTTCTCTTAGAATAGCACCCATGTGACATGTGGAGGCATCTATAGGTTTCCCTATTTCCTTCATATTCTTCCTGAGTCTTTTCATGGCGAGGCACTATATCCGACCCAAGACACGTGGAGGCTTTGCGCATGTTTAGAAACTACCCCCAAACTTTACCTTTGGAGTAGCGTGGATATGACACGTGGAGACCTCCATGGGCCTTTGGACTTTTCAATGGTCACCCTCACCTTTTCGAGCTCTGGGACACATGGAAGGCCCGCGCTCATTTGACAACCTACTTAGGGTCCCACTTTTGAATGTGCATTGTTTGGACACCTGGCACCTTCCACTTGCATTCATTACTTAGCCATTTTGGGCCCATTCTCCTTTTGACCTCTATTTACCATTTTCTACGTGGAGGGTTGGCGCAAGTTTGAGTCTTTGCCTTGGGCTCCCATTTTGGAATTACGTTGAGTGACACTTGGCCCCTTCCACCGAGTCGAAGACTTTTCAATGGCCAGTGTAACTTTTAGAGCTTTGGACACGTGGAGGCTTGGCACTTGTTTGAGCCTACCCCTTTGGTTTTAAATTTTGGAGGTGTGTCGTTTGGACACTTGGCATCTTCCATTGTCTCCTCCATACTTAGTCAATTTTGGGGTCTATCCTAAACTATTTCAGAGCCCGAAGACTTTGAATCTTCACCATTTATTTTCCTTTGAGTCTCTGGTTCCTTTGACACCACTCGGCCTCCTTCCCCAACCCTTTCATTCCATTTCCGATCCCACCTATAATTTTTTTGTTGGATTTGAGGCACGATTCACTCGATAGAGTCATTTCTTCTTGCACGCATTTGATCTTTCACAGGCCCGCCACTCCATTGTAAAGTCCCTCTGCAACCTTGTTTGTCATCTTAGAATGTGAGCTCATGGGTCTTGAGTTGTTTCCTTCATAATTTCCTTATGCGGGACTTTTCTTGACCAAATTGGTCGGGGCGAATTTGGGATAGTAGTAATATTGATAACAACAATGGAAACAAAGAAATATGGCCAATGAGATGGGATAATTAGTACTATTTTCCACTTAATAACCATATGAATAATAATATGAGACCCATAACTACATAATTACCCAAAGTGTGTGATTTTGTGTCTATAATGACTACTATCAAATGTACTCACCTTATCACAAAAGACCATGCAACTGACCCCCTCCTATTTCCATGGATGTTAGCATTGACTCAAATTTTTTTTTATGTGTTGCGGGTCTCTCCTCAATTTACCCTTATTTTCCACTCACAAATAAAATGGGCTCTTGCCATTGTAGATTCAAGAACCCGATCATTTGGAGAATATCACAACTAACCAACACAATCCCATTAATTATTATATTACACTCAGTATCTTAGAAGACTTAATAGGGCCTTCTCTACTAATAAAGAATGGAAAATTCATACGGACATGACATAAAGGAAAATCACCAAACACTACCTAGATCTCATTAATTTAGTGGACATGCTAGTTGAAAGAATTCATATTGCTTCTTCTAAGGGGGAAACAACTACTCTCAAGAATATCCTTAAAATTTAAGTTGGCTTTGTTTTTTTGGGCCATTTTCACTTTTTAGTTTTTGTTGTATACATTTTTTTTATCTTCTTACTTCATTGTAATATCTTGTTGTGATGGATTTTTTTAACAAGAAATAGGGTCATTTTAAAATCCCCACTTTTACTATATTTCTAAGAAATGTTATATTTTTCATTCCTAGCCTCGGTGAAGTTTGTAATATCTTAATTTGTTTTTTTATATCCTTATGATCGCTTATGCTCTAAATATTATGTCTCCATATAACCTAGAAACTTCTTAGATCACAATATCCTACTTTATTTTGATAAAACCTAGTGACCACTAAGCTAAAAATATTATGTTGTGGCATAATGTACCATTGGATAAGATCAAAATATAATTCTCTAACTAGTTAAGTGCTAGCAAAAACTAAGCTTGAAATATTATATTGTGGAAGTAGCTATCGACCACATAGCTCATAATTTATTAATTTAATTTGTTAAATCCTAATGACTGCAAGCTACAAATATTATGTCGTTGTTTAACCTAGCGCCAGCTAAGTTAAAAATATATTCCTCTAATTTGTTAAATGTTTGTAAAATATCATAATTATGAATTATTAAACCCTAGCGAATGTAATCTCCAAATAATATGTTGTGGCATAACCTAGCATCCGCTAAGATCAAAATATCTTAATTTAATTTATTAAATCCTAATAACATATATGCTCCAAATATTATGTAGTGACATAACCTAGTGGGCACTAAGCTTGAAATATCTTAATTTAAAATCTTAAAATAATACAATAAATTTAACTAGTTTATATAGGTCTCGATTCTTTATCTGATCTCCAAAGTTAATATCGTTGATTAACTTAGAGGTCTCTAAGCTCAAAACATCTTACTTTAATTTTTTAAAATAGAGCAACTTTTAATATCGCAATATAATTTTTAGGTTATGTTGAGGCATATGTTTTTTTACATCGTGAAGATGAGATGACATGTACGTATTTTATGTGCATTTATGACATTGATAGATTGTGTTCATGTGATGAAAAGATATTGATTAATGACTATATATACATGAGATAATATTATTAATAAGGATATATTTCAATTTGAAATCTTGGAGACACATTTGGAATATTGGAATGAAGGTGTTTGATATCTCTATATAATCATCATCTACATTGGTCCTTTGGAAATCATTGTCACTATCTCCCTATTCACTATGGGTGGAACTATAATATGCATTGAGCATTCTTCCGTGAATAAGTCAAGGATAACAAATAAGTATAGAATATTTTGTAGGGTGATGATGTTACATCATTTATGGAAAGATTGTTTGGTCACTTTGTATGAGTAACCAACAATGTACTAACAACTTAGAACAAAAGAAGAGTCAAAGTGAGAAAGATGAAATTTCTTATTTCCAAATATTCCATTGTGGTTGTGATGGGGCTCCTGTGAAGGGAGACATTTATTTTAAATTCTCTCTTTGGGAGGAGATGGATGAGTTCCTTTGTCCTAGTGATAAGATATGAAACTATCATTCGGGCTATGAACAAGAATCACTTCAACAACCATGGGATAGGGTTTTTATGTAATTGATGAGGTACTTCATACTAGAGGGATGCTATAAATTGATATATGGACCTTATATTTTACTTCTTGTGCACCTTTGGGATGATCATACGGTAACCTTTATGTATTTTCCATTCAATCTCTTGAGCAGTGCATTACAATGGCTTGAGAAGTGGAAGGTCCTTTCCACAAAAAAGGAATATTTTATTTTCTCTTAAAAATTGAAGCTTCCCAAAAATAAATCTTACACTTCCCTTCTAAGATAGGAAAGTAGCATCAAATCATCCCAGATCCTCCTTAACCATCTCCATCTATCCCCTATTTATGTTGGCTCTTCCCATCATCATCGTGCGTCACCTTTGTCATCCTTTCAAATCGATTCAAACATCATGATCATTAGCCATAGTGGTTTAGTGGTCTCCCCCTATTATTCCACTCATGTATCTCCCTCATCTTCTCTTAGCTCTTAACCCTTTAGACCCCTTAGAGAACTCTCCCATGGTCTCACGAATGAATTTTGGACCCGACATCTTTTCCACTTTTCCTCTTACCAATTATTCTCTGACTTCTCCTCCCATCTCCCTATACATTGTAATGTCTACTACCGACTCTACTCACCTTTCACGAAAGCCCATGTGGATGCCCCCAATCCTATTTCCATTGAATTTAGCATTGACTCAAAAGTGTGTCATGTGTTACGGGGACTCTCTCTTTGGTTTACCCTAATTCTCTAGTGTCAAAGAAAATGGGATTGACCATTTCATCTTTAAGTCACAATGAGCATTTTGAGAATATCACACCCGACCATCACGAGCCCATTAATGATTATATTATAATCGGTATCCTTAGAAGACTTAACATGGTATTATATCTAATATTAAAGAATGGAAAACTCACATGGGTTAAACATGAAGGAAAATCAATGAAGACTTCATGGAACTCATTAATTTAGTGGATCTATTGGTTGAAAGAAGCCTATTGCTGCGATAAGGAGGAAGTAACTACTCTTAAGAGAATCCATAAAATATAATTTGGCTTTGTTCAGTTTGGGTCTTTTTGAATTTTTAATTATTGTTTCCTACGATCTTGTCTCTTCTTATCAAGAATCTTTTGTATAATGATGGTGGTCATTTCAAAACCCTCACTTTTATAATATTGTAAAAAATATTATGTTTCGGCATATCCTCAAACGACTAATCTCCTAATATTTTAATTTATTTTTTTACATCCCTATGAATGATATGCTCTTAATATTATGTCTTGGTATAACCTAGCGAGTTTCTCAGAGAATAATATCCTACTTTATTTTGATAAAAGCTAGTGACCATCAACACCAAATATTATGTTATGGCATAAGGTATTGTTGGATAATATCAAACTATAATTCTCTAACTAGTTAAGTGATAGTGGAAACTAAGATCGAAATATTATATTGTGGAGGTAGTTATCACTTGCATAGATAATTATTTATTAATTTAATTTATTAAATTCTAACATTATAAAGCTTCAAATATAATGTTGTTGTTTAACCTAAAGCACCGACTAAGTTCAAAATATATTCCTCTAATTTGTTAAATGCTGTAAAATATCGTAATTATGAATTACTAAACCCTATCGAATGCAATCTCCAAATAATATGTTATGGCATAACCTAGTGGCTACTAAGCTCAAAATATCTTAATTTAATTTATTAAATTCAAACAACATAAATGATCCAAATACTATGTAGTGGCATAACCTAGCGGTGTCTAAGCTCCAAATATATCAATTTAAAATCTTAAAATTATACAATAAATTAAAATAATTTATGCATGTCTTGATTTCTATAATGATCCCAAATGATAATGTAATTTATTAACTTAGAGATCACTTAGATCAAAAATTCATACTTTAATTTGTTAAAACCTAACAAATTCAAAGATTACAATATAATTCGTTAGGTTATGTTGAAGCATAACCTAGTGGACAAAGAATATACAAATGAAGAAAGCATCTAGAGTTATAAGTTTCCCTAAAGAGGTAAAGCACAACCAATATTAAGGGACATAAATATATTCAAGAGGAAACAAAGACTACTTGAATTGCCAATATAAAATTACATAAGCGGTTTGAAGTTATGATGCTATTACAAGTACAAATTCAAATACAAGTTTCAAACCGAGGAGATGCAAATGAAAGTAAATGTTTAAGCTTTTCAATTCAAGAACTTACGCAGTTCAAGAACATCAAATATTATATCCACCAGTGTGTAAGAATGGTGATGAAAAGTATAGATACAAATTATACTTGTATCAAGGAAAGAATATAACAAGAACATGATACAAATACATCTAAATCTATATACAAATTTGAGGAATGAATTGAAAGAAGTCCAAGATCAAATACATTCAACCCATGAGTTAATATTCAAAGAAATTATAGAAGTAACCTCACAAGTAGGGAGAGTATCCTACATGAATGAATTCAAATTGTTTCAATATGAAATCAAAGTATGAATGATTAAAGATCACAATACTCCAGGAACATCAACCATTAATATTCTATTGCCATATATTCCACTTCAAAATAAATATGAAACAAAGTTTGATATACATATACATGGTAATGATTTACAAGCTCAAAAGGAACTTTATGTAAAATAAAAAATACAACGTGCATAAGAGAGAGATGAAAAAAAGTTAGTATAGTAAAAGTCATAAATATACATTCTTCCAACAACAAAAATAGTTTAATTCATGCAAAATCTTATGTAAGAAGAGCATCAAAATTCAAAAATAGAATGTAAAGTGATCAATTTAACATGATAATGGGTTAAGTCCCCATCAATGAAAGATAACAAATTGGAAAAATTGTTAGTGTATTCATGAAAATACAAAGATCAAGATTATCTTAGTTCATGAAATTAGATTTAGCATACACATCATAGATTGCAAAAACATGGTACTCAAATCGAAAGTCAGCTCAAGGAGATCATGGAAAAATAATGTACATAGTTATTGAAACCATGTTTTCCCATTGAGGATAGAGTGCTGATGAAAAAATACACAAATTCAAAATGAAAAGATATTTTAAAGTTCCACGACCATCAAGAAATCATTAACTTTTACATAGAAACTTGAAGGTAAATGCATAGATATAATCGATCGAGAAGAGCTTAGAATCACAAAACAAACAACCCATTTTTGGGTATAAAGGTTTCGATAAATAGAGCTATCAAACACAAAAGAATGGCATGAAGTAATTCTTGAAGCCCTTAAGAAGGTAAAATATAACATCTCCATGAACCCCGGTTTGGGAAATTAAGTAACAACCCAGAAAATCATAGAGACACGGCCTTATGGAAAAATCTCAAGCTATATGAATATAGTTATACCCAGATATGAAAGAGTAAAGATACAATTAACCGAATACGAGGCAAAATCAAAGAATAACTTATTCAAGGTTTGAAAAAGTACTCACCAATGGGGATGATTAAACAAACCCTCAAAAGATATGTTGGAAATATGCATGTGTTGCATATTTAGTTCCAACCGTAGCTTTTTAGGAAAGCTAATTTTAGCTTTAGTCTTGTTTAGTTTGATTTAGTTAAGTTAGCTTTATCCCATTTTTATCATTAGATTTAATTGAAATAAATTTGTTTTAATTCATGCATAGCATGCAACTATTTTAAAGCATGAGTTTAGATTTAGAATGCTCAGTTAAAGAGCTATTAGTGGGTGAGTTATTCTATTTAAATAACAACAATTGTAATTTCTTTGTATGCACACACAAGGTGTGAAATTTGCACAAGAAAGGAAGGATGTGCATTGAAAGCACACAACTATGCATGCACACAACTTGATTGTAAAGAGTTGAAGCTCTAAGTATGATGAAGCTTTTATTAATGGAGATTACGCACAGTAGTGCTAGTTCGAATATTCATTTGTTTATGTAAGTTATTTAATTATTTTGTTTATTTATTTTATGTTGTTTGTTGTATAAGATTACATATTTTCTACAAATTGGTATCAGAGTGAGGTTATTCCAACAGCTTATTAAATTGGTAGCAAGCTATGGCTTCTACATCCGGCATGCAGACGCCATAATTTAATGGAAATAATTATGATTACTGGTCGTTGACCATGAAGGTGCTATTCAAATCTCAAGATGTGTGGGAGATCGTTGAAGATGGGTACACATAGCCCACAAATGCAGAGTAGTGTATACTGCACTTTCTCAAGCAGAGAAATATACTTTGAAGGAGTTACGAAAAGAAGGATGGAAAAAGATCTTTTCTATATTCATCAGGAAATGCATGAAAGCATTCTTCCAAGAGTGGCAAGCAACTAGTCAAGCAAAGACGCATGGGATACTTTACAAGTTGCATATCAAGGTAAGGAGAAAGTAAAAACCACCAAGCTACAGTTACTTCATAGAGATTTTGAGAATTTAGCAATAAAGATTGATTCTAGAATCATTTTTACTTATGTATTTGGCTTAGTCAATCAAATCAAATCCCATGGTGAGACTCTTGAAGATAGAAGGATTATTGAAAAATTGCTTAGGAGTTTTCCTATGAAATTTGATCCTTTAGTTGTTGTTATTGAAGAAACTAAGGATATGAGTCAATTTTCTATTGATGAGTTGCATGCATCACTAATCAATCATGAACAGAGGATGAATAGATCACATACAAGTTAGATCAAGATTTTGCATCTCAGACAGTAGGTATTCATGGAAAAAGAAGAGGAAGTTTCAGCCCAAGAGGAAGAGGAAGAAGTCCATCTAGAGGACATGGCAGCGGTTCATCAAACTCAGGTGGAAGAGGACAGAATCAAGAATAGAGTTATGGTTAGAGACAAGATAAGTCTCATGTTCAATGTCATTATTGCAAGAAGTATGGGCACTATGCTTATGATTGCAAGAAAAAGCAATATGATCAGGAGAGGAAAAATCAAAATCAGGTTGGAAGTTCTATTTCTAAACCTATGTTTATTACATGCACAAGGATTGCCAAAGCAATACCTTCTTTATCCCCTATTGAATGTAATTTTTCAAAAGAGAGTCCATGTGATGTATGGTATTTAGATTCAAGTTGTAGTAATCACATGATAGGTAATCTAGATTTGTTTTCTAGTTTGGATGATTCGGTTAAAAGTGATGTAACTCTTGGAAAATAACAATATTGTGTCTATGAAAGGAAAAGGCATGGTTAGTATTCTAACAAGATAGGGGAGCAAAAAAGTATACAAGATGTTTACTATGTTGCGGGTTTGAAACATAACCTTATGATTATTGACAAGCTGTACGAGAGAAAGGATACTGAGTCTATATGGAAGACAATGAGTGTGTGATTGTGGACAAAGCTCCTAGCACTCAATTGATTGCAAAAGTGAAGACAAGTAGCAATAGGATGTTTCCATTGATTTTGAAAATTGGAAAAAGAAGAAATCAGATCTGTTTACAGAGCTCGATTTGCAACAACAAAGTCCTACACTAAGCCAAATCAGCCTTTTGTTGAGTCATGCGCTCAAATAGATGAGTCTGTGTAAATGAAAATCAGTCCGCATTCTGACAACAAGCAAGTCTGTGCTGATTCTTATGTAAATATAGTTGAGTCTTGCATTGAAGGAACACAATCAGCTTTTCATTCAGTCATGAAGGATGAATCATGGCTTTGGCATCTAAGGTATGGAAATTTGAATTTTGGAGGTTTGAATTTATTACATAGAAAGAATATGGTTAAAGGTTTTCCATTGATTCAGAAACTGGAAAGGGTATGTGAAGGTTGTATTTTGGGGAAGCAACACAGATTCATTCCCAGTTGGCAAAACAACAAGAGCAAGTGCACCACTTGAGATTGTACATTCAGATTTATGTGGACCTATGTAGACAACTTCTATTGGAGGTTGTATTTATTTTATGACATTCATTGATGATTACACAAGGAAGACATGGGTTTATTTTTAAGAAATAAATCAAATGCCTTTGATACATTTCAGCAGTTCAAGGCATTAGTGGAGAAGAAAAGTGGATACTACATCAAAGTTCTCAGAACGGACAGAGGAGGTGAGTATGTTTCTAATGAGTTTATGAATTTTTGTAGATATCATGGTATACACAAGTAGTTTACTACCGGTATACACCACAACATAAAAAGGTGTGGCAGAGAGGAAAAATAGAACCATCATAGAGATGGCGAGAAGCATGTTGAAGGAAAAACATCTTCCAAATGAGTATTGGGCAGAAGTAGTAGCAACTTCTATTTATATTTTGAACAGGTGTCCAACGAAACTTGTTAGGAACATGGTTACTCAACAAGCATGGACTAATAGAAACACAATGTTTCACATTTCATATTTTTGGTTGTGTAGCATATGCACATGTACCTAATGAGCTAAGGAAGAAGTTAGACAACAAAGGAGAAAATTGTATTTTTGTTGGGTATTCAGAGAATACAAAAGCGTCAAGTTGTACAATCTAGTCACTAGAAATGTTTGTGATTAGCAGGGATGTATATTTTATTGAGAATGAAGCATGGGATGGAAGTATAGAGAAAAAAAGTGAGTATAGAAACATCTATTCCACATGATGATATGGTAGATGAAACTTTAGAGAAACAAGGTATTGTATCTATAAATCTTGGACATGCACCACAAGTTGTTGCACAAGCTACACCTCCATCTACAGTCAGGAGGTCACCAATATTTCAGCCATCTTTAGCCATGAAAGAGACACCACAGGGAACACCAGAAGCTACTCCATCACCAAAAAGTAGTTCCACATCAAATACTCTGCACAATGGAAAATAAGAAGTCTAAGTGAGATTTATAATGTTGATACAACTAATTCATTTTCATTTTTTGTATTATTTTCTCAAGCTGCAGATCTAGTATATTACGAAGAGGCTATAAAGAATGAAGTTTGGGAAAATCCATGGATGATGAGATCGATGCTATAAAGAAGAATCAGACATGGGAGATGATGGATCTTCCAAAAGGAAAGGATGTGATAGGAGTCAAGTGGGTCTACAAGACAAAATACAATGTTGATGGAAAAGTACAGAAGCACAAAGAAAGGCTGGTTACAAGAGGTTTTACTTAGCAATATGGAGTTGACTACAACGAAACATTTGCACCAATAGCACATTTGGACATGGTAAGAATGGTTTTAGAAATTGCAGCTCAAAACAAATGGCCTATTTATCAGATGGATGTTAAATCAGCATTATTAAATGGATTCCTTGAAGATGAAGTTTATGTAAATCAACCAAAAGGTTATGAGATTGAAGGTCATGAAGGAAAAGTATATAGATTGAAGAAATATCTCTATGGTCTCAAGCAAGCACCTAGAGCTTAAATACAAAGTAAATATATTCTTATTTGATTGAGAATGGTTTCAGTAGGAGCAACAATGAGCCTACCTTATACACCAAGATAAATGAGCAAGGTACAATTTTAATTGTTTGTTTATATGTAGATGATTTGATCATTACTAGAAATCTATCTACATAGTCATTCAAATCATCTATGAAGAAGGAGTTTGAGATGAAAGATCTTGGTCTTATGCATTATTTTTGGGTATTGAAGTTCAACAATCAAGGTGAAGTTTTTATCTCACAAGCAAAGTATGTAAGTGACATTTTGAAATGGTTTAACATGTTGAATTGTAAGTCAACGCCAACACCAGTTGTAGTAGGTTTGAAGTTGAGCAAAGAGGATGAAGGATCATTTGTGGATCTAACATTGTTTAAAAATTTGGTTGGAAGTCTTATATATTTGATAGCCACAAGGCCTGATATCATGTATGGTGTGAGCCTCATATCAAGGTTCATGGAATCTCCAAAAGATTCACATTGGCAAGCTGGAAAAATAATTTTGAGGTATGTACATGGAACAAGAAATCATGGAATTCTTTATTCAAGTTTAGATGAGTTCAAAACTCATTGGTTATATAGATAGTGATAGTCTTTAGAAGTATAGATGATCGGAAAAGCACATCCAACTATACTTTTCACTTTGGAACATGAGTGGTTTCATGGGCATCAAAGAAGCAACCCATTGTCACGTTATCTTCAGTAGAAGTAGAGTATGTAGCAGCAACATGAGCAGCATGTCAAGCTGTTTGGATGAGAAGAGTGTTGACAAATTTACAATAGAAACAAGAGGAAGCTACACAAATTTTTTGTGACAACAACTCAGCCATAGCATTTTCCAAAAATCATGTTTTTCATAAGAGGAGAAAGCATATTGATACGAGGTATCATTTCATCAGGGAGCTGATAAACAACAAGGAAATTCATCTTGAATTTTATAGATCTGAAGATCAGTTTGTAGACATTTTTACAAAGGCTTTAGCAAAATAAGTTTTCGAATATTTGAGAGATTGTTTGGGAGTTTGTGATCCTGCACATGGCAAGATCTAAAAAGCAAACACAGCTCTAGAAGAGTGAAAGCTATAGTTTGAAATTAAGGGGGAGTGTTTGAAATATGCATGTGTTGCATATTTAATTCCAATCGTAGCTTTTTAGGAAAGCTAATTTTAGCTTTAGTCTTGTTTTAGTTTGCTTTAGTTAAGTTAGCTTTATCCTATTTTTATCATTAGATTTAATTCAAATAAATGCTGCTTTAATTCATGTATAGCATGCAACTATTTTAAACCATGAGTTTAGATTTAGAATGATCAGTTAAAGAGATGTTAGTGGGTGAGTTATCCTATTTAAATAACAACAATTGTAATTTCTTTGTATGCACACACAAAGGTGTGAAATCTACACAAGCAAGGAAGGATGTGCATTGAAATCACACAATGTACACACAACTTGATTGTAAAGAGATGAATCTCTAAGTATGATGAATCTTTTATTAATGGAGATTACGCACAATAGTGCTTTGGTTCAAATATTCATCTGTTTATGCAAGTTATTTAAGTGTTCTATTTATTTCTTTTATGTTGTTTGTTGTATAAGACTACAAATTTTCTACAACATAGAGTGAAAGAATAATGACCTAATTACATTTGAAATCTTGAGAGTATAATCCATGCATAGGAACATAAGGAAAATTCAAGGGGACCGATGTATCAATGTAAGAGAAGAAAATTGACAAGGAAGAGGTGGTACAATGCTCCACGAAACCACAAACTTACCTTGTTTCGTATCAGTGTGACACAAAAGATCGAGAGTGCATAACATGCAAAATCGAGCTCAAAATGCTCCAAAGTGGTGGCCAAATTAACCCTAGAGTTCCAAACAAAAATGTTCATGGAAAATGACCTCTAAATACACTTGCATGAGCCTCACAAAAGGCTAAAAATGGCCATGGATCATCCTATGAAGGAGTTAAGAGAGAGCTCCAAAGCTCTAACAATGGCAGCCAGAGATTATATCCCAAAAAATCTTAAAATCAAAATCCTAGAGGTCTAATCCATATAGAATCCATATATTCAAGCTCGGAACACGTAGAAGACAAATTTGCAGAGATAATTTAACTTAAGATAATAAAAATGGAAACCATAGGAAACAATTTCTAGGAATTCGCCACTCAAGAGAGAAATTGTAGTGCCCAACACATTTAATAAAATAAATTAAATAAAAAGAATGGGGTAATGCATGGGGAGGTACATTTTAAGGTGGAGGAAGACCTAGGGTGAAGGAAAATCAAGGTTGGTGTGTGATAGGGTATGGGGTGCCAGTCCTTGTCAAAATACTACAAATAATAGAGAGTGGCACATCTTAAGAATCATTTCAAGCCTTTCACATCCCTTTAATAATAATGTAAACACTTTATTTTGGTTCAGAGGCACTAACCATGGTGAAACCAAAGTTAAAATTTTAAATTTCAGCAATAAGAAGATAGTTGCAGTGAATGCAAATAATATATGGAATTTTGCTAAATGAAGATCTCACTAAAAGTCATCCCAAAATTACCCTCTCTTGGGAAAAATACCCCTGCACATGGAGATAAATCTTCATCTACAATATCTCCTTATATTACTATATACAAATTGATTTTTCCATATCTCTATTTTTGTGGGAGTAGGTTCATTGGTCTCTTAGAGGAAATGGCTGCCTACCCACCGTTGTTTTTTTTTTTGTATAGAGAAGAATGAAATATTGAGGAATAAGAGGAAATTTTTCGGGCGTTAAAGGAAGCAACCATGTCTGTAATCTTGAAGGAAATGACAGGATGTGCGAAAGGAAGCCATAATTAGTGGCAATTCATTTTCCTCTCGAACCAAGCTTCTTATGCATCATTGGCCACAGGAAGAGGGATGCGATGATTTTTCTATTACATTTGTTATCTATTGTCAGGGTACAATGGTGTAGAATGTATCTACACAATTTTTTTGGATTTAGAGGTGCCTCCCTTTTGCTTTCCTTTGATGTTTCAAAATTCGAAACAATGGATAGGAATATATTTGTTAAAAATAGGATTCAAGCTGCGTAGATACAAAGAGCACTAGGAAGGGTTAAATATCCTATTTCACTTATTTGTATTTTCCCATAATAGGTTTTCAACCCAGAGATAGATATGTTTTAGTTCATTCCTAGCATGGACGTTTTTCTATTGGAATGGAAAAAAACATGGTTGATGGAAACAATGAGAGCATTTGGGGCTACCATAGTAGCCTTCCACTAATTATAAAATAGGTGATTTCAGCTTGAAGGCTCTGCGCATGTGAAGAGTGGATAGATATGAAAGGCCTCTGAAAGTATGCCAAATTGTATGTAGCGCCATGCAAATCCAGTATTAGTTCTTGAACATTGGCTTAGTAGATCTACAATCAACTTTATAAGGACTACATTGTCTCCTTTGAGGTCAACATCGGTTGTTCTATTTTCATTCATTCGAGCTCCTCCTTAACTTGTAGCTTAGATCTTGTTAGCCCATGTCACTATGTTGACTGTTGGCCTTTGTTGGTGATGAGCTTGTTGCTATAACATGCTATTTCTAAAGATAACTACTCAAATTTTCTTGCATATCTATTTCAACTGGCTCATCGAACCCCAAAACCGCTTATCCTCTACCATCGATAAATTCCAGGCATGGTTTATCTCTCCATATCTTTCATAATTCTTGTTCTTTAGTTTTCTTTTGCAACGAAATAAATCTAAAACTTTGGAATATCTCCCATTCGATTTTTTTATATAAACTTGTTTTGCAAAATAATAAAATGAAATATGGCACTTAGGTAACCCAAATAACACTTGGTAGCTAAGCATAAACTTAAACCCTCCTTCGGACACAATTTGGAAAACTTCATAACCAAACTATTAGCATGAAACAACAAAACTCCTTATGTTTTACATTACCAACTTGTAGTTTGATCGTCATCTATGGCTACAACCACAACCTTCTATGTCTGCTTTAGACCCTAGGTGTCAAACTTAGGTGTTCATGTCCATTGGTATTGGTGAGAACTAGAAGAGTCACCAACTAAAACAACCTTTCCGTCTACCTTGCAAAGTTAGAAAATGTAATTTTGAGAGACTTGCAAAACAACACTCTAAGCCCCAGTAAAGGATATGTCAAGCATCGTATGTGTTATTTTTATGTAGAGAGTCACGTCAAGCAATAGCTTGACCTCGTTTGATCATTTTCACTCTCTTCGCAGCTCCTCTAGGAGCCACTGGTGCTCTGTTTTGCACTTTTAGGAAGCTACCAAAACTAAAAAGTTGGCTTTCATTTTAAACCACCGTTCGAACCTGAGCAACGAAATGTATTTCTACCTTCGCAAACCTCTAGTATATTTACTAGACAATTTTGAAACCTTCACTTGGGGAAAACACTCTTCTAGATAGTTTAGAAAGGGCATTTTGTAGGCCTCGGGTCGTTATTTGACTAGGTCAGACTGGCTCAACTATGACCGGTGGCTCTAGAAAACTCATCGCCATTTGCAACCTGTTTGCAGTCTCGGTTCCATCGAGTTTATCGCATTATCCTTATATAGGGGATTTGTAGGAAATTTCTCATTTGTTATTCTACCATCAAATGTTAGCTTTGAACGTGGTTTTCTGAGTCCTCGAGCTAACTTTTGATCATTTGTAACTAGGCCAATTATGCCCGATGGCCTCGAGAAAAGTGTCTATCAATCATAAATCAGTTCCCAATTCTACCATTTCCTATGAATTCTTTGTGTATAGGAGGATACATATAAATTTACCCATGGTGTGTTTACTCATTGGATGAAAACGTTTGAAAGTGGTTTCTCAGCCTCTAAGCCTTAATTGAATATTTTTGCAACTAGTTGGAAAACATAAAAAGAAAGTTGTAGGACCTCCAGCGGGTAACCAAACCATCATGGAAACTTGTTGACACTTGCAAATAACTATTTGAAAATCTATCATGTGACTTATTGTGTGAAATTGAACTTTTGGAAAAATAGTGTTTCTCTCTCTTCCCTATCTCTTTCTCTCTCCTTGGTTACGAAATAAGGTGAAATGAAATGAAATAAATATGTGTCTCTAACCTTCTCCTATAAAATGAAAATTATTATTATATGCAAATAGAAAGAAAAAAATGTTAATTATGCTAGATCTAGGTGGATGCCATGCCAACGATTTATCGCTAATTTCATGCTCACATGGTTTTACAGGATGCAAGAAAGATGGCGAAAAGGCGTGGTGTAATTCATTATTTATTATTGTAATTTATATATTTTATTGGAAAATGTATATATGTTTAATGTAATTGCAATGTAACAAAAAATTTTATATTTGAAATTTGGTAATATGCATGAGATGCTAGTTTTAGGAATGCCTTGGGAAATGTGCATTTAATCATAGGTGCCATTTGATTCAGATTTCCGTATGTAAAAAAAAAAAAGGGGTTGGATATGTATGTTAAATGAAATTGAATTTATTATTTTATAGTGCATTTCCAGTGTGCAATAGACAATTAAATAATTGGTGTTGTGTCTCTTACCTTGAAAATGTAATAAAGGAATCTAACCACAATAGTCAACCCTAGTATAAAATTTGTGTATAACTACTCTTCATGTGTGATTTCTCTTAGCATAGAAAACTAAAACCTTAGGACAAACTAAAATCCTTACGCTTGATAACACCTTCTAGATTAAATAAATAAGATCACAAGTATGAGTTTATCGTCATAGCTTGTATGCTTAGCGTCATCCTCGCGAACCCGATGAATAGGCACAACACGGTCCAACATTCTCCAGTATGTGGTTCCCTTCCAGGATTGGAAACCATGTGTGTAGTAAGGAGAATGATATTTTCTTAAGGTAGCACTCATGGGAACCAACATTAAACATAGACCAAAACCCTCTTGGACCAACACAAATGGAGCTAGTGAAATAGTTATCCTATGACTTACACTCTTGTTAATGATCTCTTTAGTTCCTCATAGATAAATGGGTTACCTTGGTTACTAGCAACATAACACCTTGGTCTTTCTTGAAGGTCATTTAGCATAAATTTTTTCCTCTCACCTTAAACTCATATTTAGTTGGGGTGTTGATCCTTAGGTACAATTGGAATTAAACCAATCCTTGGCTGATTAAGGGGTTAACTTACGGTGGAAATTGTTCATAACTCTTAGCAAATGTAATTATTTTAAATTAAGTTGACTTAAGAGAAGTGTAGAAACAAAAATAAAAATTCTTGTTACCCCTTATGCCTAGTTTCCCTTTGTACCCTAGTGAGTGGCCCAAAACCGAACAAAGGTAGTAGGTGATATTCCTATGATTGATCTCATGGTGGGATTTAAATGACACAAGTGGATGTCTTGGTTGCAACATGTTTAATATTGTAGTGTATAAGAGAAAATAAATGGGATGTCTCGTGTTAGGTTACACTCCTTGTAGTAGTAAATCCATTAGTGAAAAGTATGTGTTATTTTGTTTACAAATGTTATAAAACAATGCTAATAATGAGACCATAGTGTGATGTAAGAGTAAAGAATATAAGAGTAAAATGAGATTTGAAGTTAGGAATAATGTCACTCTTAGAGTCCTTGTAACTCAATTAGACATTTTCATGTGTTAAAAATAATATGAATTGCCCTGGTGAGATCAAACTTTGAGAAAACAATATATATATATCCAAATTAAAATCCTTGATGTGGAAATGTTGAATGGATTCAACAAGTTATTGAACTATATTAACTATGGTAGGGAAATAAAGGTACTATGATTGAAGAATGTTTATGGAAAAAGGTAACTTGAATCTAAACTCGCCTCGCCCCATAAATCCTAATATTTCTTTCTTGTCATCATGTCATATTTGATGGTACAATAGCAGATTTACACAGGGAGTAATTCTATATTCTTTGTATATTAATACATTCGGGATCTTACAAATATATAGGAGAGGTTGTTCCTAAAATGTAGGAAACAACCCACAACAATACACAAGTTGTTTTAACAACTCGTTATTACAAACCAAATACTGATTATTATAATTATGAGTTGTTTCTAAACAACTCATAATATAATAATAAACTAATTACAAACATTCACTATAATAATAATTACCAATGTAATTATTATTCACACATATACAAATGTAGAGCACTAACATATTAATTTCCTAACATTCCCCCCCTTAGTGCGAACATGGGGAAAACCTGCCTTTGTACTTGCACCTACTCATGATCTAGTGATTTTCACAAGATAATCACAAACCTTAGGGATGGTTTTGCAAACAGGTTGACCACAAACCAAGAATGGTGGTTTTGCAATTGGTTTACCACAAACCACAAAGGGATGGTTTTGCGAATGGATTACCAACAACCAAGAATGGTGGTTTTACTATTGGTTTACCACAAACCAAAAATGAAGGTTTTCAAGTGGTTTACCTACAACCACATCATGATATGCCAAGTACTATTCTTAGCCCTCATCACATCTCACTACAGGGAATAACATAGGAAATTCTGTTGAAATCTTTGCTCATACATACATAGAAAAAGCTGACATAATGGAAATGGAACATTGGATCATGTTCCCCCCCTCAATGTGAAATTTCTACTTATTGAAAACAAGAACACTACAAACTGAAGCAAACACACAACTGAAAGCACATACCCACACTACATAGATGTCACCACAGTTGAAGCGCCCCATCATTGGTGACTAACAAGAGGTCACTAAATAACCTCAACCTCTTGTGTCACCATCCTCTAGTAGATGGCTGCTAATTTAGCTAGATGTGATAATGAGACTCAATAACATGCTTTGAATGTCGATTCCACCAAAAATACGTTCGTAAGGAATTTTTATTTTTATTTTGAAAATTTTCCTAATAATCACCTAAATGACGATAACAAAATGACACAAATATGTTTTTGACACTTTGACTCTTGACTATTTTGACAAGACTAATGAATCAATTTTGACTAGAATTTTTAACTTGACACACATAACACTTAACGACAAAAATTCTATTGATGACTAATGGTCCACCATATATTAAACATATTTCTAGAACATTTTACGTTAGACACTTGACTTACAAAACAAATTTAACTAATATGATAACAACCACTATCTTAAACTTATGGTAAAACTTCACCATGGTACAAAGACAATATAATCTAGACTATATAAAATAAGACTACCCTAATGACTTATTATTGATGATAATAACTATCAAACAAAAAAATGTCATTTAATGGGCAACCTTAAATCATGAACCATGCATTTTACTTTCAAAGGAACCATTCCATGCATATTGGCTGAGGGTCCCCCAAATCACACATGGCATCTAGACTGCAAAACGGGAGGATTAACCAACACATTGAACATGATTCTTGAGATTCAAATGATGTTTCACCTCAAGTCGAACACGTGCAAAAATCAATTTTCTGATTGAGAATATTATGAAGCATCTCCCACCAAGGAAGTGTTCTATTTGGGAAGATCTTTGTTTTCTTCACCGAATGGTCTTAATTGATTAGATATCACCGTATGAATAGAAATGGTTTTCCCTAAGCAATCCCAGGAACCCATTTGCGAGCTGGTACTTGGCCTGTTGATGCACTATCAGATCAGCATTGAAGGACCAGTATGCACTGATCAAGATGATTTTATAGCCAAGAAATATAAGCACACAAAGATTTTTTTGATGCAGCCGCGTCTAATTAGGGAGACCATGGACAAGTTTGAGTAGTATGGAATGTTATGTGCCCAGATCCACCAAGAGGAAGCACACATCTGTTGGTGCAAATGGAGAGGAGAAGGGATCTTTACAACAATGCAAGTACAGATTGAATCCATAGATGCGTATGCATGGTATACAACACACTGAGCTCTACAGATTCTAGATCCAATCAGCTGTAGAAATATATAGTTGACTCAAACCTTCCAACATGGTGCTGATAAGATGCACTTTGACAAGAGTGTACAAGAAACTACAGATCCCAGTGAAGATCGATGTAAAACCACAGTACGATTCCAAATTGAAATCCACAACTGAGTCTCTTAAAAAAGAAAAGCTGAGATGAAGATCAAAAGCATCGATCCAATAATGCACAAGAGAATTATTTTTTGTTGACATCTCCTCTTCACTGAATTCTTTTGGTAAAGTTGTGCACTTCTACAAAAACTAATAGCAAATATTCAATCCTACACTCAAAAGGAATATATCAAACTTTCATGAATTGGGGCGGTAATGAAATCAGACGTGCCCCTTATTTCTCTCTAATTCTCCATCAAAGGTATGATCGAGGTCACTCTGATACCAAATGATGGTACAATAGCAGATTTACACATGGAATAATTCTATATTCTTTCTATATTAATACATTTGGGATCTTACAAATATATATGAGAGGGACTCAGGTAGAACACAAAGGAAACAGAGAAGGCCCGAAGAAGCCGCCATGTGTCGGTTCGGTGTAACTTCAGGAGTTAAACGAGGAAGAAAAATCTTAAGAATGTGTGGGGATCTATGTAAATCTCTTGCGAGGATAGACCCCAAACCCAAAGCACCTTCAGACAACCATATCTTTCGACTCGAAACTTGGATTCGGGAGAGAAGGGACGTTTTGAAAGCTCTCGACATCGGCTTCTCACCCACCACCATTATGTTTCATCCTGCCATTTTCGAGGCCATCAAGTCTCCCATCTACCACCATGATGAAGAATAGGCTTCCTTTCTTGCCCAATAAGGAACAACATATGGAAGCGGGGTCTTGCATGAAATCCCATCATTGTTACAAGAGTATTTCAATGCCTTCTGGAGTGGTTGGAGTAGGTGAATTCAATGCATATCTTGGGGTGGTTGAAACAAGATTCAAATTTTCCCTCTCTCCTTCTCTCTTTCTTCTATATATTGTAAAGGAGGGGCATATTTCAAGAGGTTGGTCATTGTTTCTCTCCTGTCCCCCTCTCTCTTTCTTCCCTAGGGCAGAATGTGGAGTCTAAGCCTCTTCTAATGGCTCTGTAATGGCATTTTCTTGCCTCTTGTCCACTGATGATGTACTAGATTTGAAATTTTGGAGCAATAAAATTTGTTTTGTGATGCACTTTGTCCATCCTTTGCTTATTTTATTGTCTTTTCTTGCCTCTCATCATTGCAGGGTATTTTGTGCATATCTCCAATGTCTACTGCAAGTTCTAGGAGTTGTGTTTAATGGGTTGAAGTGGTGTTCTGTGTGACATTCATCTATGGTCTGTGGTGTATCTTGTCCACCCTCTCCATTGCTCGCCTCTCTCCACATCAGGTAGTTAGATTTGTGATCAGCCGCTTCCTTTTACGGCGTATCACCACTTAGTGTATTCTTTGTTTTCATGTATTTCTCTCTCCCTATCTCCTTGGTAGGTTAGATTAGGATTAGATAGTTTTCCACTAGGTAGCTCGTTAGTTTATTTCTCCGGAGGACCATCTCAAGTCTGCAAGTCCACAACGTGAGAGATGGTGCAATGCATTCACACCGAATGCCCCACTCAAATCCAAAGCCATTCGGGGTGCTGTGATTTTGCCTCAACAATGAATAGATAACAATTTTTTTATTGAGAGGTATTTTTTGGAACGCTAAACATTAGTGTAATAGAAAACATTTATTATAATTTATAATTATATATTTGAAACAGGTACCAAATTTATTCCAATATGTTAAAAGTTCAAGAAAAAAGCTTGAACTATGATATATATTGAAAATAGTACACTGGTTGAGAAAATAATTTTCAACATATAGAGATGATGACACAATGGGAATTTCCACATTTGTACACTGCCTAGGACGTAGGACAGAACGTAAGAGTATAATAACGACCAGAATGACACAGATTTGGTTCTGTGAATGGCATTGCTCGCGGGCATGCCTTTCTGAATGCGGACTCGAACTCGGGTGGACTGCATGTGAAAAGATATGTATCACA
Source organism: Taxus wallichiana var. yunnanensis (assembly GCA_018340775.1). NCBI lineage: Eukaryota > Viridiplantae > Streptophyta > Pinopsida > Cupressales > Taxaceae > Taxus > Taxus wallichiana. The sequence continues at coordinate 908,982,729 of CM031240.1, read as the reverse complement.
TGAACCATTACATGTTACAACCATACCTTCTTTATTTCTGATCTTTTGTAAATGCTTTGGACAAACAACACCAATATCAGCTGTGCACGCCTGAAATCCACAGTTCTCTTTTGTAGATGAAGGAACGATTGAGATTGGAAGATTATACCACTTTCTAAAGTAACGGAGAATGCCTCGGGCTCGATCGTCACCTGTGTAACAACAGGCACAATCTTAAGATCCGCAGGGGGCTTTTCACAGATCAATTTTCCTGCAGTCACCTGAATCGCAGTGACCTTCTCCAGAAGATTCGTTAAATTTGCATCCCACCCTTCCCCAGATTCTTCCATGCCACGACTTATCAAACAAAATGGAGGAAGTCTCTCCCGGTTTTAATAATGGTCGGTAACCTTCGAATCTACCGCTCCCTATGGCTGGCCACACTGAAAAATTGCAATTGTTTTTTATGTTGATCGTCTTTTAGAAGTATCTGCACAAAACACAGATGTAATCGTCTGTTGGAGAACAATCAATCCAAATTATTATATAACTAACAACATTATGTAACCACAATTAAAAAAATGACGAAAACTATTAACATTCGTTGTATGGGAACTAACCCTATGTTTTTACACTCGTTATTGGAATCAATTAAAACCCACACTTATCAATAATAATATAAATACTATGTAGATCGTATGGAAACCAAATGAATAGTTTTGTCACAACTATATAACCTGCACAAGAAGTCAGCTAGAGGAGGCATAAGTATATTGACAGCATCATCCATGTCTTTGTGGAAACAATCTTCATTTTTGATGGAAATGCTTCAAGAATGCCTGCAGCTTACATTACATATAGGAAAAGTTGGCTACTTATAAGAAAGAGAATGAGTTGTCAAATATGTTTTTTTCCCTTTGCCTTTTTGCATGAACGTGAATGTTTGTCACAGTCTTAATAGGAAACATTATCTCAATAAAGAATATACTGCCGCAGTAAATCCCAATAAGATCGGGCAAAAAGCTCGAAGGATTTGAAACTCATTAAGGCAATTCCAGATAAAGTTGAAAAAACAAATAAAACAGATACCGCTTAAATAGATATTTTTAAAACGAACATCCATAACGCAATGGAGCAGGCTGGCAGCATCCTTTAGTATTATAGATATTTTGGACATTTAGCAACCTAAACCATAGGCTGTCCTTATCCATTCCAAATAATTAAGAAACTTTTAACGCCTACTAGAGGCTATTTAGAGTACAATGGATTTAAGAATATAAATTTTTAGTAGAGAAATTGAATCTTAAACAAACATAGTTATTATGGATAATCCATAAATTGGTTTCTCTTTTTTAAAACTAGCAATCCCACGTGAAATGTATGATGGTAACAACAAGGTGATATTCTGAAATAGTCGAATGTGTGAGAGAGAGAGAGAGAGAGAGAGAGAGGGTGAAGAGCTAAGGGTTTGAGTGTTGAAAAGTGCAAGGGTGGGGAAAATGGAATGGGGAAACAAGGTGAAACTTGACCCTACAAAAACGACATGAAATTCTTATCAATCGTTTGAAGGAGAAAAGGGGTGTTGTATAAGACAAAGTGGTAAGTTTTTATAGATATATTTGCGAACGCAAGGAGTAGTAGAAAAATATTTTCAAGTTAAAATTCATTTGTAGTTTCGAACATGTATTTATTGGGCCACGATGCTTGCTTCATGTAGCACTTTGTAGACCCCATTTTAGCTGTGAGATGCAGTAAATGCAAGAAACAATTGATATAAAAACATTAATAAAGGGAAGGAAAGCGATTGATTCTACGTTTGTGTGCTCCAAATTATATAAAGGGAACATAAAGCCTTTTATTCATACACCACCCGTACATGACGTAACAACACAAAATTAGATGGTCCATGTGCTTTGCGCAATAACATAATATGATGAATTATTTCTACCTATTGTTGTGTCCCACGTAATGGGGCATACATGGATGACATGTTATTTTTTGTATTGAAATACAATGCTAACATCAACAACTAACTAAGAAAACCTCATGCCAATAATGGAAGCCAAGACACACCTTGTGTAATGCCCGCTAAAACAACCCACTTGAGACCCAAGAACAACCTAGGATTAATTAGGAATAATTAGGAAAATTATGGAATAATTTTTTTGTTTAAAAGAGTCTACAACCGGATTACAAGGCAAAAACTGTCACTAACAAGTTCCAAAACAATTCTAATTCACTAGAACATGATTTTCTTTTATTAACAATTATTAGAGGTCATAAGGTCCAAATTTTAGGGTTAGAAGGTTCAATAAGGTTCAGAGGGTAATTCCTCACCATACCCACTCTCTAACCGGCTTAAAGGTTCAACTTGATTTTTCTCAAACTTAATGTATTCAAAATTTTCCTAAATTATTCCCATTAGATAGGAAATTTTCTCACCTTTCCATTGATATAAAGAAGTCCTCATAACTCTTCATATTTTTTGAGTTATGGGCCGGCGGCCCTTGGGGTGAAAATTTTCCCCAAGAGCGGGCCCAAGGGTGAAAATTTACCCCAAGAGCAAGTCGGCGGGCCGCAGGGGAGACTTTTGGAAATTTTCCCGTGTAGGGAAAGAAAAAAAACTTTTCGCCCACGCACCTATGGGTCTGCAAGTCCACTAGGGACACGTGGCACCTCCCAAGTTAGCATGGGGAGAGCGGGCGGCGGAAGACATTTTAAAAATCTTTCTGTGCATGGGGCGAAAGCCAACTTTGTGCCCATGCTCCCGCAAGTCCGCAAGGGACATGTGGCGTCTCCTAAGCCAATGTGGGGAAGGCGGGGCGGTGGGGAGAAAATTAGTTTAACACCCCAAAGGGCTAAGAGGGTAGCATTCACCCGCACCTCCATCGGTACCTCACGATGCCACGTGGTGGCACATATTTAGGAAAAATGAGGACTTTCGCGATGGTCGCAACGTCCTCTTTACATAGAGATCATTAATTTTTAAAAATTTGAAAAATTTTCCCAAAATTTTGGAGCATTAAGCTTAAAAAGGGGTCTGCCCCTCCACCGACACCTCGTGGTGCCACGTGGCAACCATTGATCCCTCACGGGTCAGCAGGGAAAATTAGGAAAATTTTCCCAAAATTTTCTAAAGTTTTAAGGGAAAAATTTCGGCCCAAGGAAAGTTTTCCCAATAAAATTTTTTTGACGCCAAGTGAAGGAAAAACTTCATAAGGCCATAACTTTTGATAGAGGGCTCAGTTTTGGGAAAACGAGGACTTTCTGGAAATATCTCACGTCCTCTTTACATAGAGATCATTAATTTTTGATTTTGATAAAGTTTAAGGGGTCAATTTTGTGAAAATGTTCTGCAGGCTTTTACAGTGCAAAATGGTAAATTTTAACTTGTTAAATTTGTTAAATTTGTTCTTGTCCCTCTCTCAACATGTCAAATAGACATGGAAAATTGTTCTTAGGTGTATTTAAGAGAGATTTCAAGATTCAATTTTTCTGATTGATTTGCAATTTGAACATTTACATTTCTTGACAAACATACGACTGCAAAACGGTTGAGCCCGATTTTGCTAAGTTTTTATAAGAATTTCCTTAAGTGTTAATATCTAGATGAATTCGATTAGATCTTATTATGCCCAAATTAATGTTTCATTTGTTATTCCTTTGTTGCAGATTCGGTCTGAGCATTTGGGATTAAATAATTGTCAATAGGAAATACACTTCCTTTTTAATTTTTTTTAAAATACATAGTATCTATTTGCCATTGTCTTCTTCCAAGTATTATAATGTCTCACATTTAGTTGATTCTAAATGATTCTACGATTTCAAATTTCAACAAATCCAAACAATGATACAATCCATCATTTGAGGAAGATTAATTTGATTATGCAATCCTTTATCTATTCCAAAAGACAACTTTACAACTTCCTTATTTTATTCTTTCCAAAAACATATATTATATACAGGCAGAATAATACATTTTCTTTTCACGTGTTTCACTTTTCCACTTTCCAAACAGGGATTTCATAGAGCTTGTTAAGTAAAAATTTCCAATGGAAATAATATCATATGAATAAGGAAAACACTTCCATTAATTCAAATGAAACTCTTACAACCTCCTTTCCATTTGATTTTAAAATACAACATACAAAACACGTATCATTCTTTCCTTTCCAACACAGAATATAGAGTATAACTCTTTTACATTTCAAATTTCCACTTTCATTGCCAATACATAGTATCTTTCCATGATAATGAATACATAGATCATCCACTTCAAGTGGGAAAGGGGCTACAATAAGATTTCATTTCACAAGGGACTGTCAAACTATCTATATCTCAGCTCCAGAACAACAACATGCAGATTTCTCATTCTTCCAATTTGATCACAACAAGAGTAGGGGAAAGGCAACGCTCTCCACCCAACCAAGACATCCAATGAAGAATGATAATCCATCCTTCTTCATTTGCCACCGAGCCCAAACACATATGCAATAAAAGATGTGATCCAACTCATGGCAACAACAAGCTTCCACAACCACACAAGCAACATAATCACAATAAGAACACAGTCCAAAATCAAGATGTAGTTCTACAACTACATTAAAACATGACAAACAATACTAAGGCTTCCTCAAGCAAGCCAAAGGAGCAAGAAACTATGGGGGATGCTGCTTATGCCTCCCAAAAGGGGAAATGGGTATCACCACCTAAGAACAAACCACCAAAATATGTATATATATCATTTCAAATCCCTGACATGCCCTTATGCCTCCCCCAAGTACCCCTTATTCCTCACATTTCCTTATGCCTCCCTAACCTCTTATGGCACCCCATAACGAGTAAAGAAATGCAATCTATTTCTTTGTAAGGTGGAACCCAAATCCCAACTCCCTCCACTCTTATACCTCCCTAAAACACACTTGTGCCTCCCACAAAATAACCCCATAGTCTTCTCCTACACCATTCCTAGGCCATCTACCCAACAATCCCATAACCATGCCAAAACATTCATACATTAACATTTACATTCATAAAAGAAGAGAATTTCAAGAGTCAAGCTCCTACCTCTCCATGATGGAGTTGTTCCAAGTTCCAAAACAACAAGCTTTATCCCAATGCAAGCAATCCAAAAACAGCCAAGCACAAGCATGCAACAATCTTCCCAAAAACTTCTTCAAAGCAAGAGCTCCCAAAACAACAAGGAATTCACCCAAGAATAAAGTCTCCAAAAATGAAGCAACCCCAAAACAAGGCAAGCCATTCGAATTTTATAGAAGAGGGAAGGGAAGAGAATGAGGCAGATCCACGTAGGATGCCATATCACATCTCTTCAACCCCAACCCAAAATTCAACTTCATTCTCCAATGCACAATAACTAGGTGGGTGAATAATATGACAGTTTACTTACACACTCAAATCCAACCCACACCCCAAAGGACTGAAATTAAATCATGTAAGAAAAGTGCAATTAAAACCTACAATTTTCCTTCTCAAAAACATCACAAAAGTCTAATCTCAACTCCCCAACCATAGGTATGGTTGGTAATTAAATTTAAGAGGTATGGGACAAGTTTAACTTGTCCCACAAGCCTCCAAAATCAGCCTCCAAGGACAATTTTGAATTTCCAAGAAGGTGGAGTGTTTCACACTCAAAAGTTAACTTACACATCACTTACACATCTTTAATCATGGCCAACAACTCTATTAATTACTTTCTTATGACATGTTTTAATTAACTAACTTAACAACATGATTACTCACAATATTTACACACCATTTAATGAATAATGAAAGGGGTAAAAGCACCACAAAATAAACACATGCAAACATAAACAAAGGGACCAAAATAAAAGGAATACATAAAACCCCTTGGTCACAATTAAAGGTGATCCCCCATGGGAATCCCTAACACACACAAACACACACAAAACAAATACTAGTTGTCATGGTGACCTTGTTGAATTCATCTAGAATTCCAATGTGGTTGGTCTCCAATCCCCCAATGTTTGTTGTGATATTTTAACCTGCAAAACACAAATACCTCCTTCAGCCTCGTGGCCATATCAGAACATCCAAAATAATATAAATATAATTCCCAAAATCATTTAGATGTATGAATCACAACAACATCAAAGAAATTTAACAATATCATTTATGGTTTTATCAACAACTATATCATCATCCAATAATTTCCATTTCTAGGTCTACTCACAATATCCAAATATCACAAGTCCACACAACATCCATAATATAACCATGTCAAATAGTATATCATCATCAATATCCAAAATGTCTCTAATAATCATCATGCATCATAACTGAATCAAGTCAACAATAATCCATGATCTAACATCTAACATCATACTATAATAAGGTCCATAATATAATATAATCAACAGTATCATGATTAGTATCAAAAAGGTGTCAAAGGGAAGTGGGCACTACACCTTGCGTGAATTTATTGTTCCCAAGTAAAAATCAAGAAAAATAATACTTTGCTAAAATATTCATTTCAACAATATTAAAATGTAAGACCCAATAAATAGAAATTAGAAATAGTGATACATTCGACCTGGTTGTAAAGCGATTTATTTTCGATTTCCACCATAAACAAATAAAGACAAATATTCCCAATTGATCATGGCTGGCACAATGGATGGAAACAAAGTTGAGGTAAATGTAACTATCAAAACATGTTTAAATATTAATGTGATGCATGATCCTTATTCCTGAGAGGAAATGAAGAATGGAGTGATATTTCTTTATACAAAGGGGGAGGAATCAATACTCAATGATTATGAAAAATATTATTATTGTAATAATTAAATCTAATTGTTTAAAACATTATTTTAAAAAATTGTTATTGATAAATATTAAAATAATTTACTTGTTCCCAAGTAAAAACCAAGAAAAATAAATACTTTCCTTAAGTATTTATTTCAACAATACTAAAATGTAAGATCAAATAAAATAGAAATTAAAAATGAACATGTTTAAAGACTAATGAACGACATGATCCTTTTCAAGATGAAGTGATTTCTCATTTCTCTTTTGTGTGAGTCGAAACCTAAACCATTACAAATCCTCCCCTCTCAACAAGTTTTAAATTTTTAATTTAAATATCTATACTCAAAACACATTCAAAATCAAAGAGGAAGGATTAGTATATTGGTAGCAGCTCCAAATTTTATAAGACAAATCAGACATGTCATTTGTAATTGAGACTCTTTTCTTTCACAATTAAAGCATCCAATCCCATTGAAGGTAGCTCCACGCAAATCAACTTTAAAAGGATTCAGCTTACCGACTTCTTTCAAAAATTTCTTAGAAGTGGAGTTTTACATTTGGTATTTTTAGCCGCACCACTAGTGCAATATATATAAACATTCCAACACTATGCATTATCATAACCACGTGCTCACCCACATTCTTGATGCATGGAGCTCTTCTAATAAACCTTGAAACCTTTTGCAAGAATACCAATGATAGGAGGAATCCTCTCACCACTCAGCATAATCAAAACGATCTGGTAAATCCTCTTTCAAAAAGACCTTGAGATGTTCACAATTCTTAACATTGCATTAAAAAACCAAAGCTACCAATTAACTATCGAAATATAAATTGAAAGTTTCAAAAAAGTTAACAAGCAGGCTAACTTTTAATTAGATCTCGTGAAAGAAAAAAAAGTGACAAAACAAATAAATATTTTCCTAGTAATTAATTCATGTCAGACGTATTTTCTATATCTGGCACCTTCAATGTTGTTCTAGCAAAAATGGTCCAAGCTATGAAAGGAAAATAGTCATCACAAGACATGGGCTAATGGGTAAGAGGAAATGGATGTCATTTTAAGCACAGTAAAGGAGTATTATATAATGTGTGATTATATTGCATTTAAAATTTTAAATATAGTTGTAAGGAAAGGTGGATATCTAGGTAGGAGTAAAACTACGTGCCCCTAAATCCATGTTTCCAAGTGAGTATCAAGGAAACCTTTCTAGTTTTGAAATGCTACAGAATTTAAGTTTAATATTTTCTAGCCTTTGAACTTGAGATTTATTGATAACTCATCTTATTTAACTTGTTTGTGAATTTCTATTTACGTTTGCCTTATTACACATGAAATTGGGAACTATTTCCCTTGGCATTTTTTTCTAAATATTCATTGAGAATGAAATGTGGAAGATAAGAGACCCAAAGATGCTGCAATTTATGGGAATGGTGTATGACCTCCTTGAACTCTCTGCCTCCAATTATAGAAAGCTGAAATTCAAGAAAGTTAAATTACAAAAACTGGATAGATGGCGGGCTGGTAGTCAGAACAATTTCTCGAAATCCCAACAAACATTGAAGCAACTTGCAATTGCCAAATAGACCACATAATTTATCCCGTTCTTCTTGTAGAAACTTAGAGCCACATGAAGTTGTTTCAATATAACACTTATTTCACTAAATTGGGACTTATTCTAGTCCAAGCAACTAAAAAATATAGCCAATATTAGAATCTGATATCAGTATTTTTGGATTCCAAAATGTCAAATATTGGAATTATCTTGCACTCTAAAATCACACATATTGGATTCTAAAATCACACATGTTGGATTCCAATATCACATATATTAGAATCCAAAATCACATATATTGGAATCCAAAATCACCTATATTGAAATTATATGTACTCCAAAGTTCCATATATTGGAATCAAGAAAATCAAATATTAGAATCCATTATATGGGCTAATGTCTGCTAGGAATTATTTATGATTTGTTATGTACATAACATGTTTATTTTTAATAAGTGCTAGCGCAACCATTATTTATGCTATGTTATAAGGGCTAGCAGCCATCAACCATTATTTATGTTATGTTATAAGGGCTAGCAACCACCAGCCATTATTTATGTTATGCTATATAGTCTAGTTGATGCTAGGCATTATTTATGACATGTTATGTATAGAACATGTTTATGATTTATACGGGATAACGAACATATTCTCTTGTCCTTCAATGGTTGCAATAAAGGCCACGACATGATGTTAAATTTGAAGTCCATTTAAACATATTTTATCAATTTTATACACACTAGCAAATGCCACACGCTAATGAATTTCGAGAGAGATGTGAGATGCTTCATGGTTAATTTACTATAATGCGATTGAACCTTCTTTGCAATAGAGGATGATTGAAGATATTATGAAGAAACTAGCAAAGGGGATCAATCCATACTATGAGTTAAATGTATATATTTGTTGCATATTTTAGTACAACTTAATTTTATCTCATTGCATATTTTGATACGACTTAATCTTAAAATCTAGTTCTTTTATTATGGCATCATTATTGTTGAGGAACCATAATATAACTCATAGAATAGATAAATATCCTTTCAAGTCACAGTCCTTCAAGAATCATATATCTGAAACCTACACTACTCACCATAGAGAGAAAATCAAATAATAATTTACTTTTACAAGATTTGCTACTTTCATGATTTGATGAGAAGCATGTTAGAGCCAAAGAAATTTCATTTACATTGAAGCAATATTGAACTAAATGTGAGATAAACTCTTTATGTTAAGTGGAAATAAGTAAAATACTCCATAGAAATAAGGAAATATGCCTATTTTTAAGTTTTCCTTGCTTGAATTTAAAAACAAAATTGCCTTGGAGTCGACATTTCCACTCAAAGAGTAAGATTATTATTTTTACCTTAGGTAAAAGAGGGTTAAGGGCAAAATCTGTTGACATTTTTGCACTTGTCCAAAAATGGGCAACTCAAAACACCATTTCGATGGAAGGAATTTATGGATGAACCTAACTAAGGGGGTGAATACAATTTTCATTGTGTTTTCAGCTATAGTAATTGATTAACACATGCAATTTGTAGCTATGTGTGTTGGTGTCGAATCTGCAACACCTCACATAGGTTGTCATTCCATGTTCATCTTCAAAAGGAAACATAGAATCTCCGAATGACCAATATATAGCCTTGATTAAAGGCGGAAATCATAGATATGTAGGATTTTACATTCCATAACAACAAACATAGTTGTTGATTGTAGGGATTGAGATGTTCATTATTAAGTTACAAGTATTTTCATTTTGGTAATTTCCTGATTATGGACTTTATTATAGTATGATGTTAGATGTTAGATCATGGATTATTGTTGACTTGATTCAGTTATGATGCATGATGATTATTAGAGACATTTTGATATTGATGTTGATATATTGTTTGACATGGTTATACTATGGATGTTGTTCGGACATGTGATATTTGGATATTGTGAGTAGACCTAGAAATGGAAATTATTTGATGATGATATAGTTGTTGAGTAAAATTGCAAATGATCTTGTTGGTTGCTTGGATGTTGTTGTGATCCATATATCTAGATGATTTTGGAATTTTATTTATATTATTTTGGATGTTCTTGATATGGCCACGAGGCCAAAGGAGGTATTCATGTTTTTCAGGTTAAAATATCACAACAAACATCGGGGGATTGAGACCAACCACATTGGAATTCTAGATGAATTCAACAAGGTCACCATGGCAACTAGTATTTGTTTGTGCGTGTTTGTGTGTGTTAGGGATTCCCATGGGGGGATCACCTTTAAATGTGACCAAGGGGTTATGTGTATTTATTTATTTGGTTCCTTTGTTTATGTTTGCATGTGTTTATTTTGTGGTGCATTGACCCTTTCATTATTCATTAAATGGTGTGTAATATTGTGAGTAATCATGTTGTTAAGTTAATTAATTAAAATATGTCATAAGAAAGTAATTAATAGAGTTGTTGGCCTTGAATTTAAGTGTTGTAAGAAGATGTGTAAGTGATGTGTAAGTGATGTGTAAGTTAACTTTTGAGTGTGAAACACTCCACCTTCTTGGAAATTCGAATTTGTCCTTGGAGGCTGATTTTGGAGGCTTGTGGGACAAGTTAAACTTGTCCCATACCTCTTAAATTCATTTACCAACCATACCTATGGTTGGAGAGTTGATTTTAGACTTTTATAATGCATTTGTGTAAGTCAAATTGTAAGTTTTAATTGCACTTTTCTTACATGGTTTAATTTCAGTCCTTTGGGGTGTGGGTTGGATTTGAGTATGTAAGTAAACTTGTCATATTATTCACCCACCTATTTATTATGCATTGGAGAATGAAGTTGAATTTTGGGGTTGGGGTTGAGGATGTGTGATGTGGCATCCTACATGGATCCACCTCATCCTCTTCCCTTCCCTCTTCTATAAAATTTGAATTCCTTGCCTTGTTTTGGGTTGCTTCACTTTGGAGACTTCATTCTTGGGTGAATTCCTTGCTTTTTTGGGAGCTCTTGCTTTTGGAGAAGTTTGAAGATTGTTGCATGCTTGTTGTTTGGTGGATTTTTGGATTGTTTTCTTGGAAACAACTGTTGTTTGGAACTTGGGAAACTCCATCATGGAGAGGTAAGAGCTTGGCTCTTGAAATGCTCTTCTTTTATGAATGTAAATGTTAATGTGTGAATGTTTTGGCATGTTTGTGGGCTGTTGGGTAGATGGCCTAGGAATGGTGTAGGAGAAGACTATGGGGTTTATTTTGTGGGAGGCACAAGTGTGTTTTAGGGAGGTATAAGGGTGGAGGGAGTTGGGATTTGGGTTCCACCTTACAAAGAAATAGCTTGCATTTATTTACTCATTATGGGGTGCCATAAGAGGTTGGGAGGCATAAGGAAATGTGAGGAATAAGGGGTACTTGGGGAGGCATAAGGAATGTCGGGTTTTGATATACTATATTTTGGTGGTTTGTAATTCAGGTGGTGATACCCATTTCCCCTTTTGGGAGGCATAAGAAGCATCCCCATAGTTTCTTTCTCCTTTGGCTTGCTTGATGAAGCCTCAGTAATGTTTTCATGCTTTAATGTAGTTGTAAACTACATTCTTTTTGGACTATGTTTTTATTGTGAAAATGTTGCTTGTGTGTTTGTGGAAGCCTGTTGTTGCCATGAGTTGGATCACATATTTTATTGCATTATGGTTGGGGCTCGGGGGCCAATGAAGAAGGATGGATTCTCCTTTTCATTGGATGTCTTGGTTGGGTGGAGAGCGTTTCCTTTCCCTACTCTTGTTGTGATCACAATTTGGAAGAATGAGAAATATGCATGTTGTTGTTCTGAGCTGAGAAAAGATAGTTTGATAGTCCCTTGTGAAATGAAATCTTATTGTAACCTTTCCCACTTGAAGTGGATGAACTTGTATATGTTTTGTAATGGAAAGATGTTGTATTGGTTATGAAAGTGTAAATTGAAATGTGAAAGAGACATACTCTGTTTTGTTCTTTTGAAGCAAAAAATTGTGTTCTATATGATGAAATTGAAGAATGAAAGAAGGAAGTTGTAAAGTTGTCTTTTGGAATCAATAAAGGATTGCATAACCTTCCTCAAATTACATCATTGTATTGAATTTGATCACCTAAATGTGAGTTGTAATCTCTTGTTTGAAAGAAAGAAATGCGTATGAAGGAAATGTAATACTCTGTTTTGTGAAGTGCATGATTTGAAAAGAATAAAAGTTGCATTCTTGTCTTTATCATTTGATTGAAGGAATGAAACCTATTTTAAACTAGCATGAAATGAATTCATTTGTAAGGCAAGTAAAATAAGAACCATTGAGTTAATTTTGTTGTTTCCATTTTTGCTTCATGTTAAACTCTACAAATTTTACCAAAAATGAACAGACCAAACCTGCAATCAAGAAATAACAATGAAACATTAAAATTGAACATGCTAGGTTATAAATGAATGCAATTAGACAAAAACTTAAGGAAATCCTTCAAACCTTGCAAAAAATGGGCTCAACCCTCTTATAGTCATTTTTGTTTTGTCAAGAGATGTAAATTTTCAAATTGCAAATCAATCAAAAAAAATTGAATCTTGAAATCCTTCTTAAATCCATCTAAGAACAATTCTCCATGTCTATTTGACATGTTGAGAGAGGAAGAAGATCAAATTGAACAAATTTATAAGTTAAAATTTACCAGTTTGCACTGTAAAATCTTGCAGATCATTTTCTTGAAATTGAACCTTAAAATTTATCAAAATTAAAAATTTAATGATTCTTGTGTAAAGAGGACGTTGAGAGATATTTCCAGAAAGTCCTCATTTTCCCAAAACCGAGCTCTCTATCAAAATTTATGGCCTTCTGAAGTTTTTCTTCATTTGGCGTCAAAAAAAATTCTAATTCTAAAAAAAAAAAATTTGGGAAAAATTTCCTTGGCGGAAATTTTCCCTTAGCAAAAAAAAATTTGGAAAAATTTTCTAATTTTCCCTTAGCCAATCGAGGCTTTGGAAAATTTTTTGGGAAAATTTCCTAATTTTTCCCCCCACCCCACTGCCCACATTTCAATCAATCAGGCAGGCTACCATGTGGCACACGAGGCATGGCGGCAGAGGGGGGGGGATCCCTTTTTTAACTTAGCACTTTTTTAAAAAATTTGGGAAAATTTTCTAAAATTTTCCCCACCTGCCCCACCCCGCAACCAATCAAGAGCTGCCATGTGGCATCGCATGAGGCATCAGCATCGGCAGAGGCATGGGTGAATTTTACCCTTTCACCCCTCTAGGCATTAAAATTATTTTATCCCCACCACCCCGCTTTCCCCATTGGCTTAGGAGGCGCCACATGTCCCTTGTGGACTTGCGGACTGACTCGCGGGAGCGCGGGTGCAAAGGTGGCTTTTCCCCCGCGGGAAATTTCCAAAATGTCTCCTGTGGCCCCCTCCCTTTGGACCCACTCCTCCTCAGGGAAAAAAAAATCCTCCATGGCCCCCCAGACCCTGCCCATGGGGAAATATTTCTCCCCACGGCCCGCAGACCCGCCCCTGGGGAAAATTTTCTCCCTTGGGCCCATGCAGCCCGCTCTTGGGGAAAATTTTCACCCCAAGGCCCACCGGCCCATAACTTGAGAAATATGAGGAGTTAGGAGGACTTCTTTATATCATTGGAAAGGTGAGGAAATTTCCTATCCAATGGGAATGATTTAGGAAATTTTGAATGCATTAATTTTGAGAAAAATCAAGTTGAATCTTTAAATCTATTAGAGAGTGGGTATGGTGAGGAATTACCCTCTTAACCTAATTGAACTTTCTAACCCTAAATTTTGGACCTTGTGACCTCTAATAATTGTTAATAAAAAAGAAAAGTATATTCTAGTAGATTAGAATTGATCTGGAACTTGTTAGTGACAATTGTTGTCTTGTAACCTAGTTGTAGACTCTTTTAAACAAAAAAAAAAATTATTCCATAATTTTCCTAACTAATCCTAGGTTGTTCTTGGGTCTCAAGTGGGTTGTTTTTAATGGGCATCACACTTGGTATCGAGAGTGGTTCAAAATCTTGGGCCATTGGGCACACTAGAAAACTTGAGACATGAACCTTAAACCTAGCACACTTTTAAATCTAGAAAACAACTTAGTTTAGAAATTTTCATATTTTAGTAAACATGGAAACTAAATAAAACTTAGAAAGATGAACTAACTCTCCTTGGTCTGTATGTAGGAGGCACAGAAAGATGAGGGGGTCTTTTCACATAGACCTAGACTTACCACCACCAGATCATGTTGTAGTAGCCATCCTACCACAGATTTTGTAGACTCTTCAGGATGTTAATGCCACTCTACGCAGAGGATCAGTAGGAGGACATGTAGCCAGACATGATAGAGTCACTTCCATTGAGGGTCATGTATCTCCTCGACCCAATGAGGAGCATGGAGGAGAGAAATTCCATGTAGAGTCAGCCAGAGTAGAGTCACCACAGAGGGGATATGGTGACCAGTTTTCGAGACATAGAGAGAGGTCTCAGAGCCCTAGGCTTAGGGATGAGCATATAAGAGAGGCCTAGAGGCCATCAGACCACAGCTGCAGATCACATCAGGGAGATCCTGAAGCTTCAGCCATCACATTATTCTGGTGACATAGGTGGATTTCAAGGAAGAGGCCTGGTTAGGTGAGCTTGAGTGATGCTTCAAGCTCTATCCTTGTTCTAGCAACATGAAAGCTCATGTTGTGATCCATCTACTGAAGGATGGAGCTGGTGTCTGGTGGCGGACAGAGGAGTAGAAGCTCCATGTTGATTATGAGATAGTTACTTAGGAGCTCTTTGAGGAGTTTTTAGAGTAGATATTTGTCACGAGGTTCATACAACAAAGATAGATGAGTTTCATGACCTCCGACAGGCATCTCTTACAGTGGCTGAGTATGAGAGTAGATTTATGGATCTACTCCAGTATGTTGATTACATGCAGGATGAGTAGGTGTGGATCCACAAGGTTCATCCGGGGCCTGAATCTAGACATTAGAGGTGCAGTGTGGATCCATTGTCCATAGACATTAGCTGAGGCCATTGAGAAGGCCTATATAGCAGAGGAGACTCGGGAAAGACCCAACAGGCTAGAGACCGAGTCCGAGCCGCATACAAGCAGATGCAGGACAATAGATCGAGGGGGTCGTACCTCTTCCTCATGGTGGATAGGGTTCAACATAGTCATCTTTTAGACCACAGTAGCAATAGCAACAGTGCAGTCCCGCCCACCTTATAGACCTCCATAGAGGTTTGATGCACAGAGAGGTCGAGTATGGGGCCTCCTCCTAGGGGTCCCATCAGACACAGGTGCCCAGAGCTCACTCAGGAGGATCTCACCAACAGAGAGACCTCAGTAGACCATAGCCGATCATCAAGATCCACACCACAGACCTCCAGAGTACCGGTTGGACCTACTACACAAGGGAGAGGATCAGGTGGTTGTTTTGGTTGTGGTGTTATTGGACATTTTTGGAGAGAGACTACCCACAGAACCCTAATAACAAGGGTAAGACACAGATCTCTAGAGCCTACTGTTGGTGATATGGGGTGTAGTCATAGGATGTACATGTAGTGGTTGAGAACCACCAGGTAGAGCATCAAGTATAAGTTATTGAGACTACAGGTAACATTGGAGGCATTCCTACCTCCATTTTGTTTGATTCTGTTCTTCTGATTCTTTTATTGCACCATCTTTAGTAGAGCGATGCAGGCTAGTGGCAGTTAGGTAGGGTCATAGTTGGGATGTTGAGATGGCTTCTGAGCCAAGATCTCTGTAGACTCCTTAGTTAAGGAGTGTGTGGTGGATTTGGGACCTTTCACCACTACCTCGGATCTTCGTATCCTTCCTTTGGGCTCTTATGGAGTCATCTTGGGTATGGATTAGTTATCTACACACAGGCCAGAGTGGATTGTTACCACAAGATCATATCTTGTGTAGATGATCTAGGAGTGGAGTCGGTGATTTTAGGGTCGGAGACCCATTTCTATTTGCACCATCTCTGCTATGCAGCTTAAGCAAGTGTGTGTGATGGGGTTGTCAGATGTATGTTTTATTACATGATCGTGACAAATCAGAGGATGGGTCTAGTGGACCATCGCTAGATGATCATCCCATTTTGAGAGAGTTTGTAGATGTCTTTCCAGGGAGCTACTGGGGTTACCACCCCCACGTGAGATTGATTTTCATATAGATCTAGTTCCGGGAGCAGAGCCTATCTCACGAGCACCTTATCGATGACCACCCCAGAGCTCTGCATGAGCTCAAGTTACAGCTTGAGGGCCTTCTGAGAAAGGCCTAATTCATCCTAGTGTATCCCCTTGGGGTGCACCAGTGATCTTTGTAAAGAAGAAGGATGGATCCTTGTGGTTGTGTATTGATTACCACCAGCAATAATAAGGTAACGATCAAGAATCATTATCCCCTTCCACATTGATGATTTGTTTGATCAGATGAAGGGAGCCACAACTTTCTCTAAGATAGACCTTAAGTCAGGCTACCATCAGTTGAGGATTTTGGAGGTGGACATTCATAAGACCACCTTTCCATGAGATATGGCCACTATGAGTTCATAGTGGTACCTTTTGGTTTGACTAATGCCCCCATAGTGTTTATGAGTTTGATGAATGGGGTATTTAGGACTTTCTTAGATCACTTCATGCTCATCTTCCTTGATGACATTTTTATTTACTCACATACGCGTGAGGAGCATGAGGGGCACCTTCACCAGGTTCTTCAGTGTCTTCGAGAGCAGCAAACTTTACGGGAACTTGGAGAAGTGTGCATTCTTTTAGATGGAGGTGTAGTATTTGGGTCATATCATTTTAGGGAAGGTATCACCATCGATCCTTCCAAGATTAGAGCTATTATGGATTGGCAACACCCACTACTATGACTAAAGTGTGTAGCTTCATGGGATTAGCAGGTTACTACATGATATTTGTTCAGACTTCTCTCAGATTGCACACCCCATCACTTCCCTTCAAGGAAAGGGAAGAAGTTTTTTTGTCGACAGTGTGAGCAGGCCTTCAGTACACTAAAGGAATGCCTCACTACAACACCTATTCTTGTAGTGCCGGATCCACAGGTGAGTTTTTCATTTGCACGGATGCTTCTTTAGTAGGGCTTGGAGGTGTGTTGATGCAGGAGGGTAGAGTAGTGGCTTTTGAATCTCACAAACTCAAATATTATGAGCTTAATTATCCACTCATGATCTTGAGCTTGTGGTAGTTGTGCATGCTTTGGTTTGATGGAGGCACTTTCTTCTTGGTCGAGATTCACACTCAGGATAGATCACTTGAGTCTTCGCCACCTCTTCACGTAGCCCAATCTCAATGCTCGTCAATGGTGATTGGATGGAGTTGCTTTGTGAGTATGATATGGAGATAGAGCATGTGAAGGGAAGGAGAATGTGGTGGTAGATGCTCTCTCGTAGATGGAGACATGTGGCTATGGCCACCTCAGTGAGCACAAAGATTTGTGGAGTAGGATTCTTCAGCAGCTTCCTCTTGACAGCTTCTACATTGCAGTTCGAGTAGAGATCGAGTCTCAGAGACCCCTCGAGGGAAGTTTGATGGTTTTCACTAGAGGCAGATGGTCTTCTTAGGCACAGAGGGCTGGATTTATGTTCCCAGAGATGGAGGCTTGAGGTAGGACATCTTGATAGAGGCACATCATGCACCCTATTCAGCCCATCCCGGGGTGAAGAAGATGCACACCACCTTGAGACAGTTGTATCATTGGAGAGGACTTCATAGAGACATGGCTCAGTTCATGTCATGATGTTTAGAGTGCCAAAAGTGAAGGCCGAGCATCAACATCTAGCTGGCCTTCTCTTTCCTCATGCTATATACTAGAGAGTGGAAATGGGACACCATTTCCATGGACTTCATTGTTGGGCTACCGATGTCGAGATATCACCACGATGCCATCATGGTCATGGTTGATAAATTGACAAAAGTGGCTCACTTTTCTCGGTGAAGACCACTTATACAACTAGTGTAGTGGCACGGGTATATCTTGATGAGATTGTCAGGTTGCATGGGATTCCACATAGAAGATCATTAGTGACCGCGATCCTTTGTACACTTCCCATTTTGGACTACCATGCAGCATGCCCTCGAGATGAGATCAACTTCAGCACAACATATCACCCCGAGACAGATGGACAGACTGAGTGGGTGAATCAGATTTTAGAGGACATGCTCAGATGTATGTGATGGATCAATAGTCTAGATGGGAGGAGTACCTGTACTTGGTGGAGTTTTCCTACAATAATAGTTTTCAGAGTTCTATAGGCATGGCTCCTTTTCAGGATTTGTATGGTAGAGAGTGCAGGACACCTCTTAACTGGGACAAGTTAGAGGACAAGGGTTTCTCTTGGACCAACTTTGTTGCAGGACATGGAGCAACAGTGGTTTTGATCAGACAGAGACTACAGGAGGCACAAGACAGAAAGAAGAAGAAGTATGCAGATCAGCATAGGACCGATCATAGTTTTGATGTGGGCATGAAGGTGTTCCTTCATGTCAGGCCACATAAGAGCCCTATCCATTATGGAAAAGGTTCTAAGTTAGCTCCTAGATTCATGGGTCCTTTTGAGATCTTGGAGCGTATCGGCCCTTTGGCCTACCATCTAGCATTGCCACCTAACTTGTCTCACATACATGATGTGTTTCATGTTTTAGTTCTTAGGAGATATGTTGCAGATCCTTCTCATGTGTTAGATTGGACATCATTGTAGGTGCAGGATCGGGGTAGGTGATGGTGGAGCCCATTCACATCCTAGATCGCAGGACCCTGGGCCTTCGAGGCAGAGAGGTTGATCAAGTCCAGGTGCAGTGGGACAAATATGATGAGACTGCAGCTACATGGGAGGATGCTACTTTTCTACGAGTTCAGTTTCCACATTTGTTCCAGTGACTTCTAGGAGGAAGTCGAGTCTAAGGGGAGGGGATGTAGTGCCCACTTCCCTTTGACACCTTTTTTATACTAATCATGATACTACTGATTATATTATGGACATGATTATGGACTTTATTATAGTATGATGTTAGATGTTAGATCATGGATTATTGTTGACTTGATTCAGTTATGATGCATGATGATTATTAGAGACATTTTGGATATTGATGTTGATATACTGTTTGACATGGTTATACTATGGATGTTGTTCGGACATGTGATATTTGGATATTGTGAGTAGACCTAGAAATGGAAATTATTTGATGATGATATAGTTGTTGAGTAAAATTGCAAATGATCTTGTTGGTTGCTTGGATGTTGTTGTGATCCATATATCTAGATGATTTTGGAATTTTATTTATATTATTTTGGATGTTTTGATATGGCCACAAGGCCAAAGGAGGTATTCATGTTTTGCAGGTTAAAATATCACAACAAACATCGGGGATTGGAGACCAACCACATTGGAATTCTAGATGAATTCAACAAGGTCACCATGGCAACTAGTATTTGTTTGTGTGTGTTTGTGTGTGTTAGGGATTCCCATGGGGGGATCACCTTTAAATGTGACCAAGGGGTTATGTGTATTTATTTATTGGTTCCTTTTTTATGTTTGCATGTGTTTATTTTGTGGTGCATTTACCCTTTCATTATTCATTAAATGGTGTGTAATATTGTGAGTAATCATGTTGTTAAGTTAATTAATTAAAATATGTCATAAGAAAGTAATTAATAGAGTTGTTGGCCTTGAATTAAAGTGTTGTAAGAGATGTGTAAGTGATGTGTAAGTTAACTTTTGAGTGTGAAACACTCCACTTCTTGGAAATTCAATTTGTCCTTGGAGGCTGATTTTGGAGGCTTGTGGGACAAGTTAAACTTGTCCCATACCTCTTAAATTCATTTACCAACCATACCTATGGTTGGAGGGTTGATTTTAGACTTTTATAATGCATTTTTGTAAGTCAAATTGTAAGTTTTAATTGCACTTTTCTTACATGGTTTAATTTCAGTCCTTTGGGGTGTGGGTTGGATTTGAGTATGTAAGTAAACTATCATATTATTCACCCACCTATTTATTATGCATTGGAGAATGAAGTTGACTTTTGGGTTGGGGTTGAGGATGTGTGATGTGGCATCCTACATGGATCCACCTCATCCTCTTCCCTTCCCTCTTCTATAAAATTTGAATTCCTTGCCTTGTTTTGGGTTGCTTCACTTTGGAGACTTCATTCTTGGGTGAATTCCTTGCTATTTTGGGAGCTCTTGCTTTTGGAGAAGTTTGAAGATTGTTGCATGCTTGTTGTTTGGTGGATTTTTGGATTGTTTTCTTGGAAACAACTACTGTTTGGAACTTGGGAAACTCCATCATGGAGAGGTAAGAGCTTGGCTCTTGAAATGATCTTCTTTTATGAATGTAAATGTTAATGTGTGAATGTTTTGGCATGTTTGTGGGTTGTTGGGTAGATGGCCTAGGAATGGTGTAGGAGAAGACTATGGGGTTTATTTTGTGGGAGGAACAAGTGTGTTTTAGGGAGGTATAAGGGTGGAGGGAGTTGGGATTTGGGTTCCACCTTACAAAGAAATAGCTTGCATTTATTTACTCATTATGGGGTGCCATAAGAGGTTGGGGAGGCATAAGGAAATGTGAGGAATAAGGGGTACTTGGGGAGGCATAAGGAATGTCGGGTTTTGATATACTATATTTTGGTGGTTTGTAATTCAGGTGGTGATACCCATTTCCCCTTTTGGGAGGCATAAGAAGCATCCCCCATAGTTTCTTTCTCCTTTGGCTTTGCTTGATGAAGCCTCAATAATGTTTTTCATGCTTTAATGTAGTTGTAAACTACATTCTATTTTGGACTGTGTTTTTATTGTGAAAATGTTGCTTGTGTGTTTGTGGAAGCTTGTTGTTGCCATGAGTTGGATCACATCTTTTATTGCATTGTGGTTGGGGCTCGGGGCCAATGAAGAAGGATGGCTTCTCCTTCTTCATTGGATGTCTTGGTTGGGTGGAGAGCGTTTCCTTTCCCCTACTCTTGTTGTGATCACAATTTGGAAGAATGAGAAATATGCATGTTGTTGTTCTGAGCTGAGATAAAGACAGTTTGATAGTCCCTTGTGAAATGAAATCTTATTGTAACCTTTCCCACTTGAAGTGGATGAACTTGTATATGTTTTGTAATGGAAATATGTTGTATTGGTTATGAAAGTGTAAATTGAAATGTGAAAGAGACATACTCTGTTTTGTTCTTTTGAAAGCAAGAAATTGTGTTCTGTATGATGAAATTGAAGAATGAAAGAAGGAAGTTGTAAATTTGTCTTTTGGAATCAATAAAGGATTGCATAACCTTCCTCAAATTGCATCATTGTATTGAATTTGATCACCTAAATGTGAGTTGTAATCTCTGTTTGAAAGAAAGAAATGCGTATGAAGGAAATGTAATACTCTGTTTTGTGAAGTGCATGATTTGAAAAGAATAAAATTTACATTCTTGTATTTATCATTTGATTGAAGGAATGAAACCTATTTGAAACTAGCATGAAATGAATTCTTTACTTAGAAGATAAAATGTAAAATAAGAACCATTGAGTTAATTTTTTTGTTTCCATTTTCAAACTTCGTTAAACTCTGCAACTTTTACCAAAAATGAACAAATTCGAAACTCTAATCAATCAATGAAATAACAAAAATGAAACATTAAAATTGAACATGCTAGGTTATAAATGAATGCAATTAGAAAAAATCACTTAAGGAATTCCTTCAAACCTTGCAAAAAATGGGCTCAACCCTCTTACAGTCATTTTGTTGTCAAGAGATGTAAATTTTCAAATTGCAAATCAATCAGAAAAATTGAATCTTGAAATCCTTCTTAAATCCATCTAAGAACAATTCTCCATGTCTATTTGACATGTTGAGAGAGGAAGAAGATCAAATTGAACAAATCTTATAAGTTAAAATTTACCAGTTTGCATGTAAAAGCCTCAGATCATTTTCTTAAAATTGACTCCTTAAACTTTATCAAAATCAAAATTTAATGATTCCTAAGTAAAGAGGACGTCGAGAGATTTCCAAAAATTCCTTGTTTTCCCAAAACCAAGCTCTCTATCAAAATTTATGGCCTTCTGAATTTTTCTTCATTTAGCGTCAAAAAAATTTCTAAAAAAAAAAATTGGGAAAAATTTCCTTGGCGGACCCACGAGGAAATTTTCCCTTAGCACTTAGGAAAATTTTCCTAAAATTTTCCTCACCACCCCACCAGCCCGTAGCCAATCAGAGTCTACCATGTGGCACCATGAGGCGTTGGCGAGGGGCGGATCCCTTTTAACTTAGCGCTTCAAAAAAAAATTTTGAAAATTTTCTAAATTTTCCCACCACCCCGCGCCTAATCGGGAGTTTCCACGTGGCATCGTGAGGCGTTGCAGAGGCGAGGTGAAGTGTACCCTTTTCTCCCTTCTAGGCATTAAAATTCTTTATCCCCGCCACCCCGCTTTCCCCGTGTTGGCTTAGGAGGCGCCACATGTCCCTCATGCGACTTGCAGATTGCGGAGCGCAGGTGCAAAGGTGGCTTTTCACCCCACAAGGGAAATTTCCAAAACTTTTCCCGCGGTCCCGCCCACCCAAGCCTCCTCCCTCCAGGAAAAATTTCTCCCCACAGCTGCTGCAGACCCACTTGTGGGGAAATATTCCTCCCCCGTGGCCCGCCAACCCGCTCTTGGGGAAAATTTTCATCCCAAAGGCCCAGAGCCCATAACTTAAGAAATATGAGGAGTTATGATGACTTTCTTATATCATTGGAAAGGTGAGGAAATTTCCTATCCAATGGGAATATTTTAGGGAAGTTTTGAGAGCATTAATTTTGATAAAAATCAAGTTGAAGCTTTTAATCCAGTTAGAGAGTGGTGTAGTGTGAAATTACCCTCTTAACCTAATTGAACTTTCTAACCCTAAATTTTGACCTTATGACCTTTTATAATTGTTAATAAAAATATATAATCTAGTAAATTAGTATTGATCTAGAACCTTGTTTGTGACAACTGTTGTCTTATAACCTGGTTGAAGACACTTTTAAACAAAAAATTATTCCATAATTTTCCTATCTAATCCTAGGTTGTTCCTTAGGTCTCAAGTGGGTTGTTTTTAAGGTGTTACACAATCATTACATAATACTTTATGAACATTCAAATCAAATCAATGTATATATTCCATACATGATCTAGTGCAATCATTGTTTCAGTTTAGATTGAATGTATGAGTACAAATCCTCTAGAACATGAAATGATCGAGATTAATATACAAGAGAAAAACAGCTTACAAGCGATATGCACACTTGAAGTGTACCTGATCAAATGTGAAAATAAAGTAAACAACAAAAGTTGTGTGTACTCATCAAAAGGAATAAAATATTTTATATCACAATAATTCATAAATTTCAGTCTAAGTGAAATGATGAAACATTGTTATGGTACCAAGAATCCTAAGAGAAGTCTCAGCTTCAACATTTAAGAGAAAATTTCAAGTAGTGAAGATACATATCAACAATTGCAAAGAAAAATATATCAAGCTAGTTGTACAAACATAGTACAGTCATGCTCTACAAATTTAAAATGAACTCCAGGGAACATCAAGGTGGAGGGAACCAACAGAACACTCAATAGAAAGAAGATCGAGTATTCTTAAAAGATGAAGTACGCTGATTTCACGAAGTTGAAAACTTCATTATATTCTCAAAGCACACTAAAGAGGAGTAAAATTTTAAAAATAGAGAATTCAAAAGATCAAGTATAGATTTTAAATCAATACAAGCACATAAAAATTCATAATTGTGTGGAATCATGCATATTTTCCAGATTTATGGTAATTATAAAGCCCTCAAGACATCTAGGAAAATTGTTGGCTAGTAAGTTTCGTAAGCGAATGCTCATGAGCTTCAAGTGGTTATAAAATTCAAATCCGAAAAACATTCCAATGTATTCAAAGCTTAAATGAGTAAGCCATACTCATAGTAGTGAATTATGACATCACTATATAAACAAAAATATCTATATAGTCCACAGAAAACAGCTTCAAGTAAACATATTACAATCTTCAATATGGATGCATAGTTTAGAAAAATAGTAAATTAGTTACTACCTTGCAAGATATATTTACTTGTGTACTCAAATATTGAACAAGAATGAGTTAAATGAATGCCGAAAGAATCATAGCACGTCAAAGTGAAGCGGTTCAAAGAAAACAAAAATAGTTTAGAAAGCTGTTTAAGTGTTTTTAAGGTTTTATCTCAAGCATGGAGAAATTAAACATGGATAGTGATTCCTCAAGCTCGGAGCATGAAGCAAAGAATGATCAGAGAAACACCATCATTACATTACGTTTCAGCCATTTTTTGAAATAAACATTACATCAATTATAAGGTTAAAGAAAGGACAATTCACAAAGCAACATGTAGTGGTAGAATTTCATTTATGGTTTCATTAACATTACAAGATTTGTAAAGGGGGGTTGTTGTCGGGATTCACAAAGCATTCATGCACGATGACATCTCAAGAGTTTCTATCTAGTATTAAAATAGAGTAGACCACTTCCTTAGCAACTTAAGTCTATTGATTGTCTTTCAAACACCAAATTAAATTACCAATCATTCCTTTAAAAGAATGCACTCTGTTGGTGCTCAAAATTGTCTCGCCCCATTTGTGCCCTTGAATATTTATTGATTCATGGCCTCGACATTTTATCCTTCCCCATATTGTGTTTGGCCAGTCTTTGTTTCCATTTTAATCTGCTCCTGGGTTGAAGATCATGTGTGGGTCCGTATTTGTCTCATGGTTCCTTTGTTCCTCTGGAAAAGCTCTATATTTTGAGTCTCCCATGCTATGTTCCTTCAGATCTTGCGTTTTCCCATTTTCTCCATTTTCCACAGACAAGATCTATTGTCCCTACCATTTTTTCCCTAAATACTCAAAGAAAAATGAGTTGGTGTGTCCCTAAGGATCATGTTTGAGCCGTCACGCAATGTCTAAATTCTCTGTCCTTAAAGAAAGTTTCATTTTTAGGCTCAAATTCTCATGTTTCTCTGTACTTTACGGTTTGATGGGCGTTTTCCCTTAGTCAAATTTGCATCCTTGCATCAACAGGGAAATGTGGCATCCTTTGGTTGTGCAGCGGCTTGGCGGACACTTCAAAAATTCTATAAAAAGCCTCAACTTTAAAATGTGTCCACGTGGAGGAACGACGCTCGTTTGAGAATCAACTTTTTGGTTTGGCTTTGAAGTAGCGCTGAGAGGACATGTGGAGGGTTGGCAAGAAAGAGACACATGGAGGCTTCCTAGGTTTCCCATACTTACAAAAAAATTTCAAAAGGTTTTCGGAAGTCTAGGACACGTGGAGGAACGATGCTCATTTGAAGATCTGCTTTTGGGATTTGCCTTGGAGTAGCACCAGGAGGACACATGGAGGATTCCACTGCTTGGCCCAGACTTAGACAAATTTTTATGCAATTGGAGCAAGCGTTTGGCGAAATGGGACACATGGCGAGCTTGCGCTCATTTAAGGTCTTTGCTTTAGACACCATCTTGAAGTTGCGCCATGGAGACACGTGGAGGAACCACACATGTTCGGGGACCGGCCCTTGAGTTTCATTCTAAAGAAGCACCAGGCTGACACATGGAGGCCTCCACTCACTTTGCATTTTACTTAGACTTTTCAATGGAAAAATGAGACGCCTCAAGGCATGACACATGGTGCCTTCTGCAGAGCTTCAAACATTCAAGAAAACTTCACCGAGAGCAAGACATGTGGCGAGCTGCTCGCGCTTGTTCAGGTATCAAATTCTTGGGGCCGCCTCAAGGTGCACCATTGTGACACATGGGAATTTGAAAATTCATAAGGGGTGGGGAAGCGGACCATCAGAGGCAACTTAAACTTTTTCCTCTTTGCCTCATAAAGGTTAAAATATCAAAAATGGTCCATGACCCGATGGGAAATAGTCAATGTTTTCCCGATCAACGGCGGAGGTGTGGACCCGCGGAGGAAAATTGGAAAATTTTCCTTTTGAGAAAAAATATTTAAAAGTAAAAGGGGAAGCATAGTTCCATTAGGACCCACATTAGGACACGTGTCAAAATTATTTCTCAAGGGCAAAGCTGTGGGGAAAACTTGGAAAATTTTCCTTTTTCCAAAAGAGGGTCAAATGGTAGAATTTCTCTGTGTTTCATTTGGGACCCACCTTAGGACACGTGTCGGGCCCATTTTCCAGAAGAGGTGCGGAGCAAAATGGGAAATTTTTCCATTTTTTCAAAAGGGTTAGAAAAGGTCAAAGGAAGCCCCTGAGCCTATTTTTACATCTTCCACATGGATGGCCCACATTCAAAATCAAATATCAATGGCTGCTGAGCGTCTAAATCTGGTTTTCCCCCATTTTTTCTATAAAGGTCCCAGGGGACTGCAAGTCTTCATGATTTCTTGCTATTTTCTACATGCCAAATAAAGGGGCGAGTTAATTTTGATATCTAGAGTTTGTTGGGAGATCTAGAGATGTCTTTTTCCATTAAAACGGTCTAACTCTCAAACCCGATCTAGTTTTCCTTTTTCTTCTCCCCGAGCACGCAAGGGGTCAAATTTGATTGATATGGGGTGGAAGTGATTGGCTAATTGATGGAGGTGTGTTTTCCTAAGAAAGGAGTTGAATGCGAGAAGAAATCTGAAGAGATTTTCCTCGAGCAGCTAGAGACTTTTCCGAGATCTCGATTTTGCGAATCACGAAAAGAATCATGGCAAAAGCATCGGTGCATTTAAATTTTTATCTTTTGGGAGGAAGGGTCTCTATTATAAATGTTATAAATGGCACGAATTTTTCGTGCAAATGGTTGGGATTTTTGGAAAGATCAGGATTGATTCTCTCTAGTAGAAAAAGCTTGACAAAGCCCATCCATTTTGAGAAGCCATCTAGAGAAGCTTGTATATCTCTCTTTGTGTCAAATTTGATCATGTCAAGGTGGTTGCAAGTGTACAACCATTGACAAGCTTAGATATTGTTCTATAAACTTTCCTCTTGCTTTGATAAATTTGATCAAACTTTAAGTTAGTCTGTCAATCTTGAGTAAACTATATTTATTTCATTTTTGAATGCATACAGTAATTTTTCATGTTTCTATTGCAATCTTGTACCAAAATATAGTCCAATTACACGGTATCATTCCTTGTGATAGTTTATTGGCATTTGTAATTTCATTTCTCAAGATCCTTCATCCGGGAATGGGATAAATGGTTTAAAATCACTTTTCTTTCATTTTGTTGATAGATATTATCTATAAGCCTCTCAGGTGTACCTCAGGCATGACTTGGTTTAAATATTGGTGCTTTATTGGGTCCTCTAACTCAAGCCTTCATGACATAATCCCACAGGTTGTGTGAAAGAGTGTTGATTTGGGCCTCCATTGAAGCACATATTCTAGTTGAGGAAACAATTTAACTTTTTGTGGCATTTTGTTGATTGAATCTTTCCATTTTGCATAAGCTCTCAAGGATTTGGTGACTCAATTCCATCTTGTCTCCCCCACCAAAATTCATTTAACAACAACCAATCCTACCCATACTACCCCTGTTTTTGCTCTATATACCCACCCAAGACCAAAATCCTTTTACTAAAGTATGTAAAATAGATCAGGGTCTCAAATGTCTTTAGTAACCTTTGCCTTGTTGTGAAGATATCTCCATGATCTGGAAGTGACAACTCGTGAGAGTCAGATCTGGTGTGTTGATCATATTTTCCCCAAGGTCTTCTTTACAAAATTTATGCAAAAGAAAGGTACATGTATCTCCTTTCAAATGACAGAGGTTACACAATAGGTTCTCTTACCTTGGTTGAAAGGCACAACCTAAAATAGTTAGGATAAGATCATATCCTTTTGAGGTGCTATCCATCTCTCCAAAAATCCAAGTAATAAAGGGACAGTTAGATCTCCTCCCCGCTACAAAATGACATACATTTATGATCTATCTGCCTCTAAGCTCCCTGTTGAATCTGTGTTGTTGCTTGGTTTGAAAAGGATAAAAAATTGGGTACCAACACTTGTGGCGCCATTGTCGGGATCTGATTTACGTTTTCGGGAACTTAGTTCAATTTAATCCACATGCATACATATTTGAATCCATATCTTATTAAACTATTTTCACGATATCTATGAACACACTATTTCTTGAAATGCGTGACAATTTTTCAATTCTTTATATACCTTAAAACAATGTGAAGAATTTTTTCAAAGAACTGATTGAAGTTGAGAGGATAATATGACCTTAAAAATCAAAATAAGAGAGTTAATACTCAATTCTCGCTAAATAATGCTAGTGTAGCTTATTGAGGTAAATTAAGACTAATCAAATAAGAATTCACTAGAAATTAAACATGTTATACTCTTTTTATAAATTAATTTATCTATTATCATTTAAATCCTTTACTTTATTATAAATTTCTAAATCTAATCACACATATTATACATATAAAAATTATTAAGATAGTCAGAACATTATACGAGATACTTGTTGTTAGATAAATTTAGGGAAAAATTAAATAATTTTCTTTTTTAAGATAGTTAAACACTACATACAACAACTAAAAATGAGTACAAAGATAATAAGGCCAAGATGTAATAAAATAATCGGGCCCAGAAAAAAACATAGAGTTGTTAATACAAAAAAAGAGTGGAAATGATATAGAAACCGTAGGGTTCCACCCAACCAAGTGTTGAAATAATATTGAGAATGAAAAAGGGAATGTCGGCAAAGAATGACTTCAAGTACGCTACATGTTTAGGAAGGGGAAGGGTAGGTTTTTTGAGTGTGACCAGGTCTAGGGATGACACGGCTGAGATAGACGCTCCATTAGATCAATAGATGCTTTGAACAAACTCAAAAAATTGAAGTAGGAACTGAATTTTCAATTCTAGGGCATCAAAATCCTACTTTCAACCCAAAAAGGTGATGGAAAAGGATACAACTTTGCAAAGATACAAGGAAGGCATACTTCTACTAGAGCTTCGACCAAACCCACACGATGTTTTGGGTAAATGAAATGGGACGTGACCACCATGACCACTGATTTATTTACACACAACACCAAGTAATTGAACATGAAGATGCCTACAATATTAGAGTTTACATGAGATCTCCTGGTTCTCTAGAGATAATCCACACCAGGACATTCATAATCGTAGTCATAACATCTACGGAGTCTATGTGAAAGACATTGCGAGGACAAATGTCAAACACATTAGAGATGAAATTTGTTTCCTACTTGTTGATGCACAAGAGGATGAAAGGAACATAGGTAGATGCCATGAGAGGGAAGGGGAAAACAACAGACATAAATGCAAGAAAACAAGTGAGGATAGGTGAAAGCATAACCCAATTAAATAGTCCATCGAATTATGTGAGGAAGGTTGAAGCAATAAAAAAAGATGGCTTCATTAACATTTTCCAATGCATTAAATAGATTATTTGATAAAAATTATATTATATTATATTAAATGCAACATGATACAACATTCACTTAACAAAATAAGCGGGCGGTATGAGAGCATGCTCGAAAGGAACAAGCACACTAGGCCAAGCGTAGCAAAACAAAAAAGCAACAACTATAAGGGGGTCTGAGGAAAACCAAAAACAAAGGATAGATTATGAATAAAGGCTACTCATGATTGATAAACACACATTATACAAAATCACATTACTAGAGACAATCACACACATTATACGAAAGGTGTTATCAATTAAATCTACTGCACCACCCTTGGAGCCAGCTAGGATGGACAACGCATCTCCACTAGATTTTGAATCATCAGCCTTGGATCCTAATGCGGGAATCTAAGGAGATGCTCAGTAAAGTTCACCGAGGGTCAGTTGATTGGAAGCGAACCAAACTTGTTCTACTTATGAAGCTAGAGAGTGTGCTTGTTAAGGTGCACTTTGGCCACTTTACAATTGCACGTGGTAGTGGTGAGAACCACCTTCTAAGCCTCTCGTTGAAATTTTATTCCATGATCTTCTTCATATCATTTTTGTCTACCCCAATGATATTCGGTGGTGGCTAATGAAAATCCAAGAGTTGGTTATCCTCCTCTTTCAGCTCTCCCCATCACATTGTGTTAGATTTTATCGGTGTTTCGAGTTTTATATTGGCTAGTGACCGCTAGGCACTATTTGTTTCTTTGAAATAACGTTTTTAACAATTTTAAAATTTATTAACATTATGTTTTCAAATGTATAACCCGTTCCTGTAAAGAGTGCAATATGTAACACTTGTCTCATTCTCTTTAATCACTCAAATTTTTGGTTATCGTAGTAAAACCCTATAATTAAAAATAAGAATACTTATGCTCGCATATACTTCTTGTCAAGGTTTTCAAGTTAATATCTTTTATATTATGAGGATTCTAAGGATCCATATTCTCTCTGCCACAAATCTTGAACAGGTTTAGGGTTACGGTCCCATCGACTCTTCCTATTTTATTTAGATTTAAGTGAATTGAACTAGTAAATTAATATTACAAATAGAATTTAAAAATGTGTTCATTAAAGTGGATACATATTGAATGTAATAAACAGAGGATAATATTTCTTGAGAGGGACAACATATGTCATCGTATGGGCAATCAATCTTTGTGCGCATGTCACAAGACACTCTCTTAGGAGAACATGTTTCTTAGAAGAACAAATAAAAAACTCAAATCCTTTGTATCATCATTTACATTAAAGTCTCATGCTCAAGACATAAAATAGTATATAAATTTAACATCTTGCATTGTCTTAAGAAGTAAAAAAAAGAATACAAATCATCTAGAAAAAAATCACAGGAGTGGCCCATTCGTCTCTCGAGAATAAGATTATCATAACAATAACCATTGAGCTTATTGATATCTCTCTGTGTGTCCTCCTGTTGAAAAATTTAATAAAACCAAACCCCTCGCTAACCCCTATCTTATGATCTATTGCCACGTAGACACATCGATGTGTCCAAACAAACAAAAATATCATGTAAATCAATATCTATTGTGTCATCAAATAGATTGGTAACTCAATCAAAATTCTGATCATTTTTGTAGCATATGGTTTCACCAGTGGTCCATGACACCCATGATAATAGGAGGGACATAGGTTGATCACCCAACAATGGAAGAAGTGGTAGTACCACCATTACTACTTTCACCTGCGGTGAGGTCTTTAGTGGCCTTATGAATTGTTAGTATGTCTATAGCAATGGAAAAGGTGAGATCCTTGTAAGTCCATTTTGATGTCCAATGACCACCCTTCTTACCGTAGATATGGAAAACCATGAGCACCGCACCACCTTGGAGCTAGCTAGGATGAACAACGCATCTCAACCAGATTTTCAATCATCGGACTTGGATCCTAGCATATGGGGTGATGCGGCATGATTTCTTCTAAGGAGATGCCTATAAAGTTCACTCGAGGGTTCCTTATTTGTAGCACTACCAAACTTGCACCACTCATGGTGCTAGAGATCACGCTTATTAAGGCATGCTTTGGAAAAAATTTGGATGGCCGTGGTAGTGGTGTGAACCACATTCTGACATGCTCATTGAACATCATTTTCATCTAGCCCATTCATATTCAACGGTGGAAGATGAAAATCCAATTCTTCGTTATCCTCCTCTTTAAGCTCCCCTATCACACTCCATCAAACACCATTAGTGTCTCTATTTTATATTGGATAGTGGTTACTAGAATTTATTTGTTACCTTGAATAACATTTTTAACAGCTTTTAAAATTTCATTAACATTACGTTTTAAAATGTATAACCTATTTCTTGTAAAGAGTGCAATATGTAATGCTTGTCTCATTCTCCTTAATCACTCAAATAGTTGGTTATTATAATAAAACCCCTCGAATAAATATAAGAATACTTATTCTCATGTAAAAATTTTGACAAGATTTTTGACTTAATATTATTTTAGGGTTTGAGGGGTCGAGAGGCTCTATATTCACTCCCACAAATCTTGACCAATTTAAGGTTACGGTCCCATCAACTCTTCCTATTTTATTTACATTTTAGTAAATTTGAGTAGTAAATTACTATTACAAATAAAATTAAACAAACATCTTCATTAAAGTGGATACCATTGAATGTAATCAATAGAGGATAATATTGTTTGAGAGTGATGACATTTGACATTACAAGGAAAATCAATCTCTGTGTGCATGTCGGTAAGAAACTCTCTTAGTAGAGCTTGTTTCTTAGAAAAAAAAACAAAGCAACTCAAATCCTTTTAATCATCGTTTACATTAAAATCATTGGAAGACATTAAACAAGACATAACTTCAACATCTTGCATTATCTTAAGGGGTCAAAAAGTAGAATATAAATCATCTATAAAAATACCACAAGAGTGGACCATTTGTCTCTGA
Source organism: Taxus wallichiana var. yunnanensis (assembly GCA_018340775.1). Classification (NCBI taxonomy): domain Eukaryota; kingdom Viridiplantae; phylum Streptophyta; class Pinopsida; order Cupressales; family Taxaceae; genus Taxus; species Taxus wallichiana. The sequence goes on along the minus strand of CM031240.1, from coordinate 908,950,029 downwards.
GAATAAGATTATCATAACCATAACCATTGAGCTTATTGATAGCTCTCTGTGTCCTCCTTGTTGACGAAATTAACAAAACCAAACCCTCGGTTAACCCCTATCTTCTGATCCATGGCCACATATACACATGTGACGTGTCTAAATGGCTTGAAAATCTCATGCAGATCAACATCCATCATGTCGTTGAAGAGATTGGTTACTCGATCGAATTTTCATCATTGTTTCGGCGAATGGTGTCACTTTGGAGTGGTCCATGACACCCCTAAGAATGGGAGGGATATAGGTTGATCACCTAGTAGTGAAAGAATTTCCGACTCACCACCAATGCTTCCCAATGTGGTGAGGCCATCGAACCTTATCCATTGTTAAGGTCTATGTGGCACTGATGGAGGAATGATCCTTGTAAGTCCATTTTGATGTCCTATGATCATCCTTCTTACCATAGATACGGAAAACCATGAGTACCTCACCACCCTTGGAGCCAAATAGGATGGATAGTGCATCTCCACTATATTTTGAATCATCAACCTTGGATCCTAGTAGGCGGGGCACTATAGCAGATTTCTTCTAAGGAGATGCTGTAAAGTTTTCGAGGGCGGGTTCATTTTAAGAGACACTGAAATCGGAGGTGGAGAATACATGGCGAATATCCTTGGAACCGGTTTCACGGGAAGGTGAATTTTTTGGGGGTTGTATGAAAAAATTTCACCTGATTATCAAGCACTGCGACAGAAGGTCTGCAGACGCGCGATGGGAGATTTTGTTGTCGCGTCAAAAAAAATGTAGTGACGTGCGTCAAAAGACCTTAGTGATGCGCGTCAATAGACCTTAGTGACGCGCATCACTAAGGTCTTTTGACGTCATCACTGCATTTTTTTTATGCGCGATAGCAAAATCTTCTCGTCATGCATCGCAACCTCCAACCTCTCGCTTTCTCATCAAAAATCTCCATGTCGCACATCAACAAACTCTTTGTCGTGCATCACATTATGCGCCAATATCTATTGTACCTCCTTGTGCGCACGTCAAAAATGTAGTGGCGCCGCGTCACAACATCCCTTAGTGACGCGTGTCAACGCACCTTAGTGATGCGCGTCACTTACAGGTGCTGTTGACGCAGCAACTAAGGCTCGGCATGCGTCGCTCCACTAAGGCTCTGCTGACGCGCATCAATAGGCCTTAGTGACGCGTGTCAATAGGCCTTATCGACGCGGCCAATAGGCCTTAGTGACGAGTGTCAACAGAGACCTTAGTGACACGCGCGTCACTAAGGCCTATTGATGTGCGTCACTAAGGCCTATTGGCGACGCTAAGCGTCAACGAACCTTAGTGACACGCGTCAACAGGCCTTAGTGACGCGTCAACAGACCTTAGTGACGCGCGACAGCAAATATCCTGTCGCGCATCTGCAACCTCTGCCCTCTTCTTGCTCATCGAAAAAAACTCCATGTCACTCGTCAACAAAATCTTTGTCATGCATCTACTATGCGTCAATATCTACAGTATCTCCTTGTCTGCAAACCCTCCTTGTCGCGCATCAATAACTTACCCCCTTGTCGCGCGTCTATAATACGGGATATATCATATTGTTGAAAAATGTGAAGTAGAAGTGTTCTACCTGTGAATAATCTAGGTTTATATAGGGGATATTTTTCAAGGGTAGGCGAAGCCGACCCCTAAAAAAAATTAAAGTGTAATTTTTAGGCGAACAGGTCACTGACCCGTGCCAAAAAATTCGCCTTTTCAAAATTTTCAAAAATGGAATATTCGCCATATTACGAATATTCGCCACTAAAATTTTCCCCTGTCTCGAGGGTTCTTTGTTAGACCATAGACCTCGCAATGTCACCAGTGTCGAGGAATACATCTAGGTCCCGAGAACTCAAAAGGTAACCCAAGTAAGAAAATCCATAAAGGAAGAAAAGGAAATAATTGAATTTCATCCCGAGCACCACCTTAAAGAAAGAAAATTTATGGATGAGGCCTCTACCTGCAAAGAAGAAAATTTCGAGGTCTATGAAAAATATGAGGTTGATCTAAAGATGAAGGATCACTATCACCCTCGGTGTTTGCCAGTTTTGAATAAATGTCCCTATTGGTGCTCAATTTCCTAGCATAATCTTTTGAACACTTCAAAATAAAAATTCAAGAAAGAAATCATTATAGAGAAATATCGGGTCATCTATGAGAAGTGTAGACATATAAGGTATGAGGCTAGGTCTTGTTGTTGTAATGTATTTCCCTCTACATTGGGGCATCCTATTCATAAACTGGAATATTTGAAACCACTTAGGGGGTCACCTTTTGCAAAGGTTATTTAAGGGGAGGGAAGTGTAAATCATGTTTTGAAGTCTAGAAAAGAGTTCTATGTGGGTACTCCCAATATGCGGAAAATGGTGAGCTTCTTGAAGACAACAAGAGTGAGAATGATACGCGGGAGAGAAGGAAGAAGATGATGTTGTTGTTTGCTTGCAATTTTATTCACAGACCTTGGCCTACACCACGATCGATCCACGAGAGGAAGGGGAGTAAATGCGGAGGATGGGATGCAAGATTACTTAGAAACAAGCATGGAAAGGGTGTCGAGCCACGTTAAAATGGTGGAACGGATAGAAATTTCAAATTCAAAAATATAATTAATGTCTATGGTTTCATGTCGGGTAATAGGTCGGGTGCATTCAAAACTTGAGGAACAAGAAGATAGTTCAAAATACGAATAAATTTGAATCTAGCGATAATCTGGATGATCTAATGGCTAACATCTATTTTAATGGAAGATTTATTAGTGGTTGTTTGGATGTTTCGACCCTTGAGCCATTGTGGAATAATGGCAAAATTTTTGTGGACAAAGGATTTGCTTCATCCTTTTTGGAAGGGTGGACTAAGGTCTTCTTTGAAGAATTCTATTGTTTTGCATTCGAGAATAGGTACTCTTACGACGTCATCTTGGTTCTTCATGTTCTTTATGGCACCCTCTTGGGTTTAGCCCTAGTTGTTAGTGTTTTTATTTTTGGGCTTCCCTTGACGACCTCTTTTTTTGGTTTGTTGTTGGGTTACACTTGCAGTAGAGGCCTCATATTTTCACTTCCTTGCTATATCATTTTCCCTTCAAATATGGGTTTTTTTGGTCCCCTTAAAACCAAACCATATTTACCATATCTAATAAAAATAAAAAAATTATGCTCATGTAAACTTATTTTTAAGGGTGCTGAAAACATCTCCATTAGATTTAAGCTTAAGTTTTTTTGTTTACAAAAAACGTATGTTTTTAATTTTATTTAATCCCAACGAGATCTTCCAAATCATCAAGGACCGAACAACATAGAATAACACTTGATATCGCAAGACACTCTCTTGCAAGAACATGTTTCTTAAAGATAAAAGAAACCAACTCAAATCCTTTATATCATCATTTAGATTACAATCGATGGAAGACATCAAACTACACAAAACTTAAAAATCTTGCATTATCTTAAGGGTTAAAAAAGTAGAATACAAATCATCTAGAAAAATATCATAGGAGTGGCTCATTTGACTTTGAGAATAATATTATCATAACCATAACCATTTAGCTTATTGATATCTCTCTATGTGTCCTCCCTTTGTTGAAATTAACAAAAAATAAAACCCTGCTAACCCCAATCTTCTGATCCATGGCCACACAAACACACGTGATGTGTCCAAATGACCTCAAAAGGTCTTGTAAATCCACATCCACCGCTTCCTCAAATAGTTTAGTAACTAGAGTGGTCCATGACACCCCCTAAGACTGGGGAGGGACGTATCTTGATCAACCAATACTTGAATAAGTAGTAGTACGGCCAACTTTGCTTTGACTGCGGTGAGGCCCTCAATGGTCTTATCTATTTTTAAGGTGTCTGTGACATCGGTGGTGGCCGATCCTTGTAATTCCATTTTGATGTCAAATTATCACCCTTATTACCTCAAATAAGGAAAACCATGAGCACAACACCACCCTTAGAGCTAGCCAGATGGATAGCTCATCTCCTCTAGATTTTGAATATTCGGCCTTGGTTCCCTAGGCGCGGGTGCTCTAGCATGATTTCTTCGTGAGGAGATGCCTATAAAGTTCATTGAGGATTATTTTTTGGTAGTAGTGCTAAACTTGCATAACTTACACCACTAGAGATCACACTTGTTCAAGCATGATGTGGTGACTTTGCAGATGCTCGTGGTAGTGGTGTGAACCACCTTTTGGACATGATTGTTGAACTTGTACTCCACAATATTCTTCATGTTGTTTTCATCCTGGACCAATGATATTTGGTGGTGGCTGATGAAAATCCATGTCTTCATTATCCTCCTTTTCAAGCTCCCCCCATCACACTCTATCGACGTCATCATTGTTTCATTTTTATACTAGCTAGCCTCTGCTAGGATTTATTTGTTACTTTCGAATAATGTATTTAACAATTTTAAAATGTCATTCCAAACCTTTCTAAGATTTTTGAGAAATATTTTTTCATTCTTGGATCATTGATAAATAGTTTGTTTGGTCACAATGCAATCTTCCTGTATGATCATGATGCAATCTTCCACACAACAATAAATAGAAAATATTTAAAATAACGATCTCGCAAAAAAAGTAAACATTAAATTTTTAGTTTTATACATGTTAACGGCCACTAGGCTTTATTTTTCTTTGGAATAAGGTTTTATCATTTTCAAACTGTCATTAAGATTAACATATGAAGATCTGGTAAAAAATATTTTTAGATTTCAGAAGCCTCCATGGATCTATAAATCAATAAGCATAACATTTTTATGTTTTATACGGTCTAGTGACCACTAGGATTATTTATTTCTTGCGAATAAGGTTCCTATCAATTTTAAAATGTCTTTAAGATTAAACCATGCATAATCTGGGGAAAAATTGTTTTTTATTTCAGAGAAGCCAACATCGATGTGCGAAACAAAATTTTAAACTATGTAGGTCTAGGAAAACACGTTCTTTTATTGGTCCATGATCCACGATTGTCTCTTCACCCAAGTTAGAAAAAAATGTTTTTATTTCCCAAAAAAGAAATGGAAAAATGATTGTGCCTTTGTGAATATTTAATAACCTTAAGGTAGTTACTTTATTCCATAAAAATGCACAATACATTGTTGGATTTGGAATAAAAGTATATAATTCAAATGTCAATTGTGTGTCTCGAACATATTTAATGATCTACACATGTTTTTTTGCTCTCCCGCATGTTTCAACCATGCACATAATTCATATAGATTTTGAATCGGTCTTATAGTTTTCATCAAATATCCAAAGTATGTTGAGATTTTGAGACTAATTTATTATTTTACCTTGTGCGATAAGAATTTCACATCATCGATCAAAATTATATTGTTTTCACCATAGACAATACCATAAATTTCTACTATATGTTGGATTTTTTTAATTTGAAATTGCTCTCTTGGTGTCCCCAAATGAACTCAAGTGGGATTCTTACGATCAACTATTTTTTTATGAACATGTATTTCATCATTGTTGGATCCATAAATGAAGACCATAAGGAAATGTCAAAATATTTTTACATAGTACTTATCAAGTCAGCACTAAAATCTCATTCACAATATTCGGTATTCCAGGATCTAAAATACGGAAGCATAGTACGAGGTATTTTGTCACCAATACCGGAAATTTGAAACAACAAACCTTCAACTCCCAAAACTATTAATTTCTAAATCTTTCCAATAGGATCTATAAAAATAACTCAAAATCAATTTAAGCTTCCAAAAGTGATTAAAAAAAGTCATGAAAGTATCTAAGCACAACCCATAAACAACTTATAAAACTATAATATCATCTCAATCACCGTGAAGATATAAATGCTACCTACTTTTAAATTTGTAATCTCAACATATAAAATAAAAAGTGACCATATGGTTGTTAATGAATGAATATCATTGTAATTTTAAAAACAAAAATGAATAGTTATATCTTTTCTATTTGCTGCAATTTTTGATGCCCTCCACAACATTGAAACCACGACACCTTATTTGTGTTATGTTTATGTATAAATTGATCATCAACCAATTATCTTGGAGAAAATTTTCTTCATTGGATTTCTTACCCACCATAAATTTTTCTCGAAGGTTTCCTTTGGGTCCATTGTAATACACAATGTGTTTCTAAGGCCGAAATCAATACCATTTTTACTCAAGATCTTTTTCTATAATTTCATCTTCTACACAACAATGTTCTTTACCCAAAATAATACATCATTTGAATTCAAACGCTATTTTTTTCAAAGCCTTAATCATCTTTTCAACTTCTAACATGCAAGTGAGATAGCTAGACCAAAATCTCACTTCACATTTTTCTTCCAAGTATCTTTAAAACTTCCTTGATCCCATCTTGCAAGTTGAGAGTCTCCTTACCAAACTTGACTATCAAATATTTGTAGGATTGGTTTTCTAATAAATTAAACTCTCCAAATCTAAAATAATAAAATAATCCTTTTGGCCAACTACAAAGAAGTATTTTTTCTCAATTGTCAAAAATTTGATATTAACCAATTAAAATAATCAAAATTTCAGATATAACACTTATTGATTGGGACTCCATCTTGGAGTCCTCGCACTCCCCCTCTGTAGGTTCTTGTAATGCTCGTTCTATATAAAAATATATTAATCAATTCAAAATAAAATTTATGTCTCAAACAACTCACTTTTATACAATATTGCATAGATGTAGTTTTATCTTAACAACCAAAAGATCTGCGTAAGCCATTAATGCTTGGACTATGTTTTGGTTTACATTCTATGATGGGATTAACAACTGATAATAGGAAACTCTACAAAAGTAAGTTTCTTTCGATTGTCCGCAAATAAATATCAACCAATAAACTAAAAATTTACTCAATTCACAATAAATCTAATTAAAAGATGCATGTTAGTGACCACTAGGGTAATACATATTATAAATAAAATACTTTGTTATCGGTTCCTTCAACTATGAGGTTCTTATAAATGGTTTTATTGATAATTGTATATGACTATCATAGCATTTTCCATCTCGCGAGTTCATGCATGATGTGCCAAAAACCTCCCCATTTGGCATCAAATATTTAAAAACTTGAAGTTATTAAAAATATGTAAACAACTGACAATCAAAACATCTTATAGCCATAAATTTATAAAACGAGTATTTCCCACTCACCTTTTATAGATTCATTGGATGGATGGTCAGTGACATATGGGGCAATAATTTGAATTGGTTGCGACATACTAAGATCGACATTGTCTCCTTTGTTTGTATGTGGAGAGGAAGAGACAATGTCTTCCTCTATTGTTTAGTTGTCTACATAAATATTGTATGTATCAATTTAAATGCATTAAACTAATAGAATTGTTTAAAGTGATCTTAATCAACATAAATTTTTTCAAATGACAATAGAAATCTTGTAAAAACATTTCTTGATCATGTGATTCAACGATAAAAAAATGCAGATAGACTCTGAGTCAACCAAAGCATGCACTACAACACTACCACCATACAACACTATAATCGAGAGAATTATCAGAAGTGATTTGAGTGAACATATGAGACCAAAAAAATAAGATCTCTCGTAAAGAAAAGCATTTATCTTTCCTCCTACACCAATTTCACTTGCAGTCACCATTTGGTGTAGAAGTTGATCCATCCAATCCATGGTGAATTCAGCTATATCCTAACCATCAACATCACAATTGTGGACATAATTTATTGTGTACATAAGACACAAGCTCTTGAATTTTCCACTACTATCATAAAATCTCTAATATCCTTCCACAACCGATTCCCCCTTGCCTTTCACTTTTTCATGTATTTCTTTAATTTTTCTCTTAACATTTTGGAAGAACCAACAAGTAAGAGCACAATAATTAAGCAATTTAGTAGACTAGATGTGACATATTTAAGTAGGTCCATTATTGCATCAAAAGTGAGTAAACTAGACAAATTGTAGAAATTTGCGATTACACATTCGTATTCAATGGATTAGTTTACATAACAAAAGATAATATTGACGAATCTAGGAGGGATATGTACATTGACAGTAAAGTCTTCATTGTCTTGCATCCTTTCTAGAATATGTTCTTCCATTGCAATCACGTAGTTGTCTATAATTTCTTGAGCTACCGCTAGGATAACCTCTGCCACTTCAGCATAAAAAAATTATTTTGCCAATTTTTCACTTCCTCCGAATCAACTTTTCTTTTCCTTTAGTTTCTTCTTCCAATAGTACACACAACTGAAAGTAGTGACATTCATGCACACCATATATTTCTCAACAATATTTTTTTAGTGCATTCTTCCTATACATGATTACATGGATATTTACTTTTCATATATTTTATAAATTTTCTCTCATCCTTCGTCATCTTTTACTCTTTGGCGCAAGAAGTATCTAAAGTATTCGCTATGACTCCTACTTCAATAGAGTGAGTTATCCATACTTTCCTTGCTTTCACTCTTTCTAGTAGAATTGATATCTCCTCATCGATCATTCCTCTTATAAGCCTAAAGTAATTGTAAAGGAAAAATTGTTTCTCAATAGTGCAATAGCAACAAGATGTCGTATCTTAATGTCATTATTTTCATAGATTAAAACTCAATAGGAATAAATATTTATAGCATAGTGGTTTCCAGGCATACTTCAACCCTCCTTTAGTTATAAAAAACAAGAAAGCATTAATAAATTCTTTTTGTTATGTGTTGCACTAAGCAATTTAAACAATTAGTCACTACCAAATTTTGTTTGTTTCAAGCAGTGAATTTTTTTCTAGAATTGAAGACTACTAGTCATTAGAATATATATATTTCCATCACTTTAAAAAAATATATTTGTGTTACATACATCATTATGAAAACTTGAAATCCAACATGGGTGATAAGGGTTTGAGAATTGATTATTTAATAATAACTATTCTTACATGTCGTGATGTGTTTTGGTGTTGTAATCAGTTCCTTTTATAGTTATCATAAGATATATCATGTATATCACATAATTTAAATCAAATAGTATAAAGGAAAATGTCTAGTAGCCATTAGGTTCAATTAGTAATCAAAAGTTATGGTTTCCCGATATCAAGCCTTAATAGTTTATTATTTTAAAATTAGTGATCGAATAACAAAAAAATCATGGAAAACCCTGACGTCTGCTAGGATCCTTGTGGCGGCTAATCTACCTAATGGGTGCTAGGCTTAAGATTACATGTTTGACTACGTGTATTGTATTCTCTTGAATCTACATTTTGAATCACGTATATTCAGAAAAATTTGTAAAAAAATTCTTGTCTTGGAGTATTTGTTGTCTTCTCTTGTCTTGGAACATCAAAGAAATGTAGTAAGCATCCTCCCTCATGGTCACTAGTCTTGTAAAATTTAAATACAATAATGGAGCATAGTTAGTTTTCAATGAAGTCATGTTATTTGTCTCATATAAAAGACAACAAATATCCTAGCGGCCACCAACATCAAGATAGTATGTTAGGATAGGAATAACATGTAATAGACTTCGAATATTCTTGTGTTAATTACATGTATTCAAAAAAGTGGTAAATATTTTTAATTACGTGTATTCAAGAAAGTGGTAAATATTTTTCTTGTCTTTTAATATTAGTTGTCTTCTCTTGTCTTGGAACAACAAAGAAATGAAAATTCTTGGCGATTGCTAAGGTATTAATGAAATAATTTAGCAACCACTACGTATTTAATCAATGAAAATTAATTGTCTACATTATCTACAAATACAAGTGTTAGACCATAATAATAGAAGTACATATTTTAAACTTGAAGATGTATCATGTTAATATTGGCCTTGTATGTTTTCATAGATTAATCGTTAAACAAAATAGTCCATAACAATTTACTAAACATAGAGGAAAAGATGTACATGAACATTTCTCAGAATAAAGGATCGTGAGGCTATGAAGATTAATGCTTGTATTGTGTTTACCAATTATCCATTGAAGAGAAGTCTAGAACCGCCAGCCTCTATAATATCGGGAATCCATTTTGATGATGCAAGAAACAATCTCAAGAACTTTTTTCATTTTTTGTAATTATTTTATATTATCTGACTATCACTCAGGCAATAGCCAAGTCCTTGAATACATACCTTCTAGAAGTTCAATGCCTTATATAGCTCTCATTTGATATTTTGTGCATAAACGTAATCCATATATTTTCATATAAACAAAAATACTTTACGACCAATCAGCATCATTACTTAATGAAAGGTAAGCACCATTAGTTAAGGTGGTAATAAAGATAGACACATACTTAGGCAATTTTGCATCGTAGTAGAGGAAATGAGCCGGGTATCATGATTCCTATTGTAAGAGGTCATTGAGCCACTTAATGAGTCATAATTTTTTAAATACCCTATAATAGTTCATGATTCTTTTAATATGCATATTTTCTTTTACACATTTAAATTATGTGGAGAACATATTTTAAAGGGATTTAAAATAAGTACTTTTGAATACAAAGTCATTTAAGGCAACCCATTAGTTGAGAATAAAATCACATTTTATGGGTTGTACCTATGTGTCACCATTTCATTGGATATTTTATTGATGAGACTTGATGTCACTTACTTAAAACTTTATTGACTAGTTTTTAATTAATTTTTTACTTGAATTCAAGCAACTAATGGTAAATTAATTCACATACCAACTCACGGTCATTGACCCATGCAATATTAGTGGTTCCTTTCCCCTCGCACAAGTACATCATAGTAAAAGAAGTATCCTCGAACCCTATATGTCATATAGCCACGAAAAAAATAATCGGTTACTTATGACTACAAAATCAATAAAATATTAAATGTATAAATCAATAAGTTTAAGAATTGGAACATTATTGTCCTTGGCTAATGACTCGAATAGTAATGAATTAATTATCGAGGTGACACTGATATTATTGCTAATGTTATCATTAAAAATAGATCTTTTCGGGAAAATCAATCTTGTGTGATTAAAATTCCCTTAGTATGCTCTCATTAACTCCATATTGGACCTTAAATCTTATCTAATAAGATAGCTACTAAATAGGCAGATTTTGTGATAAGATTTACAATAAATATGTTGATTGTTGACTCATCACCTTTTCCAATAAAGGTTGATATTAAAGCCAATTGGAAAGATTGTATTAATTTCAAGCATGTGATGGCATATTCACTCCATATATTTATCTTATCACTCCCCCTTATTTTCACACCTTTCAGGTTTCTTTCATGAGATTTCATTTATTCTATCATGGCGAACCAATGTTTCCTTTCATGCAATTTTCCGCGGTTGTGAGTGAAATGGGATTTTATACCAAAATTTCACGTCATTGTTTGAAATCCATTTTTTGGATTGAATCAGAGAAATACCTAGTTGTAATTAAGGGAGTTCTTGGAGATTATTATCTTTCTCTAGAGGGATGTATGAGGGTAAATGTAGAAGTTTATTTGAAGTTCATTTTTCATATTCTTATCATACATCCGATGAAGGATTGGGCTTTAGAGATGGACCATCATTGGATCAAGCCAACTTATAGGGTTGGCATGGAAGCAAAAATAGACAAAACCTTTGGTGCGTCGTGGCCCTTGATTTTGATGCTCACTATAAATAGGAAGGTTTAAAGTGCACACACATATCTTTACAAATTTTTTTCAAGTAGTTTAATGTCCTATAACGTTTCTTATTTGAAGTGAACAAATGGGGTGAGACATTAGTGATGGGTGGTAGGTCACTCCACTTTCCTAGTTTGGATGCAATTTTTTCTCCACCGCCATAAGAACTGGAATGTTGGGATATTCTTCACTAGTAAGGTCATGAGGTGTATAATTGGTTAAAGAGTAAGGTTGCTTGCTGGAAAACAACATCTTTTTGGAACCACTAGTGGAAACCTTTTTCGAGTCTGTTAGGGTAGAAGTTAGTTTTGATGCAAAATCAAAACACCCCTGAATGGCCTCGAATGTGAGTGGGGAATTCAGTGTGATTGCACAACATGGGACCATCTCTCAAGTTTTGGGACTTGCGTACTTGATATGGCCCTCCAGAGAAATATGACTTCTTATTCCTAAACTACTCGCCACAAGCTACTCTAGTGCGGAAACTATCTAATTCTAATCTAACCATTCCAAGGAGACAGGAGAGAGAGAAATTTAAAGAGAGCCTACACTAAGTGGTGATACACCAGAAAAGGAAGTGGTTGATCACAAATCTAGCTGCCTAAAATGGAGAGAGGTGAGCAATGGAGAGGATGGACAGATGCATCACAGACTAGAGATGAAGTTCACACAAAACACCACTTCAAAACCCATTAAACATAGCTCCCGTAACCTCCGCAATAAACATCAAAGTATCCACAAGTATACCTTACAACAATGAGAGGAAATAAGAGACAATAAAATAAGAAAAGGATGGACAAGATGCATCACAAAACAAATTTTATTGCTCCATAAGTTACACAGAGTACATCATTAGTGGGAAAGAGGAAAGAAAATGCCATTATAGAGTAGGCTTAGACTACACATACTACCCTAAGGAAAAAAATAGAGAGGCGGGCAAGAGGGAAACAATGACCAACCTTTTAGAAAATGCCCCTCCTTTACAATATATAGAAGAAAGAGAGAAAAGAGAGGGAAAATTTGAATCCTACCTCAACCACCCTAAGATTACATTGAATACACCTACTCCAACCACCCTAGAAAGCATTGAAAACCACCTACAATAATGATGGGTTCCTTGATAGAGTCCATGTCTTCACATGTTGTTCCTTGTTGGGAAAGAAGGATGCCCATTCTTCATCATGGCAAAGCAGGTGGGGACTTGATAGCCTCAAAAATGGCAGGCCAAAAACATTAATGGAGGTAGGTGAGAAGTTGGCACCGAGATCTTTCCAAAACATCCTTTCGATCAAAATCAAGCTTCCAATAAATATATGGCCGTTTGAAGGTCAAGGTCGTGTGTTTAACACAGCTCTCAATATTTAAAAGAGTATGTCCATACAGGGTCCACGTGATATCCCCGCACATGTTGAATATCCAGCTCCCTCTTTTATCTCTTGCAGCCACTTGCGTGATCGACACGTTACGGCTCCCATCGGCTTCTCTATTTCCTTTGTGTTCTACCTGAGTCCCTCTTGTTGGTGGAGACCCTATGCCTGACCTAGGACATGTGGAGGCTTCATGCTCATTTGGAAACTATCCCCATATTTTACCTTTGAAGTTGCACGGATGAGGCACGTGGCGAGTTCTGTCACATGTTTAGGGACTTTGGTGTCTCTCGAAAACCACTTTTCATTTTCCAAATTAAATTTGAAATTTTGAGCTCTCGGCCTCCAAAAGTATTTAAACCAAGTTGAAATTTCAAAGAGATAGAAAAATCCATGCCCTAGAGTTGTTTCAAATCCCCAGTCTACTTGTTTTGATAAACTTTTTGTTTTCCCTGTCTATATGCATGAAAATTTTATTGTTGTCCTCATTTGAATGAAATTTTCAACCTTTCTATGCCCCTAGATCATTGAACCTTGTATTTTTTTCAATTCCTCGGCTTGCGAAAGAAATTTGAAAATCGAACATGAAATGGTGGAGTTTTCTTCTTCTCTACATTTTTCCACAATCGGAATGACGAAAATCTTCCTGTTAAATTTTGCCTCAGAATCCATGGGTAATAAGTGGGTCTCTCTGATTGGATGTAGTTTGGTCATATTTCAAGGTCCACTGGAAGCCTTCACATGTCCAAATGACGTAGATCTAGGGGCGGGGTCCAAGGGGCAATGTCTTCACTTAGACACGGGATTTCCACGTGTCCTAGGTACAAAATGAAGGTAAAATGAGATAAAATTAGAAAAATATGGAAGGCTTAGTGGATGGCTCAATGTGCCTCATTGGCGTTGTTTCAATATTTAAATTTGGGGGTAGTCCTCAAACTTGCGCTTTGAGTCCTCCACGTGTCCTGTCATCACCAATCTGACACTATGATAATTCTCCACCGGGAACTCCTCGTGCTATGATTATTTACTAATGCACAACCTTTAGTTTGGTGGATGGAATCTGGAAACACAAAAACAAACATAACACAAGAATACCATAGACTATGATAAGAAGGAATGATGATAAATCATAAATATAAGTGTAAATTATAATATCAACATGAAATTGTTACAATCTCACCCATGAGGTACTTCAAGTGTTACTGACTTCACTTGCCTTCCAACAATAACTATGGGAGAAACTTCACAATTACACCTCTTAATGGCTTCTTTAACACACCTTCAAAATGATGGCTTCCTTTACACACTTACTCATACAATATTTCTCACTACTTCCTTCTATGTTAAATGAGGGGGTGGCCTCTTTATTTATAGGAATTCAGGCTTATCCACCCTATCTCTAAGATAGGATAGGAAATATCTTCCGGCCAATCATATTCCATGCTTAAACTCTTGCCTTTACATGTAGGCTTATCTTCTAAGATAAGATAAACCTTATCGCCTCACATGGGTTCCACCTTTTAGAGACTTTTCCACAAATAAAATACACAAAATATTTATGACATCACTCTTCGTCCTTATTAGAAATATAATATTTCTAATTCCTAATCATGTAGACCCTACTTCTCTACTTACCCCAACTTTGACATTTTAACATTACTGGACCACTTACAAAATATTTACTTTTACAAAATTCCTATTGTACTTTTGATCATGCATTACCGTACTCTATTTTATTGGTGGCACCGTAATGATGGCACAAGTTATCTTCTATTAGACACCACTACTAATCATACTTAACAACATCCTATTCCTAATACATACATAATAAAATAGAAATTATGGAGGAAAATTTTAATGTCGACATTTTCCCCCTTCCTAGGCTCCTAGCTTCTCCTTCGCCCTCGGAGTAGACTATTCTAGTGCTTGGAAAATCTTTAACTTGTCGTGGTTGACCCATTTCGTAATGGGGGTGCCATTCAATTCCTCTAGTTGATATGTACCATTTTCATGCACAACTGCTATTTTGTAGGGCCCCATCCATTTGGGAAGAAATTTTCTTTGCCTTCTTTTTTTGTATCTGGAATCATATACTAGAACCAAGTCATTCACATGAAATGGATACCAATGGATCTTTTGATCAAAGTATTCCTTCTACTTCATTTTCTTCTTATAGCTTGTATCCTTCGCTATTTCCCTCATTTCCTCTAGCAAATGAAGATGCACCAACCTTTCTTTTACTGAATCACTTTCATCCATCCTTTCCTTTTTCATAACTCTCACAGTGGGAATATCAAACTCAATAGGAAGAACTGGATCAATTCCATAAGCCAACTAAAATGGGGAGTATCTTATTGCTAACTTTGATGTTGCCCTATATGCCCACAATGCTGCATGAATCCTTTTATCCCACTTATGTACCTGCAAGGTTGCATCTTTTGCTAGAATTTGACACAACACAAAAAAATTTGTTCCACTGGCCCATTTGTGCTTGGCTTGTATGTTGTTGCCTTCCCGTGCTTAATAGAAAACTTATTGACTAGGGCTTCTACTACCTCACTAATGAAGTGGCTTCCTTGATCTGTTACAATTTCTAACGGGCAACCAAATCTGATGACAATGCGTTTCATATATGAACCTTGCCACTTCATCCATAGAAGTTGTTTTCAATGGCCTAGCTTCAACCCACTTGGTTAAATAATCTGTGGCAACTACAATATACTTATTTTGGCATGGGGTAGTTGGAAGTGGACCTACAATATCTATTCCCCACTTTTCAAAGGGACCAAGTGGAAGAATAGGGCATAATGGAGCTAATGAATTCTTACGGTTACCATGTGTTTGACAAATATCACATGTCTTACAATAATTATAACAATCTCTAAAAAGAGTGGGCCAGTGATAACCTACATCCAAGATCCTTCTTGTCTGTAAGTTGTCCAAAGAAGTGTCCTCCACATGTACCATTGTGGAATTCTTCTATCAGCACCTTCCTTGATCATGTCCAACTTTGCCCTCTCAGACCGTCCATTAGGTCCTATTCAAATAATACTCCATGTAGAATAGAATATGGATGACTTGCTTGATTAATCTTCCTCTTAGTCTTTGCATTGGCACCATTAGGAAACTTGAATTCATTTAGATAATTCCAAATATATATGTATTCATTAGGGATTGTGTCAAGGGATAACAATGTTGGATTTGGGAAATCATCATCATCACAAGATGAACCTAAACCATCATAGGCTCGAGAGAGTGCATCTGCATTGACATGCTTCTTTCCTAGCCTATCTATAATATCAAATTCAAATTCTTGTAGAAAAATTATCCATCTTGTTATCCTCCCTGATGGGTTAGGCTTATTTACAATATATTTTAGAGCCTAATGATCTGTTACAACTATAAATTTCTGCCCTAAGCAAGTAATTTCTAAACTTCTTTACAAAAAATGATAGCTAGAGCCTCTTTTTCATTCTACAAGATAATTTACCTCAAAGACCTCATTTGTCTCGCTCCCAAAGTAAACTGGATGATCATTCCCATTTTCACCCTTTTGGCTTAGAGTAATTCCTAGTGATGCATCTCGAGGTATCAATATACAATGAATGGCTTGCTCTAATCTAGATTCTTTAAAATAGGTGAAGACACCAGGGCTTCCTTCAGTTGTTCAAAAGCTTCATGCACCTTATTTCCTGGTTCATAAGTAACATCCTTCTTCAAGAATTGGGTTAGTGGCTATGAAATCTTTGAGAAATTCTTGATGAACCTTCTATAGTAACCCACATGGCCTAAAAATGATCTCAACTTACTTCTATTCATAGGAAATGGTAACTCTTTGATTTTTGAAACTTTATCAGGATCAGTACCAATACCATCTCTGGATACAACATGCCCTAACAAAACACCTTTAGAACATCCAAAGACACACTTTGTAGGGTTTAGTGAGGCTTGTGCTTCATCTAAACTTTGAAATGTTGTCTCCATCTAGTGTAGGTGGTCCATCTTTCTCCCATAGATGTAAAAATCATCTAGAAATACTCTGATGAAGTTTCCAATGTAGGGTTCAAACACCCTATTCATCAAGCACTTTGGAACGTTGCTGGAGCATTACACAACCCAAAAGGCATAAATCTATAAGCAAACATTCCCAAGGAGTGGTGAACGTGGTCTTCAGCTGATCTTTCTCTACTATACGAACTTGGTTGTATCCGCTATATCCATCAACAAAACTATAGCACTCATGGCCAACTACTTCATCCAAGATCTGATCTAAGAATGGAAGAGGGTAATGATCCTTCTTTGTTGCCTTGTTGAGCTTCCTATAATCAACACAAATGTGTAGCTTCCCATTCTTTTTTATTGAGATCACAATGGGAGAAACCCATTCAATTCTTCACAAAGAAATATGAATCCTGCATCAAGCAACTTATCTATTTCTTCTTTTACAGTCTTGGAAAAATTAGCATTCATTCTATATGGCATTTAATTTATGGGCTTAGCACCATCTACCAACTCAATAGAATGTTCTACCCAACTTACTTGACAGAGTTCCTTGTAATCAAAAGTGAATAGGTGTATGTACCTTCAAAAGAGCTAGAGGTAGGATTCCTTCTCATTCTCCATCACAGCATCACCAATCTTTATTTGTTGGAGACAATCATCAATTTCTTCTTCAAATAATTTTATGGGTTCATGATTCAGTCAGGTGTGGTGGAAGGATATCCATGACCGAAACATCAACCTCACTTTCTTCATCTTTTGTGTCCACTTCACTAGTACTAGAGTAATCGAGGATGTCCAATCATCGGCCATCACTTGAATCCACTGGTTCTATCTTATGATGTTGAGGGATCACGTTTATCTTCACCCTCTCTCTACCACGTCCAAGTGTCATGAAGCCTTCATTCCAAAGTAGTTTCTTGCACGAACTCTCCTTAGACATGGCCTTCCCAACAACATTGGGTATGCAATAGTACCATTTTCATCACCCGAAAGTCTACCACACATACAACACCCATATGATATTGCCACATTTGAAACTACACCTTCTGGTTTAGTTTTTCCCTTATTTAATGACCTTAACATAAGTGTTGAGGGGCGATCAATTTTAAACCCAACATATTCATTACAGAATCGGTCATTACATTAATCTGCAGCACTCCATCAACTAAGACATCATGAATTGAAATACCATTACATAATACCTTAGCTTGTGGAGCATAGGGATCCGCCTCTACCTCCAAAACAGGGACCTCAACCTCCTTCCTTCATCGAGCATTGAGTCCACTTCGCAGCTCCCGCCTCTTCTCAAAAGACATAGCCAAGAGTTGACCATATGTAATATTTGCAAGCCTTTTGGACAGATCTTCTAAGATGGAGTATGGTCCTTGTCCCTATGAAATCAGAAAATCCTACACACCCAACTTTCTTCTCCTATGTTTCTTACTAGTTTCTCCTTTCATCTTCTTAGGATCATTTCCATCTTGGTTATCTTTTTCTTTCTTTCTTTTTGTTACAAACACATCTACTTCATTATTTATGCTCTTATCTACTACATCAAAAGAATTCACAGTGCTTTTCTTTATCATTATCTCTTGTACAGGATGTAGAAGCTCCATCTAGAAAATTATACTTATAATGTCCCTTTTATAACAACCATAACATACGACTTCGAAATATTTATTTTGGACCTTTATCTCCTCTCTGAGAACTAAATTATTTTCCTTGAAGAATATTAATAGTTAACTGGCCCATCTTCCTGAGAATATCTTCATACTCAGTAGATGTACTAGGAGAAAGATTTGTGCTCACCGAGAGTGGTTGTGGATTCTGGACCAAAGGTGCTGGTGTAGGCTCTACTTTAGCAACAATTTCTTTGGGCTCCTCTTCCATGCTTTCTTGCCTTTTTGAAATCTCCTTTGCTTGTTCAATGGTAGTTGGGTGGTCATACTTCACTTGTTGTCTGATCTCTGGCTTCATCCCAAGAATGAAGTGCTTACAGAGGAGATTATCCACACCATTCATCAACCCATCCGCTAATCCTTCCTTCCGGATCTAGGTATCGAGCTTCCTCCTTAGCTCTAGAACACGAGCATGATAATCCCTTATCTTCTCCTTCTCTCCTTGGGATAGCTTTGTGATATCGATCATGAGATCTACATATTTCATTGTTCACCAAATTCTTCAAGAAAACTTTCAGCTTAATAAATCCCATGATTTTTCACATTATCACCTAGTGTTTCAAACCACCTAAGGGCTGAACCATCTAAAAAGGTAGGAAAAAATTCAATCCATTGTTCCCTTCTTATGAGGCCATTACAAATGCAAGATCATTTAAACTCTTGAATGAAAGAGGAAGCATCTTCATTAGATTGGGCTGAAAAAATAGGAATCTTCCCCATTTTTAAAAGTAACCACAATGAAATACCAATTCACAAGTACAATCAGTAAGACTTATGTGCACAAATAATTGGAATCACTACAATAGAAAATGACTTTACACCTTTCTACGAGAAAATAGGAATGACCACGGTAAAACATGACTTACTATGGTAAAACTGACTTTACTTGTGGTAAACACTATTTACAAGTAAAAGTGAAATTACCGTGGTAAATACTATTCACGGTAAAAGTTACTTTACCATGGTAACTCCTATGCACAGTGAAAAACAAGGTTACCCTCCAAATGATTTCGACTAAGTAGAAATATCTCTCTAGAAAATCCACCAACGAGGAATGATCCCAAGCAACGGAACTAAAATTTCATCACCAATCCGCACTATGATAATTCTCCACCGAGAACTCCTCGTGCTATGATTATTTACTAATGCACAGCATTTAGTTTGGTGGATGGAATGAAACACAACAACAAACATAACACAAGAATACCATAGGCTATGATAAGAAGGAATGATGATAAATCTGAAATATAAGTGTAAATTATAATATCAACATGAAATTGTTATAATCTCACCCATAAGGTACTTCAAGTGTTCTGACTTCACTTGCCTTACAACAATAACTATGGGAGAAACTTCACAATTACACCTCTTAATGGCTTCTTTAACACACCTTCAAAATGATGGCTTCCTTTACACACTTACTCATACAATATTTCTCATTACTTCCTTCTATGTTAAATGAGGGAGGGTGGCCTCTTTATTTATAGGAATTCAGGCTTATCCACCCTATCTCTAAGATAGGATAGGAAATATTTTCCGGCCAATCATATTCCATGCCTAAACTCTTGCCTTTACATGTAGGCTTATCTTCTAAGATAAGATAAACCTTATCATCTCACATGGGTTCCACCTTTTTAGACTTTTCCACAATAAAATACACAAAATATTTATGACATCACTCTTTGTCCTTATTAGAAATATAATATTTCTATTTCCTAATCTTGTAGACCCTACTTCTCTACTTACCCCAACTTTGACATTTTGACATTATCGGACCACTTACGATGAATATTTACTTTTTACAACATTCCTATTGTACTTTGATTATACCGCACTCTACTTTATTGGTGGTACCGTCTTCGACGGCATTGTTATCTTCTATCGACGCCACTACTAATCATACTTAACAACATCATATTCCTAATACATACATAGTAAAATGGAAATTACGAAGGAAAATTTTAATGTCCGCGAGTCCCAAGTCCAAAAGGGACAGAGTCGATAGTTAAAATTGGCTAAGTATGGGTGGGTCAACGGAGGTCTCCACGTGCCGCAATGACGTAATTTTGAAAGTGACACAAAAGGGCCAATTTCCAAATGAGTGCCAAATCGCCACACGTCCAAGGTCAATAGAGAGACAGAGTTGGCCATTGAAAATTCTAACCCCGGTGGAAGGAGACACATGTCGACGAGTGCCATTTCAAAAGTAAAATCCAAGGGTCAATCTCCAAGTAGCGCCAGCTCGCCACGTGGTTAGAGTCATTGGAGAGATAGAGTTGTACATTGAAAAGTCTAACACTAGAGGAAGGATTCATGTGCTAGCTCGCACAATTTTAGAAGGCGCTTCTAAAGCGGAAACTCAAATCAGCGCTAGCTCTCCACGTGTCTAGGGGTCAACATGAGTCAAACAGAATAGAGCCCAAATTGGCTAATTATGAAGGAACCAATGGAGCCTCCACTTGTCGACTGGTGTAACTTCAAAGACAAAATATAGAGGTAGGTTCCAAATGAGTGCTGGCCTGCCATGCATCTAGGGTCAGATATACGGCCCCACCAAACAAAAGGTAGATAGTTAAATGACCTATAGACCTGTTCTAATCAATTCCTTCCACGTGAGAGGCCCAAATTTAAAGTTTTAAAATCAAATTGAATGGCCCATCTTGTGACAAAAAAAAATAATGTAACGGCCAAATATTTTAAAACTGTTTCTTTCCGCCATAAGTGTTTCTTTGTGAATCAAGAATTTGAAGGGGTGCAAATAGTTAGAAAAGGTTGTAACTGTTTCTTGCTCACCCGAGGAGGTTGTAACTATTTCTTGCTCACCCGAGTAGATTGTAACCATTTCTTACGGGCTATATCATGGACTCTAAAAGTCATTGTACAGGGCTGGCAATTGATCTTGTAAACTCACGAGTGCATTGTACTTAGAGAAAGCAAAGGAGACAACCTTTTTCTTCTAATTCCCTCCATTCTCAAATTTCTTCCATTCCCACATTATGTACAACTTATGTTTAAGCATCAATACAAGAAGAATGATTTTATAGCCTCTTTGATGAGGATATTTTAGAAACTTTGAGTTCGCAATCTTATCTCATCTTGTTGCCATTTGCAGGGTTGTTTCTTCTCACAAATGCATGTGTTAAATATTCCGACTATTATGTGCGGGAATCGATTTCCTAACTACAACATTAGTTTCCCCTATCTCATTTCTCACTCCCTTTCCCACCTTCATAGTGAATTCCCCCTTACGTATAATCTGTAAGCATTTTCCGTAGGGTCGGTGGAGTGCCCCTATTGATCCCTAATCGAAAGGCCACCACAATAATCCACATTTTCTCACGCATGCATATACATTAGTTGCACTTTGCTTAAGTAGAGGCATATAGATTCCTAGAGTGTTAGCAAGGAATTCAAAAAAATTCCACTTGAAAAATTTCCTCGCCAACAATTTTTAGCGCCCACCGTGGAGCAGATTTAGAAGCATTCTCGCACCTAAATGCGACCGCAAGGTCAAAAATTCAAAAAAAAGAGAAATTTTTTGGAATTCGAATGGCTATATGAGCCACATGGATTTAAGTCATGGATATTCTAGGGAACCCTCTGTTGAAAGACCCAAATCACTCTTCCACATCCAAGAAGACATTGCTTGATTTGAGGAAGCTATTTGGCATAATAGACAAAGTGCTAATCATTACTTCATTACCACGAGAATTCGGGACCTTAAAGAAGAACGCTGCTGAATTGGAGAGGTAGAGATGAATTCTAATACCATAGATAAGAGCATATATTTTCAAGCTAGAAGATAAAAGATACACCCAAAGAACAGAGAGATAAGGAGGACAAACTGATCCCATTTTTTAGGAACTTCAAAGGAGACAAGAGCTACTCAAAATCTAAAGGCTTCCATCTCAAGCAACCGGTCACGTTGGGAACCTAAGTGTTGCCAATCCTTTGGATGGTTAATTTCCATACATCAATGAGAACCTTGAATATTTCATCGACGTAGAGACCGAAGGAGAAGCAAGAGAAAGATAAGCAAGAGTGGAAGAGGAAATAAGAGCTCAACTTGAAGAAATCGAGAGACTTCAAGCCAAGGTAGATGAAAGAGCAATAGCAGAAGCCACAGCCTTAACAAGGCTTGAAGATAGAAACAAACATAGAATGGGAGATCGTGAACATGATCGTAATGCCCGTAGGCCTAATGTACCATAGGGAGGAAACATCGGTCCAAAGAGCTCTTTCTCAACCACTCCATGAGCTACCGAGAGGCTCGAGAAAAAAATTCCCAAAATTCGGAGGATGGTTCCCAACTCCTAAAGAGCATGTAACACCATTTATCACTTGCTTGCAGTGTGTTGAGTGTTGAGGATGAAGATGTGTCGGTCGACTCTTTGTGTAGTCACTTGAAGAAAAGGTTGTTGAATGGTTCTACATCTGCCACCCCGAGGTCCTGTCACTTGTTGGGAAGATATAAGAAGTGCATTCAACACGGTTCAAGACCACGGAAGATTGTCGAGATCTTTTGGTTCAATTTGTACAAATAAAGAAAGAAACCTCTCGAGTCAATGAGGGACTTCATAGCAAGATATGATAGAGTGATAAGAAGGATCCTCAAGATGTGGTGCCTCCTAAAAATAATTTTGAAGATGTTTTCATCGGTTCTCGGCCATCGAAGTAGGTTTCTTCCTCGGAAGAGCCCAACCAAGAACATTGAGGCAAGCCCGTGAATTTGCAATAGAAACCGATGATGATATAATCCTTTACGGAAAGGTGAAAGGCCCTAATGGGAAACAAAAGGGTAAAAATTCAAATGTTGTCACCACGGATCCGATGTTCCAAAAATGCTAAATGACTTGGTTGCCTTGAAGAAGAAGCTATCTCGAGATCACAATGTGGAATGCTTCAAGGAGACCAAACCCTTCGAATAGGAAAAGGATTACTCCACATCCTCTTCGTCTTGCTCTTGAAGCACCACCATTCAATGTCATCTGTGACACCAAAGAGCTAGAGGAGGAAATGAAGTTGATGAAACTGAAGAAGAAAATATGGAAGACTATGAAAACTATCTTGAAGTTGAGGAATTTGATATGCACAATGGGCTAATTGAGTATGTTGATGATGAAGATGAGGATGATGAAGAAGCTCTAAGTTTCTCATGTGTTGTCTTCACTCGTGCACAATCCAAGAAAGGGATTTCAGCCCCAACAGTTGCAGCAAAGGATAAGAAGAATAATAAAGAATATTTTCCTCCAAAGGTTACACAAAATAAAATCATCAGCAGAGGATCACCATTACCACCTTCTTTGGAGTCGGCCAAAGAAAAACTAGACTCACTAGTTTCCAAAGAGCATGCTACTATACCAAGTAAGTCATTTGATCCTTCTTCCAGCTCAAAAGTTGCTAAGAATAATTCTCTTCTAAATGCTGGTCCTACAAAAACATCTAAAGTTCAGTCAAAGGCTACACCCTCACCCCCTTCCAAGCCAATTATTACATCTGAAAAAGAGAACCCAACACCAAAACTAGAAAAGTCTCTACCATGTAGATCTTCCTCCATTTCAGGAGCCTCTTCCTCACTCACCATTGCCCCGTTTGACTTTGTAGAACATGCAAGAAAAACCAAATTCCAGCTCTCCAAAATAGAATACCTACAAACACATCCTACCCAATTTGACAAATTCATCAATACAGTTCGTGGTGGTAACCCTATCTCTTCAAGTCCAAATTCTAAAGGATTACTCCCCACACCATCCACACTACCTTCCCAAAACATGCTATCCCTCGGTTCCTCTAACATCAATAGATTTGAACCTTTCTACTGTCACTCCTCATTAAAGGCTTCCAACTAAATAATTGTATCATAGATAACGGAGCCTCGAACAATGTGATGCCAACAAAGTTATAAATGATGTAATCCTCACCTTGACCCGGAGTAAATGGCACCTAATACTCAATGGAATCCAAACAAGTTCCATTGGTAGGAAGAATCAAAGATGCACTGAGATAGCACTAGTTGATTTTCCAGGACAAGAAGGTGCTCCTAACCATCTTGGTATGAGACATCCCAAAGATCCTTTGGTATGTTGTTGAGTAGGAGTTTCTACAGAGACCTGGGTGGAGAGATAAAAATGGATTGGTCATCTGCAACTATCCCAGTAAAAGGTGAGATGAAGAAGTTACTACCGGTAAGAAAGATGAAGTTCACAGTACGAAAGTCTGATGATCCAAAAGCAAACATTCTCTTTCAAGATTGTGGGCTAGGAAACTACTTCCTCACATCATAAAAAGAGGATAACTTTTGCTTCTCATGGGGAAGAGGAAGTTCAAATTTGAACAATGGAATTTTATGGTAGTCATTCCGAGTAGGTTCGGGAGCTATGGTAGTGTTGTACTCTCCTTCCAATGAGTTGTACCCATTTTCCTACAAGTTGCAATTTTATAATACAAATAACACTACAAATTATGAAGCATTAATCTTAGCCATGAGTGCATTAGAGGACATGGGAATCAAGAAATTGAGATGTCGAGGTTGTGTAAAGGTTGTAGTAAAGCAGTGTCCGCCAACAATATCATGTGAAGAATCCAAGACTCTATCATTACGAAAACAAATTGTGGGACTGCATTGAATCTTTTGATGCATTTTCCATTGAAGCTATTCACGGAAACAATGAAAAGGTTGATTCTCCTGCGCAAAGTGTCAACTTCGCTTAGTGATACCTCATCCTTCTTTTGGTAAAGACAAAGTTACCATTGAAATAATGTTCAAGCCTAGTGTACTGGACAATACAAACCATTGTCAAGTCTTCAATGATGATAACCAAATTCTATACTTTTTAGAGCAAAGGTATAATTTCAATAGTCTCTTCTTTGAAGGAGGTGAAAATCCACAGAAGTAGCCCCCAAAGAAGAGAAAGAAGGAATTGAAGGGATTGATGATGAGGAGTAATCAAATTGAAAGGGAACAAAATTCCCAAAGGCCTAATCTCTTTAGAAGACCTCTTTGACAAACATGACAGATTCATTCAAGAGAAATAAAAGAAATATTCTCGGTGCCTAACTGATTTTGATAAAGAAAACATTGGTACCTGGAGGAGCCAAGGATAAATCGATAATTGAAAATGTTGCTCGCCTTTAAAGAAAAATAAAGTTTATTGCATTACTCAAGAAACACTTAGATGTCTTGGCCTACTCTTATGATGAACTCAAATCCTTCCAAACCAAAGGAAATGCACTACTCAATTCCTTTGAAGTAGGGTGTTAAGCCCTTGGTGTAAAAAAGGCCATCTGACCCAAAGATTACTGATACCATCAAGGAGGAAGTAATGAAGATGCTTAATAGAAGGATCATCTTTCCCATCCACCATTCAACGTGGGTAGATATCATTGTGCGGTGCGGAAGAAAATGGTGAAATAAGGATATGTGTAGATTTTCACAACCGAACCAAGCATCACTAAGGGACAATTATCCTCTTCCTATCATGGACCATATCCTACAAGTAGTCATTGGATCTGAAATTCTTTCATTATTGGATGGATTCTAAGGATATAATCAAATCAAAGTGGCAGAGGAGGACCACACCAAGATAGCCTTTACAACATCTTCGGGCACTTTTGCATATGACAATGAGAATGCCTTTCACCCTAATCAACGCAGGAGCTACATTCCAAAGGGTGATGGAGTTGGCCTTCAAAGATCTAAAGCATTATATTGTCATATATCCGGATGATCCCACAAAGTATTTTCAAATAAGAAGGAGATCATATATGTCACTTGGAAATGGGTACTTGTAAGGTGTAGGAAACATGGCATATCACTAAATCCAAAAAAGTACATTTTGGAGTCACGAGAAGGTGAGTTATTGGGGCACATTGTGAGAAAACATGGAGCACACATTGATCCCGAGAGGGTTAGATCCATTCAAGCATAATCCCTACCCACAAGTAAGAAAGGATTTCATTCATTCTTGAGAAAGGTGAACTTTCTTCATCGTTTTATGCCCGAGTTTGCTTTGAGTTAATGAAGAACATCACTTCCATGATGAAACCACAAGAAAAATTCAAACTAAATAATTAAGGGAATGTAGCATTCGAAGAGATCAAGAAATCCATTGCCAAGGCTCAATCTTGTATCTCCAGATTTTAACAAATAATTCATCATGTATTGTTATACATCTCGAACATACACTCTTTATCGTTCTCGTCTAGAAAAAGATGAAGGCATGGAAGCACATATTGCTTTCATGAGTTGTCCTTTGAAAAATCATGAGCTAAAATATATCCAATTAGAAAAGAATGCCTATGCAGTGGTCAAGGCTGTAAAAAACTTCAAGTTTTACATCCTCAATTCCCATACGGTGGTGATGGTCCTGGCAGTCTAATCAATTCCATGTTGACAAAGCAAGATTCCAGAGCTAAAAGAGGAAATTGGATTGCAAAGACTCAAGAATATGACTTGGAGATTCAACCCTCCAATCTAGTAAGGGGAAATGGCTTGTGCAAGTTGATTGCTTTGAAGATGAAACTCTCAAAGTTCAACATGGTGAAGAAACATGTACTTGCTCAACTTGTTTAGAAGACAACCCACTGGTTCTCTTTGTCACCACTACCGATGAGTGGTACGCTGATATTGCCTACTACTTGACTTATGGAGAATTCCCTCCTCATCTTGATTACAAACAAAGAAGAACACTCAAGCTGAAGGCAGCCAAGTTTGTGATCTGGAATCATGCACTTTACAAAAGAGGCTTGGATGGTTGTTTCCTTAGGTGCGTAGATAAAGAGAAACAAGAACAGTTGCGTGAAGCATACCATAACCAAGCATATGGTGGGAATTTTCCAGCAATGGTCATTACACACAAGATCCTCTGAGGAAGGTATTATTGGCCCACCATCTTTTCGACACTCAATATTGGGTTTCTATATGTAAAGCATGCCAATAGTTCGTTGGAAGACCATGACTCACAAGATTACCACTCAAACTGTGGTTATTGAAAAACCATTTCAACGGTGGGGGTTGGAATTCATTGGTGTTCTCAACCCTCACTCAAGAACAGGCAGACCTATGTACTCACAAAGAATAGACTACTTCACCAAATGGGTGGAAGCCATTCCGGCCAAACAAGCCAGCAACTGAAACAAGATGCAACTTCATCAAGGAGAATATTATAGTCCATTTCGAGCACCACGAGAAGATTGTAGAAAATAATGCTACCTATTTCTCTTTAAGAGAGCTGACCAAGTTTTTTATAGCTATGGAATATCCCTATCTCATTCTTCTTACTACTATCCACAAGGAAATGGACAGGCCAAATCAAGTAACAAGAACATTGTGACCATTGTCCATGCAAGCTTGTAAACGAGAATCAAAGGAATTAGCACAAAAGGTTGTCAGACGACGAATTATGGGTAGATAAGATCACTCCCAAAGGAAATAGGTATGTGACCATTCCAACTCACCGTATGGAGTCGAAGCACTTTCCTCTCATGATAGAGATGCCGGTTCTCAAGTTTCTACAAGAAATAGAATATGGTCAATACAAAGGTTCCATTCACAAAAGGATCCTCTTTCTTGAGAAGCTAGAAGAAAATAGACTCAGTGGTGGATCGAATCAAAGAACACCAATTGAAAGTGAAGAATATCTTTGACAGGAGGGCCAAGGCAAGAGAATTCAAGGTTGGAGACTTTGTCCTGTTGTGGGACAAGAGAAAAGAACCAAAGGGCAGCCATGGAAAGTTTGATTCATTATGGCTCAGCCCATTCCAAATTCATGGAGCTTGTGGCAAGAATGTTTTTCTCCTCTCATACTTGGATGGAACACCATTGGAATTTCCTCGAAGTGGGAAATACTTGAAACTATATCATTAGTGAAAGTAGGTTGTCCCCCGCCTTGTACCATAGGTGTTTTCTTGGTGTGTTTCCCTTTCTGTTGTGTGGTTTTGTTTCCCATACATTTGTGTGCCGTGTGTTTCCTTCCTTTTGTGTGCTTGTGTGTTTCCTTCTTCTAATCTTTCTTTCTCAAAGTTGTATATGAATCAGTAAGGCCTAATGGATAAGGCACTAGTCAACATTATACGAGTCTAAAAATTGAGATTCTATATCCTCATACCACATCTTCGCCATGCTCACCCATGCCATGTTACCAAGCTAGAGCCAGCTATTGTCTCCCGAAAACCATTTTTTCATTTTCAAATTTAAATTCAAAATTTCGAGCTCTCACCCTCCTAAATTATTTAAGCCAAGTTGAAAGTTTGAAGAGATAGAAAAATCCATGCCCTAGAGTTGTTTCAAATCCCCAGTCTGCTTGTTTTGATAAATTTTTTGTTTTCTTGTCTAGACACATGAAAATTTTATTTTTGTCCTCATTTGAATGAACTTTTCAACCTTTCTATGCCCCTCGATCATCGAACCTTGTATTATTTTCAATTCCTCAGCTCATGAAAGAAATTTGAAAATTGGGCACGAAATGGTGGAGTTTTCTTCTTCTCTACATTTTTCCACAGTCGGGAATGATGGGCAAATCTTCCCCATTAAATTTTGCCTTAGCATCCACAGGGTAATATGTGGGTCTCTCTGATTGGATGTGGTTTGGTCATATTTCAAGGTCTAGTAGAAGCCTCCATGCGTCCAAATGAAACAACTCCGGGGGCATGGTCCAAGGGACAATATTCAATTAGTGCAGCTTTCCACATGTCTTAGGTATAAAATGAAGGTAAAACGGGCTAAAATTGGCTAAGTATGGAAGGCTCAGCGGATGGCTCCACGTGCCTCATCGATGTCAGAGTTTCAAGATTCAAAGCCGGGGGTAGTCCTCAAACTTGCGCTAGTCCTCCACATGTCCTAGGTCCAAAAGGGACAGAGTCGATCATTAAAATTGGCTAAGTATGGGTGGGTCGGTAGAGGTCTCCACATGCCGAATGGCGTAATTCTGAAAGTGACACAAAAGGGCCAATTTCCAAATGAGTGCCAGATCACCACACGTCCAGGGTCAATAGAGAGACAGATTTGGTCGTTGAAAAGTCTAACCCGGTGGAAGGAGACACATGTCATGACGTCACCATTTCAAAAGTAAAATCCAAGGTTCAATCTCCAAGTAGTGCCAGCTCACCACATGGTCAGAGTCATTGGAGAGATAGAGTTAAATTTGTTGAAAAGTATAACCTCGGTGGAAGGATATTTACGTCAACCTTGCGTAATTTCAGAAGGCACTTCCAAAGTAGAAACTCAAATCAGCGCTAGCTCTCCATGTGTCTAGGGGTCAACATGAGTCAAATAGGAATAGAGCCCAAATTGGCTAAGTATGAAGGAACCAGCAGAGCCTCCACATGTCACTTGGCATAACTTCAATGACCAAATCTAGAGGCGGAGTTCTAAATGAGGGCTAGCCCACCATGCATTCGAGGGGCATATATACGGCCCCTCTAAATAAAAGGTAGACAGTTAAAGCATCTACAGGCCCGTTCCAATCAATTCCTTCCACATGGGTGGTCTAGATATAAAGTTATAAAAGTGAATCAAATGTACCCATGTGGTGGTGACCGACAAAATAATGTAACGGCATGAATGTTTTAAAACTGTTTCTTTCTACCATAAGCATTTCTTTGTGAATCAAGAATTTAAAGGGGCATGAAGTTAGTAAAGTTTGTAATCGCTTTTCTTTCTCACCCGAGGAGGTTGTAACTATTTCTTGCTCACCCGAGTAGATTGTAACCATTTCTTACGGGCTATATGATGGACTCTAAAAGTCATTGTACAAGGCGAGGTAATTGATCTTGTAAACTCACGAGTGAATTGTACATAGAGAAAGCAAAGGAGACAACCTTTTTCTTCTAATTCCATCCATTCTCAAATTTATTCCATTCCCACATTATGTACAACTTATGTTTAAGCATCAACACAACAAGAAGGATTTTGTAGCCTCTTTGATGAGGAGATTTTAGAAACTTTGAGTTCACAATCTTATCTTATCTTGTTCTCATTTGCAGGGGTTATTTCTTCTCAAAAATGCATGTGTTAAATTTTCGACTAATATGTGCAAGAATCGATTTCCTACCTGCAACATTAGTTTCCCCTATCTCATTTCTCACTCCCTTTCCCACCTTCATAGGGAATTCCCCCTTGCAGATAACTACAAGCATTTTCTACAGGGTCAGTGGAGTGCCCCTATTGGATCCCCAATCGAAAGGCCACCACAAAAATCCACATTTTCTCGTGCATGCATATACGGCAGCTACACCGGTTAAGTAGAGGGACATAGATTCCCAGTGTTGGCAAGGAATTCACAAATTTTTCTACATGACAAATTTCTTCGCCAACGTAACCGAATTTGGATTCGCCTCTTGAAAGTGTGCTAAAGAGACATGTGGCTCCTTCCACTTCCTCTCCTTACTCTGTTTCTTTGTGTTTTGGTTGAGTCCCTTTTGCTTGGTAGGGTCATATGTCTAACTTGAGACACGTGGAGGCTCAAGCACTTTTTGGGACTATCCTCCGGATTTTAACTTTGAAGTTGCAACGAGTCTGTTAGGAATTTATAAATATTATTGTGAACATTAGAGTTGTGTGAGTTATATTTATATTAGACAAATATAATGGGAGATATTTAGGGAATAACAACTCACATATAGGTGATTGTTTGTAAGATAAATAATAGGGATTATAAGAGAGGATCATGGAGATATAATATGAGTTGTTGATAGGATTTGACTCACCATTGTATGGAGAAAATCCTTATAAATAATTCTCATCTCTCACTTATAAAACATCCCAAATGAATTTCACTTTATATATTATTATTATTCGGTGTTTTATTATATTGCAGCTTCTAACAGTGGTATCAAAGCATGGTCTTTCGAATGAGAGTCTAAGAGAATTCAGGATTACATGTAATAAGAGATAGATTAGTTCATGGTGGAAAATATGTATACAGTCATTTTTCATCAGTTTTCTAAGACTTCAGTCCTGCATGCTACATCGATTTGGTCTCCAGATCCAACAAACCATCAACGCATTCAGCACTGCAGTCACCATCGATAACTATGCATCACAACGTAGGAATTGTATATGAATTGGTTCGAGATCAAGGCACATTGATTGATCAAATTGGCTCATAAGAACACAGAAAGTGCAGTTCATAAAGGTCTATCTGTAGTTTTTATCAGTGGTAGTTAATAAACATTTTTAAGCTATACAGTAGCACACGTGTTATAATAAAGGCCTGCTCACATGGAACAGTCCATACACGTGGATCTCATCATGTTATTCTCTTGTCTTTTTATCATTTTCTCCTGTCATTGAAGCCACTGTAGTTCCACTCCTTTTGGAAAATATATTGATTACATTTGAATCAATATATTATGCATTTTGAGTTATTTGCTGGAAAAACGTGAAGGAGACGGGATTTAGGTTCAGTTCTTGTTTTGAGCATATGGATCTACGCTTTCACCAAAGCTTGGTTATCAAAATTTTGATCCATCTTAGTTAGGCTCGTCCCTCCATCATATGTGGATCTGGTTGTGCCAGATTTCTGTGTATTTTCATTTCTCTGGACTGAGACAAGGAGCAAATTTGGTATGGTCTACACACTTGTGCAAATCAACGTATCTAATTGCCAAAAATATTCAAATTTGGTGGTGTTCTATACATTCAACTTATTTTGTAGCTTTTACTCTTTCTGGCATCCATCTGCGCAACTTGATCGAGTCCTGGGAATCGTTTGGAGCTATATATAAGGAGACAACGCAAATCCAAGTCATATGAATTAGATTTCATTATTTGGTTGTCGCTTATATAATACACACGTTTCATTTAATTTAGTCTTTTTAAAGTGTGTAAAAGTAAAAGTGGGTCAATTCTATAGACTCAATTCGGTTATTAGGTGGGTCTTGTGTTTAGTCTAAGTTAAAAAAAAGGACAAATGAGTGCATTTTCGGTGTAATCTGACACTCAATTTTTAAGGGAAAATGCAAATGAAAGTCGTTCTTGGCTTCGGGGCTCTACCTCTCAACCCCGCCCAGTATCGTGACAAGAATGTGTATCATCCTCAACTATAATTTCTCTGCTGAGTTATCGAGAGACATTAATGGAGGTTGGAGGCAATGGAGGTAGGAGGACAACCAATGACCTCTCGTCAGGCACCATCGACGAGGCCGCATGAAGATTTGGTGGCCATGTTTTTTCTTTTGTGTGTTTTCTACAGTTTTGTTGCTTTGTAATAAGAACAGAAGTGAATTCTTGTTCAATTGTAATGTGTGATAAATTCCTATATGTAACCTCCTAGTAGAAAATATTGTAGAATGTGTCTCTAAATTTATTGCAACACTCATAGATTTGGAAAGGGTTGGTGGTCGATCCAGAAAACCACATATGTAAAAAGGTAGATAAAACTTTTACTAGGTGTTGTGGTCCTCTGACTTCCTTCCTTCTTTATGAAGATGATCCGCCAGTGGAATGGTGATTGAATTCTTTTCATTGAGAAAATGTGGGATGCATTCATTTGTATATTTGTGGTCATATGTAGCAAGACAGATCAGCCAGTTGAAATTTTATACGCCTTTCTTCTTATCCATATTATGAGGAAAGCTCATGCAACATGTTGTAGTAGAAGACAAAGTTATATTGTACCATGTCAACATTAGGGGAGTGTATGTAGGGAATTAATAATGTTAACAATAGGGGAGTGAATGTTAGGAATTTATAAATATTATTGTGAACATTAGAGTTGTGTAATTTATATTTATATTAGATAAATATAATGGGAGAGATTTGGGAAATAACAACTCATGTATATGTGATTGTTTGTAAGAGAAATAATAGGGATTATAAGAGAGGATCATGGAGAGATAAGATGAGTTGTTGATAGGATTTGACTCCACCATTGTAGGGATAAAATCCTTATAAATAATTGTAATCTCTCACTTATAAAACATCCCGAATGAATTTTAGATTATATATTATTATTATTCGGTGTTTTATTATATTGCACTTCTAACAAGAGTCGACACGTGGCACCTTCCGCTAGTTCTTTTATACTTAGCTGATTCGGGCCTGCTGCCCATTTAACTTCTGTTGGACCTAGACACATGGAGAGTTGGTGCTCATTTGAGTCTCCGCTTTGGGCCGCGCCTTTGAATTTGCACTGATGAGACACGTGGAGGCTTCCGCTGCCCTGAGACTTTTCAACTACCAACTTTTCTCTCCGTTTGCACTGGACACGTCGAGGCTCCACACTCATTTGGGGGACCACCTTTGGCTTCGACCCTTGAAGGTGCACCATTGAGACACATGGAGGCTTTCGTTCACACCTTTATACTTAGCTGATTTGAAATTTCTCCTCTCTCGTTCCCCGACTACGAGGTGAGCCTACACTTGTTTGGAGTCCCCACTTTGGATTCTCGCACTTGGAATTGTGTTGTTGAGGCACGTGGCACCTTTCACGACTACATTATGTACTTAAGCAGATTCAATGACCATCTCTTCCCCCATTTAAACTCGACCACGTGGTGATCCCATGCTCATTTTTAGACTACCCCCTGGGCTTGACCTTTGGAGTTACACCATTGAGATGGGTGGAACCTTCACGAGTGTGCAACTTTACATTTGGCAAAAAAAGACTCCATGGGCTCACGGGCCTACACTTGAAAACTATGTCATTTTTTGAAAAGTGAAAAAGTTCCAAAATGCCCCACAGACTGCCGCCCACATTTACACTTGGGAAAAAATTCCTCTGCATCCTTGTAACTTTACATTTGGAGAAAAGTCATCCTCGAGCCAGCCACCCCGCATTTTCACTTTTCATTATAAATCCTTCCCAAGCTCACGGGCCCACAATTATAATTTATGCCTTTTGTGAAAAGTGGAAAAATGCCGAAATATCTCCCACCGCCCCGATGGTCCGCAATTTTCCCATTGGCAAAAAAATCTTCTCCAGGCCCATCGGCCCGCCATTTGCAAAATATGAGGAGTTAGAAGGACTTCTTTATATTTCTTGAAAGGGAAGAAATTTCCTATCGATGGAAATACCTTCAAGGACCTTAAGTGCTTAAATATATAAAAATTCAGATTGAATCAAAAATGTGGAAAATGGTGTTAGTTGACAAAAATAAGTGTGAGCTTATTTTGGTCAACAACAATTCACTTGGTACTATTCGTAAAAACTTATTCAACACCTAGTAGTGTTATCACACCTTAAAGAAGAGGCACATTACAATCACCTCATTTTAGAAATAGGACAGAATTCCATTCAGAGAAACAATCCTCTATATACAAAGTAAGGATCTCTTTTTAGTAAGAAGTAGACAAGCATCATAGAGTTGATTCATGGTCACTAAAGTGAATTATGGACCAAATTTAAAAATCGGTACCAATTCAAGTAGTAGTAGGGCCCAAATCTATTTTAGAAGGTAAAAACCTTTTAAAATGACTATATGCTTTCCCAAAACTAAGACCGACTACAATATATATGCCCTGAAATTTTTAGGTTTTTTGATGAAATCCTAAAAAATGAGTAAGTCTTGACTGATTAGATTTTGAAAAACTCTCTTCTAGATTATAAATGTTAGAGCTATGGACCACTTCCATCAGTGCAAGAGTGACCCTAATTTCTTATATTTACTAAAATAAATTTAAATTATAAGAAATAATAAAAGTATAAGAAAAATATTTTATTATTTCTTATACTTTTATTATTTCTTATACTTAAACATTTATTTTTGTAAGTATAAGACACCCAAATACACATACATAGTCCATAATATACAAAATGTGTATGTGTTTTAACTTCTCTAAAACACGTAAACATTTTGTATATTATGGAATGCGTACGCATTTTAGGTTCTTCAAAATGTGTACACATTATAGGTTCGGTAATTACCAAACCAAAAAAAATAAAATGCGTATGTATTTCATCTGTTTTCGGGTTTTTGTCCACTTTTTGGCCCCCCAACTTCGTGCACTTACCCGGGACTTGGAATACCACATGAAAAAGCTGGCTACCTTGTATGTTGAAAATGAAGGTGTTCTCAAACTTGTTCACAATCCATTTTTTCATGAAAGAAAAAAACACATTGAGGTACAGGTACATTTCATATGCGAGCATGTCTTGAAGCACAATATACAACTTTAGTTTTTTCCAACAATTGAACAACGAGCATATATCTTCATAAAGTCACTTGCATGTGACAAGTTTGAGTTGTTTAGAGAGTTCCTCTCCTCATCCCTTGAGACAATGAAAAATTAAGGGGGGAATGTTAGGGTAAATATATTTTACCTAGGTTAATTATGCATTGCACATAGTTTTTTGTTTAATTGTTTAATTGTTATATGGTTATATTTATTTATAACCTTCTATATTGTTTTATTCAAACATACGTGAGTTGTTATATTATTTTAACAATACTATTGTTTGTATTGTTTCATAGTTGTACCCATGTAACCTATTTCTTTGTTTGTATATGGTTGTCCAATATGTATAAATATTGTAGCACAACTATTGTAAAGATTGATTGATGATTAATATAATCTTCCAGACTTCCATCCCTATTTTAGAATAAAATGAAAAGTGCCCTTGTTGCTGAAGGTTGACATGGATTACCTAGATGGGGCATTGGCAAGATGAAACCAATTCAAAATTACCCACTTTTGCAACTAAAATGGGATTGCCAACAATGAAAAAAATTACACATGATATCTCTTGACTTAACCAACATGAATCTCTCCTAGTCATTTGGTCCGAGATATCTCATTTCTAGTGAAGCATCTTAGCCCCCTTAAGCATCTCTCAACCTCGGGCATAAAATTCCTACACTAACGACATACCGATAGAGCACGGAAACCTCGCCAATCTCATCTTTCTCAATATTTCGAGTGCAACCTCGTTGGAATCTTCACTCGTTGGACCCACTTTTCCTCCACTAAATGCACTCACATGTCTAATATAGACACTCCTCGCCATCCTAAGTTCCCTTGACCTCTCCTTCAACAAGATGAGCATCGAAATCTCAAGAACATACACAAATATCTCTTCCTTAATTTAAAATATCTTTAACAATAGGCTCCACATTTGGATCCCAAAGAACCAATATGGTGATTTACCCGAAGCCATCGGTGATTTTCCCAGTAGTTATTGGTGATTTTTGAGCTTAGAAGTGATACATGATGGAGTAAAATAGGTTAAAATCGGGTTTAGGGGGTGATTTGAAAATTTGATATGGGCGGGATATTTGAAATTTTCATATGGGTGGAATTTAACGATTGACCCCACCCATCAAACCAAAAATCTATGATGTTAAATTCTTTTAAACAGATCTAT
Organism: Taxus wallichiana var. yunnanensis; assembly: GCA_018340775.1. Taxonomy (NCBI): domain Eukaryota; kingdom Viridiplantae; phylum Streptophyta; class Pinopsida; order Cupressales; family Taxaceae; genus Taxus; species Taxus wallichiana. The sequence goes on along the minus strand of CM031240.1, from coordinate 908,913,055 downwards.
CCATTTTTAAATTTATTTTTTTTTTTAATCATGTAAAAATTATATTGTTTTTTCTCTTTGTAGTTACAAGTTTTAGGTATTTTATGTTCCATATAAACACATTTTTAACCAAATATGTTATTTAAATATCTATATAATGTTGTATGTATATTTATATTGAATGTGTTTATAGTGATAATGATGATTTTACCTACTAGAAACTGTTGTTTATCAAACCTACACTTGTGTCTCGAGATCTGGTAGAATCGAGTCATTTGAAACAACAATGGAACTGTCTCCAAGTTGTGGGCATTTACGTGATTTAGACAGGACCTCTCAAGAAGGCCGGTTCCTTGACCTATTTCTATTGTGATTGCTACTCCTAATGTCTTGGAAGGAAATCTAAACTAATAATGCCAAGGACCAGGGATAAAAGGATGTGTAGAAAGAAAAACTAAACTAAGGAAGGTGATAACACCAGAAAAATTTGGATGAACACTATCTGTTTTGAGTGAAAATGAAGGAGAAACCTTGAGGCAAGGTGGGCATGCATAACACAAACCAAAACGCATTTACTCCATCGATTTCATGAATCACGACAAGAAAATGGAGTTGCAAGAGACTTAAGGTGACACAAGATGAACATAATGCAAAAGGAATGCAAGAAAGAAGAATATAGACACGTTAAGGTAGAAAATAGCCACAAAATGATGCTTCTATTACTTCTAGATATGCACAATCGATTACAATAGTGTTTGAAGGCTGATATCGACATGCACACACCAAATCTAGAGGTTTCGACTCAAAATGAAAAGATAAATAATCCTTAGCAAAAACTACAAAAAAATGTCCAACCCTTTACAATGAGCCAAGATCTTACATTTACATCAAATAGGGATGGGTTGATAATTTTACAAACTATAATAATACGGTTAAAATGGGATAAAACGTCCAAAACGGGCATCAAATCTCATCTTTGGTGGGGTCCACTAGGTGCACAGTATAGTTTCTTGTCGGGAATGTTCCCACCATTGAAGGGCTAAAGGAGACGGAGAGGCATACTTACGAGAGGGCATACACCATTCGTCCCAAGATTCGGACTCAAAAGCCATGTTGGCATTCGACGCCGAACATGACTTGTAAATCAGTGAGGGTGCATTGAAAGCTTGGATATCATGTTTCCACGAGATTGGTACTTGAACATTTGAGGTACATTTGTATATCATTTTATCAATAATTTATTTAAAATTTTAAAATTCTGGAAAGTAATTTTTTTCTCTTGTATGTCAATATTTAAAATTTAATTATTGTAATATATATAATTATAAAAAGGATTTATATTACACATTGTAAATAATTATTATGAATATAATTACTATTAAATCTAACTTAACGTTAGATTTAAATTTATTGAAAAAAATAAATTTTATTATAAGAATTAAATTTCAAGATTTTACATATTTTAATATATACATACACTCAAAATTGTATTATTTTTTTAAAAGATAATATTGGAATTGTAAACAATTTTCATTTTTTTAAATAATATATAACACTTTAGTTTTAAAAAATTATAATTTTTGCTAATATTTATAATTTAAAATTATTAAACACTTTAGTTGTTAAATTGTTGTTGTAGCACATGTCACAATTTTAAATTTGTTGATCTACGACATATTTAAAATTGTGAAAATGTCACAACAATTTTAAATGTTAAAATTGCTATAATTATTAAAGAATGAAATTTTCACAATTTTTTTCATAATTGATTATTAATATTTCCAAAAATAATTGTGGCTAGAGTCCACAAATTTAAATTCACAATTCTAAATCAGATATCTACAACAAAATTGTGAAAAAATTGTTGATATTGGATCCATTTTCTTGTAGTGTAATTGTTGACAATTTTTGCACTTGTGCAAAAATGGGAAACTTGAAAATTTGTTACGATGGATGGCATTGATGAAGTGGACCTAACTAGGGGGATGCATTACAGTTTTATTATGTTTTCAATTGTAGTAATTGATTAACTACATGTAATCTGCAGCTATGTATGTTGTTACAGAATGTAACACCTTACATAGACTATCATTCCATGTTTGTCTTCAACAAAGAAACAAAAAATCCACTGAAGGACCAATGCATTTGCCTTGATGAAGGTAGGAATTGTAGTTTATGTGAGAGATTAAACTCAGTAACGGCAAGAAGAGTTGTAGTTTTCATGCAGTAGATTCATTTTAAGTTACAGATACATTAAATCTCATTATTTCTGCATGTTAAATACATTTAATTATGTGATTGAGTTTTTTATTTCATTATATAATCAATATACATGTCATAAATCTGAAAACAGAAAGAAGTATACAACTCAAGTACAAAAATTAAATGTTATTTATTCATGAAGAAGTACAATGTTTCCCACAAGACGTGGGATGTAACTCATAACTACTGAAGAAAGAAGTACATGTGCATGAAGTTAAAAGTAAAAGATTATAGAAGAAACCCATCATTGCCTTGGGATTTTATTCTAATTCTTCTTAAGCTCCAGCTTCATCTTTCATCCAGCTCTCTAAGCGATCTGACAATTTACCTTAAATATGAAAGGAAAAGGGCATCAATATTGAGCTCAGGGTTTGATCTGTACCCATGTACTATTTAACTACATGCAAATGGATTTCTAAAAGTAGAAGCATAAGGTACATCGATACAAATACACAACTAATAAGAGCAAGTATTCTACATCAGCACATATGATTCCCATAATCATTTTAGAAAAGAGGAGAAAAAGAAAAACTATGGAACATAAGAGAGGCCAAAAAGCCTAATGTTTTCTAACTAGTTTATCTAAATGTGCAGGTACAGGTAAGAAGAAGGAAATAAACACTAACTGTTGTGTTTACATATCAAAAGTATTGCATTCTGCAAGTTGAATCAAAGAAGTGCATTTATTTCAATTCAGACTGAAGGATGAATATATAAAGATATAGTTGTACCAATCCATGAAAGAAATATAAGTTCAATCTTTGCAAATTCTAACAAATGAAATGCATACAGAAAGTGCAGATAATGATGTTGATCCAGCTTCAGAACTTCAACATTAGAATAATTTCAGAAAAGGAAGATTGTACATTGCATAAGTCAAGGATATAGATCCAAGACACCATCAAAAGTATGATAAAGAAGTAAAGTATAGGTGTACAGTTTCCAAAGGGCACATTCTTTTGAACAAAACCATTAAATACAGTTTTCAAGATGAAATAAGTAAAGTTATGTAGTACAGAAATGAAAAGTGCAATAAGGTCCATCATCTATTACAGATTGCAAAGGAAGCATATTGCATTAAACGGGGCTACATTTCCATCTTAGAAGCAAAGCTAAACAACAGAGTACAAACTTTGATATCAGTCCAAACTGATGGAATAAAATTGAAAGAATATGTTTAAACTTTTAGCCCCAAGAACTTGTCAAGCTTCAAAGATCACAACAGTTATAAGACACATTTTCCAGTAATACTTCAATAGGATCAAGCCTTACAAGTTGCAAAATATTGCAAGGAGGAGAACTAGTTTCCAGAATTGGAGAATTCATGAAGAACAAATACAAATAATATGAGTATACAACTGTAAGGAATCCTTCAAAAGCCTATTTCAAAATTAAATAAAAGAAGGAAAGTACATTCTTAAAAAGTTACAAGTACAAATACAACAAAAGTAAATAAGGAAGTATGCACTCATCAAAAGAATTCAAGTGTTCTCATATTAGAAATATTCATGACTTGCAGTTAAACAAAATGATAAAGATACAAGTATTCAAGTGATCATTTTAGGCTACAAGCCTTCAAGAATTCAACTCAAGCAAGTGCTTCCAGTTTCAATACACAAGTGAATGGAGTATTAGAACAACAAAGTGTTTTCACGAAGTTACAAATTTCCTTAAAGAGTAATTAAGTATCATGACTGAATGAGATAGAAAATATTCATGATGAAAGAGATAGAAAATCCTCAAGCTTACAGAAGAAGATATTTCCTCCATTACAATTCCAGTACCAAGTTTCAAAATCAATCAAGAAGGTATTCATTCCAAATCAAGATGCTACATCATTAGAGAATATCAAAAGATCACCAAAGTGCTTCAAAAGCTAACAAATGCAAAAAAATTCCAAATTGGAAATCTAAAGTGTTTGAGCCATCACGATTTACTAGCACGAGTTTGAGCATCATAAGAACTGCCAGTTTGTAGCATCAACAAGAAATCAGGAACAAAAAAGCTTTATAGAGACCAATTTGAGCCATGATAGATCAAATGTAATTAGAGCATGTATTTTAAAGAGTAAGTATAGAGTGACAAGAACTCATATTCAAAACAAATTTTCAGAGCATAATGGATCTCAAAACACCCCAATTTACAAGTAAGTTACAAGTGCTTACAAATGAAATTTTAGTCATTGAAATCAGAAGGCAGTAAGAATCAATGATGAAGATGTCAACCCAGCAAAAGAGAAAACCGTTACGTTTGCAATGAGGACCTTTCTAGTATTGATAATTGTTCATTATCTTTCGAAATACATGTAATAAAATTTTACATCTTTAAATTAGCCAATAAATGAAGCAATTCTACATAAATTTACCATCAAACCCATGATGGAAACAAAGGGTATACATGCATAGAAATCTCGGATACTAAGATCCAAATAGTATTCGAATAACAAATCAATATATGAATGAACCAAAGCAGAGAATACTATTAAAACCCTTTTGTATATGCACAAATATGGATACAAAAAAATCAAAAGATCTTGACGGATATGCAATAAAGCAGCACTATTTAAAATGATATCCATCAATTTATCAAATACAGTTTTCAAGAACCAACTCCCGATCAAGAACAGAGTAATATTCCCAATGAAGGACAAAATTTCAAAAGAAATCCCAAAGGCACAAGCTAAGATCTTAAAAATTTATTATATCCAATATAGAGGCTTCACCCATGTATTCAAAAGCAAGGGATTCAGGGCAGACATAGTATGAATTAGAACCCAAATATGGGTAATCTATAAAAGCCAAGCTCATAATAAATGGTAATTGAGCATTACAAATTAATGAAAATCCCAATGCTATAAAATTAAAGAGTTCCACTCAATGGTGGTTGTGATCAAATAAACATGAAAATATCTAATACCCGAGTCAAAAATTTTGAGACCGAGATCACAAAGTTTGATGATATTTTCAAGTACTAGTTAAAGCATGAAGGAACAAAATATTAGAAACAGATAAAGGAAAAATGCCATGTATTTTATGGCCACCCAATGTTTTCATAGAGATGTTCAAATGAAAAATAGGAACTCACAAGTTCATAATCGAGCTTTCGAAACCCATCAATGCATTATCTTCAACGAGATGAAACCTAACAATAAAATGAAGAAAACCATCAATGAAGATTATATACAAAATTAAATGGACAATACGACCCCACAATTGAAAATCTCAAATCAAATGTAGAGCCAAAAGAGGCCATGGTCGATGTACAAGAACCTATGTTTTGGGTTCAAAGGATAAGAGAATTTTACAAAGAAAGCGAGTTCCGTAATAAGCACAACTCTCATATTTGAAGCAAGCCCAAATGATCAAAGCATAGAGATCTCGAAAAGACCACATAACTCATTAATGATGACCAAATCTCATAGAGAACCACAAAAGGAAGACATTGTCAAGCTTATAAAGAGTTCTTTATCATTTTCATAGCTAGCTCAAATAGAAATAGAAAACGTAGATCTGGCTTGGTATGACTCAGAATACGAAGACATACCTTTCAAATAGCATTCAATGGCAGCAAACAGAGAGTTTCCCTTCAGAAAAGAACACCATGACACGAGTTAAATCCATTCAAAATGGAAAAAAACTTCATTGAAGTCCAAAGACTCGAGCTCAATGATTCATAAAATGACAGAACTAAGCAAAAATTAGAGTCATAGAAAGCTCGAAAGGATCAATCATGGAGACTGGGAAATTTTGCTAGGGCTTTTCCGTGAGTTGAAAAATGCATAATGAACAAAAATTAGGTTTGTTTTTGTTTTACCAACTCAAACCTCACACAAATATAACTCGACCTAAGTCAAAATATCGATGGATGAGATCCTGTAGTACAACAATCAATGATGTCGATGCTAACCCAATATCAACTAGCTTGTCACCCGAGTTAATAGATCAACGGTGGAAATTTGCACAGTACAAATCAATGGAGGGAATCATATTTTTCCTTAAAATTCTACTGAAAACTTTTGGTTTGTGCATCCAAAATTCATTCTCAAATTGATTTTGCATGTACTCGTCCGAAGCCCACAACAAGTTTGGCGTATCACCCTGCTTTTTTTTTTAATTTAATTACATTCATATTTTTCTTATCCTCGGAACCCCTAGAAATTATTTTAGTATAAATAAAAAAGGAACCGACCTTGATACCGTAGACTCACCTCAACAATAGGTATACCCACATACCTGAGGTGTTTCCATTGTATCTATGAAAGTGAGAGATACATAGCAAGTTTAGAGCCCCTACAATCATCTCTCAACAAGGGTGCACTTTCGATAGATAACATTAATTTCATTATTACGATTCAAATTAGATATCGTATTTCTTTTTTTGGGCATGTACAGCTACATGTTTTACCAACAAAAATCCTAGGTGTCGACATTTTCTCTCTAACGTGTTTATTGAAATATTTTTCTTGCACACCGTGGAGCATTTGCTCTTTTATATAGAAGATTAGTCCTAGTAGACACCTCTACATTTGGAATAGCTGAAGCAAAAAATTGGTAAAACACTCGTGCTCCATGTTAGAAACATGGCAAAATTTTGCATGGGAGACATCACAATTTTCGCAATTGTTATAAAATTTTCAATTTTGAAGATATCGCTTCATTTCTCCATTGATGTGATTACAATTAAAAGTATATTGATAAAAATATTTGATCTTTTTGCTTCATTTAAAAATATTTTTTTATTTATTGTATATTATATATACGATATCTCCTTCTCATCGAAGACCTTTAGTCCAATTCTATTTCCCCATGGCTAAAGAGTGATAAAAATGGAAACTCATTGTAATAAATTAATTCTAAAAGTGCAATATAAAATAATATTATAAGCACTTTATATTAATTTATTAATGATATAGTCAAATAAAAAATAGAAAAAATATAAAGTGATAAAGTTAAGTGCCACTCCATTCAAGTTGAGCCTCGTTAATTCGGACTAAATTCTTCTTGCAAACACTTCGCCATTCTCGGCTCCGATGACGGACTTCCGCATTTCGGCAAGGGGAGTTTTATATGTCTAATTTTTCTTGAATTTTTGTCATGCAACATTCAAGGTCTTAAAGATCCCTCATGAAAAATTCTTTTCCGGTTAGCCTACTAGTTAATTACCAGTTTAGATGTTCTTTGTTCACAGGAAATCAAGATTTTTGGTTTTTTGCTTCAGACTACGCTGACATTTATTGCCCCTGATTTTGTGCAATTTCATACTCAACACATTGATGGTGGAGGTGGTTATAGCATTTCCATCGCACTAAAATTCTTGGTGTTAAATATTTCCACGAGCAATGACCCAAGTAATCGCGCGGTGTGGGTGATTATGAATATTAATGATATGTCTTTTGGTATTCTCAATGTTTATGCTCCTAATGACGGTTCTGAAAGAACTTTATTATGGAGGTGGTTAGGTGATAACTTACCCATTGCTTATTGGTTGGTTTGTGGCGACTTTAATATGGTGGAACATCCTGATGATAAATGTGACGCTCTCCCGATGCACCGGTGCCTAAGGGAATATGTTGCTTCATATTATATTAAAATTCGGTGGGGCCTCTCGATCGTATTCTCAACCGATGGAAGGAATTTAAGGATTCCACTTGGTTTACTTGGACCAACCTCTGAGAAATATCTGACCAGTGTTTTAAAATACCTTGATTTTTCTCTTCGACTCAACATTCCTTCTTCAATTTTACACACATGGATCTAATTTTATCAAGGTCTTGTCCGATGTGCTTTTATCGGACCACCATTTGATTACATTTAAGGTTACTTGGCAGGGGCCCCGCCAAGTTGCCTAATATGCGAGTTTTTTCTCGAATGTGTCATTGATACGTCACCCCGAATAATACACCTCATTTTAAAAATATGGAACATGGCACCACGTCCCCTTTTGTTTCCAAATGAGCTCTTAGTGGGAAGTGGTGATCCAACGCACCACCAAATTCCTCTTGCTGGTTTGGCAAAAAGGTTTCCCTGGTTTGAAAAAGGGATGATTCATCTCTGTAGAAGGAATTCCCGAGGGTTTTCTTCTCCTAGAATCTAATCCATTTGATCTTCAACTTCAATCTCATGCCACGAGTCTTCGACATAAGCTCAAGCTCGGTGAATCCTATGTTTCTCGGGAGATCGATCCATTCAAGGCTCATTGGCTACAGGTGGGAGATTTAAAGCTTCTAAAACTTTTCCAAATCCCTCCGGTCAAGCATGCTTATCAACATATCAAGGATATTTATGACTCCCACCGCTGGCTTACCAAGCTACTAGAAATATTTTTTGATTTCACAACCATTATCGTCTAGTGTTTCAAGCTCAGGAGGATTCTCTTGAATGAGCTTCTGCTTTACAGAAATGCATTGATGTGGTGCCTTCACAACTCACTCCCGGGATAGGGCCCATTGTGAGGCTCCTCTTACTTTATAATAACTTCATACAAACCTTGCCATGCTTAGCTGATGATAAATCTCCCAGTTTGGATGGCTTTCCCAGTGAATTCTATAAAGCAACTTGGTCTCTTTTCGGACCTGATCTTCTTAGAGTTTATCTTAAGGCTCTCCAATCTCATTCTTGGGGAGTTTCATTAATTAAGGAAATATCAAGTTCATTCATAAACTTGGTGATCCAGCGTATTCATAATTGGTTGCGTATCACCTTGCTCAATTTATCTTATAAAATTATTCTAAAGCATTAGCCCTTCGAATCGCTAACATTATACCAAAGATTGTTTGGTCGAGAAGACGGGTTTTGTTAGAGGACGTTAAATTTTGGATAGTATCTTTACATTTGGGAAGGTATGAAATGGGATTGAAATTATTTTCGTAAGCCTCTTTTTCTAAAAATTGATTTTGAAAAATCTTATGATCGTATTGAATGGCCCTTTATTTTGGCTATGCTCAAGCACTAGGGTTTGGTACTTTCTATTGCTCTATCATGTGTCCACTCTGTTCTCCAATGCTTCCAATTAACTCACCATTAATGGCCATCAGTCCTTGTCCATCGACCTCTACCACTCCATTTGGTAGGGATTCCCTTTTTCTCTAGCCTTATTCGCTTCTTGTTGTTGATGCCCTTGGGTACTTAATTTCTCATCAAGCTGGAGACTGAGTTGTATTCGGGAATTGTTTTACCAGATCACCACACCCGGTTGATCAATGTAAATTTTTGGATGATTCCTTTATTACAATTATATAATCCAAACCAACGTGGCTGCAATTTTTGACATTTATCTACCTTTTGTCTTTCCTCGTGTCTAGTATTTAGATGGTGAAAACTCTTGGATTTTTCTAGAGTTGTTTACCCTAGTCATATTGGCTTAAGGCATATCCTTGGAAATGGATTAGTCATGGTGGGAAATTTCACTTCTTAGGTATTTCTTTTTCCTTTGATAGTGATTATGCGACTCTTTAGACCTATGTTGTTAATGAGTGGAGCGAGAAAGTGATGAAATGGTCCTCCAAACCACTCTCGTTGGAGGGAAAATTTCAGGTTTGCACCAAAATTCTTGTCACTACTCATGTGTATTATTTTTATTATTGGTTCCCTTCTCACGCATATTTTAATTGATCTAAGCTTCTCGTGGATTTTTTTCGGTGTAAAAGTGTTGGTTCAACTGGCTTTCTTGAGTTACTTGGGATGTCTCTGTCTCCCTCGGGAACATGGTGGTATGGGTATCCTAGATCTTTATCAATATAAAGCATGGCCTTATGTGCTTTGAATGGGTCATTCGTAATATTTCAGGGGTGAAATATTGGCATACCCTTATTATTACGCTAGTTCCGCTTAAATTAAATTACAGGAACTTTTGTGGCTAAGAGCATCTGGAAATCCTTCGAGCAAGTTAATCCCTTTTTAAGGTAGATTGGTGATGAGTTACACATAGGAATTTCCTATGATGCACATAACATCTAGTGGTCTCCAATTCTCACTGAGGGCACGCTTCCCCTGGCTAAAATCCTCAACATCAAATTCATTCAGCTTTTTCGCAAGGGTATTCACACCATACAGGATCTGGTGCACCTCAGGGATTGGATCGCTTGGCCTAATCTCAAAGATAAATATCATTTACATAACTCATATTATCCATCAATTTATAGAATTGAGGATCTCCTTCCATATGTGATGCTTCATAAGCTTGGCCTTCACCCATGGGCTACCTGGTGGCGGGACTAGTGATGGAATCATAAGCATATCCTTTTTACGTTATAAATCTCACATAATTTATCATCTTTTAAGTCCTATGTCACCCATAATTGAAAATCTTAATTCTCATTGGGGACTCCATTCTATACCCACTAGTTTCTTGTGTCGGCTTGCTCATTCCTGGAACCCTCTTCTTGAACCCAAAGTTAACCATTTTCTATGATGTTTGATTTATCAAGGCTTGCCTTTAGGTGAGCATCTTAGGCATATTGGCATACCTCTCCCAACCTTTCCCTTCCGCTCTAGCCCGAATCATTCTTACATTTATTTTGGTCTTTCCGATGTGTGCAAGCTATCGACGATGGATTCATTCCTTGTTTCAACCCTATCATCCTAAGTTTTTCTCATGGCATCTTGTCTTATTTGGAGACTTTTTTTGTGGCCTCATTATATAGCTAATTTGTGGCATATTTTTCATGCTTGCATTTTATTTCATATTTGGAAAGCTCGCAATGCCTTTATTTTCAAGCATGATCTTACAGTTATCAGCTTTTCTACTAATGATAAGGTGATTATTTTGTCTACTATGTGAACACAGATTCAAGCACAGCTACTAAAGTTGCTCTGAAATTTATGCACCTTCAAGAGGTTCCGGATCATTGGGGAAGTGTTCCATGCACTATGAGTAGGGTTACACCCGATCCGCCAATTCCACCACCTTGGCTTTCGTCTCCTCGGCCGACCATCTTCTGCAGGCACACACTAGAGGATCTATTCGCATATTCACTTCTCTTCCCCCTCGAGACCACGCCACCTTGTCATCCTCTAAACCAGTTGGACTCCACCCTTAAGGGGAAAGGCGTTGTTAGCACTCCCGATGGGGCTCTCTTCCATCAAAGCAATGAATACTCTTACAAGATCTCCACCCCCTGGGTGGGGAATTATGGTGCCTCTTCAGATGCAGTTTCCTAAGCAAGAGGGTTAGGAAGTGGATCCACTATCTTCGGCACCATCCAAAGTGAGCATTCATCCCTCTCAAGGATAATCCTTCTCCTTTAAGTGTGGTGGCAATGTGTGCTTAGTATTTCTCTCGCTAGTTTCTATTTTCCCTTTAAGTGTTCTCGTGTAACCCTCGTGGCATTTTATGTTTGCGTATGTAGAATTTTTTTATATCCCTCGTGGCATTTTTCCGGACGGAAGAGTTGTCCAGGTCGCCCCATGCTATGTAACTTTCCTTTTTAATTAATCTAAAGATCTGTTCCAATAGTAAAAATAAAAAGGGAAAATCACTTTGTATTTATTAATCTCCCTAGGAGAAAATGTGACCCTTTGGTGGAGGAAATAAAGTGGAAAAAACAATAAATAAGGGAGGTAAAAGTTGATTGGAAATTGAGGGTGGATTTTTGGCCAAGATCATCTATAAAAGAAAGTCGAGTTGCTTGTAGAAAATATCTCTTTTATTATATAAAAGTTTTGATTTTTTCTAAGATTTGTAAGCTTTGCAATAAAATCCTAAGGATGAAAACCCTTTTGAGTTAACCTTAGAGGACAAAAACTCTTAAGGATTAGAAAAGAGGAACGAAAATTCTTCTTTCTTGCAAGAGGATTCTCTGTTAAGGGGTTTTTATTGAAGATCAAATTTATATTTGTATTTTCCAAGAGTGTCTCGAGGACTTTCTAAAGAGGGGCGAATGGTTTTGATTTAGAGTACAACTAGGTTTTCATCTACACATTTCTAAATTTCCAATCATGTTTTGGGTGCCTTCCACCCATCGGAAAATTCTTAGTTTGGTATCAATCTAAAGCTTATGATTTTATCTTCAATTTGAGCTATCATTTGTAAAAGTGTGTTCGGTATTTTCGAGTTATGAATTTCTATAGTTTCAATTGTTTTTATACAATTAAAAATCATATTTTTCAGTATTTTGCAAAAAAATAATTATTTTCAGATTTGATAATTCAATAGCTAGCAACACGTATAATTTCATAATTTTTGAAGGTGTTTTGAGGCTATTTTACACCTATAGACAAGTCACATTTTCCCATAAAAATTCATATAGACAATTTTTTTGAATAATTTCTACTACTTGCAATTTTATTTAGGATTTATGGGAAATCCATCTAGGGTCAAAAAAATGTTCGTTTGGGAACATCACCCCATATTTTTGAATTTCTCTTACAAGCTTGAATTTTCAAATTTTCCCTGAGATCAATGGAAAATATTTGCAAATATTAAGTTTTTATGGCCCTCGACGTTGACTTTGAAGATAACCACGTAGAAAGGTTCGATATCATTATTTTGGTGATTGGATATAGAAGCGGCGTTATGCGTTGGCCCAAAGAATTCCATATTTTGTTCACGGTATATAGTGTTTGTTTTGAGAATGTCAAGTTATATTCATATGCACAATGTGTATACGTCAAAAACCTATTAAAAAAATAATATATTATAATTCTTGAAGTCTTATTAAGTATTTCGTATGTATATATTTAGTTATGCACAATATATGTGCATTCATGTTCAAAAACTTGTAGTATTATCACATTAATTCACATCCATAGAGAACTTATTTTTACGCCAAAAGGCATGACTACAGTTGTGTCCAGGCCGAGAGAGATCTAACACATGGCAAGAAGATCGGTCGTATAACGTTGATTACAGATCATGCATAACGGTCGGTCTTTGAGGACGATTACTTCCAATGCATAGTGTCTAGCTGTCATTTCACATATGTAAAAAGAAAACGCAACCTGAAAAAATGGCTTCTTGTTATTGAGCTCTTACGGGTCTTGGATAGTGCATACAGAAAATTCCATCAAAATATGAAGTGGGCAAGGTAGTGCGTGCATGATCACTACCTCTGTGGCCAGGTCTTATTGTTACTCCCTCCTCCCTTTCCATCAACAGTTTCACCGTACTCACTATATCTTTCCCTGCTAAAACCTTGTTTTCATCATCTTGGTTATTCGACCTCAACCGAAATTTCCATTTGCCCACTCATAGGTTGTTGATGCATTTTTGTGAGGAAGAGCAGCGACTGGCGATGGACTCCCTACAAAGTCTTGGTGTAGATGGATGAATGTGCTCACAACCCCTACATTGCCAAAATGTATGAGATGGAGAAACCCTTTATTGTTTACTTGGTGGTGGCGGATGTTCTTTTGGAGGATGAGACATTGCTGGAGGGTTGGAGCCAAGGTTTGGTTCCTTATGAGAAGAAAAGTCTTAGTGTCATGAGCACATATGCCAGGTATCCTTACCTTATACAGTTTTTCATTGATTAAAAAGTGTGCATGCAGGCTGACGTCTTTATTGTGAATAGATTTTCTACTTTATCAAGTATGATAACGTTGCAGAGGACCATCAAAAGAAACATTGGTTGTCCCAGTCTTAATGGCCGTGAAGGTCTTACAAAGGATACTTATGCATATAATATCGAGGGCTCTCAAGGAGGGCCTCATAAATGGGCGACCAACATGTCAGATTTGAGCTTGGCCGCCAACAGCTACAGATCTAACCACGTCTCTTGGATATAACAACATTTTGTGAAAGATTCTTTGGTGATTGAATCATAGCTTATTTCAAATGACACAATCTTGATTTTCATCTCACAGGCAGAACAAGCTCACATTCACTCCAAACGATCCCAAGCTGTCTTCTGCCCTATATTTTGATGTGAACTTCATAACCATAAAAGGCTCAAATTTTTCCAAATTATATCTCCTTCAATTGCTCCATGATTTGATTCTAGTCCTGGGTCAATCGTTTGAATCAATGACAATCATTTCAATGCTTAGAGACTATTCTTTTCCTGAAGTGCCTCTGTTTCGGAATTTTATTTCAAACTTTGCATCTGGTAGAAAGTCAAATATTTTGGTGTCAGTTTTTTTGGTGCATCCTGTTTTTTCCTTTGTTTATACTTGGCTAGAGAAATTTTATTTTTGTCTTCACTCAGGTTTCTGAAATTTGTTGCTTGTGAAGTTTGGATCAATTGTGTTTTCATGCCCTGGTTACAAAGAATTGCTTAGAAAACTTGTGCTCCCATTGAATGTTTTGTATGTTGAAGGAGCACAAATTATGATCTTCACTCAGTTTATAATTCTTAAATGTTTAAGTGATAAGGGAGAAATATAAAGTGAATATACAGTCATGTAACGTATGAATTTTTTATTCTAATTTCAGTCTAGGTTTTCACTCTCTCCTAATGCTTTCACTTTTTAGGTAACACATTACATTCACTATTTTCCATTCCCTTAATTGGAAAGAGCAATAGAATCCCAGACTTCATTATCTTCTTTCAGGTCTGTAACTAGTCGATGTATAGTTTGTTTCTCGCAGCTCTATGAGTATGCCATAACTAAAGAAACTTGATAAGGGAATATATAACACAAAGATATCAAATTTTGGAGATTTTTTGTTCAACTGAACACACAAAATATTTGCATATTCTATTCCATGAGTATAGTAATGTGTAGGCAATCGGGATTGTTCGAATTGGTGCTAGGAGTGAGGAAACATGGGAGAGGTGACATCTTTGAAATAGAAATATGAGCTTTTAACACAGGAGGTAACCCAATAGAGAGTGAACACTTGTATGATATTTATCTTTTGAATTATTTATGCCTTAAGGTGAAATATTTTGGGTCTTGTGACCAACACAACCTTATAATAATCAATATTATTAGCTTGGGCACTATTTTGGTGGTTACGACTCAAATATAATGGATACATATCTATGTGCAAGTCCTTGTGTGAGAGAGGAGACAACCTCTTCTATAATGTGAGAAAAGCTCATTTCTCTAGCTAAAAGTTTGGTTCTCAAGAGAACACTAAAAAGGTTACCTTTGGCATTATGAAATGATGTTAAGTTGGCTTTCACTAGCTATTTAATTAGAATCATCTTTAAAAATTTTTACCTGATTCTGTATGTGAAGTCCTATCTCAAAAACTCATCGTTTGGTATCTTCAAGATGGGAGCGTATGATTCAATCACCAATGGTGAAACACTAATGATTATATATACCGATATCGAATTTCTCCATTCTTTTACGCAACACATTGTTCTTGATTAACTAAAATTGACTATATGTGGTATGTGGATAGTTAATCTAAGGAATGAAAAGTTGTAAACAAAGAAAATAAATACAAAGAAAGAAAGTATGTAAATGAACTAAATAACTATGCAAAAGGAAATGCTAACCCTAATGTGCAAGAAGGAAAGAGGAAATAACTCAGCTGAACTTACTAATCGAGCATTGCACTACATCTCAAATCCGATGTAGTTCTATGTGCAAGTGTGTGTGAACATGCCCTAGGTTGTTCTTGTGTCGGTTGCACTTTGTGAAGTAGCGAGAAATAACTATGTGTAGAAAATGTAATAGTATGTGTGCATGGAATATGATAGACGAGATCCAAAGCACTTTGTTACCTTACAAATCTTCCTCCATGGCTCGCTTGTCGCTGATCACGAAGCTCTCCAGATTCCCACATTTCAATTTACCAATGATGGCAATTTCAAGACTCCACACACAATATGGAATACAATTACAGGTCATAGCAGGTTTCCATTGAAATAGGTGGATCCTCCAATGTTAAACGCAAGAATCTCCAAATTGCCACGCCAAAGGTCCACATGTCCTTGTCTCTTCACGCTTCCTTTCTTGAGTCATTTGTCCATGCGTCCATGCACAAAGACACAAATAATACGCCAAAACAAATTGTTTTCTTGCTTGAAAAAAATAGGTACTCCAATATTCCACGTGGCGAGGATGGAA
Organism: Taxus wallichiana var. yunnanensis; assembly: GCA_018340775.1. Lineage (NCBI taxonomy): Eukaryota > Viridiplantae > Streptophyta > Pinopsida > Cupressales > Taxaceae > Taxus > Taxus wallichiana. The sequence continues at coordinate 908,896,853 of CM031240.1, read as the reverse complement.
AAAGGCTCTAATACCAATGATGGCACATGAAGGAATAGATTTTATTCAATGTGTGTGTAAAACAAAACATGTGAGCCATATATAGGCTGCATGGAGAAGAGAGGAACGAAAGCGGCCATGACGCTTAAATAATTGTTCACAACTAACACGATTAACAATGTATTAACTTATTATAACTTATTAAGTAATGCGCTAACAAAACTCATCGTTTGGTATCTTGAAGATGGGAGCATATGATTCAATCACCAATGGTGAAACACTAATGATTATATATATTGATATCGAATTTCTCCATTCTTTTTACGTAGCACATTGTGCTTGATTAAATAAAATTGACTATATGTGGTATGTGGATAGTTAATCTAAGGAATGAAAAGTTGTAAACAAAGAAAATAAATACAATAAAGAAAGTATGTAAATGAACTAAATAAATATGCAAAAGGAAATGCTAACCCTAATGTGCAAGAAGGAAAGAGGAAATAACTCAAACTGAACTTACTAATCCGAGCATTGCACTACATCTCGAGACTCCAATGTAGTTCTATGTGCAAGTGTGTGTGAACATGCCCTAGGTTGCTCTTGTGTCGGTTGCACTCTGTGAAGTAGCGAGCAATAACTATGTGTAGAAAATGTAATAGTATGTGTGCATAGAATATAATAGAATCCCTCCCCTATGAAGTGTGATGAAAATTTCCTAGCCTTGTGCCTTGATGATGGAGTTATGTGGATGCCAATGATCTCGAATGTAATAGATTGATACAACTCTAGATGAGTGATAATTTTAGATGATGTTAGGTCCCTAATTATGGTCTCATAACTTTATATTTATAGGGTTCTCTTGATCTAATTTTGTAATTAACCCCAAAAATGTCCAACCATCAAAAAGATAAGAAGGAGAAATGGCTAGAAAGAGCCCAAAATGTGGCAATAAATCTCTAGTAGGATCGGGGTTCCCATGGTGGGACCAAGGTGCCCACAGTGCCCCTAGTACTAATTTGGCTGCCCCCGAGGCTAAACTAACACGGGATGACAGAATCTATTTGGGCGTATGGGTGCAAGAGGTCGAGTAATGAAAAATAAAATAAAACCAGATGGCTAAAAGATAGGGGTTAATTATTACTTTCTTCACTCGAGAACCTTTTAAATAGAAGTGTTGGTACCTGGTTTAACCTCCTTTAGAGACCTGAGCAAGCATCATGGATTTGACAGACACTCAAGAGTCGGATAGACAATCATGTATGTCATTTTGTAGCTAGGAAGTAATCTATCTAACTTGTTGGCACTCAAGCTCAAGGGAGCGGGTAGCACATGCAAAAGGATGTGATCCGATCCTAAGTAGTTTAGGTTGTGCATTTCAACCAAGGTCGAGAGAACCTATTTTGTAACCTCTATTGTTTGAAAGGAGATGCAAGTACCTTTCTTTTGCATAAATTTCATGGAGAAGGCCTTGGGGAAAATATGATCAAAACTCCAATCATGACTCTTACGAGTTGTCACTTCCAAATTGTGGAGATATTCTCATAAGAAGACAAAGGTTACTAAAGACATTTCAGACCTTGTTTTCTTCTACATTTTTAGGTGATGAGGATTGTTCATTGGCATACACACATGACAAACAGGGGTAGGATGGGTAGGATTAGTTGTTTTGTTAAATGAATTTTGGTGGGAGGGGAGACAAGATGAAACTAGATTCACCAGATTCTTGAGGAACCTTACAAAATGGAAAGTCGGACCAATAGAATTCCACGGAACATCTAAAATGTTTCTTCAACTAGAATATGTGCTTCAATGGAGGCCCAGATTAGCACTCTTTCACACAATCTCTGAGATTCTATCATGAAGGCTCGAGTTAGAAAACCCAACAAAGCACCAAGATTTAAACCAAATCATGCCTGAGGTACACCCAAAGGCTTACAGAGAATCTCTATCAACAAAATGAAAGAAAAGTGATTTTAAATCGTTTATCCCACTCCTAGGTGAATGATCTTCTCGAGAGATGAAATTACAGATACCACTAGACTATCACAAGGACGAGACTGTGTGATTGGACCATATTTTGGTACAAGATTGCAACAGAAACAAGAAAAATTACTTATGCAGACATTCAAAAATAAAACAAACACATTTTTCTCAAGACAACACAGAAATAACTTGAATTTGATTAAGTCTATTAGCAGGGGAAAGTTTCACAGAACAATCTCAGAGCTCATCAATGGCTGTACACTTACAACCACCTTGACACAATAAAACTTAATACAAAAAGAGATAGCGTAGTTTCTCGGAAGGATTCTTCAAAAGACAGATTAGTCAAATTTTCCTCTTAGGAACTTTCTTCGACCTCTAAAGCAATCTGACCTCCAACTTCCCAACCATTTTCACAATGAATTTGTGCCATTTATAGCATTTACAACAGAGCCCCTTCCTCTAAAAAGACAAAAACTTTAAATGCACCAGTGCTCACCATGATTCTTTCATGATTTGTAGAATCAGATCAGCAAAAGTCTTCAGGTGCTCGAGGGAAAATCTCTTCGATTTCCCCACATTCAACTCCTTTCTCAATAAAAACACACCTCCATCCATTCGCCAACCACTTCTGCCCATATCAATCAAATCGGCCCCTTGCGTGCTCAAGAGAAGAAAAATGGAAAACCAGATCGGGCCCGAGAGTCAGACTATTTTAATGGTGAAAGACATCTTCAGATCTCTCCCACCAAACTCTAGATATCAAAATTAACTCACTCCTCTATTTGGCATGCAGAAAATAATAAGAAATCATGAAGATTCGCACACCTAGGCATTTTATAGAGAAAATGGGGGAAAATCAGATTTGGACACTCAGAACTGTTTGATCCTTCATTTGAATGTGGGTCGTCCACGTGGAAGATGCAAAAATAGGCTCGGGGGCTTCCTTTGACCTTTTCTGACCTTTTTGAAAAATGGAAAAATTTCCCATTTTGCCCCGCACTTCCGCTTCGAAAATGGACTGCTATGTGTCCTAAGGTGGGTCACAAAAGAAACGCAGATAAATTCTACCATTTGACTCTCTTTTGGAAAAAGGAAAATTTTCCAAGTTCTCCTCGCAACTCAACCCTTGAGAAATACTATTGACATGTGTCCCAATGTGGGTCCCAGCTGGGTCCCCTGGTCTTTTCATGCCTTTAAATCCTTTTCCCTCAAAGGGAAAAATTCTCACTTTTCCTCCGAAATCCCTCACCTCTGTCATTGACCTGGAGCAAAACATTGACTATTTCCCATCAAAGCTTGCATGGGTCATTTTTGATGTTTTAACCTTTATGAAGCAAAGAGGTGAAAAGTTTGAGTTACCTCTAATGGTCTACTTCCCCGCCCCTTATGAATTTTCAAATTTCCATGTGTCACCATGATGCACCTTGAGGCGGTCACAAATATTTGATACCTTGAATGAGCGCGGGCTCGCCATGTGTCCTTCCTTGGCAAAATTAGTCTAGAGGCACGAAGCTCTACGTAAGGTGTCACTTGTCAAGCTTCGAGGCAATCTCCTTTTGGATGTTGAAAATTCCAAGCAAATATGCAAAGTGAGTAGAGTGCCCCATGTGTCCTCATGGCGCTTCTCCAAAATGGTGCCCAAGTTGAAGACCCTGAACGAGCGCGAGCTCGCCACGTGTCCCTGTTTCACCAAATTGCTCCAACTACATAAAATTTTTCTAAGTCCGAGCCAAGAAGTGGAAACCTCCACGTGTCCTCCCAGCTACTCCAAGGCAAATCCCAAAAGTAGATCTTCAAATGAGCATTGTTCCTCCATGTGTCTGGACTTTCCCGAGAACCTTTTGAAATTTGGGAAACCCAGAAACCTCCACATGTCATCCCTTGGTGCTATTTCAAAGCGGACCAAAAAGTTGATTCTCAAACTAGCGTCATTCCTCCACGTGGACACATTTTAAAAATGAGGTTTTTCATGGAATTTTTGAAGTATTTAGCTGATCTGCGTCCAACCAAGAGGTGCCACATTTCCCTGTTGATGTAAGGATGAAAATTTGACTGAGAGAAATGCCAGTCAAACTATAAAACACAAAAAACATTCATTTGAGCGCAGAAAATGAAATTTTCTTTGGGGACAGAGATTTTAGATTGTTAGAAGGCTCAAATATGATCCTTAGGGACACATCAACTTATTTCTCTTTGAGTATTTAGGGCAAAAATGGCAAGAACAACAAATATTGATCAGAAAATGGAGAAAATAGGAAAACATGAGTTCTTGAAGGAACAGAGCATGGGGGACTCAAAATATAGAGCTTTTCGAGAGGAACAAAGGAACCATGAGACAAATACAGACCCACACATGATCCTCGAGCTAGGAGAAGACTAAAATGGCAATAAGACCAACCAAGCTCAATACGGGAAGAAAATAATGACAGAGGGACGTAATGAATAATCTTTCAAAGGCACGGATGAGGTGAGACCATTTTGAGCACCAACAAGTAGTATGAGACCGAGATAAATAAATGTCTAAAGTGCATGATTTTGTGACTACATTTTACCCCATTTTATGTTGGTGAGTGGAAATCTCGCTAACATAAATTAGATAGAGATGTACACCTGATGTCATGAAGAGTGTAGTAGAAACGTGCCAAAGGACTAGAAAAAGCATGGAACAATAAAAATATGGAGGAGAATGGAAACTAAAGATGAAAACTCACGCAAATAAAAAGTAATGAGAGTGAACCTAGGGTGGAAACGCGTGTGTAGTTGCTGCAATGTATGATGTACTATCATAAAAATGTGATGTTTGTGCTATAGTGTGTTACCGCATAGTGTTTTGTTGTCTTTGTTGTTGTTGTTGCCCCCATTTGACTGCTTATTTCTCATATGACTGGAAATGCAAGGAGAAAATGATCAAGTAGTCAAATATGTATGTATGTAAGTGTAAAAACATAATGTAAAAGACACATGCATATGAATATAAATGTAAAGTACACAAATTAAAAAGTGTAAATGGAACATGTGCACCTAATCCATGTCAAAAGAGACAGTGTAGAAGGATATCTTGTACTATGATTTTTTGGGCGATCTCATGCCATATGCTCAAGAAGTGTAGATAGGAAATGCTCTATGTCCTCCAAGCTCGAACTACTTCCTTGAACTATGCGTGAAGATATCTCTCAGTATCGTTATGTTTTTTTGGGTGATCGACACTTTTGGGCAAATTAGTGTAAAGAGGCACACCAAATGTAACCTCCAAGCTTGTAACTACTTCTCGGAATGTCAAGGACACCATGTCTTGTAAAATTCATTGTGTATGGGGTTAGTAGTCTAGTTCGAACCCACTCACCGTATATAACCGAATGAACCGATGTATAATATTTTTGTTATTATGTAAAAAAAAAACCCAAATGACGCCCTGTAATGCCCGTTCATCGTCGCTCCCTTGCTTCTGCGACGACCATGCTTCTAGGAGATGAATGCTGTTATGTTCCTTTGAAACGTTTGTGTCTTCGCCTTGTCGAGCTGTTCCTTTTGATCGCTAGTAATATGATTAATAATTTTATGTTTTTAATAAAAGTCATGCAAAAAAAAAAAATAATGATAAAAATAATATTTTAAATTATTTTGTCGATTGGCGATTATTTATGTTAGTGTCATTTTCTTTTAGCAGTATAGTTATTAGTTCTTGCAAGCTTTTCAACCATAGTATTGATCTCTCTTGTGCCCGACCCCTCGATCAAATTATTTTGTTTTGTCACTGTCGTGTTAGTTCCTAAACGATTATTCGAACCCCGTTTAGGTGTCACGACGTCTTAAAGCGTAATAAGAATAGATAATAAAGGAATCAGAATAATTATACTTTAATTGTGTAAATAAATAATAAAATTTTATGTGGAATAAATTAAGCCTTTTCAGGCCATGTTAATCTTTTCTTTTTCATCCACCGACTGCCTTTATGGCTTTTACTCCTTTGGTTGGCGTGGGGTTGAAGGTTTCTTTTTTTATTTGTTTCCTGGCAAGTGGGGGGTGCGTGGAGGAGTGTATGGCCTCCTGCCATATTTTAATTGCTTGACCAAATGAAAGAATGGGGCGGTTTTTCTAAGAGAATTGAAGGCGGGTGGGTGAGAGTCGGTTCAGATTGGCAGGGGGCGCTTCAGTGGCTGTCACCGTCTCACCAAATGCATTAAACAAAGACCAGCACGCCTCTAGCCTATGCCTGTACCTATCGTGGAGTGTAGAACTGAAATTCTCCTAGGACAGTGCCGTGAGGAGGTGTTCGGCGATTGACAGCAGCTACAGGGTAGAGAAGTAAACTTATCTCAGAAAATCAGTGGCCTCCAGAGAGAGTTATGTGCGACTGCTGCCACAGGGCGAACCCAAGGAGCCATGGGTGTCGATCCTGATGTTCTGGACGTTGCACGCGACCACACAGTCGTGTTCAGTTGTTGCCAAATCTTGCAGCTGTTGCAGAAGCTGTCTTGAGCGCTTCCAACGTGCAGGTTGTCCACTATGTTGTTATCTGTTCAGTTCGACTGCATCCTCAGACTCGGGTTCTTCCCCTTCAAGTTGTTCTCAAAATCGACGAAGTGACTGTGAAAGTGTTGCAAGGGCAACGTGTTGGCGGGTTAACCATTTTAGGTGTTCTGTCCATCTGTTCTGGTTGCACGCGACCACAGCCATGATCGGCTGTTGCAAAATCTCGTAGCTGTAGTAGAAGAACGAGATAAAGTTTTAGATTGGGCTGTCTTGCCCTTTCTTTTTGGGAAGTCGCCTGTCCAGGTGGCGGATCTAGCATAGAAGAAGCTCGATCAAACCTTGAGGCAAGTTTTGCAATGAGGCTGAGATCGTGTTCACCACTGTTCCTAGTTCTGGCCATGGGTTTGATATGGTGGTTGTAGATGAAGCTACAAGATAGGGAGGTAGGCGTGTTACCCCCATGTTCATTGGGTGCTGTATGGTGTGTTCTTGTTCGGGATCCACAGCAACTGCCTGCATCATTAATTAGCTAGGCAGCAGGCATGTGCAGTAGTAGAAGCCGGGTTGAGCGCTCCAACAAGCAGGTGGTCCAACCTTGTTGTTATCTGTTCAGCATCATTTACACCCTCGAATTTGGGACTCTCCTTCAAGGAGACAGATCACACCCGTGGGCACAGGAGATCTATGCAATGTTGGAGAAAATGTCTTGGGAGATGAAGGTAGCAGGATATTTTCTTTCAGATCCAGATCTTGTACTGAGTTGTTATTCCAAAACCGATTCGTGACAGTGAGGGTGTTACCAACAGACCTGATGGAATTTATTTATGAGATTCTCTATTGCTTCCTTACTTGTTTTACGATGTAACTCATGGGAGAGAATCTCATAGGCGTGGATCTGTACTATATCAGCCCAAGGAAAGAACCCATGATGGTTTGCTTGATCAAGAGAAATGGTAACTCAGTTAGCAGTGGGACTACTTCTAGCCTGTAGGAGCCTGAAGGATGTGCAGAGAACTAAGGACAATTGTTCCATCTTACTACTTCATTTCAGGGAGATCACTTTACTTAGAATTTTGCTAATGATAATGTTGTAAGGCATGGATCGGCTAGGACTCAAATCAAGGACCTCCATCAGCATTGCTGAGCACTCTACCTTTGAGACAACGGTCCTTCGCAGGTTTGGGGTTTGCTAGTTGATTGGTTTCCTGTAGGCAGGGTTCAACTTTGCAATCTTTTGAGGCCGATCTGTTTCATATCAGAATATTCATGAAGCACAATTTGCCTTGCAACTATATGAGCATCTTCTACGAGTCAATATGTTGGCAGGCATAAAGGGTGCTGTTGGAATTATCACACCTTACAAGCTACAGCTGCAATGTTTGCACCGAGATTTTGATGTTGTCCCCAAATCTGATGAAGGAAAAGGTTTATTGATCATCACGGTAGATGCCTACCCGAGCCAGGAGCATGGTGTAATCAGTATGTCTCGTGTCCGAGCTTCAAATCATGGGGTTGGTTTGTAGCTGTTTTTCACTGCGTGAATGTGGCGCTAGCACGAGCTCATGAGCACTTTGGGTTAAGGGCAAGCAGCGGCTTTGAGTCAAATCTTTTTCATATGGAGATGGCGTTCTAAACCAGGCATGTTAAGACTAGCCCCTGAAATATTTTGCTTTCCTTTTTCAACTTCATGAAATAAATGATCTACTACCTGAAATGACGCTTTAAGATGGAATATTGTGTTTGATTCTATCGATTGTCCTTGATTGCATTGGTTTCTTTATTTTCCTGTTCCTTCTCCTGAATCGTTGTTCCTTTCATGATTGGTTTGCATAGGGGAAAATTGTTGTTATCTTTACTTTGTTGTAATTATATGGCTGAGAACAATGTTGTACTTGCTTTGTTTCTTTTGGATCAAATCATCTGAAATGGAAAGAGACATTCTTATGAAACATGGAAGCTTAAAAAAAATGTTACCTTTCAAAATGCTTGGTTATGGCTACCCTAAGCGATATCAAATCAATAAAGGCTCATAAATGCTTGGGTCTGATTTCTGCTCGATAGTAGATACTTCTTGCTTTTTGCTTCCTTAGGGGGTTGCCTTCATTAGTACTGCTGCCCCACTCGAATGCTTCTTTCCTCTTTGGCTTGTTCCCTTGCTTGTGCTGACAAGATAGTTATCACCTTTCAGATCTTCTGAATGTAGACTTACCGCTGGATAAAACACAAATGCATGTATATTTCTTTTGCGGTGTTTTATCATCATTGATAAGGAATATCAAAAATATAGAAATCTGGGTCCTTATCTAGAGTGGCTCTTGTTTTATTAGTTGTAACACTACTCCTTGAATTACCTTTCTATTGAATGTAATTTGTTGCGTAAGTGAGAGTCCTACTGAATGAATTGATATTGTACAACACTTTACACATAAGTGCTATATTGTCTTGGATAGTAGTATGTATGCTATTTATGAAGATTACGAATGAAGTTTGTTTAGGCTTTCCATTTAAAAGTTGTCATGCTTGCCTACCTAGAGTGTAGCCTACTTGTGAGCTATTTTGTTTATTACTCGTTTCCTAATAAGGCTTGCGGCTTGTAGTTTCTTCAATAATCTATTCTGGTATTAGACATTAGGAAGGAAAGAAGGAAATTTCATTATTGTCCTCAATGCCCGAAAGTAGATCAATGGGATTCAGGATACAACCTTTAGCAATAGAAAGTTCTAGGAAGAGAGAATCCTAGTTGCAAACCAAAGAAATTAGAGAGAATCCTAGTTGTTAACGTTTATTACTTTTAAAAGACCTTGTAAGGAAGAGGCGGTAGACCTCTTGTTTAGATTGTAACGATGGAATGTTTCCTTCGGGGTCACGTATCCCTTTATTGCTATGAAACATCCTCCTGGAAGGACTGGGTAACTATGTTTTGTTTCGCGTCTTGATCGTAACTAGTATGTCTTTGACTCTCAAGTTTTTCTTTCCCTTTTAAGATGGATGGTTTGAATATTAGATTTAAGTCACGTAATCCATACGGTTGCATGATCAAAATTCTCTATACTATTGACCTTTCGTTCCTATCCCATGAGTTCTTGGATTGTTTCTTTGTTTTGTGATATACTGCTTGCTGGAATGTTTGACTTCCTCATTGTTGGCTGGTGTAGATCCTTACCTCGTGTGAAAAGTAGATTATTGGTTTGTGCTTTGATCCTTTCATGAAGTAGAACATTCCTTTCATGTCAATTGTTAAATGTTAGCTTATTATTTCAATGTATAGACTTAACATGCTCAGTTCTAGCGAACTGACTCTAGTTAATATTTGTGCAGATGGATTATGCGAGTAGACTAGAAGAAAAGAGTGTAAAAGTTTCATCTGTACCATTATGAAGTTCCTTGTAAAAATGTCCAATGTGTTGAAAATTGTGTAACATTGCTTGTAAAGAGAGTTGATATGACCTCTTGCTTTGTATTGTTTGGTAATGGTGAAATAAAGTGTCTTGTTCTGGTGTAGTTAAGCTTGAAATTATCCTTGTGAGAAATGGCATTCAATCTTTACATTGATATGAGTATTGTAAAACTTTGATCTTGAGAATAAATTGTTAAGTTAAATCTTTCTAAGACTTAGTGACAATATTTTATAAGTAAAGTAAAATGGGTGGTTAACCCTTAAGAAGCTAAACAAATAATAATTTTATATTCAACAAATAAATGTAGAGGTGATCTACTTGAAATCAAATAATTCCATGAGTGATCAAAATGAAACCATCCTTTGAGAAGTAAATTTTTATTTATTTTTATATATAAATTGATATCCCTAGCTAACTAGTGAACTACCCCTTTTGGATGAACTCTTAAACAAGCTTAAGGGAAAACAATGGTCATTTTCTGGAAGATAATAAGATTTAGCAAGTAGGAGAAGACTTTAAGTGAACTACTCTTCAGTGTATAAGAAATTAACTCAGTTGGTGAGATGAATTTGTGCGAACCATATATTGATTCCTTCTGAAAACTTAAGTCATGAGCTAAAGGGTGTCTTACCAAAATAAATAAACCCTAACCATTTCTTACTGTGGCTTGCCCTAGCTGTGAGTGTGTCATGTGGTTGGACTTCCATGTTGTCTCGTCAAAAGAAAAATAAATTGTCCTTGATAAGTGTGAACGTTTCCGTGCTGACCTTGTGGTCTTCCCCATAACAAATGGTTCCAAGTGTTGGTTGTAACCTTGTGATGACATGTTGTGTCGTGTTGAGTCAAAGCAAGTCAAAAAAAAAAGTTATCCTGTATTTCACTGTGTTGTTCTTGTGTTGGTAATTTTGGTGCGTTACACCCCCTCTTTGGGGGTGCATGCAATGTCACTAATAGAAGAATGTGGCCCCTAAAGAGAAACCACCGCATGTACATTAGAAAATGATTGGTAAAAACCAAGGCACGCATAAATAAGAAGGATATCCAAAGACAATTGTAAACATACATGCATATTTATGGAAAAAAATGTGTAAGATACACAAAGCAGTGTAAAAGCTACCAAACAAAACAAGAATGTAAACACACAAGAAGAAAAAGTAAGCCACGAAAAGATGTCACAAGACACGTAAGGCCATCATGGCCGCAAAAAATAAACAAGTGTGCACACCAAACAAAGGGAAAGGCCCACATACAATATTAAACAATAGCAGACCATGTAGCAAATAAGTATGGAAACCAATATCCCTGCATAACAAATTTTGCACATGAAGCACCCGATAGCATGTTAGAAAGATAACTAGTATGTCAAAAGTCTGTAAAATGAGTAATGTAAAGTGTTAATTACAAAATAAAATGGTATCACCTATGAGAGATGAAGGTGGATGCCCCCAGCGACCAATGTAGGAAGGGTAGAAGGTGAGCATCCATGCTACATGTAAGAGACATGTATCTATGATCACAACTAGAAATAAAAGTGAACGCGCATGTGTGGATGATATAGATAAATGACATGCAACAAATCTAACTAGCATTTGTAATAAAGCGACCATGAACAAGAAAAAGTAAGCAAGAGTGTAAGTAACCTTAATATACGAGTATGTTGTGGATGGATTAAATAGAATGTAAAATGGAGTGATAGTAGCATGCACCCCCCGAGTGAATGGAAATGTATGCAATAAGGTTCATTTATTTTCCCCCTCAACAAATCGATAATGAACCATAAATGAGAGTGCGTCATCGGGAAATTTTTGAAGTGTGTGTAGTGTGGCTAACGCATTGATGTGAATGTGTGTGTGTAGTGATGAGATGTGACCTAGAAATGATGTGTGTGTGTGAGCCCTATAGGTGAAGGGTATATCACGACTAGATTGAATGTATAAGTGATGATTTAGCCTAAGCGTATATCAAGTATAAGATGAATGGATGAGTGATGATTTAGCCCTAAGCGTATATCAGATTTAGATGAAAAGAAGGAATGGTTATGTAACCTAAGGTGTATACCACTATGAAATGATAGAATAGGTGACAAATTAGCCTAAAGCATATGTCACTAGCCTAGGAATTTCACATGTCGAAATATTGAAGAGAAAATGTGTGATGAGTGTAAGGTCCATTTGATTTGTAAACCCTCGACAGTGAGTATGGACCAAGGAACTAAATTGCATCATCGAGTAGTAAGTGCAAGTGCGTAGAAGCCGATCGATAGATGTAATAGTAGGAGATGACCATGTAATGAGTAGAATATGTAATGCATGATATAAGCTGAAAAGTGTAGGTATAACATGGATAATTTATAATGTAATGTGTGTAATGTGTCGAAGAGCGTATAGTTTGTATAATAGAACACTAAATGTGTCGGATGTGTAAAGTATAATGTATAGAGTGACATGTAAGATGAGTAGCGTATAATTCTATATGCATGATGTAAACTAGCATGACATGAGTGAAATATGTATGGTATAATATGTAGTAGAATTATGACACAATGCTCGACTAGTATGATACAAAAAAAGTAAGGTGTTGTAGACTAAATGTAGAATATATGGTGTATGGCACATAATCGGATGGGTGCAAAGTATGTGGGGTTCATGTGTGGAAATCCCTCAACAGCTAAGTGTGAACTGAAACACAAGAGTGTGTCATTGGGTAATGACGCGAGTGTATGATGAGTATGCCTAATGTGAGAATATGAATGTATAAGAATGTAAATGATGATGGGTGTCATTATGCTTAAGATGAAGTTGGGGGAATGTGAAGTGTTATGCCCCAAGTGAGTGTGAATGAATGAGCTATCCAATGATGGTGAAGGATGGAGGTCCTTCATCTAATGTAGGAGATGAAAGTGTATGACCATGCTCTAAGAGTGGAAGTATGGTAAATAGATGTTATAGTGGTGAATGAAGCTTGTGTGCATGCGAGGGATGAATGTATGAAGAAGGTCATGGCAGCACAAAATGCATCGGTGATGGAGATCTATGTGATACAAAATGTGAAGGTGAAGAAGATCCACGTGGAATAAAATGAGGTGGTGATCTTTTACGAGATGCGATAAATGTGTGAGGAATAGGCCTATACTTATGTGTAGGGATAATGGAGAAGTGCATTCATGCATATGATGATTGAGTTGGTGAAATAAGTGTATATTGTTCTTTGAGTAACATGCGGTGTGATGTGCTAGAGGAAGTAGGTGGTGTGCTAGCTACTACATGAGGATACGATGACCATGGAGTAGATGGAGTGACAACGTCAATAGAAATGACTTTCTTGTTGTCAATGAATTTGAGTCACAAATGATTCGTGGAGATGATAGATTGAGATCGAAAAATCAAATTGAGACAAATAAGCATGTCGTATCCCTCAACTATGTCTCCAATGAGGAACGGTGCAAGAATAGTAAGAGGATCAACTATAATATGTAACCCTCAAGGGTTTTGTGAAAGGGTATTCGATTTCGGACATAGGATACCCGATAGCCTTGAGAAGTGAAATAGAACATGCACTAATAGGCCATGATGGGTCATCCTTAGTGTTATTGAGGAGTATCCAATAGATGCATGGATGTGTAAATGATTAGATGTAAACTTAGTGTGATAATCGACCTTAGAAAAAGAAATAAATGGTGGCGAAGCTTCGGTGTTAACAACTAAAAAATCCATGGCTCTGATCCGGAGGAGGCACCGTATGTACGTGAGACATATCTAGTAGAGAATCGATCACTTGTGTAGTATGCTTGGGTAAGGGGTTATTAAAGATTTTAATTTTATGATTTTCATTAATAGGTGTAGAGTTCATAGATTTCAAAAGCTCAATTTGACCATTGTCAAGTAAATCTTGAATGAGATATCGTAACCGAAACAACAATCAATTGAATGTATAATGCATTGATGGTACTCACAATAAGAATTGTCATCAAAATTATGACCTTTTGGTCACCTTTTGGTCAAGATGGGTCGAGTTGTAAAGGGAGAAGGTAGAGTAATAAGATTACTATCGACTAGTTAAGCTAGTAAAACGATCGAGGTGTACTTGATCTTAGTAAAAGTACGTCAATATGGTTGTGGTTGAAGTTCCCTAGGAGTAGATACTACATTGAAAGTGGTTTTTCCATCCATAGGTTATTTGTAGAAGGCTTAAATGCAGACTTATTTTCAAAACATGTGGATGATGATGCTTGCTCATGATATTTAAGCTTTCCTATTTCCAAAAGTTTGGTCTCATGAAGCTTGAGAGTATGGAAAAAAATTTCAAACAAAGGAGAGGTCTCAAAGAGAACACTCTCATGTAGTGGTGGTAATAGGCTCGAATAAATAAATCTTGAAGTTCGAATTTAGAAGAACATTAGACATCTTAGCTAAGTTATTTTTGTATCGCAAAACATAATCGATGAATTTTCATTAGATCCTTGTTTGAGTTGTGCAAGTTAGGTGTAGGATATCTTAGAGCCAATGTTGATAGAAAAATGAGTGAGAAAGGCATCGACCAAATGCGTGAAAGAGACTACCGAATGTACGGGTAGGTCATAGAACCAACGCATTGCATAGTCTTGCAAACTACGAGGGAAGAATTTTGCTAAGATAATTTTATAATCTGCATAGTCAAGGCATGCTACATGGAATGCTCAGAGATGATCTTATGGGTCCCCATGGCCCTTAAAGATAGGTAGCTTAGAGAGGTGAAATTAGGCAAAAATGGATATGTTGATATGGAAGGTGCGAAAGGAGTATGCAACAAGAAGGTAGAATCTAGAGATGGTTCTCTATGTGAGGTAGCTAATTGAAGTTGATGAGTTTTGGTTTTCAAGTCTTGGTATAAGGATGTCAAGTTTGGAGAATTCGAGGAAGAACAGAGGTGCAAATGAGAAACACCATGGTGAAAGGTGGGGGCAATGGTTGTAGTAATAGGAGAAGAGACATGTGTAGTTGGAGTAGATACCATATAAGTGGAAGAAAAAGTAGGTGAAGTAGAGACCATAGGAGTAGAATAAGCAACGCACGAAATTGAAGCGTCGTGGGCCCTCTTAGAGGCTATTAAAGCATGTAAGACATGAGGAATATAAGTTTTATTTTCATAGAATTTTTGACGAAAGTCATGAATAGCGTTAAGTTGGTCTTAGTCAATATTGGTGTTTTCACCGTAGGACTTTTCACTATTAGATGCTTCTATCTCATGGAGAGGAACTTGGTAGCAATTGTCTAAAGGGTTTTTATCCATAGATTTAGTTATATCACCCATTAACTTAGAGGTACAATGGGTAAATAAAGGGAGCTCACAGTATTGAAGATATCCAAAACAACCACTACGGGTGACGGAATAAATGAAAGAAGAATAAAGAAAACCCTAGGATGAATGAAGAACCTAGAAGTGTGAATGATTGAATCAGGTTCACCAAAATGATTAACTAAAATTGACTATATGTGGTATGTAGATAGTTAATCTAAGCTATGAACAAGTATAAATACAATAAATAAATACAGTAAAGAAAGTATGTAAATTATCTAAATAACTATGCAAAAGGAAATTCTAACCTAAATGTGCAAAATGGAAAGAGGGAAGAACTCAAATTTGAATAATAGATGCACACATAATAGTGTCACAGTGATGACTAGAAAATATAGAAGTAAGAAAGAGTATGCAAGATTCCCAAAAAGATGGATTTGAAGGATCTAGTGGATTGACCGCCAGAGAGAGGTGGTATGAAACCTTCTCTGTGTGTCCAATCTGGGTTCCTGGTCTATGAAAAATCTATGAAACCGATCTTCATAGAGTGAGAAGTGTCTCAAACCTTCTTTTTGTGTCACATTAAGTTTGTTGTCCCGCATTGGATGTCACCAATAATCCAATGTGTGAGAAAGACTCAAGACCCCAAAACAAGCATCAAACCCTAAAAAAGAAAAATGCATATGAAGGGGTCAGACTAACCTCAACTACCACAATGGTGGACTTACTAACTGAGCGTTACACTACATCTCATACCTGATGTAGTTTTATGTGCAAGTGTGTTTGAACACGCCTAGGTTGCTCACGTGCCAATCACTCTTTGTGAAGTACCGAACAATAACTATGTCTAGAAAATGTAATAGAATGTGTGCATGGATTAGAATAGAATCCCTCCCCCTATGAAGTGTGATGCGATGTCCTAGCTTTGTTCCTTGATGATGGAGATATGTGGATGCAAATTATCTCTAATACAATATATGGATGCAAATCTAGATGAGTGATAATAGTATATGATGCTAGGTCCCTCATTATGGTCTCATAACTTTATATTTATATAGTTCTCTTGATCTAATTTTTTAATTAACCCCGAAATGGTTAACCACCAAAAATATAAGAAGGATAAATGGCTAGAAAGAGCCTAAAAAGTGGTGGGAAATCTTTAGAAGGATCAGGGTACCCATGGTGGGACTACGGCACCCATGAGTGCCCCAATACTAATCTGGGTGCCCTAATGGGTACAAGAGGTTGGTATTGACAAAATAAAAAAATAGATGTCCAAAAGATGGGGTTAATTAGTACTTTCTTCACTCAAGAACCTTCTAAATAGTAGTATGAGACTGGGATAAATAAATGTCTAAAGTACATGATTTTGTGACTACCGTGCTCTAATCTAGGTACTGCGTCGGTGATCATGGATGATTAATGCAATTTGGATCTTGAATTGGGTGCACAAGCATGAACCAAAGTTATATGTCATTAAAACCTAAACTGCCTTAAGAGAACTGTGTTTGTATAATTGGTTTTGAAGTAAGGGTTTATTTTGTAATAGAAAACAATTATTCTCTCGTGAATGAATTGTGGGCCACAATTGATGTATAACATCATGGTTGGAAAGAATTTATTTGTATTTGTTTGTCTTGTTATGAATTTGATTGAATTTTTCTAAAGAAAACAAATGTTTTTAACCTAATAAATGTCCATAGTACCAAGTTTAATAGGTCAAAGAGAATTTCTAAAACAAAGAAACATTTCTGATTTGAATAGGTAATAAATGTGGAAAGGACCTATAAACCAAAATTACTTTTGTTTGGTGATAGTTACTTGTTATCTAAGATATTCATGGAACTTTTACAAGTATGTGGAGATCCACTTGATAATTTTGTTTCTTTTTTAAAGTGTGGCGTGAAAGGTTGAAATTTGAAAGAAAAAATATGAAAGATTCTTAGATTGTTAAATAGAGAACCTTCAAAAGGAAGAAATTATTCACACACTTGACAAATTTGCTACACAACAAAAAAAAAAAAACACAAAAAAATCATATATAAATTGATTAAAAACATTCAAATGATTACAAAAAAATGTTGCAAATGTTTTCACAAAACTACTATTGTGTTCTTTCAATCTTTCTTGTTCTTTCTTTCTTAATGAATGTTACACGAAAATAATGTGATCAACATTGTTCAATGATAAAGTGGAGTTTAGATAACATATTATCTTCATGGACACTATTTGTGTTGTGGAATAGATGTGGCACACCAGTTGGGTTTCAAGCATGGAACCTATTGATCTTCCCCATTTTTATTTTCACTCCTTTAAGCGCAAATTGCACTCATTTGAGTAATATGAGTCACAAGGAGACAATAAAGTAGAGTGCATATAACATATATTATTTGGATAAGAACTATCTAAGTCATGGCATAGGTGTGGGACATATATGTATTTAATTCCCACCTTCTTGAAAGTCACTTCGACATGGTATACCTAACTATTTTACTTGCTACAACTCTCGGACAATGATTCCAAATAAAAAAGAAATATGTATATATTACTCCTTAAATTGCATAATTTCTGCATGTTTATCAATACTTGTGAAGTTTTTGATTCAAATTTTTGTATGTCTTGTCCAATGTTGACTTATGCTTCCATGGGAAAAACCATCCTCAGTAACTTATGGAGGGGCTGAATTATCAATTATTGTTCGAGCCTCCCGATTTCCTAATAACTCGAGCTTTTTCTTAAAAGGGTTTCTACAACGTGGTATAAGTAGCAAGGATTGTAGTTAGATTTCAAGCCTCGAAACCTATAGGATTTCCCCAATTTTTGATATTGGCTTCTTTAAGTACAAATCACACTCATACAAATAATGTGAGAAACAATTAGACAATAAAGTGGAGCACTATATTAGATCATATTTGAATAGGAAATATCTCGAGACATGGAATAGGTGCGGGACATGAAAGAATTTAATTCCCACCTACTCAAAACTATGTTTTGACATGACATACCTATATGCTTTACTTTAAATAACTCCGGTAAATGATTTCAAACAAAACAATAAATATTTGTATATTATTCCTTAAATTGCGTCATTTTAGTCTCTGTTTCATAAGTATTTGTCAAGTATTGATTCAAATATTTGTATTTCTTATCCAACATTGAATTATTCTTACATGGAAAAACTCATGCTAAAAAATGAACAATTTACACTCAAGAATGGTTTTCCTTCTATTGCATGAAGGGTTTTTGTTTCTAACAAAATCCACAATTGAGGTGATGGGTTGGACATATGATGAAGAACGAATGAAATAAAGTCATTCATATGGGTATTTTTTTCTTTATAAGTCATCTACGTTGAGAATTTTTTTAGGCTTATAGGTAGTTAAATCAATTGACATGACCTTCAATTATTTTTTAATGGTTTGGGTGTTGGTTAAAATAACAAGTGTTTATAATGGACAAGCTCATCTTTAATAATCGAATTCATATCTATTACAATTAAGATAACATTCAAGCACATGCATTATTTAATATAGGGTTAAAAGGTATGATGTTTTATTTTCAATATGTACATGTCAAGATTATTTGAAGAAAAAATGGTAGCATAGAAAGATCGCATTTATTCCGCCCTTATGGATAACCAACCATAGTTTTTCATTAAAAAATATGGCTAACCATAATAATTTGTGGCTTGAGCATGTCATTGACTGGTGATTTTTGCAGATGAAGGTAGTTGAGAGCTAGGATTGGCATGTTTGTAATGGGAAAATCCGCTACATTTTTTATTTTATGTGCTTAAAGACATCCCTTTTCAATTACTCTCTAATATCTTTATTATATTATAGAGAAGTGCGATATGTTTTTAACTACCATATTTGTAAAGTGTTTGGACTCTAGGAGAAAAGTAACATCAAATAAAAGAAAGTAAAGTAAGGAGAAAAGATAGTGTCTTATATTGACATTAAACCGTTTTAATAAGTCGATTCCCGATTCTTTCCCCCTATGCGTGCACCATAATGGTTCCTCGGTGGCTTGTGAAGAGTTCAATTTTGGAGGTTCCACATATGAAATTTCATTTTTTTCCCTCTCCTCTCTTAGGTGTGTACATTGTGCTATGGGTTATGCTTTGTGGTTGGAATTTTCGCAACCCTATGTCCTCCATTTGTCTTATGTGGTAACATTCCTCTATTTTACATGGGATCATTACAATAGATAATTGTTGTTAATATTCCTACATTTTTGTGCTAACCACCATGCTAAAATAGTCGGAGATGATGATATAGAGGTTCTTGGGATAGTGATTCAACAAATATTCTACATAGGCATTATCCTATACTTTATTTACACTTCACATAACACCAAGGTCGATCTTTGAGTGTTCATACTTTGTCCCTCCCACTAAAACAATAATACATAGACATTGGATTTTCCATCGTGAACTTAGTCGCAATAGCTCACGCCTTTTCTTTTCTAATTCGTTAAGCAAATTAATTATTTCTTCTATTTGAAAAACAAGCCACAGCTTGGACTTTTTGAATTGATGAGAAGATTAAAAAGACATTTACACGATTCCCTATATGCAAAATTCCGTTTATCATTTTATGGTTTCATCCATCTAACCCTCAACTTCACGTTCTTCTCTATGAAATTCCACTAACAAATTTATTGAATTCATATTCATCCATTTCCACCTCCTCACTCTTCCCTCCTCTACCTTCTCCTTTTCGGCGCTCACATTGCACTTTGCTCGCATGTATTTGTCACATATCTATCTTGTATTTTGTATTTGGCTAACGGTTTTTCTATATCTTCTATATACGCCTCTTTGTATACAAATTTACTATTATTTATCTATTTTTAAACATATTCTCCAAAGTATGGTATAATTATCATGTTATATATACAAAATTCATGGTCTATAAACATTATATACATCTAATATATTCTATCTTCTATTTGGTGACTTTTTATCTCTCTTTCTTATCTCTAATACTTATTAGTACCTGTCGTCGGCGGGATACTATTGTTTTTTCTTTCATTGATTAATTGAAAAGTGGCAGGCCTGTGCTTTCTTACTGGCAGATTTTTTTGGCATGTCTTTATTTCTGTAGGTTTAGATTGCATGTTGTTTGGAAAATATAGTGTATATTGCCCAATTTTTTTTGCCTTTTACTTTTCATTGGTTCTTGGTTTTTTCTTCATTGCCGGAGTCATATTTATTGCTTGTTTATTTATTTTCCCTCCTGTTCTTCTTTGGTGTTGACACTTGGCTGCATGCATGGCCTCTACGGTTAAAGCATAGAGTCATGCGCAGAATGATCTAAGGGATGAATTATCACATTTAATCCCCTATGAAAGGCTATTCCAAGGAAATTAAAGGGAAGAGACCACATACCCTTGGCAACTTCGGTAAAATATTTTCCCAGTATGTCAGTCTCTTTGTCGACCTTCAAACTGAAGAGAAAATCACAGGAAACTTCAAAAGTAACAGTTTTTATCAATGGCAAACCGTAATATGCTCCGCTGCTTCCTAGTAGTCAACAAATTGTTGTTGAATCACCGAGTCCATTCTTCCCACGAATTTCTACAAGGCTTCAGGCTTCAGGAACTTCATGATTGCACCTCTCATGCGCTTGTGCTCTTCTCCATTGAGATCTAGAATGTTGTTCATTCCAAGAATCCTTGATAGAGTGATGGGTTGCTTGTTAGCTAAGGCGTTGCAGTCATTCTAAAATAGAAAGCGGTTACCTTCTTGGCCGGTGAGAATGACCATGGGGCATCCCATTAACGATGTTTTGAAAAAAAACCCATGTTTTTCCACTTTTTCTTCTATCCAGTCATTTACTCTGTTGTTCTTGTGGGCTCTGAGAAATCCAAAGGTCTGGCCTAGAACAGGAAGCCCTAGATTTTTAGGGGGAAGATTATTTCTTTTTCCACTATTCACAAATTTGGCTATGAGCAGAAACAATATTGTGGCTAATACAATTGAACAGTTAAGAATGACAAGTAATGAAGTAGCATCCATTGTAGACTCCATGGGATTAAGATTCCTTTGCTCCTTTCGCAAATAAGATACGACATTTCAGAAAATCAACATGTAAAATAAATGGCGGTGAATACATATTATTCACATTAGAATGGGACAACTTTTATAATTTCTTCCGTTGGGAATGCATACCTATCACGGATACTTTTCCTATAATCGGACAATTATTAGTACCTGTCAACTGTTTTCTAGAATCCCCGAAGAAACTCTGATCCGCTAGGTACCCAACTTAGAATCAATGGAGATTTATTTTTTTACACCATGGTGCATCCTACGAGTCAAGTCAGTTGTCGTGTCAGTAGATAGTACATCGCTCATTCAAGTTTTTTTCCCTTCAATGATGCACCAGAAAGGCTTTTGTGAATGGGTTTTGAGAACAGTGTTTGGTCTTTTTAAACAGAAACTTTGTTCTGAGCTGTGATGTGTTCGACAAAATGGCCATCATAGTATGGACATGAATTTCTTTGACACAATCTCCATCACAATGTGGACATGACACAATTTCCATCGTATGGACTTAACTGTTTGACAAAATACCCTGAAGAATTCTACCTTGAAAGCCATCGAATTTTCTTATTCTTTCTGTTCTAAACCCATCAATTTGGTTTCTCCTTATGTCCTACTCTTCCTATCCTCTCAGATCTTATTCAGAAAGTGTTAGAAGAGTTCGAGAGAACAACATCCATCTTATACCTGGAAATCACAAGTGTGTGATAAGAATCCCAACAACCATCAAATTTTATACATTAGAAAATTACATTCAGATCGCGTGCCCAAAAATAGACTACACAATTCTCTTCAGTTTGCGAATCTGAATTTGGTCAAATGTCTTTTTGGAGACAACAATTACAAGTAGTCATAATTTGTCAACAAGGCCATATTCTATAATATTAACTTAAGTTTCATTTTACTGACTCACAGAAAATAAGGCAAGAACAACAAATAAAATGTTACAACTCAACAGACATGAAATAAACAAATATGTCAATCATGTAGAAAGCAGAATTGTTCATAGTGGTCAACAAACACTCTCACCTCTTGAACCCACCTTTAGTACTGAGACTGATCAAAGTTCTCAAAACACTAGGGGCATGAGAAGGGTTTAGAGTTCCATGCCTTATATGTTCTCCTTCCGCTTGGACAAACTTTGCCCTTTTCTGATCAGCCCAACCCTGCTTCCCTTGTTGCCTATAGAAGATGTCATGTTTGAAAATTAGCCAAAGATAACCATCACTATAGCTCATATCCACACATGTAAGGAGATTTTTTGACAATAGATTTTCTAATGAAAACTCATTATAATTATGCTTTCATGTATATAGAACAATTTCTTATAATGTCATTGTTATCTCTCGAAAGTGCACCCTGTAGAGAGATGGCTACAAGTTTTCTAAGCTTGCACAAATGATCTCTCTCTTTCGTAGATACAATGGAAACACCTCAGGTCTATGGGTATACCTATTTTGAGGTGAGTCTCCGGTATCAAGGTTGGTTCCTTGTTGGTGTATACTAAACTACTTTCTGGGAGTTTGAGGGTAAAAGATGACTGTAAAATGATTAAAACTAAGGTGATACACCAAATTTGTATGAGGGCTTTGACTAAGTATATGCACAACTGATTTGGGAAGGATTCTTGATGCACGAACCAATAGTTTTTCTGCAGAATATCTAAGGGCAAAACACTTGATTGCACTAAGGGAAGATCACAACAGTACTAATAAGTTAACATGCACATTAAAACTTAAGTAGAAAAGACTGAAATTTGCAATGACAGGTAAGATGGTTAATCAGGGAATTTGCATTCACAAGATTAATGTAACATACACAAGACTATAAAATAACTTGGAAAGGCGAAAATACTTCACACTCAGAGGGAAAAACTAGAAAAATTTGCTTCAAGTACTCATATATCCAAAAGTCCTCCAAGAATTATCTATGTGCTTTGCAAAGGCACACAATATATAGCAAAATAAATTTCACCCCCTTCCTAAAAATAGCCTAAGGCTTGTACTCGCCCATGCATCCTAATTTTATCCTTTATTTAATAATAAATAAAAGGATAAAATAATACAAACTAGTGCAAGAGGCATTAATAGCCTTTGATTACATTTCAGTCAACTGAAGTTGACTGTTCTATTTTTAATAAGGATGGGTGAATAATTTTGCCAAAAATAGGATTGCTTGCTAGGCAAGCATCTCTCCATGAACATGCAACTTTGTCTTCTTCTCTATTTTGTCCTGTTGTGAAGGCATGCAAAAATACAACTCCCTGTATGTGAGCAAAATAATTACATTTATTTGCAATACTTTGCAAAATAATTCATCCAAAACAATCTGACTGGGACCACCTTTGTCTCTGATGCTGACACCCATTCTATTTGCTAGTGATCACATGGATAAAATTTGAAATTCAACCCAACCTCCTTGAAGTGGGGACCACCTCTGCACTCCACCATGGTTTGGCCACTGTGTGGACTTAGCATAATACTTAAGGGGTCGACCATTTGATATGGCACATGCCACTATATCCACCACCTTTTGATAATTATACACATGTATATATGTGTTGGTTTTTGCATAGTTGGTAGCATGTAGTTTGAAATTCACCTTTTAGGTGATCATTGGGCACAATGTGGTCGGCATTTGGTTTATTTGATACATTGCATGGTATATACTTTAGAGATCCACCTTTTCGGTGATCATTAGCAATATGATGGTCGACCATGATTATTATTTGGAGGACACGTGGCTGTCCCCTTCCTCACGGTGACTCACCCCTCATGCACTTTGTCGGTGGCAACTTGACCCTTGTCGAGTTAGCTTGGATATTTGAAATGGAAATTGGGCCTTTGATCTTTGTACCTCTGTATTTGATTGCCGTCGATTTACGACCTGCGGTTAGGGTTTTCATGTGCATTGAATGTTGGTAGGTGAGGAACTAACTGTGGTTTGCTTGCTTTGATTTCTGTGTTTGATCCTTGGCCCTCGATCTCTACTTCTGATCTCGAACCATCGATTATCAACTGTGGTTGAGTTAGGTTACATTTATGAAGTGAAAGAGTTAAAAGCTTGAGCTCTTTCAGTTTGATCATTTAGCTTGCTCGCAGAGGCGAAGAAGCCATGGCAAAAAAATTGACGCCATTATTGGAGATTTAAGCTCGGCCCTCGGGAAATGATTATTCATCGTTCTTTGCTTCTTTTGATCTATTTTGTAGGATCTAATGGCCAACATCTCTGGTTATCTGTATATTCTGCAAGGTCTGGAAGTTGAAATGAGCTCGAGTACTGGTATATTGATCTCTGCAAGTTCATTTTTGAGGTAGCCATCTGGGTTGTTCCATTTGAACTCTATAAATTTGGCTTTCTGAAGCCTTATACACGTATCTTCCATATTTTTCTCCTGCAATAGTTTTATGAGCAATATTTGGTTGATCTTTTAGCTCGGCCTGTACTTCGAACTCGGTTTTGGTTACTCATTTGGGTCTGCATTTCTATGTTCCATGGAGCTCTGTGAGGACTCTGCAGGTCTCAATTTCTTCCGGTAAGTGACATTTTAGAGTTCGAATACCCGTTTTCATTTGAGTATTTCTCTTTGCTTGAGCTATGCTTTCGTATTGTTCCTTTGTGGTGAGCCTTCGAGCTCGAATTTGCTGTTTTTTACTTAGAACAATGACTGCCATAGTTGACCTGTAGATCTATATATTTTTAGATATGGGTATTTGCAATCTCACTTGGACACTGAAACACCGATTTAGAAATTTTTGTGTGCTTCTTTCTACTGGTTGGCCACCATTGGACTGTTTTGAGCTCTTGTTTTCTTTATCCATTCGGCCTTCGAGTCTTTTGTGAATCTGTAGCTTGCATTCAGATTTAGAGATCCACCTTTTCTCTACAATTTTGTGGGTTTCTGTTGTTCGACTTGATCTCCCTCGAGTATGATTGTTACTTCATGAGGGTTTTATCGTTCTTTGTGTGAGCTCAACTCTTATATCTATTTTGCAATCTCCAAGTACTCTCTGAACGGCCTCTCATTTTCTTTAACCACTTTACAAAAATCAAATGTTGAAACCATATTCTGGGTGTCTGCAATACCTTAATGTAGGTTCCAATTTGACAGTCATAACATGACCCACTGGAAATTCATATATCAAATCATCCTGATTAATATTGAAGGTATTTTTAGGAGCCTGTGGTCTGTACAACAATAACTTGCTCTTTCTTTGTTTGAAAAGTATTTCTTTTCTTGAGTTGTTCCATACACATCCTTGAAACTGACTATAGCTTATCTCTGCATTTGATTACATGATCTGAAGCTTTCTGAAGGTTTTAACTGATGTCTACTTTTCCTGCTTATTTTGATGCATAAATAGATGTACTTCCCTTTGATGCTCTCTTCTTTAGTTCACTCAGATCTAGAATACTTGACTGTGAAAGTATAACAGTAGTTGCATTATTTCTATCTATGAACATGTAATCTGCAAGTGCTTTTCTGAAAAATAGGAACAATATCTTAACTATTTCAGATATTATTTCTAGGGTATATACCTTGATTTAGATGCTTTATTTCCTTTCTAGCAATTGTTTCTTACTTATATGCTTGCTAGAAAATTTGAAATGTTGATTTTTATGGCGAAGCCCTGCAAAAAATTTCCAGAATCTTTCATTTAAAGCATTTCCAGAAATAGTGGTTGTATTTCCTGATCTAGAACATAGAAAATAACACCTTTCTTGCTGGACTAATATAGCAATTTGAGAACTAGAAAGATGTTAACTATTTATCTTGATCATATCATGCTTTTCTGCTTCCTGTACCACTTATTTTATTTGCATAGTTCTTTTAAAACATGTAGTAACTGAAAACAATATGATGAAAAGTTGTAAATGTCTATTTTACATGGAGAAGCCCTGTCAAAATTTTCCCAGAATCTTCTCTCTCATCTTGTTTTAGCTGTAATCCTTTGTACTTTTAGCTTCAACTTGTGAAAACTGATTCTCCCCCTTACTTGAAACGAAAAAATGTACTTCTATCTTCCATTCTCTCTTATGAGCTCTAACCTCTTCCATTTGTAGAATGCTTGCTGAACTTTGAGTTGCACTCTTCCTTCTTCTTAGCATGTACTTATGACTTATATTTCTTTCTTTGGCTGCAACTTGTACCTGCACACTTAGGAAAATAGTTAGGAAATATTTAGGCTTTTTGGCCTCTCTTATATCCTTGTTTTCTTCTTTCTTTCTTTTCTCTTTCTTCTTCTTTGAGTGAATAAAGTATGCATGTAGTTTTTCCTTCAAGTAGAATACATCTCCTGCTTAGGGGAAGATTCATATGCACGAAGTAGGATAGTGTAGGAATATGGATTAACCCTGAGCTCGTAACTGACAGTTAATTTTCCTTTCCTTCCTTTTCAGGTACAATGGCTACTACAATGAAGATGAAGGAGAAAACAAAGATGGAGATGAGGATGCTTCAATCGAAAATAGAAACCCCAAGGAAATGATGGGTCCACTCATATTCCTTTGTTTTCTCTTTCATGCATGTGTACCTTTCTTTTTAGTAGCTATACTTTACTTTTTCAGTTAGATCCCATGGCTTGTGTGGGAAACATTTGACTCTCCTTGTGAATAAAACATTGAATTTTGAAAATGAGTTGTATATTTCTTTTTGCATTTCTTCTTTTTGTATGGATTGTATAATGAACTAAACAACTCAGTAACATAATTGAATGTCTTAATCATGAAGGAGAGAACATTGATTTGAACTTGTAACATTCAGTAATGAACTCTGATTTTATGTGATCTGTACTTATGTTTGTTGTTCCAAAAATTTACACTTCACCTATTGTCAATTGAATGTCCTTATCGAGACAACACAACTATCCTTTGGGGCTTGTGTTTTTTTGTTGAGGATAGTCATGAAATCGCAAACTATGTGATCTGTTACATTTTGTCACAAAGACACATAATCAGAGATTTCATGTAATCTTTTAAATAAATCAGCAACAATGACATAATCTAATGTGATCTCCCCTAGCTTAGGTATACTTCACCTATTCTATCCATCGTAACAAATTTTTGAGTTGCCCATTTTTGCACAAGTGTAAAAAATTTCAAATCATTTCTTTGTTGTACATTTCAATTGATATTAGATTTGATAATTTATGAAAGTATTTATAATGGAAAAACTAGCCATCCATCCATACGTCTGTTTGACTTCTCCAAAGAAAAAAACATTTTCTATATTTTGTGAATATCAATCCACCATTTGCATACAACATTCACGGAAGGAACTATTGCTGCAACACAACCCTTGTTACATATATTTTTTGAAATATTGTGTCACTCTTAACCGATTAAACGCTCATATTTAAATAATGCATTTTCCTTATGCAATGCTTATATCAACATCCATTTCTCCTTTCTTAAATATCTTTAAAACTTATTTATGAAAATATTTTGAAGCCATGTTAAGTGTATGTCATGTTTTATATTCACATACATAATTTGTATGTTTCAAAGAACAATTACTTATTTATCTTTTTCCACTTTTGTGATTAAATGTCTTATAATCATTGTCATTATGTAAGGTTTTAACCGTATACATAAGTCATAGTTCCTCGTGTACATTTCATTTTATTTTTTCATAAATGATGTTTGCATCTGCATCAAAAATGCTTTTTTATCTCAAAATAATGTTTTTTCATTTTTGAATTTTTCAATAATTTTTTTTGGCATATAGTGCAAGTCTAATGCATAAAGTTATATGTCAATTTCTATAAAAAAATTTTATTATCTTAACAACGTATTCTCCATTGATATTATTATTCTTGTTCTATTGGGTCATAATTTTTTGGGATTTTCCTACACTATATGGGGTGTATATGTGTTTTTATATTTTCCAATTATTTTTCAATATGTTAGAATATTTTGGGAGAGTTAACCCACAATATAGTAAAGGTTCATCTCTCTCTACTAATAACACGTTTTTAATATTTAGTTTTTTCATTATATATTTTGTGATTGGTGGAGAGATTTAATCCCTACTAGTTACGATAAACACAATGAATATATACATATTTTGAAATGTGTGTAAATATGTGAATAGCAGGTTTCTATGAAGAAATATATCAACATTATTTTTATCAAATCATAAGTATTGCATGTTAATATGTCAATCAAGTTTACAAAGATAACCAATGTGCATAACACAATTATTATGAATTTTCTTTTCTTTTAAACACATTTCAAAAAGTACATGTAAATATGTGTAGGGTAGTGTCTTTGAGGAATTCTTATCAACACCACTATTTTCAAAACTTAAGTAGTGTATTTTTATGCGTCAATTATTTTTATAAGGATAACCAATATGCGCATCAACACAATTATTCATTTTTTTTCTTTTTAAACACATTTCAAAAGTATGTGTAAATATATAATGCATTACTTACTAGCAATCATACGTGAAATGTATGATGGAAACGCCGAAGGGTGTCTTTTGAAGGAGTCAAATTTGAATTTGGATGGAGAGCCATGCATAACATCATCTCCAAGAAATGAAGGGGCCTTCTTTCCTAAGGAATTGACCTCTACGGATCGTAAATAATAAGAAATTTTGTTATTAATGGAGTCACCCAACCGAGAAACCATTGAAAGGTAGTGTCTTCCAAGTTAAAAATATTGTCTACAGTGCATCAAAACCGACATCTTACTCATGGCCGCATCCAAATTGGATCCCTTCAGCACCAACAAGGGCACCCACGACCTTGATGAAGGTGCCTCGCTTATGAGACTAAATGTTCCATAAGCCGAACTCCAAATTGGGAGTACCAGTCCATATTTATACCCAAACTCATGGAGTCCACCACTTTTTTTTTCTTTTCTAGGAGATGTCTTTAAACCGAAAGAGGTGTAGGGATCGTATATGGTATCCTCATGTTTCTTGTACCTGATCGACCTAGTGGAGATTAGTGTCTTTGAGGAATTATTATCAACACCACTATTTTAAAAACTTAAGTAGTGTATGTTTATGCGTCAATTATTTTTATAAGGATAACCAATATGCGCATCAACACAATTATTCATTTTTTATTTTTAAGCACATTTCAAAAATTATGTGTAAATATATAATGCACTACTTATAAGAAATTCTTATCAACATTATTTTTTCATATCTTAAATAGTGTATGTTTATTTGTAAATTATTTTTATAAATATAACCAATGTATACATCAACACACTTATTCATTTTCTTTTCTTTTTAACATTACCTACATTTAATTTTTAGAAGCTATTAATCCAAACATAATTATATATATACAAATAATATGTATATGTTGATATTTAATTTTAATTTTTATATTGACAATGATTGTTCATCAAAATTTTCCTACCTTTTTAAATGCCTTGAAACATATTTTTGGAAGGCTTCTACTAATATTTTATTTGAATGAATTTTAAATCAACATTTGGAATGTGTTTTAGGTATTTGAAATGTAATATTCATACAGAATTTTAATTACTTCAAGGTGATTTTGTTTTGGACAATAGATTTTCAAGGGTGACATTCCCAAACAATCGCAAATGAAAAAATGGTTTGTATTCAAAGTGGGCATTGGGAGAAGAGGGTTCAAGCTACGGAATTCCATTGATGCTTAACTCATTACTCCAAACCTACACTACTTCATGTCAATCAGTATGATCATTGCTTACCCAAATGAAGGTTTTCTTCTTTAAACTAGCTTATAATTAACTTCATTTAAGAGTTTATCTATGTAACATAATTTTCACTATTTAACTTATTTTCTCCTTAAATATGAGTTTATCGATGTAACATAAATCCCATCCATAGAAGTTTTTATTCTAGGATGATTTATATTTTTGTTCTCATTTGATAATCGTAGGAGTACGGTTCGATACACTTTTTTTCTCTTTTGTAATTTTTGTTATCAAATAGATGAAAGGAAAAAAATGTGTATAAAAGTTTTTATTTTGGTCTCTATCCATTATTGAGCTTGTTTGAGGGGTTAAAATTTTATTAAATTTCATATAAATATTTTATAATTATTTTAGCCATTATTAATAATTGTTGCTTCACAAGTGTTATGATAAATGGTTTATTATTTTACCCAAAAAAATTAACTTAGCAATTAGTAAATTTTAGCAAGCTATTTAATCTTTATTAGATATTGATATCAATATTTATGCATGTTATACTATCCATATATTAAATTGTGTAAATATTTTATTTATATATTTTTATGTTATATATAAAATCTACAGAATAACTTTAGTTTTTTTAAACACAATCACCATTTTATGTTAGTCGGATTTTCTCTAAACACAATCACCGTGATTCTATTTAAATTGATTACATTAGAATATAAGAATCAGTAGTGCCCACTTTCCTTCGACACCTTTTGATTATTATTTTTGATATTGTCATCTGCACTTATGGATATATTATAGTTTTTGATATAGCATGTTAGTAGATATCAGAGATACTGAACTGTTATTGATTTGATTCTTATATGATGCATATGGACTACTGGAGACTTTTGTTGTTGATATTGATACACTTTTGACATGGTTATTTATCTGTAATTCTGACATGTGATATGTTTAAGTCATACTGAGTAGATCTTGATAATTGGATTAATGTGATGATCATTTTGACATGAATGAAATGTGGAATAGAAATGTGCTAGAAATTGTAAGTTATATCGTATTTGCATAGATGATATTAACTAATATATAGTTGATTTTAGATTTATATCACATATTTTGGCATGAATGTTTTAATGCGGCCACGAGGCCAAAGGAGGTATCATCTGTTTTGCAGGTATATTATATTCACAACAACATTGGGGGAGTGGAGACCAACCACATCGGAATTCGAGAAGAATCCAACTAGGGTCACCATGGCAACATGTAATTGTGTGTGTTAGAATTATTTGGTTAGGGGAAAATTGTGACCTAGGGGTCATGTGTTGTTTTGTTTTAATTTTCCCTTTCTATTATGTTAGTATGTGTTTCCTCTTAGTAAGTGAAATTTTACTTGTTTTATTATTTATATTTTTGGATTGGTGTTTACCCCTTTATTAGTCATGGGTTGTAGTGTCTTAATTAAGTTAATTTGAATTTGTTTTAAACTAATTAAAAGATGTGACCAAAAGAGAGTTCATTTATTAGGCTTGATTTACTTTAGATTTTTTTGTTGAGTGATGTGTGTTTCAATTTTGAGTGTAGCACACTCTACCCCACATGGGAAACTCGAATTTGGCCTTAGAGGCCAAATTTGGAAGCTTGTGGGACAAGTCAAACTTGTCCCACACCTCTTAAAAGCCCATGCCAACCCTACCTATGGGTTGGGAGGTCAAATTTAGGCTCTTTTAGGTGTTTTGGGGGGATAAAAAGGTAAAATGTTAATTGCACTTCCTTTCAAATATTTAATTTTGTCCTTTGGGGGAGTGGGCTTAGATGGAGTGTGTAAGGTGCTTGTCATTCCTCCAACCACTCATTAATTGTGCATTGGAATATGAGGTTGACCAAGTGATGTGGAGTGGAGAGGAAATGAGGTGGCATCCTACTTGGAGCCACATCACCCTCCCTCTCTTTTCTCTATTTTATTGAATTCTTGTTGCTTGTTTTGGGGTTGGATGTTCATTTTTAGTCTCTTGTATTTTTGGAGAGTGGAGGATTTTGGAAGGAGTTTGTGGATTTTTGAGGCTGTTGATACTTGTTGGAATTATTTTTGGAGCTTGTGGATGCTTGCTTGATCTTTGGAGGGGTTTGAAACTTCATACTTGGAACAAGCTCTACCATGGAAAGGTAGGAGCTTCACCTTTGTTTATATTATGTTATTGTTATATGTATGTGTGTATATGTTGTGTTGAATGTTGTTGTTTCTTTGAAATGCTTGTTGGGAATGGGTAGAATGCCTAAGTTGGGAGTGGGAGGAGACTATGGGGAGTTTATTTGAGGGAGGCATAAGAGATCATTTTCTTGAGGAGGGAGTTTGGGTTGGGTGCCCACCTAGTATGAGAAATGCTTGCATTTTCTTCTTGTTCTTACTTTGAGGGAGCCATAAGAGTTGAGGGAGGCATAAGAGTGGATGGAGGGATAAGGGGTACTTGAGGGAGGCATAAGAGTTGTTAGGGGTATTGTGTTTTGCATTGGAGGCTTTTTAGGTGGCACCCATCCCCATTGGGAGGCATAAGTGGCCTCCCCATAGGTCTTACTCTTTTGGCTTTCTTGATAAGCCTTGTGATCTTGTTGTTTTTGTTTTCTTTTGTTGAGTTATTGTTGTGTTTTGTATGTAAATGGAATGAATGTGAAATTACATGTTAAGTAGTGTGGAAGCTAGTAGTTGCCATGAGTTGAGATCTTTTCCCATTGTGATGTGGTTGGGGCTCGGGGGCCAATGGAGAGGATGGCTTCTCTTCTCCATTGGGTATATTGGTTGGGTGGAGAGCGTTGCCTCTCCCCCTATTTTGTTGTGAATCAAGAAAACTTTTGGAGGAGCTACCCTATTGGTGTTTGGAGCATTGGAGTCTTGTTGATGACCATGTGAAACTTCCTTGTAGTTTACCCACTTAGAGTGGAAGAAATTGTAATAATGTATTCATTCTTGGAAATGGCTTATATTTATCTACATTATTTCACGTGAATATGAGTCTTGCAAAGATCTTATAAATGGAAATTAAGTTCTTTCAAATCTAAATTTGAGTTTAGGAGTTCATTGTTTATAGATTTTTGCTCTTAGATGGGAAATAAATATTTATTAATGACATTATTGAAAATCCTTGTTACTTGAATATTCAAATAAATTTCATTAAAATGGTTTGTCTTCCCTTATCCAACTAGTTGTAGAAAACGATTACATAAAATTGGTTCATTAATATAAATCCCCTCCTTGTTGCTTTTGGATTTATTGTAAGCAAAGTTATGAATCACAACTAATTTTACCTTAAAATAATCACCTAAATGAACTTGAAGTAGTAAATTATTGAAATTTGATATATGTGAAAATTTGGGCATTGCTACAAATTCCTAGATGTATGCATAAATACTTACCCATACAATTGTTATATTGCAATGTTTAAATCTTCCACTCTATCCACCATTCCCTAATCTTAATGGGAAACCAAATTATTAAATGTTTTTTTTTACTTAATTATATTATGTTATAATGGATATATGTACTCACAATATATTTTCGTTATTTTCACATTTTATAATCATACCTATTATATTATTAGAAATTAATAGGTTCATAGTTTCTTTTGAAATACTAGAATATAAATATTATTAGTCAAAAATTAATAACCACCCCTAAATCGAATAAGGAAAAAGTGATATTAATAAATGAAAAAGTAAAAACACAAAATACACAATTATTTATGTAATAGCAACTCAGTTGCTAGTGTTGGCCGCGGGCC
This sequence comes from Taxus wallichiana var. yunnanensis, assembly GCA_018340775.1. NCBI lineage: Eukaryota > Viridiplantae > Streptophyta > Pinopsida > Cupressales > Taxaceae > Taxus > Taxus wallichiana. The sequence goes on along the minus strand of CM031240.1, from coordinate 908,863,269 downwards.
CGCATAGGTAATGCTTTTTTTTAATGGTTGGGGGGGAGGGGCACCGACCCCAACCCCAACCCACATAAGTATATGGGGTGGGGGTGGGACGGCACCCCTCCCCATTAATGTAAACTCCCACCGCGCATACTTTTTTAATCCGTTTTCAAAAAAATGAAACCAGAGACCTCCAAACGTGGCCATTGATATCTGGTTCGACCTTTATACGGCCTGGCACTTTTGTGTTTCTCTTCTACGGCCATTCATGCATATTATATATATAGCTTGGCGCATGGGATTCGGGTATTCTATAATGAATTAAAATCTGTGCAAATCCATACGTACACACATTGAACCTGCAAGAAAAATTCTTCCAATAAAGTCTTAAGCCCGAAATTTAATCAAGTAAAGCTTCCATGACTATAATGGCCTCCATGGCTTGACCTCCTCCTCCCTTCTTCCTTAACCTGCAAGTAAAAAACAAAAGAAATGAGAGATTTGGTTTAGAAAAAAATAATATATGACAATCTATAAGGATTTCTAGGGTTTCTTTGTCAAACCTAAATCTAAGGGCTAGGAAATATTAGATCCAATGGTGGAGGATGTACCCTACATCACTTAAGTGATGGGGTTTTAGGTGGGAATGAAAATAAATAAAATTAAAGGGGGCTAGCAAAGTTGTGCACACTTGACCCTTTTGAAAGTAACTAATTATTTTATATGTATGACCTTGAGCTATAAGATTTTGGGTCTTGCCTTATTAAATTTTAAAATTTAATTAAGGGTCTTTAAATAATTTAATTTAATTGGGATTAATGGAGTCATGTTTTGAACAGCTAATGAAGTTTTCCTAAATAAAACTTTAGAACCTTGTTGGTGAAAGGATCGAAAATGTAATATTAATTTTGTAAATTGAGGCGGTCTTAATGGAACAATCAATGTCTCTGATGCCTTGTAATTGTTTGAAATTCTCATAATCGGAAGCTAATTGAAGAAAAAAGGGGGGCTAAGGCCTTAGAACCCTTCAAAAAAATTATTTCATAATTTCTCTCACTAAACCTAGGTTGTTCTTGGATCTCGTCCAAGCGCTTTTAGATGGCATTATAGAATCTAAATATCCTTTTATTTCAATTCCATCTTAAAATATCAAAAATAAAGATTACAAAATCTATATATATCAATGAAGAGAAGCAACAACTAGATACATAAAACTCGTTTAAAACATTTATTATTTAGATATCGATTATTTTATTACTATTAATGTAGAGATATTAATTAATAATAAATAGATAACAACGTAATAAATTATAATTTTTAATTAAATATTTTTAAAAATATTTAATATACATGGGTGGAAGGATTTTAACCTAGTTTATGGTTGTTATTGAATTAGTTGAAATATAACTTTAAAAATGTGAACCTAAACAAGTTTTGGTATGTTTATCTAAAATCTACACTTGTATGTTTCTCTAAAATCTAAAATTGAATTATGGAATGAACATACTAGAGGATGGTATTCAATACTTCAATCAAACCTAAAATTAAAATGGTGGAATAAACCCCTTAACTGAGATTGGATTATAGAAAAAAATATTCAAAATTACTAACTTAAGTACTCACACACAAATATGAACATATAGTAAACTATGAAGAATGATCTAGTCTATTAAAATTTTACTAAAGATAAGATTATACGAACTCAATATAAATATATTATTTCCTAATTTATATTTTTATGCCCTACTAAATATTTTTCCTAACCTACCGCTTGCTTTTATGTAATAGTGATATTTATGTTCTCCTCCACCCCTAAAATGCATTAACTTTGAGAAGATTTACCATATAATGGCCTTGTTATGTTAGATTCATATAACCTCTATTTGAATATTTTTATTTTACAACATAAGATAATTTATTCATTCTCGCTAAATATTTTTTTACTTCATTATATACTTTTAGAAGTAACAATAAAGAGTAAAAGAATAATAAACCTTTAAATTATTTCATGTAACCAAACCTATACATATATTTCTATTTGTGAATATCATCTCTCCTTATGGTACTATTTACATGGATTCTTTAAATAATTATTGTAAGAAATCCCACCATAGACATAATAATATCTATTTCCATCTCCCTCATACTTTAAGTATTAAACACATTCTCCTAGGATTAAAAAAACATATTTTTTTGTTCACTATATGTTTGAAGATGGAACTGAGTCGGCTGCATAGGGTTTCCTCCATGTGCACTTGTCATTCCGCAGCCTCTTCTCGAATCACAGGATAGCAATACTATTAGTTTTTCCTAGGGTTTCTCGCCCTCTGGGTGCCTCTATATAATGATCTCTCCCACTTCAAAACCAGGTTGTTGCAACCGCAACTGGAGATAGTGGAGCTTTGAACAATGGCACCGCCACAAACTCCTCGAAGTTCATCCCGAAAGTTTTTCACGAGGTAATGAATCTCCTCCTAATGTTGTTTTACCTATTTCGAGTTTAATGTTGCTTGTCAATGGTTGGAACAATTTGTCTCATTGGGTATTTTATGGGTCACATCCCCTCTAAAAGCATGCTCAAATATTGGGTTAACTCAGCCTAGACTCCTCATGGAGTCCAACTTGAGAGCATACAAAATATGACCAAAGGATTCTTCCTTTTTTGCTTCTCTGACCCATCCAATGCCCCCAACATTTTGGCCCGACAAGCCACTTGGTATGTTCACAATGTTAGTGTAGGTTATTATTTATCCTTTTATTTGTTTATTAGGATAATTCTTGTGCTTGTGTTAGCTCTACACTTATTTGGTTAGCTTTCTTAGGTGTACTAGTTGTGTGGAATCACTTACTAGTTGTGTTGAGTTAACTTCTCGATAATGTGGAGTTAGCTTACTAGTCTTGTGGAGTTAACTTAACTACCGCTTTGATTAGTGGGACTTCTACACCGGTGATTTAGGTAGTATTTGCACTTCTCTCCTCCTACTTGTACATATTTATTATTGAGTAATTCAAGTCATTGTGTTGTAATGTATTGAGCATTATGGATTATGATGGATTTCCATATATGGTAATTTAGCTCTTCTCGTTTTGAAAATCTTATTTGGTGTGCTATTATCATCTAAGATCACGGATTAAAACAATATTATTATCATTCCTTTCACACAAATCCTTGTTGGTCCTATCTCCATGGACCAAATACTTTGTGGTTTTTGAGTATGCTGCACTTAAAGTGTCAGTTTGGGTGGAATTTCCTGGCCTACCCTTGCCTTGTGTTCATTTCTTTCCTCATATTGCATCTTCTATTGGACATGTGGTATGCCTTGAACCACAATGTTTTTACAACACTCATCCACAAAAGCGTGTATGTGTTGAAGTAGATATTTCTCAGGAACTAAAATAATTTGTGGAAATTCAAATGGGAGACAAGCGTTACTCCCAGTGTATCTTATATATATACTTGCCTAATTTTTTTCTTCTCTTACTGCACCTTTGATCATAAGATCAAGGATTTTCCTCTTTATGTCCCTCGTAATTTTCCAAAAGTTAAATTGGTTCTAGAAATGGCCAACCCTCCTATGGAGGAAGGGTGGAAAACAAATTGGTGGCTAGAAAAATAGTAATAAAACTCAAAACCTAAAGCCTTTGGTTCAAACAACCCACATGAACCAACTATTAAGGAACACCCCATAGCCTGCGAATCTAAAGAGCTAACTATTTGCGCTAACTCGACAATCGAGTTACCTAAATTCTCCAACACGCCTAAGGCTTCCTCGGTTCTCATGGCCCGGATAAATTTTGTTAATAATGTTGGCATTCCGCAACAACTATTGCTTCTTTTAACCAACGATTCACGTGGTCTTCCAAAAGGGCCCAAAGTTTTTCTCGCCTCTCTCGATCATATCCCGGACGCAAAGATGGATTCTATGGAGGAGGAATACAATATTAAGTATTCTCGAATGGAAAAAATTGATCTGCATGATTTCTTGACGCATAATACTGCTCAATTCCTACAAAACCAGTTTGACGCGTTAGATGGCTTGGAGACAGATGGGATGGAACTCGACCACCATTTCCCATGAATTGTCTATCTTAGAATGTGTGGGGTCTTATAGACTCCAATCGCAAGTATATTTTTCATGATGTTCGACAAAAATTGTCAATCTAGATGTGTTGTTTTTGCAAGAAGTGAAAATTACAGGTTTTCACCATGAGATGGTTTGTAAATCCATCTAGCCTGATAGCCTGACTTTCTACAGTAATCATGATGGGGGTGTGGGGGTTTAATTTCCCTTTTTACTCCCAACCGGCTACATTTTTGTATGGATCACGGCGTCGACCCCACCAATTGCGCCATGAGGGTCTTATTTAATATCAACACCACCCTTTTGGCCTCATTAATATTTACACCTCTAATGATGTGGCCGAAAGGTCCAATCTATGGTAGTGGATAGCTTGCTTAATTTCTAATTCGTATTGGGTCATAAGCTGAGATTTTAATATGGTTGAGCTGCCCACTAAGAGTGTGGGCACCCGTCCATGCATTGACAAATTTGTGGCGAAAGAGAGGAAAGGTTTTTCATGTGTAATAATTTAATATTTTTAATGCCTCTCACATTCCCATTTCTGAAGTTTGGTTTACTTGGTCTAACCTTTGAGGTGGATCAAATCGGGTTCTTAAACGACTCGAAAGAGCTATGCTATCAACTCAATATTTTTGAGTTCAAAACATTTATTCCTTACCTGTGGAGGTCATGCCTGAATTTTGTCCTTTTGGACCATTCCCCCATTCGATTTTGTATCACTTGGCATGATAGGCACACTTTTTATCATAAAGGCCAATTCTTTCTTAATACTACCTTGATGCAACATGGGCCCACTCTCAATCACATTAAGCATGTGTGGAACCTGGCCCCTCGACCAAGTCATTTTTAGCACTTTCATCCACCTATGCATGCCAACTAGACTCAATGGTGGGAGGATGCTATGACTCGGACTACTAGATTCCTCATAATCTATGGCAGACATAACCGGCTAAAATTAGACATTGCTCATACTCCACTAACACCTCCGCTCTTAGCCGAGTGGTGGTGGTGCTCCAAGGAAATCCCTTCTCTGAAACTCTGCAACTTTAAGTTTTAGAGCTTTTTACTATAAAATTTAAATTGCTGACAATTACAATGCTTGAGGTGCTCAAATTTGTGCTTGCATGCATTGGCTTAAAATTGGTGATCAAATTTTGAAAGAATTATTTCTTTCTCTCAAGCCAAAAAAACTTCTCAGAAAATTTGTGCCATCAATTATGGTGGGGATCAGGTCATTGATCCCCAACTCATGCTACAAGCATTTGTGTGACATTATAAGTAAGTTTTTGCAAGCTTAACAACCCTCTCGCCAAACGACAAGAAGCTCTCGATCAATGTCTGGTTCATTGTGTCGTGCAATATTTATCCTACTCATAAAGTGTTTTGTGACCACATGCTCACCAATAATGACATCCACAAAGTGGTCATGAAAATGGCCAATGATAAAGTCCCTAGATGCGATGTCTTCCTCACTTGCGAAGTTTATAAATCCCTATGGGACTTTGTCGGCCCATATCTTCTTCAAGTTTATCTCGAGGGTTTTCAAAACCAGTTGTTGGGGTTGTGTATCAACAAAGGGAACATTAAATTCATCCCAAAACCAAGGGATCATGAAAAAATTACTTTTTGGTGGCCCCATTATCCGATTTTTCCTCAGTGAAATTGGAAAAACATGACCTCGCACAAAGAAAATGGAAGGATTGATTTGGCCATGGGAGCTCAAATTTTGGGCTCAAGCGAAGAAAGTTGAAGCGGCACATTTTTTTAGACTCGATGGGCCAAAATTACTTAATCAAAGAGCTCAAAAATTTCATCGACATCAATTCCAAAGTTAGAAATTCAAATTTCGAAATTCAAAAGTTCGGGGTTGGAAACAAGGTCAAGCGATGAATAGCGCCACGTAGGGAGTAGAAAAGTTCTGAAACATAAAGTCCAAAATTTGGACTTTGCACTTTCGTGGATTTTAGAGAAATACGTCACCTTAAGGATTAATAACAACCGAAATCCCAAAACCTAAACCCCGAAATCCCAAAATCAAGTCCCGATTTCAAACTTCGGGGTTTCAGATTTTAGAAAATTTTGTCGGACCAACAAAGTGAACAATGTTGCATAAAATACGATCTCAAAGTCCGAGCTCAAGTCCAAATTTCAAATTTCTGAATTTCAATATTTCGTAGAACTTACGAGCCATCTCGCCCGGATGAAAAGTAACTCATGAACTCCAAAGCATAAACGCCCAAAGTTCGAATCCCAAATGTCCGAAATTTTAGATTTCAGAGGGTGTGATGTAGGGTCGGAGTCCAAAAAGAAAATCAACCACCCGCATTTATTGTAGTATGGAACCCTCATCTTCAGATGGCCATAACTTTGATGGAGAGCTCGATTTGTACAAAATAGGACATTTTGAAATCTTTCAGTGTCCTCTACACAACTACGATTGGATTTCTTAATTTTAATAAAGTTAAATATTTTAAAATGTGGAAGTATCTGCCATTTTAGAGGAATGGTTCTAAATTTATCACCTACCCAAAATGATGAGGTATGGGCTTCCTTTCTTCCCCAAAAAGCAAGGTACAATGGAGTATGGGCTTTGCAGACTTGCCCATCACTCCCATAAGGAAAATGATGGATTTTGTAGGATATTGGAGTGCATTTTCAGATTTTTTTCCCTCTCTCTCTCTCCTCATTTTCTTCCTCTATAAAATGTAAGGGGTTTGCATGTGCAAAAGGTTGATCATTTTCTCTCCCATGCAACCCCTATTCTGTGGGGCTTCAAGCCTTCCTCTCAAGATCTGTAATGGCTTCATGCCTCTTTCTGCTATAGCAATGTATTGTGTATATCCATATGGAGCAATAAGATTATGTCTATGTTGATCTCTTTAACCTCTCATGGTTTATTGTCTTCATCTTACCTTTCATTGTGTTTACTTAATATGTGCATTTCCTTGATAATTATATTATTTTGGTGTGTTGTGCTCATACAGGAATGATGTATTCGATGTAATTTAGTTTGGGGTGCAGTTCCACCCATTCTAGGTTCATCTATTCCATTGTTTTACAAGGTTGGGGAAGTGATCAACACTCCTTTCTTAGTGTATCACCACTCTTAGTGTAGGTTTCCATTCCATGTATCCTTCTTTCCATGTCCCCTTGGAAGCATTAGATTAGGATTAGTTAGTAGTTTTTCCTACATTAGGAGTAGTTAGTGGTAGGTAGGTTAGGAGAAGGAACCAACCTTCTCTAGAGATCTATCTCGTTTTGCAATGTCCCACACTCATGATAGCTCCATGTTATGCAATCACACCGAATGCCCCATCTCAAACTCAGACCATTCTGGGGGGTGTTGTAATTTTGACATGATAATTTTGGCACGCTCGGTGGGACATCACAAGAGTTATATTTTTCTCATCTTTCAGAGGTGTCTCATTATCAAACAACAAATATTAAGCCATCGTGCGACCACACATAATAGTTTTGGCACGCCGTGGGGGCAACTTCAAGAAGTCAAGTTTTCATTTTTTAACAAATTTGTTCTACCACAGACCAAGGTCACATTCAAGACTAAGTTCAAAGAATACATTTTGAAGCTTTCCTTGCATTTCGGAGTTTGGAGGTTACAAATTTCATATTTTGAAGGTTTCAATCGGGGAAAAAGTGCGAAATCACTTTCGAAAGATCGAACATGTGAAAATGAGCTCAAAATTTCACAAATGGTAGATCGGGGGCCAAACTTCAAAATGGTATCCTTAGATTTTTGAAATTTTGATTTTCAAAATTTTGATGTATTTCAAATTTCAAGATTTCGGTTTCAAGATTTCAGGACTTTCAAGATTTCGTACCTATTGTAGTTTCTAAATTTAGACATTTTAGATTTTGGAGGTTTTAGTTGAGTATCGACACTTAGAGGTTTCCAAAAGTCTTTTCTTGTGTAAATTCGAGCTCCAAGTCAAAAGTTATGGCCATCTGAAGGTCAAGGTGTCATTCTCAGTAAAATGGCGGACAAAGAGTTCTCGAAATTCCGAAACCTAAAAGTCTGAAAGTCTGAAAATTCTAACTTTCAAAATTCAGGATTTTAGACATTGAGTTGAGATTTTTACGTTTTGGGGTTTGAGAGTACCAAAACTCTAAACCCCGAAACTCTGAAAGTCTGAAACCTGAAATTCCAAAATTTCGGACTTTCAGACATTTTGCCTTTTCAGACCTTTTGTATTATTCATCATCCAAATCACCTCAAGATTTATGAAACCCCGAAACCCAAAGTTCTAAAACTCTGAAACCTGAAACTACCGCCACATTGACCCCGAAACCTGTGTTGACTTCCGATATCCGAACCCTTAATTAGGATTCGACTTTTGGGATTTCGGACATTTTTGGTCACTTTATCGATTTTGTTGCCGGAGATCTCGAAACCCTAAATTCTACACCTCTCAAACTCTGAAACCCAAAAGTCCAAAATTTCAGACTTTCAGTGTTTTGGATTTCAAGATTTTTTCTCACCTTTTCTGCTTTGTCCTATTGAAATCCTCAAACCCGAAAGTCCAAAATTTTAGAATTTCGGAGTTTCGTGTTTTAAACATTTGACTTTCCAAGATCTCTCGAAAATCACCACCTTCAAAGTCTAAAATCTCTGCAACTTGTTCAGCCTGCTTTAACTTTATTCGCCCAAATCCAAAATGCAAGCCTTCGTGATCGAAATAACTCCTCCATTTTTCTACATTATAAATAATAACACATGAAGGTTAGTTATGCATGAATTTGGTACTAGGGTTGACTATTTTGTTTATAATTCTTTATTGCATTTTCTAGGTAAAGAACACAACACACTAATTAATTAATTATCTATTGCACACTGGAAATGCACTACAAGATATTACATTCAAATTCATTTAACATATATATATCCAACATTTTTACCATATGTAAATCTAAATCGAAATGGTACCTATGATTAAATGCACATTTTCCAAGGCATCCCTAAAACTAGCATCTCATACATATTACCAAATTTCAAATATAATATTTTTGTAACATGGAAATACATTATACATATATACATTTTACAATGACATATATAGATTACAATAATAAACAATGAATTACACCACGCCTTTTTGTCATCTTTACTTCCATCCTGCAAAACCATGTGAGCATGAAATCAACGATAAATCGTTGGCATGGCATCCACCTAGATCTAGCATAATTAACATTTTTAGTTTCCCATTTACATAATAATAATTTGCATTCTAAGGGAGAGGGTTAGAGACACATATTCATTCCATTTCATTTTACTTCATTTCTTAACCAAGGAGAGAGAAAGAGATAGGGAAGAGAGAGAACACTATTTCGCCAAAAGTTCAATTTCACACAACAAGTCACATGATATATTTTCAAACAGTTATTTACAAGTGTCAACAAGTTTCCATGGGGGTTTGGTGACTCGACGAGGTCCTACAACTTTCTTTTTACGTTTTCCTGCTAGGTGCAAAAACGTTCAATTTAGGCTCGAGAGGCTAAGAAACCACTTTCAAACATTGTCTTCTCGGTGAGCAAACACACCACGGTAGGTTTCTACATGTCCTCCTATACACCAAGAATTCAGATGAATTGATGGAATTCAAAAAGCGATTTAATGGTTTACGATTGGCAATCAATTGTCCAAGGTCATCGATCGTAATTGACCTAGTTGTAAATGATCAAAAGTTAGCTCGAGGGCTCAGAAAACCACGTCCAAAATTGACGTTTGATGGAAGAACACACAACGAGAAACTTCCTACAAGTTTCCCCTATATATGGATAATTCACCAGAGTTGCAGGACTAAGAACTGCAAACGGTTTTAAATGGCGACAAGTTTTCCGGAGCCATCGGTCGTAATTGGTCTAGTTTGACCTAGTCAAAATGCGACTAAAGGCCTATAAAATGCCCTTGCCAAACTATCAAGAAGAGTGTTTTTCCCCAAAATGAAGGTTCCAAGCAATTGTCTAGTAAAAATACTAGAGGTTTGTGAAGGTGGATAAGAATTTTGTTTTCCAAGGTTCAAACAGCAAGCCGATACGAAACCCAACTTTTCAATTTTAACAACTTCCTAAAAGTGCAAACGGGCAACAGGCTCCTAGAGGAGTGAAAAGAGATTATAAATTGTTGATTGGGATCAAACTTATATCTTGAGGTAGCTCTCCTCATAACAAGGAACATGAACGAGACTTTACATCCCCTTTTCGGGTTTCAAAATATTGCTTTGTAGGTCTATGAATATCATGATTTACTAGCTTTTACAATGGAACAATTGGTGGGTTTACGAGGGAACAAACTCATCTTGTCAATAAAAGGGTGTCACAACTATCTAATATGGTTACGAAGTTTTCCAAATCATGTCTAAAGGATGGTTTAAGTTTATGCTTGACTACCAAACCGTGTTAATTGGGTTACATTAAGAGGGCTCGAATCCCCGCCATGAAAGTGTTTTATTTTGTTGGTCGACCAACATTTTGCAAGTGTTGGTTATGCCCACTTCTAGGCATTAAGGGGGATATTCTAATTAAGTAAATGAACATATTTTAGATAGATTCAAAAGGATAACATAACGGGAATGTGTTATGTATGTAATTTGGACTTAGATTTTCAAAGTTTTTTCTTGTTTTTGTAATGTGTGCTTCTACCAACCATTAGGGGTGGTGCAGGGGTGGGTGGAAGAGTGGGTACATCAATGTGGCTATTAGAGGTGGGCCACAATTCTTTATGTGGATACTTTGGGATTTTGACTTGTATGGAGATATTTGAATGCTCTCATTATGAGTTGGATCACTAAATCACCTAGCCATATTTTCTCTCACCGACTTATTTCAAGTATTGTAAATCATCCACAAATAAAATCAATAAATAAAAAAAAGGTGAACATGTGAAATAATGTGTTTTGTACAATTCCCATTTTTCCTTAATATAGTAACCTTCAAGATAAAACTTATTACCTCCCTCAAGTGATATGAAAAATGATAGGTTAGCAAGAAATCATAAATAAAAATAAAAATGTTTGATTAGTAAAAATAACCTTAATAAAGGTGTTAAAAAGAAATCCTATATTTTATGATGCCACCGAACCATAGTATAAAATGTACAATTCGAATAAAAGAATGGTCTTGATTTATCCAACAATTTATTGTTAATATTCGAGATAATATATTATAAATGTTTGAGTGTTCTTATGCAATACAAAAATCTTTGGTGTTTCGCATGCATTCAATTTGAACTTTCCATATATGAATTTTTTTAATTTTTTTAGAGTGAAGCCAAGTTTTAAATTGATGAAGAATACTTGTATTTAATTATATGGCTCCTTTCTCGATTTTGAGTACATGTTGGGAGGGTGCTGCAAAAGAGTATTCTATATGTTGGGAGGGTGATATAAAAGAGTCTTCTATATTTCGATTGTTCTTGTCGATCATTTCATCTATATATGCAATGTTATTTCAAACTCAAAAATGTTATATTTTATTTATTTATTTATGATTAATATAAAGTAGACATTATGGTACTATATGATGCACTAGGAAGCTATTAACAATGAGTATACATTCATTTTGATAATTCTTCTTGTTTCTAAAAAGGTGGTAGAAATGTCTTGAATTATAGTCCTCTATGTTTCATTTATAATTTGATCTTTGCATTAGTCCGAATCAATATAATTATAATTTTTTTAGCTACATTACAAGAAATGAGGATTAGAAAACATGACTAAAACATAAACATAACTGAAAATGATGATTGATGATGGTTGCACATGAAGGCGACTTTCTATAGGCATGCACATTTCATATATAAACTAAATCATCTTCTCCACACAAAGTGTTAATGATTGTCACTTTCTTGTCAAAATTGAAATATTTGCATTCTAATTTATGTCATTTTCATGTATATGCCTCCACACGTTCATCAACTATGTTGTTGTCTTTTCTTCAAATTCGTAAACTAGCTTGAAGGGTGAATTTGAAATTGATCTTTATGAGTTATTCTATCATCCCACAAGACTTCCTTCAACTTGGTATGTCAGGTTTGTTAATTTTCATCTGTAGTTCTTCTAATTATCCTAAGAATATTTTTATTTATACTTTCAAAGCAAATCCATTACCTTGAGGGTAATAATTGGATGATGTATTCAAATAAATGTCATTCTAAACAGCCCATGCAACAAACTTCCCCCTACAAAAGCTTTTGCGTTATCTGAAATTATAGTAGAGGGAACACCAAACTTGGTAAGTATGCCTTCATAGATGTCCAATATGTTTGTCATATTTGCTTCTTTTAAAGCAATCGCTTTAGTCCACCGCCCGAAGTAATCAATTGCGGTGAGTATCCATTTATGTCCCAAGCTTGAGGGTGGGTTTATGAGATCAATAAAGTCCAAACTCCACACAAAAATGCTTTTCAAGTGTAATTGGTTGCATAGCGGTAAGGCAATAGGCCTCTCTTTTCCTATAAAGAATGCACACTTTTGACATTTTCTTACCCAAGCATGGTTGTCTTTCAAAAGTGTAGGCCAATAATAACCTCCTTTCATGATCTTGAGGGATGTAGTTTTTATGGAATAATGCCCTCCTCCTTGATCATCATGAAACTATTCAAGCATCTGTTTGATTTTGTTTGATTCAACACACCTCGGTAATACACCATTAATGTCCTTTTTGAATAGAACACCCTTAATCAACAAAAGAGGAATTGATTTTAATATGAAATTTCTTCTTTTTGAGCTGTCTAAATTTGGTGGATACATACCATACTAAATGTACTTTACCATGTCCTAAAGCCATCTTGAATATTGTTGATTATTAAGCTCTTCAACCTTATCTTGAAGAACCAGGACACATTCTTTGAGCTCTTGCAAGTCTTGGGCCATGTGCTCACATAATCCCTTGCCTCTAATTAGCTTGGTGACTTTAATGATGATGTCATATTCCATTACTTTAGTGATCCAACCTGCTCTTTTCTCAGATATATCCTTGTTCAATAAAAATTCCTTGATACTTGGATGAGCAACCATTAGATTAATTTTGTTGTTAGAGAGAAAATTCCTGAATTTCTTGAGTGATCTAACAATTGAAAGTACATGTTTTTCGATGGTGTATAAAAAGTGCCTAATCGAAATGCGATGTCATGGACTATAATGATTGTAGGCTACCAAAAACGGGGTTGCAAATGTACTCGATAGGTTCTAAACTTTAGAAAATTTTCCAACATTCTCTTAGTCTCTTAAAATATTTAGATAATATATGGGAAATCCATCAAAATATTTTATAATGCATTGTTGATTTTCGTTACATAGAGTTATGAGTGTTTTTGGCATGTACAAAAAAAAGGAAACCATACACAAGCCACATGAACTATTCAACAAAATGCCTCATAATGAAAACTCTATTCTTGTTGAATGTTTTGGTTGCTAATGTTTTTACGAGACATGTATCCAAATATTGAGGCTCACACAAAATCTGTAAAAATTTTCACTAAATGACTCAAAAAATTGTGGTATCGTAGAATTGCGTTTTTCCATTTGTTGTATTAACATTGAAATGAAATCACAAACTAAATTTGACTTTGTATCCCTTTCGATGTAGTTCATGACTCATTATGAGTTGTAGAGTATATTAAAGGGATTCCCATGTTTAAATATCTCCTAATAATAACATGTCAATATTTAAACTTCCTTACATTTTTGGTGATAAACTTTTAAGGGCTTAAATCATGTCAGGTGAAATAAGGTTTCCAGCTATAAATTTCACATGTGGTGAACCCACCAATTTATAATTTGAAGTTTTTGAGTGAGCCTCTATGTTTTTAGGTGTTGTCACAACAATTATTCATGTGATTCCATTGAAAATATAGCATGTGGTGACTCTTCGTTTCGAATGTCACTCTCACTCCTTATTTGTACTCTCACATTTCTTATCGACTAAGCAACTCTTCATATTCTTTAAGAATAATACTTTCCTCATGAATTTTTAGTGTCTAATAAAATAATACTAAAATAAAATTTAAAATAAATAATATATTGTGTGAAGTGCGTGATTGATATGTGGCTTTATTAGATGGAGACGTGAGAGAGGCGTGTGGCAAGAGTTGATCAGGGTGCAGGCGCCCAAGATGCATTCAGATTTTCTTTGCATTATGATTCAACCACTTTATTTGGGAACCAGAGACGTTAACCACCTAAAACCCAAGTTAACATTGAATTTAGCAGTAATGGATAGTTGTAGCGAAGGTTGGTTTGTGACATTGTTTGACCGATGAAAGAACGAGACAATCATTGTTCCTCCAATGCAACAAACAGGTCTCCAACCGATTAATTTTCATATTTCTGCGCACTCCAAGCCTGTGCCAAACGTGAGATTTGGAACAAGGAATGGATGTCCATCAAAGCACAAAAGATATAGGAATTTTGTCACGCGTTGCAGTTGGAAGTGCTCTTGTAGGTATGTATGGAAAATGTGGAAGCATGCGCTTGGCATGTGAACTGTTTGAATTAATGCCTAAAAGAAATTCACTCTCATGGAACGCCATGGTTGCAGGCTTAGTGGAAAAGGGCTTTAAATACTACGATGGCAATGTCCTGCTTATAGTATTCCACCTAGAATCAAATATTATGTCTTCTCGGTTGACATTCTCTGTTGTGTTAGCTATCTTGAGGAAACTCTAAAATTTATCATCAACACACCAATTAAACATGTGGTGGTTGTGTGGATGTGGTTGTTTGGTACCCCCAGTAGAGCACATAGGAATACAGAGTTACAATAATAATAAAAAACTCTTCTTTTGAGTTGGATCGTCAAAATGTTGCAACTTATGTCCTTCTGTCAAACATCTATGCATAAGTGCACAAGTTAGGTGAGGTTCAAATGGTAAGAAATCGATGAGGGATAAAGGAATTATTCCTCTTCCGCCTTAGTGAGAAGTTGGAAATTGCATTTGGATGGTTAAGTCATGCCTTGGACAACCAATGGAGTTGTCAAGAACCTTCGTGTATGAGTTTACTGAAAAAATATATATAATTTTGGTGATAAGTGATCTGTTTCTTGCTCCATTAAAAAAAGGCGTAGAAGTTTAGTTTTGTGGATGTTTGGCGCAAAACGTCTAAAGGTTTTTATGCAAATAGAGATCTCCTATCTGGTGACATTAGCATAGAAGAAGGTTGTCCAAAGGAAGAAGCATCATTTCCTTTTACAAATGGTCAAATCGTATGCCTGAAACAACAGAAACAAATCCAAGGAGGATGCCTCAGGGAGACATGCCATTTCTATATGCACACATCGGTATCTCTCAGATTGACAAAGTAACCCAAGTGGTAAATATGGGACTGAGTGAAGAAATAGTGCATGGTATGCAGATAGGAGTGTATGGAGGTGTTATAATGATTCAGGAACTTCAAGTAAATGGCAGTGGAAAGTGCAAAGAAAAGATCCTAAATCTGTAGCAGCATTTCCTAGTTTGTGCCAAGAGGAGAGCTTTGAAATGGGTATGTACCCATCAAAGCATAACAGAAAGTGGGTTTCTTAGTTGTAGTAGTTGTCTATTCCTTGGTAGAAATGTTTGTAAAGGGGATAAATGCGTACAAGATTCAAATGGAGGAGTTTCCGAATGCACGCAAACTATTTGACGAAATGCCCAAGTGAGATGCTGAACCGAATCCCATGGTTTCGACCGGATTCTTTCCTCCATGCATGGTTCATCTCTCCCTTTCTTTCATAATTTTTGTTCTTTAGTTGTTCATTTGCAGCGAAATAAAATTTTAAAATGTAGCATTATCATAGAATTGATAGTTTTAAATAAACTTGTTTTCAAAACAAAAAGACGTCATACTGTAGCTTGCAATTAAAATATTCCTTGGTAGACAAGCATAAACTCAAACCCTCATTTTGAGATGATCTAAAAAAATCCTGACCAAACTAGATTGCTACAGTACCCCTTTCTTTATTGACAAGTTGAAGTTGAGTCCCATGTAAATATGTTGATCGTTCCTTGTTAAAACAGATAAATCACGATTTTGAGACTTGCAAAATAACCTTCGTAACTCTAAATGAAAATGTTAAGTTTCCTATGTGTACCTTGTTATGTGAGGAGTCACTTCAATCCTTGAATCGACCTTGAATGATCATTTGTGATATTTTTGACGCCCTTCTAGGAGCCCTGTTACACCATTTTGAAGTCTGTAGGAAGTCTTAAATTTGAAAAGTTGGGTTTCGTATCGGCTCACCCTTTGAATCCTGACAACAAAATGCTTATCTCGACTTTGCAAACCTCTAGTATTTTTACTAGAAAATTTCCTAGAACCTTTAGTTTGAGGAAAAACACTTTTCTTGATAGTTTTGCAAAGTCATTTTGTAGGCCTCCGGTCACAGTTTGACTAGGTCAAACTGGACCAATTACAACCGGTGGCTCTAGAAAACTTATCGTCGTTTGAAAACCATTTTCTAGTTCTCATTCCCATCGACTCGTGAATTCTCTATATATAAGGGAACTTGTAGGAAGTTTCTCATTTCTCGTTCATCCATCGAACGTCGGTTTTAGACGTGGTTTTCTGAGCCCTCAAGATAACTTTTTATTATTAGCAACTAGGCCAATTATGACCAATGGCCTCGGAAAACTAACCGTCAATCATAAACCGTTCGCCAATTCTGAATTCTGTCAATTCCTGTGAATTCTTGGTGTATAGGAGGACACGTAGAAACTTACTCGTGGTGTGTTTGCTCATTAGAGGACAACGTTTGAAAGTGGTTTCTTAGCCTCCAAGCCTTAATTGAATGTTTTTGCAACTAGCAGGAAAACGTAAGAAGAAAGTTGTAGGACCCATGTCGGGTTGCCCAAACCACCGTGGAAACTTGTTGACACTTGTAAATAATTGTTTGAAACTTTACTATGTGACTTTTTGTGTGAAATTGAACTTTTGGCAAAATAGTGTTTCTCTCTCTTCCCTATTTCTTTCTCTCTCCTTAGTTAGGAAATGAAGTGACTTAAAATGAAATAAATATGTGTCTCTAACCTTCTTCTTTTGAATGCAAATTATTAATGTTATTATATAAATGGGAAACTAAAAATGCTAATTATGTTAGATTATGGTGGGTGTCATGCCAGCGATTTATCGTTGATTTCATGCTCACATGTTTTTGCAGGATGCAAGTAAGATGGCGAAACAATGTGGGTGTGATTCATTGTATATTGTTAGAATTTATGTATGTTAATAGAAGGAAATTTTTATGTATTGTTATGTTACAGTAAAGTTATTTATTGAAATTTGGCAATATGAATGAGATGCTAGTTTTAGGGGTGCTTTGGGAAATGTGCATGTAACTAAAGGTGTTCTTTTGATTCATATTTACATATGGGAAAAGAGGGTTGGATATATATATATATATATATATATATATATATATATATATATATATATATATATATATCTATATATATGTATCTATATATATATATATATATATATATATATATATATGTATCTATAGATATATATATATATATATATATATATATATGTATCTATATATATATATATATATATATATCTATAGATATATATATATATAGATACATATATATAGATACATATATATATATATATATATATATATATATATATAT
The DNA here is from genome assembly GCA_018340775.1 of Taxus wallichiana var. yunnanensis. Taxonomy (NCBI): domain Eukaryota; kingdom Viridiplantae; phylum Streptophyta; class Pinopsida; order Cupressales; family Taxaceae; genus Taxus; species Taxus wallichiana. The sequence goes on along the minus strand of CM031240.1, from coordinate 908,845,578 downwards.
ATATATATATATATATATATATATATATAGATATAGATATAGATATAGATATAGATATAGATATAGATATAGATATAGATAGATAAAAAATCAAATTGTAGAGGAAATTTCAACATTTGTGAAGTATGAAAAGGTTTATAATTGAAGTTATGTAATATTTTAGATGTCAGGGTTTAAGGAGATGTTCATCCACATATGAGTGTTATTTTGATCCTCAAATTTTGTATTGTAAAAGTTGGATATGTATGTTAAATGAATTTGAATTTAAAATATTGTAGTGCATTTCTAGTGTTCAATAGATGATTAATTAATTAGTGTGTTGTATTCTTACCTTGTAAATGTAATAAAGAGATCTAAACGAAACACTCAACCCTAGTATAGGACTCGTGTATAACTACCTTTCATGCGTGAATCCTTTTAGTGTGGAAAAATAAAACCTTAGGATAAACTTCAATCTCTACTCTCGATGTCATCCTTCTCGCATGATCTTTCTTAGCCCAAAATAATTTGAAACCATAAAATGAACTTAAAATTTTGTGCTCGATGGAACCTCCTAGCTTAGGTAAATAAGACCCCTAGTTTGTGTTATCGTCATAATCGGTATGTTTAGCGACATCGTCATAAACCCAACGGTTAGGAACGACATGGTCAAGATATTTTTGGTGTAAGAAGAATAAACACTTTCTTAGGATCCTAGTGGATGCCAAGTCTTATGAAGTTAGATATAGAAATTAACTTCATGATCGAATGAATTCCTTGAGGGATCCAAACGACACAAATGGATCTAGTGAAATAGTTGTACTATGACTTAAAATCTTGTTAATGATCTCTTTAGTTCCTTACAGCTAAATGTGTTACTTCGGCTAATGACAGTTTAGTGCCTTGGTTTTTTTCAAGGGTTTATAGAGTAAATATATATATTCACCTAAATAGGATTTACTGAGGTATTAAAACAAGATAACAATGAGGGTAAACAAATACCTACAACTAGAAATTTGGTAAAATATTTCAAAAAATAATAATAATAAACTAGATATTGCAAAACACTAGAAAGGGAATGCAAAATTAAACCTAAAGATTACATGGGAAGAAATTTTCCTCCATTGTAAAGCTTGAGAAAACAAGAAATCTCCTTAGCTTTCCATATGCACCTATGGCCTCCGTTTCTTCTTACCTGCAAAACCTACATGTACAAATGAGAGAAATTAGGGCAAACAAATGAATAAAAGGAAAACATAAGGATATTTAGGGCTTTTAGTCAAACCTAGAATCTAAGGGCTCTCATTGATCTAATCCAAGGGTGGAGATTAGATCCTACCATTTTTAAGTTGTAGGTATTTTGGTGGGAATGGATGTTTTAAAAGGGGTATGGGTAATTTAATTAATGGGGACACCTAGGGTATTCTATACATGGGTAAAGTGGGATTAGGTTGTGTTGTGACCCTTTGATTATGGGATAAATAAACAATGTGGTACATGGGTATTTAAATAATTTATTTAAAGGGATTAAAATGAATAAATTTAATGTGTAGCTGAATAAATAAATAGGGACATGTATATGTATATTATCACTTTGGGAAATAAAAAAATTTAAAAGTAATTTGGGAGATATTTTAATTAAAATTTAATGTAACTTAGGAACTAATTTTTAATAAATCTAATAGAAATTTATGGAAGAGATTTTAAATTTGTACTAATTTTGGAAAATAGGAAACATTAATAAAGGAATGAATATATTAAAACACATGTACCAATACTTTAATAATCACATTAAGTGTATTTAGCAAAAAAATTTCCGTAATTTTTCCTAAGTAACTTCAAGTTTTGGCATGGTTTGGTGCATCGAGTTTTTAGCGTTATAAAAACTATGAAAATTTCATACAAAATACCTAAGTTATAAGGTTTGCCACATTTTTTTGAAAAAAATCGAAATTTGGTGATCTTGATACAACCACCAAAAAATCGTTGTAAATTGTCGTTGTTCGTATGCGAATTTTGTGTTGAGTGGAGGGACGACTCATCTGGATATATAAAATTGTGGCATGTAAGCTTTGTTGTGGCCATTGAGCTGAGTGGGGAGCTAAAAGTTGTGATGGGGTGCGAAGTGTGTGACTCGATATAATGAGGCTCTCCCAAAATGTCAAACCTATACATGCTTATTATAGGAGCACAGTAGAATGCTCAATATTTATTAGGGTAAAATGGTGGAAATGCCATTAAATTTCATTATGTTTCTCACTGGCCAATGAAGTCATTAAAAAATCGAGCATCCATGGCCTTACTTTTCGAAGAATCCATGGCCTGCATATCAAGGTAGGGTTTTTTTATTTTCAATAATGTTTTTTTGTGTATTTTAATGTTTGTATTTCATTATTATTATTTATTTTATAAAATAGTTATGATCTTCCAAACAAATGTTTTTATTTGATTTGTTTTATATATCTTTTTAAAATAATATTTTATCTTTTATTAAAGCAATTATAATTTGTAAAGTTTTATTACTTGAAATGTTAGTTTTATATTTATTTACTTATTTTAGTGTGTGTGTGTGTGTGTGTGTGTGTGTGTGTGTGTGTGTGTGATTATTTTATTTTATTTTATTTTTTGGTCGAATTTATTGGCGAATGTTTTTCTGAACTTTATACCTTCATGAATTTGAACCGAATTTTATTCTTGGCGAACTTGAACTTGAACCTTGTGAACTCAAACCTTGTGACTTAGCAAAATACAATAAATTTTGTGAGGATTTCGTAGAAATTTATTTATTTTCAATTTCAAAGAGCTATATAATATTAGGGTAAATATATTTATTTATTAGGCGATAGAAATGTTAGGGTAAATGTACTTTACCTAGGTTAATTATTCATTGCACATAGTTAGTTTGTTTAATTGTTTAATTGTTATATGGTTATATTTATTTATAACCTTCTATATTGTTTTATTCAAACATACATGAGTTGTTATATTATTTTAACAATACTATTGTTTGTATTGTTTCACGGTTGTACTGTGGAACCTATTTCTTTTTTTGTATATGGTTGTCCAATATGTATAAATATTGTAGCACAACTATTGTAAAGAATTGATTGATGATTAATATAATCTTCTAGGCTTTCGTCCTTGTTTTACATTTGGTATTAAAGCATGATAATTTGGACCTGTGATAGAGAAGGTTGGAAAGAGAGAAAGAGAGAGCAAAAAAGATTGAGGAGCTTGGAGAAGCATTTGCAGCAATTGAGATCCTGTGCAGCCTCCTGCAACTTCCCAACCCCATCACTGCCTCCCCACAACCTCCTGTTTGATCTCCAGTGAATTTTGAGCTCCTGGACGAGCCATTCATTGAGTTGGCTGGCCACTTTGGCAGAATGATTTATATTTCAAGCTGGTTACATTGCAAACTGAACTCCGCTGCTCCACGAGTTGGAAAACTCCTTCAGACAGATCCGAGTTGTTTTTTTATTCGTCCAAGCCCATACAAGAGCTAATCATTGTTTGCACCGAACTGAGATGAGAAGGTCAAAAGGCCAAGTTATATTGGCATTCTGGTTACATTGTATTCCTCTGTTGAGCCCCACAAAGAACTCTCTCCGTGCAAATTTCCTAAGCCGAGCAAATTTGTCTGGGTGAACTCCGAGTTAGGTGATATACAAACACAACAACCTTGCAATCATTGGGATAGACCGTGCATCGAGCTGATCTCCATTAAAAATTCAAATAAAAATATAGTCCCTGCAGAAATCAATAAGGCGGTGAACAACCAAAGAAATTTGAATCATGTTTTCACTCAAAACTGAGTTTTTTTAGAGATCTACGGTGGATCAAGCTCCTTCGAGACAACAGATCAATTCAAGTGACCTGCATACAAGACAAATCAATAAAAAATGGTGGATAAAATTTATCAATAGAACGACAGACAAATATTTGCAAATAAGATCCATTTTTTGAGCATGCAGAAACCCTAATCCCGCTCCCTCTCACTACCGACCACGTGGAGTCTCCATGCCAGTCACAGGTTGCAAGGTTAGTCATTTTTGGCAAAATTTAAATATTATATTCTTCATTCCTTAATCATAAGTGTTTTGGCACCTAGTTGGATAAGTGGAAGGATTTGGATGTGGGAGGTTTGGGATTCGACCCCCACCCCCAACTTGCTTTTCAAACAATTTTGACACTTAGGGGAAAATTTGGCAAAACCGCCAACTATAGAGGCATATTTAGCTACAAAAAGACTACTAAACCCGCTAGTGACACCCAAAACCACTACTAAAAATAGCGAGAAAAACCCAAAAAGGGGTCAAATATATTTATTTTCAATTTCAAAGAGCTATATAATATTAGGGTAAATATATTTATTTATTAGCTGATAGCAATGTTAGGGTAAATATATTTTACCTAGGTTAATTATGCATTACACATAGTTAGTTTGTTTAATTGTTTAATTTTTATATGGTTATATTTATTTATAACCTTCTATATTGTTTTATTCAAACATACGTGAGTTGTTATATTATTTTAACAATACTATTGTTTGTATTGTTTCATGGTTGTACCCATGCAACCTATTTCTTTGTTTGTATATGGTTGTCCAATATGTATAAATATTGTAGCACAACTATTGTAAAGAATTGATTGATGATTAATATAATCTTCCAGGCTTTCGTCCATGTTTTACATTTGGTATTAAAGCATGATAATTTAGACTGTGATAGAGAGGGTTGGAGAGAGAGAGAGAGAGAGAAAAAATATTGAGGAGCTTGAGAAGCATTTGTAGCAATTGAGATCATGTGCAACCTCTTGAACTTCCTAGCTCCATCACCGCCTTCCCACAACCTCCTATCCGATCTCCGGTGAATTTTTAGCTCCTGACGAGCCATTCATTGAGTTGGCTGGCCACTTTGGCATAAAACGAGCTATATTTCAAGCCGGTTACATTCTGCAAACTAAGCTCCTCTGCTCCACAGTTGGAGAACTCCTTTAGATGCATCCGAGTTGTTTGTTTATTTGGCCAAGCCCATACAAGGGCCAATCACCGTGTTGCACCGATTTGAGCCGAGAAGGTATAAAAGCCAATTTTATTGACATTTTGGTTACATTGTATTCCTCTGTCGATCCCCCACAAAGAACTCTCTTTGTGTAAATGTCCTAAGCCGAGAAAATTTGTCTGGGTGAACTCCGAGTTAGGTGATATACAAACACAACAACCTTTCCATCATTGGGATAGACCATGCATCGAGCTGATCTCCATTCAAAATTTAGATAAAAATATATTCCCACGTGAAAAGCAATAAGGCGGTGAACAACCAAATAAAGTTGAATTGTGTTTTCACTCAAAACCGAGTTGTTTTAGAGATCTACGGTCCTCGAGACAACATATCAATTCAAGTGACTTGCATACAACACAAATCAATAAAAAATGGTGGATAAAACTTATCAACAGAACGATGGACAAATATTTGTAAAGAAGATCCATTTTTTGAGCATGCGGAAACCCTAATCCCGCTCCCTCTCACCGCCGACCACGTGGAGTCTCCCAACCACGTTGTAGGTTGCAAGGTTAGTCATTTTTGGCAAAATTTAAATATTATATTCTTCATTCCTTAATCATAAGTGTTTTGGAACCTAGTTGGATAAGTGGAAGGATTTGGGTGTGGGAGGTTTGGGGTTCGACCCCACCCCCAACTTGCTTTTCAAACCATTTTGACACTTAGGGGAAAATTGGCAAAACCACCAACTATAGAGGCATATTTAGTTGTAAAAAAAACCCGATAGTGACAACCAAACCCTTAAAAATAGTGACCTAAAAGGGGTATGCTTTTTTCTATTTATTCTGTGTGTGTGACAACTTTTACCAAAGGAGGACTACCCGAAAACAATAATTTCAGCCATTTTTTATGGTTTTTCACACAAAGATCCGTATTGAGCTTCTGAGGCCACCAGGCCGAAAATAAAAAAATTTTCCTTCCATTCAAATTTTCAAATTTTTTGAATGTAATTGTATACTTCAAAGGTATTGTACTAATTTGCATGTTACCATAATCAATCGCAAAATTGTAACTTCTCAAAAAATTTACATAGAATTGTAATAAAAGACAATGAAATTTGGTTTTAAAATAGTCACGAGATCCTGGATCTCATTTGCAGTAGCGTTCGGTATAAACAAGGTGCCTGCGGGAAGCACTCACAGTAAAGCCATCGTGAGTACTACTACACTTAACACCTAATATAGTTGCAACAATGTCATTTGGGCATAGACCCTTTAAATCAATGGGTAGTAATAAGGACACAATGCAAACACTATGAGCCCTCCCATTTTATCTATGAATGATTACACTACTTTAATCCAGACTAAGAAATTATCTGAGTATATAGTGAAGTTACGTGCGTGTATGAGGATATTTCTTTGATCTAGTGTCAATAATCACACATACCCCTTTTAGTACTTTCTTGGTACCATGTTTGGATTCTTTCACGTATGTTAATGCCTCTTTCACATATCGAGTATATAGAAAGGGCAAGCTTCTTCCATGTACTGACGGGTATATCGGAAGGGCGTGTATATAGAAAGGATTAGTATATCGATCGATGATATATAGATTAGGAGACCGTATACCTAGAGTCATAAGAGCCTTACCCTTTGTCGAGTTGATTCTACAAAATTGGCACCAATGCCCCAAAATTCTTTCTTCCAGATTCATAACTACTCAGGGGAAATAACTATGTAGCATGGAAGACAAAAATCAAGACACAGCTTGAGTTTGAAGAGATCTAGACTGTTGTGAATGGTACTCTAACTAGATCAACAACTGATACAACACAACAATGATAATTTGATAGATCCGATTAGAAGGCCAAGCTAATCATCTTGTTTGGAGTGTCTGATGATGTGCAACCCCACATTCAAGATGCCAAAACAGCCAAAGAAGTATGGGATAATTTGAGCACAGTATATGAGGCCAAAAATAAGAATGTCATACTAAATTTGTAGAGTCAGTTACACACACTGAAGTTTAAGAAAAATGAGAAAATAGAAGCTTTCTTGAGAAGAGTTACAGAGTTGAGGGCTTCACTTCTAGCCCTAGGAGAGGAGGTCATTGATGATTCTCTCATTCCCATTGTTCTAGAGCCCTCCCTCCTTCATACCACATTTTTGTGATAACACTAAACTTTTTAGATACGATAGTGAGTTTTGACAAGTTGGTAAACCTACTACAACAAGAGGAAGCCATGTACAATAAAGATGATGAAGAGGAAAATACACTTTATTCTCATCAAAATGGAAAAGAAAAGGAAAAGGAAAACCTAATTCCTATCAAAAGTCCCAATATCAGAATCAACATCAGCAAGGGGACAAACAACAAAAGAAGAAATGTCCTATCTGCAAAAGAGGACATGAATTGAAAGATTGTTGGTATAATACTTATAAGAAAGGTTCATCAAGCAACTCTAGACCTCAACAACAGCAATCTCACAAGGGACATTCTAATCAAAATCAAGGGCGAGAAGAAGGAAACTGGAAAACAAAACCCCTCAATAAGGAAATATTGTTGAGCAAGAAGAACATTCGAGATACTTTGAGACTACTTGTACACTACTCAATCAAATGAACCTCAATGTCATCTAGTCATATCCGGCATGGTGATTCTAGAGCCACTCGACTCATGACCGCCACGAGACTAGGTTTACTTGATGAGGGACACACCTTCAAAAACCACATTTCTTTAGGTGATGATTCTTCATATAGAGTATAGGGATTGGGAACATTTCTCTAGCCTCTTGGTTCACGCAATTATGGATTTTCATATGTATTATATGTCCCTAGGTTGACTAAAAATATTTTTCATCAATCAAATCCTAGATCACAACTTGAAAATCAAATTTGATAATCATTCCGAAATAAAAACGTGTTTACTTCGAGACAAATCATGAGGCTCGAAAATAGTTGCAAAAGCCTTCAATGTAGGACACATGTTCCAGCTTGATTTTGTCCACACAAATGATCGTGCACTTTGGTGGCTAAGAACTCTACCTTTGCATAGTTGTGGCATCGGATACTTGGTCATATTAGTTTCAAGTATCTCGAGACACTTCATCTAAAAAATATGGTAAAATGATTACCATATCTTCAAAAGGATACGAGCAAGTGTCCTCACTTCCTAGTAGACAAACAACACAGAGCGTCATTCTAGAAGATTATTTATCAAGCTCATGGTAAGATTTATCTGTTAATACCGATCTTTGTGGTCTGATACAACCGAGTCATTCTAGATTTCAGTACTTCATGCTTTGTGTTGATGATTATTTGAGAAAAATGTGGATTTTTGTCTTCGCAAGAAAAGTGAAGCTTTTGAAAACTTCAAGAAGTTCAAAGTGGCTGTTGAGAACAAAACTATTCGTCACATCAAAAATCTCCACTCAGATCGGGGGGGATTCACCAGTGATGATTTCAAATACTACCTACAAGCTCATGAGATTCGTCGACAAATGCCTCCTCCACACACACCACAATAGAATGGTGTTGTTGAGAGAAGAAATCGTACTATCATGGAAATGGTGCGATGCATGATCGATGATTCTAGACTAGCAAAGACATTATGGGAAGAAGAAACAAAGATAGCAAGCAGTGTATTCATTTAATAGAGTGCCAAAAGTTTCTCTTTATGGAGTAATGCCACATGAAGCATGGTTAAAGTGGAAACCATCTGTTGCACACCTCAGAGTATTTGGGTGCAAAAAAGTATGCACATACCCAAGTAGAATAGAAAGAAATTGGATATGAAATCAAAAAAACTCATCTTCATTGGGTATAGTGAAGAGAATATTGGGTACAAATTGATGGATCTGAAGACCAAGAAATTCTACACCAACAAAGATGTTGAGTTTTTTAGAAGAAAGAAGCAGAGACTCCTCCAAACTCACCTGATGTAGATTTTTCACCAGTTGTAAAAATAGAAGTTGATGTTCCCACATATGATGAAAGTGATGATGGGGATGATGGTGATGATCAAATAGAACCACGACCCACGGGAGCAGTTCAACATATGCCCAAGTGGTATACTAGTATGCTATGAGATGTGGATGTTCAACTAGATACATCCACACTCGACCACGAACTCATGAAAAAGCAAGAGAAGAAGTAAACTTTTCTTTAATGAGTAGAGTTATTGAATCTAATGAGCCCTCTATAGTCCAGAAACCCTACAGTAAAAATCTTGGAAAGATGACATGGATGTTGAATACAACTTAGTAATGAAAAACAACACTTGGCAGCTTGTCGATCTTCCACTAGGGAAGAAACCCATTGGATGTAGATGGATATTCAAAACAAAGTACAAAAATATGGGACCATAAACAAGTATAAAGAAATACTGGTAGAAAAGGGTATGCACAAAAAGAAGGCATTGACTACGAGGAGACATTTTCTCCCACATCTAAGATCAAAATGATCAGGATGATCTTTTCTCTAGTTACGTACATTTGGTTGGAAATTCCATCAAATGAACGTAAAAAGTGCCTTTCTGAATGGATATTTACAAGAAGAAGTCTACATGACTCAACCTAAGGGATATGTTGTACCTAGTCAAGAAGTAAAGGTATGCAGACTCGGAAATCTCTGTATGGCCTTAAACAAGCACCCCGAGCTTGGTACATCAAAATTGATGAGCATCTCGTACAACATGGATTTTTAGAAATCCATACAATCCCAATATCTACCTTTAAAAGCAAGGGGGAGATTGTAATTGTGTTTTTTATGTTGATGATCTAGTCATCACTTTGCGAGTTTAGTGAGGATGATCGATGCAACGAAGAAAGATTTTAACCGATCGTTCAACATGACAGATCTCGGGTTAATGCATTATTGTCTTGGATTTCAAGTACGGAAAAGGAGAGTCACATATTTATTTCTTAGTTGAAATATACCAAGGAAACACTTGAGAAATTTAAGATGATGGATTACACACCTATTGGTACACCTATAGAGGATGATTGTAGTTATCTCATTTAGATTCATCTCCTATATAAATGCAACTCTCTATTGGAAGTTGATTGGGAGTCTCATTTACTTGACCTACAATAGACCAAATATCAATTTGCAATGAGTTATCTATCAAGGTTCATGCAAGAACCTAAATTTTGTCATTGGAAGGAAGCAAGGCATCTTGAGATATCTCAAGGGATTATTGGATCTTGGTCCGAATACAAGAAGAATGACAACTTCTTCTTGTCAGGATATTCGGATTCAAATCATGTAGGCAACATTGATGACAGAAAATCCACTTCATGGTTTGTGCTCTTTATGGGATATTGACCAATATCATGGGGAAACAAGAAACAACACTTTGTTTCTCACTCTTCTATAGAATTCGAGTATCGTTCTACAGGTGAAGTTGTCTGTGAAGCGATATGGCTATGTCACATACTTGGAAGGACTTGGAATACCACATGACAAACCGGATGCCTTGTATGTTGACAATGAAGGTGTTCTCAAACTTGTTCGCAATCTAGTTTTCATGAAAGAAAAACACATTAAGGTATAAGTACATTTCATATGCGATCATGTCTTGAAGCACAATATACACTTCAGATTTTGTCCAACATCTTAACAACAAGCAGATATCTTCAAAATTCACTTGCACATGACAATTTCGAGTTCTTCGAGAGTTCCTCTCCTCATCCCCGAGACAATGCAAAATTAAAGGGGGAATGTTAGGATAAATATATTTTACCTAGGTTAATTATGCATTGCGGGGTTAAAGCATATAACCGTGTCCCACTTTTTGTAGTTTTGTACTTTCGAAAACTATGTCCGACAACTGAACATGACCAAACACATATAAAATGACCAAACATGCATTTTTAAGAGGCTATAAATACCAAGGTGCAGGCATCCAGAATTTACTTGATTTTTTAAAGTTTTATAGTATTTTTTAATTATTTATTTACTAGTCGTTTTAAAATATTTATGGCCACAAAGTGGGACACACTTGTATGCTTTGACCACCCGCACATAGTTAGTTTTTTTAATTCTTTAATTTTTATATGGTTATATTTATTTATAACCTTCTATATTTTTTTAATCAAACATATGTGAGTTGTTATATTATTTTAACAATAATATTTTTGTATTGTTTCACGGTTGTACCTATGAGATCTATTTATTTGTTTATATATGGTTGTCTAATATGCACAAATATTGTAGAACAACTATTGTAAAGAATTGATTGATGATTAATATAATCTTCCGTGCTTTTGTCCCTATTTTACAAGCAAATGAAAAGTGCTCTTGTCACTTTGAAGGTTGACATGGATTACCTAGATGGGGCATTGGCAAGATGAAACCAATTCAAAATTACCCACTTCTACAATGGAAATGGGATTGCCTAGAATGAAAAAATTGCATGATATCTCTTGACTTAACCAACATGAATCTCTCCTATTCATTTGGTATGAGATATCTCATTTCCGATGAGACGGCTTAGCCCCTTAAGCATCTCTCAACCTCGGGCATACAATTCCTACACCAACGACATACTAACGGAGCTTGGAAACCTCACCAATATCATCCTTCTCAATATTTCTTAGTGCAACCTCGGTTGGAATCTTTGCTCATTGGACTCTCTTTTCCTCCACTAAATGCACTCACATGTCTAATCTCACCACCCCTCGCCATCCTAAGTTCCCTCGACCTCTTCTTGAAAGAAGATGAGATTTGAAATCTCAAGCACATTCACAAATATCTCTTCCTTAATTGAAAATATCTTTAACAACAGGCTCCAAATTGGATCCCAACAACCAATATGGTGATTTACCCGAGAATTCATTGGTGATTTTCCCTGAATTCATTGGTGATTTTCTCGAGCTTAGAAGTGATACGGGATGGAGTAAAATAGGTTAAAACCGAGTTTAGGAGTTGATTTGAAAGTTTGATATGGGTGGGATATTTGAAATTTTCATATGGATCGGGTAATTTGTGGCTGTCCCCACCCATCAAACTAAAAATCTATGATGTTAAATGCTTTTAAACAATCTGTCCATTTTTTTAAATGTATTTTTTATTTAATCATGTAGAAACTATGTTGTTTTTGTTGTAATTACAAGTTTCGAGGTATGTTTTATGGATTTTATGTTCCATATAAACACATTTTTAACCAAATATGTTATTTTATATCTATATAATGTTGTACTTATATTTATATTGAACGTGTTTATAGTGATAATGAGTTTTTACCTACCAAAAGCTGTTGGTTATCAAACTTACACTCGCGTCTCGGATCCGGTAGAATCGTGTCGTTTGAAAACACAATGGGACTATCTCTAGGTTGTGGGACTTTGTGCGCTTGAGACAGACCTCAAGAAGGCCGATTCCTCGACCTATTTATATTGTGATTCTTACTCCTAATGCTGGAATGGAAATCTAAGCTAACAATGCCAAGGACCAAGGATAAATGGATGTGCGTAAAGGAAAACTAAACTAAAGAAGGTGATAACACTAGAAAAACTGGGATGAACACTATCTCTGTTTTAAGTGAAAAGGAAGGAGAAACCTTGAGGGAAGGCTAGACATACATAACACAAACCATAACACATTTACTCCATCGATTTCATGAAACACAACAAGAAAATGGAGTTACAGCAATGAGACTTAAGGTGACACAATAGGAACAAAATGCAAAAGGAAGGAAAGAAAGAAGAATATAGACACGTTAAGGTAGAAAATAGCCACAAAATGATGCTTCTATTACTTCCATATATGCACTGATCGATTACAATGGCATCTAAAGGTTGATATCGACATGCACACACCAAATCTAGAGGTCTGCAACTCAAAATTCAAAGATAAAGAATCCTTAGCAAAAATACAAAAAAATGTCCAACCCTTTACAATTTGCCAAGATCTTGCATTTATGTCAAATAGGGACGGGTTGACAATTTTACAAACTGTAAAATACGGTTAAAATAGGAAAAACATCCAAAACAGACATCAAATCTCATCTCTGGTGGGGTCCACTTTGGGTGCACAGTACAGTGTCTTGTTGGGAATGTTCCCACCATTGAAGGGCTAAAGGAGACAGAGGGGCATACTTACAAAGGGCATACATTGTTCAAATGAGCGTTGGCGGTCAAAAGCCACGTTGGTAGTCGGCGCCGAACATGAATTGTAAATCTGTGGGGTGCATTGAAAGTCGGATATCATGTTTCCCATGAGATTGGTATTTGAACGTTTGAGGTCCATTTGTATATCATTTAATCAATAATTTATTTAAAGTTTTAAAAGGCTAGAAAGTTATATTTTTTCTTGTATGTCAATATTTAAAATTTAATTATTGTAATATATAAAATTATAAAAATTATTTATATTATAGAATGTAAATAAATATTATGAATATTATTTCTATTAAATTTGATTGAACATTAGATTTGAATGTATTGAAAAATTAAATTTTATTATAAGAATTAAAATTTCAAGATTTTACATATTTTAATGTATACATACTCTTAAAATTGTATTATTTTTGAAAAATATAATATTGGAATTGTAAACATTTTTATTTTTAAAAATAATTTATAACATTTTAGTTTTATAAAATTATAAGTATGTACTAATATTTACAATTTAAAATTGTTAATCTAGTTGTCAAATTGTTGTTGTAGCACATGTCACAATTTTAAATTTGTGGATCCACAACATATTTAAAATTGTGAAAATTGTCACAATAATTTTAATTGTGAAAATTGCTACAATTATTAAAGTGTGGAATTTCCACAAAACAAAATCGTAATTGATTATTAATATTTCCACAAAATAATTGTGGGTGGAGTCCAAAAGTTTAAATTCACAATTCTAAATAAGATATCTACAACAAAATTATGAAAAAAATATGGATATTAGACCCATTTTCTTGTAGTGTAATTGTTGACAATTTTTGCACTTGTGCAAAATGGGTAACTTGAAACTTTGTTACAATGGATGGCATTTATGAAGTGGACCTAACTAGGGGATGCATTACGCTTTATTATGTTTTTGCACCAATTGATTAACTACGTGTAATGTCTGCAACTATGTATGTTGTTACTGAGAATGTAACACCTTACATAGATTGGCATTCCATGTTCGTCTTCAAAAAAGAAACACAAAATCCTCGAATGACCAATTGATGCGGGAGCATAACTTGCAGAGACCATAACTTTTGATCCGACCGTTGGATCGTCCTAAAATTTTACAGGGTGGTAGATATACATTAGTACTATGTTGGGGTCAACTTTGCTTACAAGGTTGTGCCCATTTTGGCACGTTTTCGGGCCTGGATTCCTTCATCTAGTGGCCTAAAATTGGCTCGTAATGTTTTTTCGCTTTTGACTAGGTCTTAGAACTTTAATAACTTTTGTTGTGCTTGTTAGAATAAGTCCAAATTTCGCGTGAGCCCTAATTTATGAAGGCATATTTGGCACGCAAAATTTGGGGTCCATCCGAGTTGTTTTGCTAGTAGGTAATTTTTGGCATTTTAGGGTTTTTAGAGTAGACATGAAATAAAAGGAGGATTGTAATGATGTAATAGATCAGTGTGGATTCCAGAATGAGAAGTAAGCTATTTTGAAGCTCCTAGTTTTTATTTGCAAATCTGTTTATGTGTGTTTTGGAGGTATTTCAACCTCTTACAGCTGGATTCACATCATTAATGCATTTTCCTTAATAAAGGCGGGAATTGCAGTTTATGTGAGAGATTAAACTCAATAGCAACAAGAAGAGTTACAATTTTCATGCAGCAAATTCATTTTAAGTTACAGGTACATTAAATCTCATTATTTTTGCATGTTAAATACATTTAATTATGTGATTGAGTTGTTTATTTCATTATAAAATCAATATCCATGTCATAAAGCTGAAATCATAAAGAAGTATACAACTCAAGTACATAAATTAAATGTTATTTATTCATGAAGAAGTACAATTTTTCCCACACAAGCCGTGGGATGTAACTCATAACTATTGAAGAAATAAGTACATGTGCATGAAGTTAAAAGTAAAAGAGTATAGAAGAAACCCATCATTTCCTTGGGATTTTCTTCTAAGTCTTCTTAAGCTCTAGCTCCATCTTTCATTCACTCTCTAACAAATACAATGTACCTAAAAAATGAAAAGAAAAAGGCATCAATATTGAGCTCAGGGTTTGATCTATACCCATGTATTATCTAACTACATGTAGATGGATTTCTAAAAACAGAAGCATAAGGTACATCGAATACATATACACAATTGATAAGAGTAGTATTCTACATCAGCACATATGATTCCCAAAATCATTTTATAAAAGAGAGAGAAAATAAAAACTATGGAACATAAGAGAGGCCAAAAAGCCTAATGTTTTCTAACTAGTTTATCTAAATGTGCAGTACATGTAAGAAGAAGGAAATAAACACTAACTGTTGTGTTTTCATATCAAAAGTATTGCATTCTGCAAGTTGAATCAAAGAAGTGCATTTATTTTAGTTCGAATGAAGGATGAATATATAAAGATATAGTTGTACTAATCCATAAAAGAAATATAAGTTTAATACTGCAGATTCTAACAAATGAAATGCATACAAAAAGTGCAGATAATGATGTTGATCCGAGTTTGAACTTCAACATTAGAATAATTTTAGAAAAGGAAGATTGTATATTGCGTAAGTCAAAGATACAAATCCAAGACACCGTCAAAAGTTTGACAAAGAAAAATTACAGTGTGCGGTTTCTAAAGGGGCACATTCTTTTGAACAAAACCATTAAATACGCTTCTTAGGATGAAATAAGTACACTTATGCAATACGAAATGAAAAGTGCAATAAGTTTCATCACCTATTACAGATTGGAAAGGAAGCATATTGTATTAAAATGGGTTACATTTCCAAATTAGAAGAAAAGCTAAACAACGGAGTACAGACTAGGATATCACCCAGATCGATGGAATAAAAGTGAAAGAATATGTTTAAACTTTTAGCCCCAGAACATGTCGAGCTTCAAAGATCACAACAATTATAAGACACATTTTCCAAAGAATACTTCAATAGGATCAAGCCTTACAAGTTTCAAAATATTAGGAGGAGAACTGGTTTCGAATTGAAGAATTCATGAAGAAAAAATACAAAAAATATGAGTATACAAGCGTAAGGAAGCCTTTAAACGCCTATATCAAAATTAAATAAAACAAGGAAAGTACATTCTTCAAAAGTTACAAGTACAAATACGAAAAAGTAAATGATGAAGTATGCACTCATCAAAATAAGTCAAGTGTTTTCATATCGAAAATATTCATGACTTGCGCTTAAACAAAATGATAAATATACAAGCATTCAAGTGATCGTTTTAGGCTACAAGCCTTCAATAATTGAACTCAAGCAAGTGCTTCCAGTTTCAATACACAAGTGAATGGAGTATTAGAACAAAAAAGTGTTTTCACAGAAGTTACAAATTGCCTTAAAGAGTAATTAAGTATCATGACTGAATGAGATAGAAAATATTCATTACTAAAAGAGATAGAAAAGCCTCAAGCTTACAAAAGAAGATATTTCCTTCATTACAAGTCCAAGATTACTAAGTTTCAAAATCAATCAGAAAGGTATTCGTTCCAAATCAGGATGCTACATCATTAGAGAATATCAAAAGATCAGCAAAGTGCTTCAAAAGGTAACAGATGCAAAAAAGTTCCAGTATAGAAATCTAAAGTGTTTGAACCATCATGATTTACTAGCACAATTTGAGCATCATAAAAACTATCATTTGTAGCATCAACAAGAAAACAGGAACAACAAATATTTACAGAGAAGGACCAGCTGAGCCATGATAGATCAAATGCAATTAGAGCATATATTTTCAAGAGTAAGTATGCAATGAAAAGAACTCAAATTCAAAACAAAATTTTCTAAGCATAATGGCACCCCAATTTGCAAGTGTTGGCGAGGAAATTTTTCAGTGGACAAATTTTTGAATTCCTTACGAATACTATGGGAATCTAAGTCGCTCTACTTAATCAGTGCGGTTTTCGTGTATGCATATGCGAGAAAGCGTGGATTGTTGTGGTGGCCTTTCGGTCGAGGATCTAACAAGGGCACTCCACTGACCCTGCGGAAAATGCTTGCAGTTATCTGCAAGGGGGGAATTTGCTATGAAGGTGGGAAAGGGAGTGAGAAAAGAGGTAGGAGAACTAATGTTGCAGGTAGAAAATCATATTCTGCGCATGCACTAGTTAGAAACTTCAACACATGCATTCATGAGAAGAAACAACTCTGCAAATAACAACAAGACCAAATAGAATTCATTGATCACAAAGTATCAAGAAACCCCTTAGTCAAAGAAAGCAAGAAACTCCTTCTTCTTGTATTGATTGTTTAAACACAAGTTGTACATGGTGTCGGAATAGAAGAAATTTGAGAGTGGAGGGAAGTAGAAGAAAAATGGTTATTTCCTTTGCTTTCTCCAGGTACAATGCACTCTCAAGTCTACAAGATCAATCGCCAACCCCTTACAATGGTGTGAAGAATCCATTAAATATCTTGCAAGAAATCGGTTACAACTTCTTCTTTGTTAGCAAGAAACGGTTTACAATCTTTTCAATCATTCGCATCCATTCAGATTCTTGATTCGCGAAGAAACGCCAATGGCGAGAAAAACTAGACTTTTCATAATGCAACCATTACACTCGTTTTGTAACTTTGAATTTGAACCGTTCATCTTGCCTTTGAAACTTTAAATCGAGTTGTCCACATGGGAGAAATTTATTGGATCGGGCATGGAGGATGCCTTTTACATTTTGTGACTTTATAGAGATTTGGAATTTTTTACATTTTTGGTCCACTCACCGCCTTTGATATGGTCTTGACACGTGGCCTTACTTGATTGGCGAAGGAATCGTGGCTCGCTTTATGACTTTTATCCCTTTTAACAAAAAGGCTCAAAACCTCAAAGTTCTCTGCTGACCCGCTTCCCCGCTTTGACCTTCAATGCGGGCTTAATATTTGAATTTTTCCTCATAGCATGATCGGTGATGCGGGTCACTTTATGAGTTTTAGCCCTTTTTACAAAAAGGCTCAAAACCTCAAAGTTCTTCACCGACCCGCTTCCTGTCTTGACTTTCTGTTTGGACTTAATATTTGACTTTCTCCCTTTTGTTTGGCGGGGCCATATATTTGACCCTAGACACGTGGAGAGCTAGCACTCATTTGGAACCTACCTTTGGATTTTTCCTTTGAAGTTACACCAGGCTGACACGTGGAGAGCTCCACCGGTTCTTTTATACTTAGCCAATTCAGGCTTACTTCCCACTTGACTTATGTTGACCTCTAGACACGTGGAGAACTGGCACTCATTTGAGTTTCCGCTTTGGATACGCCTCTTGAAATTGTGTCGAGCTGACGCGTGGCTCCTTTCGCCACGATCCTGGAATTTTCAATGGCCAACTCTGTCTCTCCATTGACTCTGACCATGTGGAAAGCTAACACTCATTTGAAGATTGGCCCTTTGGTTTCAATACTGAAATTATGTCGTTGAGGCATGTGGAGGCTTCTGCTAACCCACTCATACTTCGTCTATTTAAGCAATTGGTTGTCCCCTTTTTTGGACCTGGGACACATGGAGGATTGGCGCAAGTTTGAGAACTGTCCCTAGCTTCAACCCTTGAAATTACACCGATGAAACACATGGCACCGTCCACTGAACCTTCCATACTTAGCCGATTTGGGCTTGTTTTGTCTTCATTTTAGACCCTGGACACATGGAAAGCCTGCGCTTATTTGTGGACTGTCCCTGGGCCCTACCCTTGGAGTTGCGCCATTTGGACATGTGGAGGCTTCCATTGTTTCTTGAGACATGGGCATGCAACATCCAATTAAATATATCCACGTACCACTCGTGGATGCTTTGGGCAAAGATTAATGGGGAATAAAATGCCCATCATTCACGGCCGTGGAAAAATGTAGAGAAGAAGAAAAAAACTCCACCATTTCACTCCTGATTTTCAAATTTCTTTCACGAACCAAGGAATTGAAAACAATACAAGGTTCAACAATCCATGGCCATAGAAATATTGAAAATTTCATTCAAATGAGGACACAATAAAATTTTCACGCGTCGAGACATGAAAATGGAAAATTTATCAAAACGTGCAGACTAGAGAGTTCAAACAAATTTAAAGCATGAATTTCTCTATCTTTTCGGACTTCCAACTTTACTTGAACACTTCTAGAGTGTGTGAGCTCTAAATTTTAAAATTTTACTTTAAAAATGAGGGGGAGTTTTGAGGGTGACGACATCTAGCTCTAGCTTGGGGACATGACATGGATGAGCATAAGGAAGACATGACATGGGAATTGAGATCTCAATCTCTAGACCTATAATTCGTTGACTAGTGTCTTATCCATTACGCCTTAAAAAGTCATGTACAACTTCAAGAAAGAAAGATCAGAAGAAGGAAACACACAAGCACACAATGGGAAGGAAACACATGACATGCAACAGAAGGGGAAACAAAACCACACAATGGAAAGGGAAACACACCTATGGTACAAGGCAGGGAACAACCCACTTTCACTGATGATACAATTTCAAGTATTTCCCACTCCGAGGAATCTCTAGTGGCGTTCCATCCAAATATGAGAGAAGAAAATCATTCTTGTCACAAGCTTCATGAATCTAGAATGGGTCGAGCCATAATGAATCGAACTTTCCATGGTTGCCTTTTAGTTCTCTTATCTTGTCCCATAGCAGGATGAATTCTCCAAATTTGAATTCTCTTACCTTGGCCTTCTTATCAAAAATATTCTTTACTTTCAATTGGTGCTCCTTAATGTGATCCACCACTTGGAGTCTATTTTCTTCCAGCTTCTCAAGAAAGAGGATCCTCTTGTCAATGGAATCCTTGTACTAACCATCTTCTATTGCCTATAACAGCTTGAGAGCTGGCATCTCGATCGTGAGAGGAATTTTTCTTCGACTCCATATAATAGTTGGAATGGTGACATACCTATTGCCTTCTTGGGAGTGATCCTATCTGCCCATAATGCGTCGTACAACCTTTTGTGCCAATTCCTTTGATTCTCATTTACAAGCTTGCGGACAATGGTCACAATGTTCTTGTTGCTTGATTCGGCCTGTCCGTTTCCTTGTGGATAGTAGTCAAAAGAATGAGATAGGGAGATTCCGTAGCTATAGCAAAACTCATTCAGCTCTCTTGAAGATAAATAGGTAGCATTATCTACTACAATATTTATGGCACTTCAAACAGTACTATGATATTCTCCTTGATGAAGTTGTATATTGTTTCAGTGTTGGCTTGTTTGCCAGAATGGCTTCCACCCATTTGGTGAAGTAGTCTATTGTTGTGAGTACATAGGTGTACCCCACGCTTGAGTGAGGGTTTAGAACACCAATGAAGTCTAGCCCCCACTGTTGAAATAGTTCTTTAATAACCACAGCCCTGAGTGGTAATGCAACGAGGTGTGATCTTCCAAAAACTATTTGCATGCTTTGCATTTAAAAACCCAATCTTGAGTGTCTTCAAAGATGGTGGACCAATAATACCTTCCTCGGAGGATCTTGTGTGTAGTGACCATTGCTAAAAATTTCCACCACATGCTTGGTCATGGTATGCTTTAAGAAACTTTTCTTGTTGCTCTTTATCTACGCACCTGAGGAAACAACCATCCAAGCCTCTTTTGTAAAGCGCATGATTCCATATTACAAATTTAGCTACCTTCAGCTTGAGTGTTCTCCTTTTCTTGTAATCAAGATGGGGGTATTCTCCATAATTTAGGTAATAGGTGATATCAACATACCACTCATTAGTAGTGGTGACAAAGAGAACTTATGGGTTGTCTTTTGAACAAGTTGAGCAAGCATAGTTTTTTTTCCATGTTGAACTTTGAGTGTTTCATCTTCAGCAATCAACTTGCACAAGCCATTTCCCCTTACTAGATTTGAGGGTCGAATCTCCAAGTCATATTCTTGAGTCTTTGCAATCCAATTTCCTCTTTTAGCTCTGGGATCTGCTTGTGTCAAGATGGACTTGATTGCACTTCCGGGGACCATCACCATCGTATGGGAATTGAGGATGTAAAACCTAAAGTTTTTTACAGCCTTAAACACTGCATAGGCATGCTTCTCCAATTGGATGTATTTTAGCTCATGCTTTTTCAAAGGACAACTCATGAAATCAATAGGTGCTTCCACGCCTTCATCATTTTTCTGAACGAGAATGGCAGAGAGTGTATGTTCTAATGCATAACAATACATGATGAATTCTTTGTTAAAATCTGGAGATATAAGAGTTAGATCCTTGGCAATGGATTTCTTGATCTCTTCAAATGTTTCCTTCCTTCATTATTCCATTTGAATTTTTCTTGTGGTTTCATCATGGAAGTGATGTGCTTCGTCAACTTAGCAAACTCAAGCACAAAATGACAAAGAAAGTTCACCTTTCCGAAGAATGAATGAACTCCTTTCTTTCTTGTGGGCAGGGATAATGCTTGAATGGATCTAATCCTCTCAAGATCAATGTGTGCTCCATGTTTATTCACAATGTGCCCCAATAACTTGCCTTCTTACGTGACTCCAAAATGCACTTTTTGGATTTAGTGATATGTCATGTTTCCTACACCTTACAAGTACTGTTCCAAGTTATAGATATGATCTCCCCTCTTCTTTGAAAATACTTTGAGATCATCAAGATATATGAAAATGTAATGCTTCAGATCTTTGAAGGCCAAATCCATCACCCTTTGGAATGTAGCTCCTGAATTGATTAGGCCAAAAGGCATTCTATTGTAGGCATATTTGCCCCAAGGTGTTGTAAATGCTATCTTGGTGCGATCCTCCTCTGCCAATTTGATTTGATTATATCCTAAGAATCCATCAAGTAATGAAAGCATTTCAGATCCAAAGGATTGTCTTAGGATATGGTCCATGATAGGAAGAGGATAATTTTCCTTTATTGATGCTTGGTTTAGGTTGCGAAAATCTACACATATCCTTATTTCACCATTCTTCTTCCACACTGGCACAATGTTAGCCACCCACGTTGAATGGTGGATGGGAAAGATGATCCTTGCATTAAGCATCTTTGTTACCTCCTCCTTGATGGTATCAACAATCTTTGGGTTACGGCCTTTGTTTCTTCCTAAAGGGCTTAACACCCTACTTCAAAGGAATTGAGTGATGCATTTCCTTTAGTTGGAAGGATTTGATTTCATCATAAGAGTAGGCTAAGACATCTAAATATTTCTTGAGTAATGCAACAAACCTTATTTTTTCTTCAAGCGAGAAACATTTTCCAATATTGATCATCCTTGGCTCCTCCAGGTACCAATGTTTTCTTTATCAAAATCAAT
Source organism: Taxus wallichiana var. yunnanensis (assembly GCA_018340775.1). Lineage (NCBI taxonomy): Eukaryota > Viridiplantae > Streptophyta > Pinopsida > Cupressales > Taxaceae > Taxus > Taxus wallichiana. Next base: position 908,823,222 of record CM031240.1, on the reverse strand, counting down.
AGGGGCACCAAGAAGATTGATTTTCTTTCTCTTGAATGAATCTGTCATGTTTGTCAAAGAGGTATTCTAAAGACACTAGGCCTTTGGGAATTTTGTTCCCTTTCAATTTGATTACTCCTCATCATCAATCCCTTCAATTCCTTTTTCTCTTCTTTGGGGACTACTTCGGTGTGGATTTTCACCTCCTTCAAGAAGAGATTATTGAAATTATCCCTTTGCTCTAAAATGGCTAGAATCTAGTTATCATCATTGAAGACTTGCCAATGATTTGCATTGTCAGTACACTAGGCTTGAATACCATTTCAATGGTCACTTTGTCTTTACCAAAATAAGGATGAGGTGTCACAGGAAGCTAACACTACAAGATAATCATCCTTTTCATTATGTTCCCTTGGAATAGTTTCAATGGAAAATGCATCAAAAGATTCAATACAGTCCCACACTCTGTTTATAATGTCGGAGTCTTGGATTCTTCACTGATATTGTTGGTGGACCTGCTTTACTATAACCTCTCGTATCACCTCGGCATCTCAGTTTCTTGATTCCCATGTCCTCTACTACACTCATGCCTAAGATTAGTGATTCATACTCTGCAGTGTTATTTGTATTATCAAATTATAGCTTGTAGGAAAATGGGTACAACTCATTGGAAGGAGAGTAAAATACTACACCAGCTCCCGAACCCACACTTAGAATGACTACCATCAAATTCCATTGTCCAAATTTAATATTCCTCTTCCTCCATGAGAAGTAGAAATTTCTCCTCTTTTTTTGATGTGAGGAAGTAGTTTCCTAGCCCACAATCTTGAGAGAGAATGTTTGCTTTCGGATCATCAAACTTTCATCTTTGAACTTCATCTTTCTTACTGGTAGCAACTTCTTCATCTCGCCTTTTACTTGGGATAGTTGTAGATGACCAATCCATTTTTATCTCTCCACCTAGGTCTCTACAAAAATCCTACTCAATAGCATACCAAAGGATGTTGGGATGTCTACTACCAATATGGTTAGGAGCACCTTCTTGTCTGGAAAATCAGCTAGTGCTACCTGTGCATCTTTGATTCTTCCTACCAATGGCACTTGTTTGGATTCCATTGAGTAACACGTGTCATTTACCCGAGTCAAGGTGAAGCCTAGAGCATTTCAGCAACTTTGGCCAACATCACATTGTCTCGAGGCTCAAAATCCATGATACAATTATTTAGTTGGAAGCCTTTAATGAGGAGTGACAGGTAGAAAGGTTCAACCCTGTTGGTTTTGGAGGCACTGAGGGCTAGCATGTTTTGGGAAGGTGGTGTGGATGGTGTGGGCAGTAAGCCTTTAGAATTAGGACTCGAGGATATAGGGTTACCACCATGAACTGCATTAATGAACTTGTCAAACTGGGCAGGGTGTGTTTGTAGGTATTCTATTTCTGAGAGCTAGACTTTGGTTTTGCTTGCATGTTCCACAAAGTCAAATGGGGTTATGGTGAGCGAGGAAGAGGTTCCAAAAATGAGGAAGATTTACATGGTAGAGGCTTTGCTACTTTCGGTGTTGAATTCTCCTTTTCAGGTGTAGAAATTGGCTTGGAAGGGTGTGAGGGTATAGCTTTTGATTGAACCTTAAATGTTTTTATAGGAACAACATTTATAGGAGAATTGTTCTTATAAACTTTTGAGTGGGAGAATAATTAGATGACTTACTTGGCATATTAGCATGATCCTTGACAACCAGTGAGTCTGGTTTTTCTTTGGATGACTCCATAGAAGGTGGTAATGGTGATCCTCTGCTGATGATTTTATTTTGTGTGACCTCTAGAGGAGAATCTTCTTTATTCTTCTTATCCTTTACCGCAACCGTTGAGGATGAAGCACCTTTCCTGGATTGTGCACGAGTGAAAACAACACATGAGAAACTTGGAGCTTCTTCATCATCCTCATCTTCATCATCAACATACTTAATTAGGCCATTGTGCATATCAAATTCCTCAACCTCAAGATAGTTTTTATAGTCTTCCATATTTTCTTCTTGAGTTTCATCAATTTATGCTTCCTCCTCTAGCTCTTTGGTGTCACGGAGATGGCATTGACTAGTGGTGGAGCAATCCTTGGCCTATCTAGGAGGGTTTTTTTTTTTTGAAGCATTCCACATTGTGATCTCGAGATAGTTGCTTCTTCAAGGCAACCAAGTCATTTGCCATTTTTGGAACATCAGATCTATGGTGATAGATTTTGAATTCTAGCCCTTTTTCTTTCTATTAAGGCCTTTCACCTTTACCTAAATGATTAAATCATCATTAATTTCTATTGCATGTCCCGGCTTCCCTCAATGTTCTTGGTTGGGCTCTTCTGAGGAAGAAACCTACTTTTGATGGCAAAGAACTGATGAAAAACCTCTTCAAATTATTTTCGGGAGGCACCACATCTTCAAGGATCCTTCTTATCACTCTATCATATCTTGCTATGAAGTCCCTCATTGACTCGGAGGTTTCTTTCTTCATTTGTACCAATTGGACCAAAAGATCCTGAAAATATTTTGTGCTCTTGAACCTATGTTCGAATGCACTTCTTATATCCTCCCAATAGGTGATAGACCTTGGGGTAGCATGTAGAACCATTCAAGAATTTCTCTTGAAGTGACTCCACAAAGATTCAGACTGACACATCTTCATCCTCAACACCCAACACACCATAAGCAGTGATAAATGTTACTACATGCTCTTCAAGGAGTTGAGAACCATCCCCTCTAAATTTTGGGAAGTTTTTTCTCGAGCCTCTTGGCAGCTCATGGAGTGGTTGAGCAAGAGCCAGTGGACCAATGTTTCCTCCCCATGGTACATTAGGCCTACAGGCCTCACGATCCCCATTCTATTTCTATTTCTAGCTTCTAACCTTGATAAGGTTACAAATGCTTCTACTTGTTCTTCTTTCTCTGCCTCATCTTGAATTCTCTCGATTTCTTTGAGTTGATCTCTTATTTCTTCTTCACTCTTGCCTCTCTTTCTCTAGCTTCTTCTTGAATCATTAGGTTGTGGAGCCTATTTTCATGTGTGAAAGTGTTGAAGACTATACACTAAGAGTACTATACACTTTTCATGTATCCTTGTCGGGTTCGGGCCAAGCCGGAGTCCCAAGTAGGGGTCCAGGGGTTCCTCAGCAGCCCTCTTGTAGCCTGGGTTTGGGGGCATAGCCCAAAAAAAAAATTTGGGCCTTAAAACGTGCCCGATATATCGGGAAACGTGATTTTCTCATATGGGCAATATTTTGACCCATAGTTTTATGGGACGGTTTTTTTGAATGGTTTTGATACCCACGGTTTGGTAAAACTACTTAAGAAGTTGTCTATTTATATGGTTTTATGCATATGATAGATGTATGAAAAACTTCTGAGATGTGCTTTGAATTCGGGTGTGAATTAGAGAGTTTGTTGAGCATAGCTCCAAATAGATCTGGGTATTGTATTGAGAGAGTGGTGGATTGAAATAAAATCTACAGCAAGTGATTCTTGGTGGACGTAGCCCAAATTGGGTGAACCATGTTAAATCTTGTCTCTTTTTGTTGTGTTATTTTATTCTATACTTTTATTTGAGATCTGTAATAATTTTCTACATATTAGTTTCTCTTGTTTTGAAAACGATTCTATGAGGGATTATTCCACATATTTTATCCCTTATTTCCCAACACAGAAAATGTCTCCACATTAGTGAATTCTACAAGGTTCTTGTTGATGTATGGAAATTCACTGTCCAAAGGATTGACAACACTCGGAGTTCCCAACATGACTAGTTGCTTGAAAAGGAAGCCTCCGGATTTTGAGTAGCTCTTGTCTCCGTTGAGGTTCCTCAAAAATGGGATCGAATTTTCCTCCTTGTCTCTCTTGCTGTGTATCTTGTATCTGTCATCTTGAAAATATATGCTCTTCTTTGTGGTGCTAGAATTTTCTTTGCCTCTCTAATTCGAGTTTGAGTTCTTCTTCAAGGTCCAGAATTCTTGTGGCAATGAAGTAGTGATTGGCACTTTGTCTATTATGTCGAGATAACTTCCTCAAATCAAAGCAATGTCTTCTTGGATGTGGAAGAGAAATTCGGTTCTTTTAACATGAGGGTTTCTGGAATAGCCATGATTTGAATCCATGTGGCTCATATAGCCATTCAAATTCAAGAAATTTTTCTCTTTTTGAATTTTGAATTTTCTAACCTTACGGTCGCATTCAAAGTGCGAGATCTTTGCTAAATCTACCCCACAAATGGGCACCAAAATTGTTGGTGAGGAAATTTTTCGAGATGCACAAATTTGTGAATTCCTTACCAACGCTATGGGAATCTAATTCCCTATACTTAACTGTGCGGAGTGCCATGTATGTATGCGTGAGAAAGCATGGATTTCTGTGGTGGCCTTTCGGCTAGGGGATCTAACAGGGGGCACTCAACCGACCCTTCGGCAAATGCTTGTTGTTATCTGCAAGGGGAATTTTCTATGAAGGTGGGAAAGGGAGTGAGAAAATAGGTAGGAGAACTAATGTTGTAGGTAGAAAATCAAATTCTTGCATGCACTAGTTAGAACCTTCAACACATGCATTTGTGAGAAGAAACAACTCTAAATAACACCAAGACCAAATATAATTCATCGATCACAAAGTATCACAAAACCCTTAGTCAAAGAAAGAAATAAACTCCTTCTTCTTGTATTGATTGTTTAGACACAAGTTGTACATAGTGTCGGAATAGAAGAAATTTGAGAGTGGAGGGAAGTAGAAGAAAAATGGCTATTTCCTTTGCTTTCTCCAGGTATAATGCATTCTCAATTCTATAAGATCAATCGCCAACCCCTTACAATGGTGTGAAGAAGCCATTAAATATCTTGCAATAAATGGTTACAACTTCTTCTTTGTTAGCAAGAAACGGTTTACAATCTTTTCAATCATTCGCGTCCATTTAGATTCTTGATTCGTGAAGAAACGCCAATGGCGAGAAAAACCATACTTTTCATAATGTAGTCGTTACACTCATTTTGTAAATTTGAATTTGAACCGTTCATCTTGCCTTTGAAACTTTAAACCAGAGTCGTCCACGTGGGAGAAATTTATTGGAGCGGGCGTGGAGGATGCCTTTTGCATTTTGTGACTTTATAGAGATTTGGCATTTTACATTTTTGGTCCGCTCACCCACCTTTGATATGGTCTTAACACATGGCCTTACTTGATTGGCGAAGGAATCATGGCTTTCTGTATGAATTTTAGCCCTTTTAACAAAAAGGCTCAAAACCTCAAAGTTCTCTGCCGACCCGTTTCCCCACTTTGACCTTCGATGCGGGCTTAATATTTGACTTTTTCCTCATAGCATGATCGGGATTGTGGGTCACTTTATGACTTTTATCCCTTTTACAAAAATGCTCAAAACCTCAAAGTTCTCTCAACCCATTCCCACTTCGCCTTGAATTTCTATTTGGGCTTAATATTTGACTTTCTCCCTTTTGTTTGGCGGGGTTGTATATTTGACCCTGGACACGTGGAGAGTTGGCGCTCATTTGGAACTTGCCTTTGGATTTTGCCCTTGAATTTGCACCAGTGATGCATGGAGAGCTCCATTTTGATTCTTTTATACTTAGCCGATTTGGGCTTACTTCCCACTTGACTTATGTTGACCTCTAGACACATGGAGAACTGGCGCTCATTTGAGTTTCCACTTTGGATACACCTCCTGAAATTACGTCGAGCTAATGCATGGCTCCTTCCACCGATCCTGGAATTTTTAATGGCCAACTCTATCTCTCCATTGACTCTGACCACGTGGCAATCGACCCTCATTTGAAGATTGGCCCTTTGGTTTCATTACTAAAATTACGTCGTTGAGGCACATGGAGGCTTCCGCCAACCCACTCATACTTAGTCAATTTAAGCAATCGGCTCTGTCCCCTTTTTTGGACTCGAGGACACATGGAGGATTGGCACAAGTTTGAGAACTGCCCCTAACTTTGACCCTTGAAATTACATCGATGAAACACGTAATCGTCCACTGAACCTTCCATACTTAGCCGATTTGGGCTTGTTTTGTCTTCATTTTGGACCCTAGACACGTGTAAAGCCTGCGCTTATTTGTGGGTCACCCTTGGGCCCTGCCCTTGGAGTTACATCGTTTGGACATGTGGAGGCTTCACGGTATTTCTTGAGACATGGGCATGCCACATCCAATCGGATATATCCACGTACTAATCATGGATGTTGGGGCAAAAATTAATGGGAAGAAAATGCCCCTCATTCACAATGTGGAAAATGCAAAGAAGAAGAAAAAATCCACTATTTTGCACTTTGATTTTCAAATTTCTATCATGAACCAAGGAATTTAAAACAATACAAGGTTTGAAAATCCATGGCCATAGAAACATTGAAAATTTCATTCAAATGAGGACACAATAAAATTTTCACGTGTCTAGACAAGAAAATGGAAAATTTATCAACACATGCAAACTATGGAGAGTTTAATCAACTTCAAAGCATGAATTTCTCTATCTTTTCAAACTTCCAACTTTACTTGAACACTTCGGAGGGTGTGAGCTCAAAATTTTAAAATTTGACTTAAAAAATGAGGGGGGGATTTTGAGGGTGACAATAGCAAGTAAGTTACAAGTGCTTATAGATGAACTTTCAGTCATTTAAATCGAAAAGACAGAAGAATCAATGATGAAGATGTCAACCACAGTAAAAGAGAAAACCATTATGTTTGCAATGAGGACCTTTCTAGTATCGCTAAGTGTTCATTATCTTTGAAATACATGCAATACATTTTTGCATCTTTAAAGCAACCAATAAATGAAGCAATTCTACATAAAATTAACATGAAACCCATGATGGAAACACAAGGTATACATACATAGAAATATCATATACAAAGCTCTAAATAGTATTCATAATGGCGGCCAATAAATGAATGAATCAAAATAGAGAATACTATAAAAACCTCGTGTATATGCATGAATCGGATACAAAAAAATCGGAAGATACTTGACGGATATACGATAAAGGAGAACTATTTTAAATGATATCCATCAATTTATCAAATATAGTTTCAGAACCAACTCTCGATCAAGAACATAGTAATATTCCCGATTAAGGATAGAATTTCAAAATAAATCCCAAAGGCACAAGTTGAGATCTAAAAATTTATTATAGCCACTATAGAGGTTTCACCCATGTTCAAAAGCAATGGATTTAGGGTAGACATAGTACAAATTAGAACCCAAATATGGGTAATCTATAAAAGTCGAGCTCATAATAAATTGTGATTCGAGCATTATAGATTAAATAAAAGCCCCAATTCTATAAAAGTAAAGATTTCCACTCAATGGTGGTTTTGATCGATAAACACAACAATATTTAATTGCCGGCTTAAGATTTTCAAGACTAAGATCTCAAAGTTCGATATTTTCAATACCGGTTAAAGAATGAAGGAACAAAATATCATAAACAAATAAAGGAAAAATGTCATGTATTTAACGTCTACCCATTCTTTTCATAGAAATTTCACAAAGATGTTCAAATGGAAAACAAGAACTTACAAGTTCGAATCGAGCTTTGAAACCCATCAATGTGTTATCTTCAACAAGATGAAACCCAACAAGAAAATGAAGAAAACCATCAATGATGATTATATACAAAAGTAAATGGAAAATACGACCCCCTGTGAAGAGAAAATCTCAAATCAAATGTAGATCTAAGAGAGGCCATGGTCGATGTACAAGAACCATGGTTTGGGTTCAAAGGATAAGAGAATTTTACAAAGAAAACGAGTTCTGAGAATAAGCACAACTCCCATTTGAAGGAATCCCAAATGATCAAAGTACATAGAGCTCGAAAAGACCACAAAACTCATTAATGATGACCAAATCTTCACAGAGAACCACAAAAGGAAGACATTGTCGAGCTTGTACGAGTTCTTTATCATTTTCATAGCTATCTTGAACAGAAACAAAAAAAAAAGTAGATTTGGCCTAGTATGACTCGAATACGAAGACATACCTTTCAAATAGCATTCAATGGCAGCACAGAGACGAGAGTTTCCCTTCAAAACAAAACAACTGTGACACAAGTTAAATCCATTCAAAATGGAAAAACTTCATTGAAGTCCAAATAATCGAGCTCAATGATGCATAACAATGGCGGACCTAAGTAAAAATCAGAATCACGAAATCTCGGAAGGATCAATCATAGAGACTGTGGAAATTTTGTTAGGGCTTTGTTGTGAGTTTAAAAATGCATAATGAACAAAAATTAGGTTTGTTTTTTTGTTTTACTAACTCAAACCTCACACAAATCTAACTCGACTCAGTCAAAAGATTGATGGATGAGATCTCATAGTATAACAATCAACGATGTCGGATGTTAACAAAATACCAACTACCTTGTCGACCAGAGTTAATAGATCAATGGTGGAAATTTTCACATTACCAAATCAATGGAGGGAATCAAATTTCCGTAACCTAATGCAAATCAAATGAAAGAAAACAATGCAATGTGTGCGTGGATGGTGGAACCTAATCTATGCAAAGTAAACCATAATCAATCATCACCGAAAAAGCAAAATGGGTGAGTCATCATGGAGAGGGGAAAACCCAAATGGTTAAAACAAAATATCATTGCATTAACCGAATAAGGTCTGAACCATACACATGTCGATAATGATCACCAAAAGGTAAACCTTACCTTTTCCCATGTTTTGCCATGATCTTCTAATCAAAGGTAATCAAACATTATGCCATGAAATAACCATATATGTCGACCAAGTGAAAAAGGTGAAAGCTTTATGCAATGCAATGATTATTCAAAGGATCCCAACAAACTATATGTGCAATGATGGGCGAAAGTGGGTCAAAAATCCTATGAAGATAAAGTATGCACACACCAAAGGTGGTCCCCACAATGGGAAAATTTGGAGGTTGAATAAATTATACTTGCAGGAGATAATATTGCATGTAGTCACAAAAGATAAAGATGTCATTATCAGCATGCAAAATGGAGTATGTGCACATATGTCAACATCAGAACTTGCAGGTGGTCCCCACAATAGATGAAATACATGGGTGAATATTTGGAAAAGTATTGCAAATAAAATAATTATTTTTTCTCACACAGGGAGATTAAATTTTTGCATGTACATTAAGGGGCAGAATTAAAGAATGCCTAGAATATCATTGCAAGTGGATCAAGTTGCAAGTGTCACATCAAGCACTAGAAGATAGAGATTGCATGCACATTGGAGGATACTTACATAGCAAGCAAGGGATATTATTATCCAAATTATTCATCCTACTTTATTAAAAATAGATCAATCAACTACAGTTTGATGAAATGTATTTTGTAACTCAAACCTTTTAATCACCTCTTTATAATCAACATGCTTTATTATTTATGATAAAAGGATAAAAATAGGATGCATGTGCGAGAACAATTTTTAGTCTATTTTTAGGATGGGTTGGGTGAAAAATCTGGTTATATATTGTGTATAGATACAAGGCACATGGGAGGAATTTTTGGACATAGGAGTGACGAAGTAAAATTTTCCATTTTTTTCCCTTGAATGAGAATTGATTTCTACCTTTCCAATTATTTGCAGTGGTGTGTATATATTATTAATTCTTGTGAATGTCAAATTTCCCTGGTTAATCATCTTATCTTAGTACAAAATTTAGTAATTTCTGCATAATATTAGTGTGCATGTTTATCATTTTGTGTTGTTGTGATTCATTTCCTCAATAAAAAAATTGTTTTTTCCTTAATATTCTACTGAAAACTATAGGTTTGTGCATCCAAAATTCATTCTCAAATTGATTCTGTATGTACTCGGTGAAGCCCTCAACAAGTTTGGTGTATCACCCTATTTTTGTAATTCAATTACATTCATCTTTTCTTTACCCTCAAAACCCCTAGAAATTAGTTTAGGATAAATCAAAAAGGAACCGACCTTGATACCGAAGACTCACCTCAACAATAGGTATACCCACAAACCTGAGGTGTTTCCATTGTATCTATGAAAGTGAGAGATCCATAGCAAGCTTAGAACCCCCGAATCATCTATCAACAAGGGTGAAATTTAGATAGATAACAATAATTTCATTGTTACGATTAAAATCAGATCTCATTTTTTTGAGCATGTACAATACATGTTTTACCGACAAAAATCTTGGAGTCTGGCTCGACATTTTCTGTGCTAATGTGTTTGTTGAAATATTTTTCTTTGCACACCGTGGATCGTTTGCTCCTTTGTATAGAAGATTAAGCCTAGTAGACACCTCTGCATTTGGAATATCTAAAGCAAAAGATTGTTAAAACACTTGTCCATGATGTCGAAACATGGCAAATTTTTGCATGGGAGACATCATGATTTTCTCAATTGTTATAAAATTTTTGATTTTCGAAGATATCGCTTCATTTCTCCATTGATGTGATTACAATTCAAAGTAGATTTATACAAATATTCGATCTTTTCTACTTCATTTAAAAATAATTGTTTATTTAGTTGTATATTATATCTATAATATCTCCTTCTCGTCAAAGACCTTTAGTCCACTCTATTTCCCAGTGGCTAAAGAGTGATAAAATGGGAAACTCGTTGTAATAAACTATTTCTAAAAGTGCAATATAAAATAATATTATAAGCACTTTATATTAATTTATTAATGATATAGTCAAATAAAAATAGAAAAAAATATTAAGTGATAAAGTTAAGTGCCGCTCCATTCAAGTTGAGCCTATTAATTCGACCAAATTCTTCTTGCCAACAACTTCGCCATTCTCGGCTCCGATGACAGAGACTTCCGACGGGAAGGGGGTTTGATATGTCTGATTTTTCATGAATTTTATGTCATGGAATGTTCGGGGTCTGACAGAGCCCTCACAAAAATTCTTTGTCTAGTTAGCTTTGCTAGTTAATTAGCAGTTTAGATGTTCTTTGCTTACAGGAAATCAAGATTTCTGGTTTTTTGCTTCAAACTACGTCTGACATGTATTGCCCTGATTTTGTGCACTTTCATACTCAACACATTGATGGTCGAGGTGGTGCTAGCATTTCCATCACTCGAAATTCTTGGCGTTAAATATTTCCTCAGAAATGACCCAAGTAATCGGGCGGTGTGGGTGATTATGAATATTAATGATATGTTTTTGGTATTCTCAATGTTTATGCTCCTAATGATGGTACTGAAAGAAATTTATTATGGAGGTGGTTAGGTGATAACTTACTCATTGATTATTGGTTGGTTTGTGGCAACTTTAATATGGTGGAACATCCAGATGATAAATGTGGCGCTCTCTGATGCACGATCTTGCCTTTGGTGCCTAAGTGAATGTGTTGCTTGGTATTATTTTAAAATTCGTTGGGGCCTCTCTGATCCGATTCTCAACCAACGTAGGAATTTAAGGATTCCACTTGGTTTACTTGGACCAACCTCCAAGAAGGATCTGATCGGGTTTTAAAACACCTCGATCATGCTCTTACGAATCAACATGCCTTCTTCAATTTTCACATGCATGGATCTACTTTTATCAAGGTCTAGTCCGATGTGTTGTTATCAGACCACCATCCGATCACATTTAAGGTTATTTGGCAAGGGGGCCCTCCCAAGGTGCCTAGTACGTATTTTTTTGAATGTTTCATTGTTACATCACCTTAGAATAATACAACTCATTTCCAAAAATATGGAACATGGTGTCATGTCCCCCTTTTGCTACCACTAAAGCTCTTGATGGGAAGTGGCGATCTAACACACCACTAAATTCCTCCACCGGTTTGGCAAATAGGTTTCCCATGTTCAAAGAAGGGCCAATTCATCTTTGCATAAGGAATTCTGAGGGTTTCTCTTCTCCTAGAATCTAATCCCTTTGATCTTCAACTTGATCTCATGCCAAGATTCCTCGGCATAAGCTCAAGCTCGGTGAATCCTATGTTGATCGGGGCCCTCGGATCCATTCAAGGCTCGTTGGCTAAGAGTGGGAGATGAAGCTTCTAAAAACTTCTTCAAATCCCTCTAGGCTAAGCATGCTCATCAGCCAGTTAAGGATATTTATGACTCCTACTAGCGGCTTACCAAACTACTAGAAATATTTTCGATTTTGTCAACCAATATAGTCTAGTGTTTCAAGCTCAAGATGATTCTCTTGAATGAGCTTATGCCTTATAAAAATGCATTTATGTCATTCTTTCACAACTCACTCCTAGGATAGGACCCATTGTGATGCTCCTCTTACTTTGGAAGAACTTCATACAACCTTGCCATGCTTAGTCGATGATAAATCTTCAGTCTGGATGGCTTCCCAGTAATTCTATAAAGAAACTTGGTATTTTTTCAGACTTGATCTGCTTTCGAGTTTATCTTGAGGCTCTCCAATATCACTCTTTAAGGACTTTCATTAATCAAGGCAATATCAAGTTCATTCCTAAAGTTGGTGATCCGGGCACGTATTAATAATTGGCGGCCTATCACCCTACTCAATGTATCTTATAAAATTATTGCTAAAGCATTAGTTCTTTGAATTTAATATTCTCCAAAGATTGTTCGATCGGAGTAGACAAGTTTTGTTAAAGGCTGTTACATTTTGGATAATCTCCTTGCATTTTGGGAAGGTATGGAATGGGCTTGAATTTCTTGTCAAAAGCCTCTGTTTCTAAAAATTGATTTTAAAACATCTTATGATCTTATTGAATGGCCCTTTATTCTGCTATGCTCAAATCTCTAGGGTTTGGTACTTTATTTTTTCTATTGTGTCCACTCCGATCTCCAATGCTTCCACTCGGCTCACCATTAATGGCCATCGGTCCTTTTCCATCGACCTCTACCACTCAAGTTGGTAGGATTTCCCTTTTTCTCTTTCCTTTTTTGTTCTTGTTATTGATGCCCTTGGGTACTTAATTTCTCATCAAGCAGACCAGGGTCGTATTCGGGGAATTGTTTTACGAACACCACACCCGGTTGATCAATGGGCATTTGCATATGATTCCTTTATTACAATTACGAAGCCAAATAGAACGTGGCTGCGGTTTTTATTTGTTTATCTACCTTCTTGTATTGCCTCGGGCTCTAGCATTTAGATGGTGAAAACTCTTGGATTTCGCCAGAGTTGTTTACCCATGTCGTATTGGCTTAAGGCCTATCCTTGGAAATGGATTGGTCGTGGTGAGCAATTTTGCTTCCTAGGTATTCCTTTTGCCTTTGATAGTGATTCTACGACTCTTTGGACTTATGTTGTTAACAAAGTGGAGCAGAAAGTGATGAAATGGTCCTCCAAACCACTCTCTTTGGCGGGAAAATTTCAGGTTTGCACCAAAATTCTTGTCGCTACTCATGTGTATTATTCTTCTTTTTGGTTCCCTTCTCATGCATCTTTTAATTAACCGACTAAGATTCTCGGGGATTTTCTTTGGTGTAAAATTTTTGGTTCAACTTAGCTTTCACCGAGTTTCCTAGGATGTTTGTTGTCTCCCTCGAGAACATGGTGGTATGGGTATCCTAGATCTTTATCAACAAAGTGTGGCCTTATGTGCTAAATGGTTCATTTGTAATATTTCAGTGCGCAATCTTGGCATACCCATATTATTACATCAGTTCTAATTAAGATTACAAGTACTTTTTTTGGTTAAGAGCATCTGGAAAGCCTTTGAGCGGGTTAAGCCCTTTTTAAGGTGGATTGTTGATGGGTTCTACATAGGACTTTCCTTTGATGCACATAAAATCTAGTGGTATCCAATTTTCACTTTGAGGGCATGCTTCCCTTAGCTGAAATCCTTAGCATCAAAGCCATTCGTCTCTTTTGCAAGGGTATTCACACCATACAAGATCTGGTGTACCTCGGGGATTGGATCGCAGGCTTGATCTCAAAGCTAAATATCATTTGCGAGAACTCATATTATCCATCGATTTCAAGAATTGAGGAACTCCTTCCATATGTGATGCTTTATAAGCTTGGCCTTCACCCACCGGGTGTCTAATAGCTAGACTAGTGATGGAATCATAGCATAGCCTTTTGTCTTATAACTCTTGCATAATTTATCGGCTTTTATGTCCTATGTCACCCATAATTGAAAATCTTAATTCTCATTGGGGACTCCATTCTCTATCCACTATTTTATTTTGTCGACTTGCTTGTTCATGGAACCCTCTTCTTGAACCCAAAGTTAACCATTTTCTATGGTTTTGATTTATCAAAAGTTTCCTTTATGTGAGTAGCTTCAGCATATTGGCATACCTCCCCCAACCTACCCCTTCTCCTCTAGCCCCTTAGTCCTTCTTACATTTATTTTGGTCTTTCCCGAATGCGCGAGTTATCCGGTGATGGATTCATTCCTTGTTTCAACCCTATCACCCTGAGTTCTTCTCATGGCATCTTGCCTTATTTGGTGACTTTATTCCGTGGCCTCATTATATAGCTAATATGTGGCATATTTTTCGTGCATGCATTTTATTTCATATCTAGAAAGCTCGCAATGCCTTTATTTTCAAGCATGATCTTACCGTTATCAATTTTTACTAATGATAAGGTGATTATTTTGTCTACTGTGCGAACATAGATTAGAGCTCAAAGTACTAAAGTTGTTATAGAATTTATGCACCTTTAGGAGGTTTTAGATCACTTTGGGGGTAAGTGCACCAAGATGGTGGACAATTAAGTGGACATAAAACCCCGAAATTTAGGTACATGAAGCGTGGTTTTAAACTACACTCGCATAACTATTTTTATAGGCTCGAGTGATTTCCAAACCTAAAACCGCAAGTGAGGTTTAAAACCGCACTCGCGGTTTCAAACTATGATCGCGTACCTTTGAGACAAAAAAAATAGACCCGCGACTCCTCATTTTCCCTCATTTTTCCTTTCCAACCGCGATTTCTCCTACACCTTTGGCACTCGCACTTTGAATACCCCCTAAAAATTACTCTTCGGACTTGTGGATCGTGATAGTTTCAACCATGCCGCCAAGACAAAGAGGTAAGCCCTCGATTTTGATCAATTTGTTTGCATTTTAGGTTTTTTATGATTTTCATGGGTTTTTCAAAAAAATTTATGTATACAATTTTTTTTTTTTAGTTGCTCGGCAAGCTCATAATCCTGCAAACCATCAAAATATTCCTCAAAACCCTCCAAACAATCCTCAAAACCCTCCAAACATTCCACAAAACCCTCCTCCAAACATAGATCTCGCCTCTTATGGCTCCTTCTGTCCCCACAGAACCAACATGAACACAAGCTGATATCGTTGGAAAAATCCGACAAAATAAAATTTCCATTGAGAACCTTATTTAGAATATAAGACAAAATCATGCCACAAATTTGTCGCATGACTTTAGCCAACACATTGCAAACATTGATTGGCGAAGTTGACTCTATAACCAACCAAATAGATAGATGGAATACCTTTAGAGGTGATTGTAGGCGATGGTATGCAAATAAATTATCCCATGCGGCCGTAAAAGACAAAAAAATGGAAAAGACTACATTTGTGCATTATTTACTGACCCAAGAACCAATGCCCCCTGCAGTTACTTGCAAATGGTTCCCAATCCATTGGTGCCACGATGATGAATCAAGAACAATTTTTGGGACCGATGGTGGATGGTTTTTTATTATCCACCATGCAACAACAATGAGGTTCCCCTCTATTTTTTGAAGAAATTATATTGCGAGTTTGTGCTTAATGAGGTCCCAAATTATTTTGAATTTTCTAATTTTTATGGGTGAGGTGGTGGCTCTACACAAAGTAGACCTGGTGCACACGTAGGTCAACCAAGGATCCCCCATGCCCCAAAACCCCCACTTGCCTTTAGTTATCCCTCCTACAGTGAAGGATGTTATGGAGATTAACACACTACATTCATTGAGGAGCTCACCGACACTCTGACCAAACATAGTGAGCGAATGCATCGGTGATGTTGGTGGAAGCGTCGATTCTAGCGCACCATGCCACTTTGTGGATCATGTGGTTCCGTATGCCTCTGCGGCGAGACATCATTTGTTGGATCACATGATTTCTTTTCTCTAGATGAGATGATGGCGGATGTTTTTGGAATCGGTGCAACGGATCTTGGTCTTTCACAGGTAAATGTCAAATAAATATTTAATATATATATATATATATACAATAGTTTAATTCATGTTTGATATTTTAATATATATGTATTTCATTGTACGTTATGTACATACATGTAAAAACTAATTTTTTATTTTATTTTAAATAGTAAGAGCCGGTGAAGGAAACATTCGGTTCGACATGCTATTACTACTGTGACTAAGCATATTCTGAACATAAGTTTCAAGTTGTACTTAAATTTCAAATTTCATTTGATTGTGCACTTTTATTATTATAATGTTTCACCTGTACATGTACATATTAATATATGTTTATCTTTTATACGTGCAGGAGCCTAGCGGGTCATCATCTGCTCTGGGAACTGAGGCTATTGGCACACCTCACGTGACTTTTACATAGGTTAGTTTCTCTTTACACTTTGGTTCTAATTGT
The DNA here is from genome assembly GCA_018340775.1 of Taxus wallichiana var. yunnanensis. Lineage (NCBI taxonomy): Eukaryota > Viridiplantae > Streptophyta > Pinopsida > Cupressales > Taxaceae > Taxus > Taxus wallichiana. The sequence continues at coordinate 908,806,739 of CM031240.1, read as the reverse complement.
GGAAGTTCATGTGGATTATGTTTTGGCTTTGTTATGTGGCAGTCATGTAGATTAATATTGATTTGTACATGTTTTTGTATAGCTTATGACTGCCAGAGAGACTCCTCCATATATGTAAACTATGGAGGTTGTTGTAGATACTACCATAGCATCTGCAGATCCACTAACTGAGGTACAATTTTTCAAATTTGTTAAATTTATTTAGGAATTATTTCTTATTACTTAAATCTACAATATCAAATTTTGTACATGAAATATTTAATTTGAAATTTAATTATTTGTATGTAGCTTACCTCTTATGAGTCTATTGTTGTCCTTGCCATGCATCAATGAAAAATTGATAGGGATCATGACATTGTAGTAAGATTTCACATGTATTTTAACTAAATTCTAAGTTTCTAAATTTTGAATGTATTTTAAAAATATGGGTGTTAAAAACTTGTTGTTTATGAATGTGTAGGTTAGGTTGCAGGCCTACTTAGAGACGCCTAGGACCACATGGATGAAATCCGTAGTGGCATCTCCCTCCACTACATCCCCAGGTCGTGGACATGCTACTTCTAGCAGGGCGAAGAGAGGGAAGATGTTTCATGATTAGATTCATAGGATGTGGATGTATATATATATATATATGGGCCAGCTGGTCCTAGTTCATGATTCTTCATAGGACATTATATATATAGCCTTATGCGACCGCATGTGGTCTTATATGTATGACACACTTGGTTCAAGATGTACACATGTTATGAACTTATATTTTCAGAGACGTGCATTCAACACACTTAGTTTGATACATTATATATCCATGTGTTGGTTTTCATAACGATATTACTTCTATGTTTGATTTGAATTCATTGCACATGATATCCTTCTATGTATGTATATTTTATGTATATTAATTCTATATGTATGTTTGATTTAAAATTGAAAAACTATGGTGCAACATATATGAATATAACGTTACTATGGCACAACATTGCATGGTACAATTGTTAATAAATTAAGGGAAGCATGTGTATTCCTCCATCAATATGGGCAACTTATCATTTTCCTCTTAAGTCATGAAAAATATTTCATACCTTGAATCTTGAAATAAGATGTCTTCCCTTGGGTCATTTGGTTTTTGAACTGTGTATTTAATTTTATTTATCAGAAGGATATTATTCATTTTACCATTGATGAGTATGGTGGTGTATGACCAATCCATCTTTATATCCCCACCAATATTGTGATAGAAACTTTGGCTCAACAATATACCATACGTAGCTAGCATGTCTTCCACAAGTATTTCCATCTTGATTTTCTTGTCAGGGAAGTCTGCAAATTCTGGCTTGAGAATCTTTCACCTGGCCAAAAAGAGGTAATTATTTTGTTTTCATGTAGTTTCTGATAGCGATAGCAAGGTTGAGAGTAATACCAATAGAGTTAGCAAATTTTATAAGCATGACATTGTCAGAGGCGTCGAGTCAATAATGCAATTATTCAATTTATAGGTCCATTGACCAACAAGGAAAGATAGAAAGGTTCTTATTTCCTAGAAGAGGAGGATTTTAAGGAAAGAAGGTTCTAGGAATGAGTGGTTCTAGGAGTGGGAAGTGATTCTTTAGTGTTGGTAGGATTCTTGGAACATGTATTTTTACTACTTCCTTTGATAAACTAGACAAGGATTAAAGTGTTTTGCTTGGGAAGTAGAAGAAGAGGCTTATTTATTTTTTTATGAGTGGGTGAACACTAAACAAGAGTAACTATTCATATCATCTATCCAGATTATTTAGGATCTTTGTTGGGTGAGTATTCACAATAACCAATAATTGCATAACCATCTTCTTCTCTTTCAATTTCTGATTCAACAATTTCTTGAAAAAGTTGTAATTGTTGAAAAAGTTGAAAAAGTTGTAATTGTTGAAAAAGTTGAAAAAGTTGTAATTGTTGAAAAAATTGTAATTGTTGAAAAAGTTGAAAAAGTTGTAATTGTTGAAAAAGTTGTAATTGTTGAAAAAGTTAAAAAAGTTGTAATTGTTGAAAAATTTGAAAATGGTGGGTCGTGGCACCGAACCAACTATGCGGACACATCTGGGTGGCTAGGTGAATGCTAGAGGAGGCGTTGTTTTGGTGCGTGACAACGTCATTGCTTCGAGCTACCTCGTTCGGGCGGAGTCCCTTAAGATCCCTAAGACCAAAAAATCATTCAACTTCGACGGGTGACTACGCACACTTCGTGGCACCTAGACATGTCTCGTTTGATCCTACACCTCAGCATAGGGACCCTCTACAATATCATGTCTTGGTTTATTCCTTCTCGAATCGGTGCTCTCATTGCTCTATTGTTTGTAAATACACCGAATAGTGTAGTTTGAGACAGTGTAAGGCTATCAAACAGTATATTGTGTAAACGGTGGGTTATGGCACCAAAGTGATTGTATAGACACATCCAAGCAGCCGGTGAATTCTAGAGGAGGCATCATTTTGGTGTGCACAACATCGTTTCTTCCGAGCTACCTCATTCGGGGAAGAGTCCTTTAAGAGCCACGAGACCAAAAATCATTCAACTTCAACAAGTGACTACGAAGACTCATGTGGCGCCTAAGGATGTCTCGTTTGATCCTACACCTTGGTGTAGGGACCCTCTACAATAACATGTCTCAGTTTTTTCCTTCTCCAATCGGTGCTCTTGCTACCCTATTGTTTGCTGAACACGCCGAAATAGTGTAGTTTGACACAATGTAAGGCTATCAAATGGTATATTTTGTAAACGGTAGGTCATGGCACCAATCGACCGCTACGAACACGTCCGGATGGCTAGGTGAACACTAGAGGAGGTGTCATTTTTGTGTGCAACAACGTCATTGCTTTCGGGCTACCTCGTTTGGGCGGAGTCCCTTAAGAGCCTTGAGACCAAAAAATTATTCAACTTCGACAGGTGACTACGCACACTTCGTGGCACCTAGAGACGTCTCGTTTGATCCTACACCTTAGTGTAGGGACCCTCTAAAATATCATGTATTTGTTTTTTCCTTCTCTAATCAGTGTTCTCAACCGCCTTTATTGTTTGCTGAACGCGCCAAATAGTGTAGTTTGAGATAGTGTAAGGTTGTCAAATGGTATATTTTGTAAACGGTGGGTCGTGGCACTGAACCGAATGTGTGGACACATCTAGGTGGCCAAGTGAATGCTAGAGGAGGTGTCATTTTGGTGCACAAACAACGTCGTTGCTTCCGGATACCTCGTTCGGGTGTAGTCCCTCAAGAGCCCTGAGACCAAAAAATCATTCAACTTCGACGGGTGACTACGCGCACTCTGTGGCACCTAGAGATGCGTTTCATCTTATCCTACACCTTGGTGTAGGGACCCTCTACAATACATTATCTCGTTATTTCCTTCTCCAATCAGTGCTCTCGCTGCCCTATTGTTTTAAACTACGAATAGAGTAGTTTGAGATAGCGTAAGGCATGTCAAACAATATATTGTGTAAACGGTGGGTCGTGGCACTGAACCGAATACGCTAAAACATTTGGGTGGCTAGGTAAATGCTAGAGGAGGAATCGTTTCGGTGTGAAACAACGCGTCCTTGCTTCAGGACACCTTGTTCGGGTGGAGTCCCTTAAGAGCCCTAAGACCAAAAAATTATTCAACTTCGACAAGTGGCTACACACACTCTATGGCACCTAGAGACATCTCGTCTAATCCTACACCTTGGCGTAGGGACCCTCTATAATAGCCTATCTTGTTTTTTTCCTTCTCCAATCGGTGCTCTTGTTGCCCTATTGTTTGCAAACGTGCCGAATAGTGTAGTTTGAGACAGTGTAAGGTTGTCAAACGGTATATTTTGTAAACGGTGGGTCATGGCACCAACCAACTACTGAAACACATCTTGGTGGCCAGGTAAATGTTAAAGGAGTGTCATTTTGGTGCACAACAATGTCGTTTCTTCCAGGCTACCTCGTTCGGGCGGAGTCCCTTAAGATCCCTAAGACCAAAAAATTGTTCAACTTCGACGGGTGACTACGCGCACTTCGTGGTACCTAGAGACATCTCATCTAATCCTACACCTTGGCATAGGGACCCTCTACAATAGCCTTTGTCTTGGTTTTTTCCTTCTCCAATTGGTGCTCTCACTTTGCCCATTGTTTGCAAACTGCTGTTTGAATAGTGTAGTTTGAGGCAGTGTAAGGAAGGCTTTGTCAAACGGTATATTGTGTAAATGGTGGGTCGTGGCACCAAACCGAAGCTATGGCTACCCGACACGTCCGGTGGCTAGGTGAATGCTAGAGGAGGCATCATTTAGGTGTGCAACAACATCGTTGCTTCCGGGCTACCTCATTCGAGCGAGTCCCTTAAGAGCGCCGAGAACAAAAAAATCGTTCAAATTCAACGGGTAACTACTGCGCCCATTGGCACCTAGAGACGTCATGTTTGATCCTACACCTCCACATAGGGACTCTCTAATATATTTTTTCTTGGTTTTATCCTTATCCAATCGGTGCTCTCCCTTTGCCTATTGTTTGCAAATGCGTCGAATAGTGTAGTTTGTGACTATGTAAGGTTTTCAAACGGTATATTTTGCAAGCGGTGGGTCATGGCACCGAACCAACTATGCCAACACGTCCAGTGGCTAGGTAAACACTAGAGGAGACATAATTTTGGTGCGTGACAATGTTGTTTCTTAGGGCTACCTCGTTCGGGTGGAGTCCCTTAAGAGCCACTGAGACAAAAAAATTGTTCAACTTCGACGGGTGGTTCACGAGACTCCATGGCACCTAGAGACATCTCATCGATCCTATGCCTCTGCGTAGGGACCCTCTACAATATTCTGGCTTGGTTTTCCTTCTCTAATCGGTGCTCTCACTTTACCTATTGTTTGCAAATCGTCAAATAGTGTAGTTTGAGACAAGTGTAAGGTTATCAAACAGTATATTGTGTAAATGGTGAGTCGTGGCACCAAACCAACTATGCGAAAATGTCTAAGTGCCCGGAAAATGCTAGAGGAGGTGTCGTTTTGGTGTGCGACAACGTCATTGCTTCCAGGATACCTCATTCGAGTGGAGTCCCTTAAGAGCCACGAGACCAAAAATCGTTCAACTTTGACGGTGACTATGCGCACTCCCTACCACCTAGATATATCTCGTCTCATCCTACACCTCAATGTAGGGACCCTCTACAATATTATGTCTCGGGTTTTCCTTCTCAATCGGTGCTCTCGCCCTATTGTTTACAAACGCATCGAATAGTGTAGTTTGAGACAGGTGTAAGGTGTCAAACAATATATTGTGTAAAGTGGGTCGTGGCACCAAACCAACTACGCCGACACGTCTGGGTGACTAGGATAATGCTAGAGGAGGCGTCATTTCGGTGCACAACGACATCGTTGCTTCAGGCTACCTCATTTGGGAGGAGTCCTTAAGAGCCACGAGACCAAAAATTGTTCAACATCGACGAATGACTACGTGCATTCCGTGGAACCTAGAGACGTATCATATCATCCTACACCTTGATGTAGACAACCTCTATAATAGCACTGTCTCGGTTTATTCCTTCTCAATCGGTGCTCTCGCTTCCCTATTGTTTTGGCAAACGCTTGAAATAGTGTAGTTTGAGACAGTGTATGGTATCAAACGGTATATTGTGTAAACGGTGGGTCGTGGCACCAAAACAAATACACCATCACATTTGGGTGGTTAGGTGAACACTAGAGTAGGTTTCGTTTGGTGCACAACAACATCGTTATGCAGGCTACCTCGTTTGGGTGGAGTCCCTCAAGAGCCACGAGATCAAAAAATTATTCAACTTCACGGGTGACTACGCACTCTCATTGGCACCTAGATATGTCTCGTTTGATCCTACACCTCGGCATAGGGACCCTCTACAATATATTGTCTTGGTTTTTTCCTTCTCCAATCGGTGCTCTCATTGTCCTATTGTTTGCAAACATGTCGAATAGTGTAGTTTGAGATGGTGTAAGGATGACAAACGGTATATTTTGCAAGTGGTGGATGGTGGCACCAAACAAACTACACGATAGGTCCAGTGGCACAGGTAAACACTAGAGGAGAGGTCGTTTTGGTGCGCGATAACTTTGTTTCTTCCGGGCTACCTCATTGGTGGAGTCCCTTAAGAGCCATGAGACCAAAAAATCATTCAACTTCGATGGGTGACTACTGCGCATACTCCGTGGCATCTAGAGATGTCTCATCTAATCCTACACCTCGGTGTAGGGATCCTCTCTGATAGCACAGCTCAGGTTTTTTTCATTCTCAATCGGTGCTCTTGTTGCCCTATTAATTGCAAACACGGTGAATAGTCTAGTTTGAGACAGTGTAAGGTTGTCAAATGGTATATTGTGTAAACGGTGGGTCATGGAACTAAACCGAAGTGTGGACACATCTGGGTCACTAGGTAAATGCAAGAGGAGGCATCTTTTTGTGCATAACAACATCGTTGCTTCCGGGCTACCTCGTTCGGGTGGAGTCCCTTAAGAGCCCTGAGACCAAAAAATTGTTCAACTTCGACGGGTGACTACGCACACTTCGTGGCACCTAGACATGTCTCATCGATCCTACACCTTGGCGTAGGGACCCTCTATAATATTATATCTCAGTATTTTCCTTCTCCAATCGGTGCTCTTGTTGGCCTATTGTTTACAAACGTGCGCCAGAATAATGTAGTTTGAGACAATGTAAGGTTGTCAAATGGTATATTATGTAAAAAGTGGGTCGTGGCACTTAACCGACTATGCTAACATGTGCGGGTGGCTAGGTGAATGCTAGAGGAGGTGTCGTTTGGTTCATGCACAACGTCATTGCTTCGGGCTACCTCATTCGGGCAAAGTCCCTTAAAGCCCCGAGACAAAAAAATCATTCAACTTCGACGGTGGCTACATGCACTCCATGGCACCTAGAGATGTCCCATATAATCCTACACCTTGGCATAAGGACCCTCTATAATATCCTAGCTCGGTTTTTTCCTTCTCCAATCGGTGCTCTTGTTACCCTATTGTTTGTAAACATGTTGAATAGTGTAGTTTGAGACAGGTGTATGGTATTGTCAAACAGTATATTTTGTAAATGGTGGGTCATGGCACCAAATCAACTATGTGGACACATCCTAGTGGCTAGGTGAATGATAGATTAGGTGTCATTTTGGTGCCCGAAAACGCGTCGTTGCTTTTGGGCTACCTCGTTCGGGCAGAGTCCCTTAAGAGCTCTAAGACCAAAAAATCGTTCAACTTCGACGGGTGGCTATGCGCACTCCGTGGCACCTAGACATGTCTCATCTGATCCTACACCTCAGCGTAGGGACCCTCTACAATAGCCCGTCTCATTTTTTCCTTCTCTAATCGGTGCTCTCACTTTACCCTATTGTTTGCAAACATGTCGAATAGTGTAGTTTGAGACAATGTAAGGTTGTCAAACGATATATTTTACAAACGGTGGGTCGTGGCACCAATCGACTACACCAACATGTTTGGGTGGCTAGGTAAATGTAGAGGAGGTGTCTTTTCGATGCGTGACAACATAGTTTCTTACTGGCTACCTCGTTCGGGCGAGTCCCTTAAGAGTCCTGAGACCAAAAAATTGTTCAACTTCGACGGGTGACTACACACACTATGTGGCACCTAGAGACATCTTATCTGATCCTACACCTCGGCGTAGGGACCCTCTACAATATTTTGTCTCAGTTGTTTCCTTCTCTAATCGGTGCTCTCGTTGTCCTATTGTTTGCAAACGCATCGAATAGTGTAGTTTGAGACAGTGTAAGGTTGTCAAATGGTATATTGTGTAAACGGTGGGTCATGCACCAAACCGATTGCATTGACACATTTGAGTGCCAATTGAATGCTAGAGGAGGTGTCATTTTGGTGAAAAATAATTTCATTCTTTCTTGAGCTACATCATTCGGGTGGATTCCCTTAAGAGCCACGAGACCAAAAATTGTTCAACTTTGACGGTGACTACGTGCACTCAGTGGCACCTAAAGATGTCCCATTTAATCCTCCACCTTGGCATAGGGACCCTCTACAATAGTCTATCTCATTTTTTTCATTATCCAATTAGTGCTCTTGCTGCCCTATTCTTTGCAAACTCGTCGAATAGTGTAGTTTGAGACGGTGTAAAGTTGTCAAAGCGGTATATTTTGCAAATAGTGGGTCATGGAACTATCAACTATGCTTTGACATGTCTGCGGGTGGCTAGGTAAATGCTAGAGGAGGTGTCGTTTTGGTGTGCAATAACGTCATTTCTTCCGCGATACCTCGTTTAGGCGGAGTCCCTTAAGAGCCACGAGACCAAAAATCGTTTAACTTCGACGGGTGACTACGCACACTCCATGACACCTAGACATGTCTCATCCGATCCTACACCTCGGCGTAGGGACCCTCTATAATAGCCTATCTCTATTTTTTTTTCCTTCTCAATCGGTGCTCTCGCTGCCCTATTTTTGCAAATGCACGAATAATGTAGTTTAACACGGTATAGGGCTATCAAATGGTATATTGTGTAAACGGTGGGTCGTGGCACCAAACCGACTATTACGATAGGTCTAGGTGGCTAGGTGAATGCTAGAGAAGGTGTCACTTTGGTGTGTAACAACATCATTGCTTCCGGCTACCTCGTTTGGGTGGAGTCCCTTAAGAGCCTTGAGACCAAAAATCATTCAACTTCGATGGGTGACTATGCGCACTCTGTGGCACCTAGAGACGTCTCATTTAATCCTACACCTTGGTGTAGGGACCCTCTACAATATCCTGTCTTGGTTTTTTCCTTCTCCAATCGGTGCTCTCCCTGCCCTATTGTTTGCAAACGCTTATGGCCCGAATAGTGTAGTTTGAGACAGGTGTAAAGAGTTTGTCAAATGTATATTTTGCAAGCGGTGGGTGGTGGCACTTTGAATCAACTTCACCTGACAGTTGGTGTCTGGTAAACACTAGAGGAGGGTTCTTTTTGGTGCGCGACAACATCATTTCTTCCGGGCTACCTCATTCGAGGAGTCCCTTAAGATCCACGAGACCAAAAATTGTTCAACTTCGACGGGTGGCTACGCGTACTCCATGGTACCTAGAGACATCTCGTCTAATCCTACACCTCGGTGTAGGGATCCTCTCTGATAATTTGGCTCGTTTTTTTTTCATTCTCCAATCGGTGCTCTTGCTGCCCTAATAATTGCAAACATGGCGAATAGTATAGTTTGAGACAATGTAAGCCTATCAAACATTATATTGTAAATGCAGTGGGTCATGTCACCGAACCGATTGCGTGGACATGTCTAGGCGGCCGGTAAATGCTAGAGGAAGTGTCGTTTTGGTTTTCAACAACATCATTGCTTCCGGGCTATCTCGTTCGAGAGGAGTCCCTTAAGAGCCCTGAGACCAAAAAATTGTTCAACTTCGATGGGTGACTACATGCACTCCGTGGCACCTAGAGACGTCTCATCTGATCCTACACCTCAACATAGGGACCCTCTACAATAGCTTGTCTCGGTTTTCTTTCTCCAATCGGTGCTCTCGCTGCCCTATTGTTTGCAAATGCGTGTCGAATAGTGTAGTTTGAGACAGTGTAAGGTTGTCAAACAATATATTTTACAAACGGTGGGTCATGGCACCAAACTGACTATGCACACGCATAGGGATGGTCTTGTAAACACTTAGGGAGGCGTCGTTTTGGTTCTCTAAGCTCCAGTCCTTCTGGGATACCTCCTCTGGAGCCAAGAACCCCCTCCATATGTACATAAATCATTGTTAATTGCTTCTCTTTTCTTGTAAAACAATGAAAGCTTCGAGAATTTATAATTCTCTACTAATAGTGCCAAACCACGTGAAGGTGAAGCTTTTCTTGCACCACTAACTTTGCATGAAAAATTTTAGTCAAAGAAATTTAAGTTTCAAATCAAAACCATACTAGATATATAAAAATACACAAATTTAATAAAATATATGAACTTAAATTTATCTAACTAACAAATTTATATATACCAAAGAAATTATATATACCAGACATGAGCATTGTAAATTCATTCCAATGAACCATCAGGATCAGATCTATTCTTAATAGCGGACAGGATTGCTTCATGATCGACTCCGAACCTTCGAAAGAATCTTGTTATTAGGCCTTCTTCGATATATATACAGCTAAATATTTGTCACTAGGAACTAGATGTGAATATAAGAGTATTTTCTGTGTGTCTCAAATTATTCAAACACCCAAACAGAGGAGTTTTTAATGGATATCGTCAAGCCAAGTTCCAATAACTACCACTAACCACCGTAGGGTACTCAATATCTTCGCCATCTATAACGAAAGTCAACTTCTTTCTTTCATCAATACAATGACATAAGAAATAGTTTGTTCCTTCTTCATTGTCTTTTATCGTAATAACTACAAACACATGTCCTACTGAAAAAAAGGTTTCAACTCAAATTTAAATTATACATATTAAAATTTCAACGAACATAACTCAATACAAAAATTGTAAATAACCATAAATACCTTGTCGCACCAAAATCAAAATTTCATTAAAGTCCTTGGAAGTTAACTTCATCTGCGAAACAATTCATAATGCTTGTGGAGGTTGATAACTAGGAAGCGAGTTAGAGGCCTACAAATTCATCCATCGACCCATTATTATGAATCACACTCGGCGGTGACAAATTCGATACAAGATACACAAAAAACATGTCAATTTTCTTGTCCATGTGGCCCAAGTAGCATCCCGAGCTACAAAATGAGTGCATATCATTGGACCCAGGTGAGTGTCATACAATCCTCGTAGTTAGCAATTTGTTGTTCCTCTATCGACCAAAATATCTATGATGAACCGTGGAAATTTATTGAGAACCTCGGGCCATGTTGTCAATACACCATTCCACTATGCTCTTTGCATCTTTCAATTTAGCACCATCTTTGTACTTGACTCTTCTCTTACAGAGCTCTTTTCACACATGCCCCTGCACCGTCATGCTCTCCTTTTCCATTTCGGCCTCGGTGAAACTCCAAATATGTTACACACACCATCTTGACATGCATCTTTCTCATCGATAAAACATTCATGCATTCTTAAACTGATACGTGCAATTATCTGACCATATATAATGTTGTTTGAAGTGGATGTCCCTATCAGACAAGTTTCCATAAAATAACTGAAACACCCTTGCACAAATTCAGTAGAATGAGTACGATCATCACTGATATAAAAGTGGTACTCTCTTTAAAAAAATTGATCATTCTTTGTACTGTTAGGAGAATGTATAAATGCTATATGCACAAAAATGGCAACTTGTACTGAGTTGTAATATTGTGATTGAACCTCCATTTGTGGTTGCAATGTGTAATTCTCTACAAAATTGACCACTGAAATAATAGTACCAATAGGAAATGTGTCTTTGCATATCTTGAACTGTTCATCCAACCATCGAGCTCTGTGTGTATGCCTAACATACTCATAAACAATTTCATCCTTAAATTTTCTCATAAATTGAAAAATAGGCATATGTTCTGTAACTAGCTCACACCGTTTAGACTCTTTTCCATCTTTCAACTGGTATGCATTTGATTTATATTTATCAAACTCAACTAAATTATTTCTTATTGCACCTTGATTTGCTCATGGATGCAACTTTCCAATTTAGGTAATTCGCCACATATACCACACTTCCATCTAAACAATCTTGACTATAAAAAAATTGTCTAACTTCTTTTTCACAAAATATCGTAGGAATGAAATCCCTGGAAGATATTGGTGGAACTTGAACACCACATTCCGATAACATAGTTTCAGAATGAAAAATAGAATGAATACATAAAAATTTAGCATAATGCATAGCAAATTCAACATGTTGCCTACAACAAGTGGTGCAAGCATGGTTGATTTTCACATAGAATGGTTTTAACATTTCAAAAAAAACGTTGACTAATTTTAATTTTCAGATGCTCTTGTTCAAACTTACGAAAAAAATGAGTTTGAGTCATATCTAAGAAATGCTTTGGATGTGGTTCACGATTAATAGAACCAACTCTCCATTTTACATCTCTTGTATTAAGTGAAACTCTAGTGTTATCATGCCAAAATTAAATGAACTTCTCTTATAGCATCGAGTATTATATTTGTCCTTACGCGGTGCTTTAGCAAAAATGCCCAAAAATCGGTGTTATTAAGTGATTAAAGGATATTACGTCTTTGAATTGCTTTCATTAAAGTTTTTCGATTAACTTGCAACATTTGACTTGTTTGCATAATCAAATGTTGTTTTTATTGATTCTCTTACAACACTAGTAGCAAGTATACGGCGCACAATATTACTATCCCTAGTGTGTCTCTTAACACCAACAAAGTGTGATATGCATCATGAAGTTTTCAACAATTGTAGAGGTTTCACCACGTATATTAGATGTTGTCAATCCTAAGGTGTTTAATGTAGGTCTCATTTTATTCAATTTCATCAAACTAACCAATAACTGACATCTTTGGGAATCATTTAAAATTTCAAAATGATTATCCCAAATTTTAGTGGCTTTTCTTCTGATTTACCATTCAAAAAGTTTGTCACACATTGGTTTCAAAATGTTTTCATAAATTTCAATAAAATAATTAGGTTTCTTACGGAAAATCTTAGGAGGTGTTTTTTCAAATTTTGCTTGTCTATAATTTCAACCTGAATTTCTTTATTCACATTTTTATTGTCTCCTTCAATTTCAACATTTGCTACATCACGAGTATTTAATTCTTCTTCAAAATTGACAGTAAAAACATCTTCATCACAAGTATTTAATTCAACTTCAACATTGATAGTAGAAACATTACATGGTTCCTCATTGCTTATAATAGTAGGGGTTGAAGATGAACCTCTTCTTGATTCATGAAGATTCCACATTCGCTCAACATTTTGAAATTTGTTTGCCTCTAATTCGTTTGGTGTTTTTTTACTTAATGACTTCCTTTTTTGACTTTGTTTCTTGTCTCCCATGATGTTTTACTTCCGATGATAAGAAAAATGTGTAGAAAAAAAAGCAAATTTCACACGAGTAATTAAATGCGGTAAAGTCAAATAGTAAAAATCACATGGTAATTAGAACATTGGGATGCATATAAATATGATTTATGAACCACGATCACGCTTTATAAACCACGCTCGTAGTTTATAAAGCACGATCATGGTTCTTGTTTAAAAACCCATGATCGCAGAGTTCTATCTGTATCATCAATCAACCTAAAGCTCGGAAAATCTTTGTTTTCCCCAATCAAAGCTATGGAAGGTCATTATGAAGTGTAAACAGGTCAAAAACTTTAAATTTTCTCTTCCACAGAGACTTGAACCATGCTAAAAACTGAAAACATTTCAAAAAATGGTGCCATCGCGTAGGGAGACTGTTAGCTTCAGTAGAAATATTGATTTTAAAGTGAATAGAGTAAGATAAATATCATTTTATAATTTTTACTAACAATAGGTCTTTAAGCCATTTTTTCCATGAATGTTCATGTCTACGTTTAAGACTGCAACTTTTGTTTCGCTTATTAAAATGTGATAAAACTTATACCATCCCAAGCGTGGAGAAATTCTATACACAAAATATATATATTGGATTTCAATATTTTTATATAGTTATGGCGGGCAAACGGAAAGCGCTCCGTTTTCTAAATATTTTTAGACCACTTTCACGGAAAAAATCATTAAAAAAATATTGCTCAAAAAAATACAAAATAAAATCCATCCCAAGATAGACAACTACATCTAACTTTTCACCAAAGGAAAAAAATAACAAGATTTGGTCATCCAAATCGCGGGCAAACAGATTCTGATCTTATAGGTTTTTTTCAAAAACAAAAGTCAAGTCATATAATTTTAAGTGTTTAATATAGCTAAACTTGTCCGTTTTTTTTAAAAAAGTAGTTTAGAAACTAGATTTTGGATGCTACGATTCATATTTATATAAAATTTTCTAATTTTGAGTGCACGTATTGCTAATAATCCCTACTGAAGTTGAGATTTCGTCATTTTTGCAATATGACGTCTACTTATGACCTCTTTTTGTTCACCAACTTGGTGCACTTACCCTAGGGAAGTGTGTCAAGCACTATGAGTAGGGTTCCGCCTGATCGCCACTTCCACCACTTCAGCTTTCGCCTCCTTGGCGACCATGTTCTGTGGAAACATGCGGAGGATCCATTCACATAGTCACTTCTCTGCCTCCCCTCGGGACCACGCAACCTTGTTATCCTCTAGACCAGGCTATACTCCTCCCCAGGAAGGAAAGGCGTGCTCGGCACTCCCAATGGGGCTCTCTCCACCGGCAATGAATACTCTTGTAGGATCTCCACCCTATGGGTGGGAATTATAGTGCCTCTTCATATGCGGTTTCTAAGGAGGGTTGGGAGGTGGATCTACCCTCTTGAGAACCATCCGGCGGAGAATTCATCCCTCTCAAGGATAAACCTCCTCCTCCTCCAAGTGCGGTGGTAGTGTGTGCTTAGTATTTCTTTGCTAGTTTCTATTTTCCCTTTGGGCATGCCCTTGTAAGCCCTCGTAACATTTTTCTAGACCGTGAGTTGTCCATTCGCCCCATGCTATATAACTTTCCTTTTTAATTAATATAAAGGTCATTCGATAGTAAAACAAGAAAAAGGGAAAATCACTTTATATTTATTATCCCCTAGGAGAAAATGTGACCCCTTTGGTGGAGGAAATAAAGTGGAAAAAACATTAAATGAGGGAGGTAAAAGTTGATTGGAAATTGAGGTGGATTTTTGGCCAAGATCATCTATAAAAGAAAGTCGAATTGCTTGTAGAAACATCTTTTTGTTTTATAAAAAAATGATTTTTCTAAGCTTTGTAAGCTTTGCAATAAACTCCTAAGGATGAAAACCCTTTTGAGTTAGCTCTAGAGGACGAAAACCCTCTTGAGGATTAGAGAAAGAGGAACAAAAACTCTTCTTTCTTGTGAGAGGATTCTCCATTCAGGGTTTCCATTGAAGATCAAGGATTTATTTGTGTTTTCCATTGAAGATCAAGCTTATATTTGTGTTTTCCAATAGTGTTTGAGGGCTTTCCAAGAGGGGCGAATGGTTGTTGATTTCGGGTACAACTAGGGTTTCATCTACACATTTCTAAATTTCCAACCATGTTTTGGGTGCCTAAGTGCCTTCCACCCATCGGAAAATTCTGATTTTGGTATCATTGGAAAACTTATGATTTTATCTTCAATTTGAGCTATCATTTGTAAAAATTTGTTGGGTATTTTCCGAGTTATGAATTTCTGAAGTTTTAGTTGTTTTTCTACAATTAAAATCAGATTTTCAGTATTTTGCAAAAATATAATTATTTTCAGATTTGATAATTCAAGAGCTAGCTACACATGTAATTTCAGAATTTTTGAAGGTATTTTGAGACTATTTAACACCCATAAGTAAGTCGCATTTTCCCATAGAAATTCATATATACACTTACATATTTTTGAATAATTTCTACTACTTGCAATTTTGTTTGGGATTTGTGGGAAATGCATCTAGGGTCAAAAATTGTTCGTTTGGGAACATTATACCATATTTTCAAATTTATTTTACAAGTGAAGGGTCAAAAGTTTTTATGGCCCTCGGCGTTGAATTTGAACATAACCACATAGAAAGGTTCGACACCATTATTTTGGTGATTGGATATAAAAGAACTGTGATGTGTTGGCTCAAATAATTCCATATTTTATTCACAGGTATATAATGTTTGTTTCGATAATGTCAAGTTATATTCATATGTATAATGTGTATACGTCAAAACTATTTAAAAATAATAAATTATAATTCTTGAAGTCTTATTAAGTATTTTTATGTATATCTTTGGTCATGCACAACATATGTGCATTCATTTTCAAAAACTTGTCGTAGTATTATCACATTAATGCACATCCATAGAGAATTTATTTTACACCAAAACACATGACTACATTGGGTCCGAGGCTAAGAGGAATCTAACACATGACAGAATACTTTGGTGGTAGAAATTGCATGAAGGATGAGGACGTTGATTACGAGATCATGCATAATCGAGTCTTTTTAGGACAATTACTACCAATGTATGGTGTTTAGTTGTCATTTCACATCTGTAAAAAAAAATGCAACCTTGAAAAAATGGCTTCTTTTCATTGAGCTCTTGCAGATCTTGGACAGCACACATCCGAAAAACTACACCAAAATATGAAGTGGGCAAGGAAGTACGTGCATGATCACTACTTCTCCGGCTAAGTCTTATTAGTACTCCCTCCTCCCCTTCCATCAACATTTTCACCTTGCTCACTATTTCTTTCCCTACTATAACCTTGCTTTCATCATCTTGGTTATTTGGTAGGTGACATCTTTATTAGGAATAGATTTTCTAATTTTCAAGCCTTATAATGCTGCAGAGAACCGTAGAAGAAACATGGGTTGTCCTAGTCTTAATGTGCATGAAGGTCTTACAAATGATACTTACGCATATAATATCGAGGGCTCTAAAGTAGGGCCTCATAAATGGGTGACCAACATGTCAAATTTGAGCTTGGCCACCATCATCTACAGATCTAACCACATCTCTTGGATATAACAACAATTTTTGTAAGATTATTTGGTGATTGAATCAAAGCTTATTTCAAATGACACACTCTTGTTTTTTATCTCACAGGCGGCGAACAAGCTCACATTCACTCCAAACGATCCAAGGCTATCTTCTTCCTAAAGTTTGATGTGAACTTCATAACCATAAAAGGTTCAAGTTTTTCTAACTTATATCTCCTTCACTTGCTCCATGCTTTAATTCTAGTCCCAGGGTCAATCATTTGAATCGGTGACAATCATTTCAATGCTTTGAGACTAGTTTATTCTGAAGTACCTCTGTTTAATTTTACTTCAAAATTTTCATCTAGTAGAAAGTCGAATATTTTGGTGTTAGGTTTTTGGTGCATCCTATTTTCTTTTGTTTATACTTGGTTAGAGAAATTTTTATTTTTCGTCTTCACCCGGGTTTCAAATTTGTTACTTGCAAAGTTTGGATCAATTGTGTTTTCATGGCTTGGTTACAAAGATTTACTTAGAAAACTTGTTCTCCCATTGAATGTTTTGTATGTTGAAGGAGCACAGATTATGATCCCTCACTCGAGTTTATAATTCTTAAATGTCTAAGTGATAAGGGATAAATATAAAGTGAATATACACTCATGTAACATATGAATTTTTATTCTAATTTCAGTCTAGGTTTTCACTTTCTCCTAATGCTTTCATTTTTAGGTAACTCATTACCTTCATTATTTTTAATTTATTTCAAAAATAGGGTATATATACTAGTAATTTTGATGCACAAGTTTCAATGACTATTTCGATTACTTATCTTGGACTATAATTCTCTCTTATATGAATTGTCCAAATCCAGTTCTCTAATATGAGTCATGGTTTGCTCTAAGTTAATTTACTCACAAGACTTAAAAATAGTCACCCCTATTTTCCATCCCTTTAATTGGAAATAGCAATAAAATCATGGACTTGACTTCTTTCATGTCTTTAACTAGTTGACGTATAAGTTGTTGCTCGCTCCCATGAGTATGCCATAACTAAATCAACTTGTTAAGGGAATCTATAACACAAAGATATCAAATTTTGGAGATTTTTTTGTTCAATCAGTGAAGACAAAATATTTGCATATTCTATTCCATGAGTATAATATTGTAGGAAATCGGGATTGTTCGAATTGGTGCTAGGAGTGAGGAAGCATGGGAGAGGTGACATCTTTGAAATAGAAATATGAGCTTATAACTTGGAGGTAACCTAGTAGAGAGTGAGCACTTGTATGATATTTATCTTCCGATTATTTATGCCTTAGGGTGAAATATTTTGGGTCTTGCAATCAACAACCTTATAATAATCAATGTTATTAGCTTGGGCATTGTTGTGGTGGTTAAGAGTCAAATAGAATGGATGCATATCTATGTGCAATTCCTCGTGTGAGAGAGGAGACAACCTCTTCTATAATGTGAGAAAAGCTCATTTCTCTAGCTAAAAGTTCGGTGCCCAAGAGGACACTAAAAAGGTTACCTTTGGCATTATGAAATGATGTTAAGTTGGATTTCACTAGCTATTTAATTAGAATTATCTTTAAGAATTCTTACGGTATGTGTAAGAGAAGTCATATCTCAAAAACTCGTCGTTTGGTATCTTCTTGAAAACAGGAGCGTATGATTCAATCACCAATGGTGAAACACTAATGATTATATATACTTTGATATCAAATTTCTCTCATTTTTTACGCACACATTGTGCTTGATTAACTAAAATTGACTATATGTGGTATGTGTTATCCAATTTTTCCCCTCGGAAAAAACCTCGGATTGGACAAACATGACCTTGCACCTTGAAGCCGATGGGGTTGATTCACTCATGGAGGCTTGTATTTTGGAGCTAGGTGAATAAGTTGAAACATACCGAGAAAATTGCAGAAGGAGTTTGGGAAGTGAAAAAGTTCTAAATTCTTAATTTCAAACTTTTGAGGTGGAGCCTTTTGGAGGTAGGACAAGCGAGGTAAAGACAAGAAAAATGCTACGAAATCCCAAAAGTTCAAAGTCCAAAATGGCTCAACTTTTGGGTCAACTCCCCTTTCTGGGTCACATGAGATCGGCGAGGTCAAAAATGCAAAGGTCCGAAATGCGCAAAATTCTAAAGTCTGAATTTGGACTTGGACATTCTAGATTTCGAGAGGTCTCGGCGGGATCGGTCAAGCTCGAGCGAGTGTCGCGAGTCACAAAAACGCAAAGAATGTCACGAAATCCAAAGTCCGAAATTCAGACTTGGGTTTCAAGGTTCGAAGGTATCTACCAAGAAAACGTAAAAACGTAAAGATAGCCAAAGCCTCAAAGTTTGAAATATAGAAGTCCCAAAGGTTTTAGTGTTTCGGGTCAAACTTGACTTCAGGTCAATGCGGCAAAATTTTCATACTTTCGAGAGGTCTCAATTTCAAATTTTAGAGGTCCTGGTTTCGAGAGGTTTGTTTCGGGTTTGAGATATAGATAATTTTGAAAGGCATAAGGTCTGAAACCCGATCGGAGGTTTAGGGTTCGGAGGTTGAGTGGATGAATAGTGATAGCGACCCCGAAAATGTGAAGGTCTTATTGAAACCCAAAGTCTGAATTCCAAACTTCAAAATTTTAGAGTGTTGGAGGTTTTATTGACACAATCGGATGAACGAACCCAACCTTTGAAGTCAAAAGGTCGATGTTCCAAATTCCAATGTACAAAATTTCAAACTTCAAAATTTTGGAGTTTCGGAGGTTTCACTCGCCTAGTTGGATGAACAATAACTCCAACCTTTGAAGTCAAAGGTCTAAAGTTAATCGAATTTTGATGTCCAAAATTTCAGATTTGGTTTCGAAGTTTCGGTGGTTTCACACGCCTTGATCAAATGAATAGTGACCCGACCTCTAAAACCAAAAATTTCAAAGTTCCAAATTTCGAAGGTCATGAAGTTTTAGAGGTTGCAAGGCATTTGAAATCTGAAAAAACAAATCCAACCACCCACAATTAATGTAGTATGGCACCCCAATCTTCAGATGGCCATAACTTTTGATTGGGAGCTCGGATTTGCACAAGAAAAGACTTTTTGGAAAGCTCTCAGTGTCCTCTACACAACTACGAATGGTTATCTTAATTTAAGTGGGACTAAGTTATTCAAAATGAAGAAATATAGTCTGCCATTTTTAGAGGGTGTTCCAGGTTTCTCACCTACCCACAATGATGAAGTATGGGATTCTTTTCTCGCCCAACAAGGCAAAGTACATGGAGGCATGGTTTTGCAGGTGGTGCCCATCATTTTTATAGGAGAATTCAATGCATTTTGGGGTGGTTGAAGCAATATTTTGGATTCTTCTCTCCCCTTCTCTCATTCTTCCTATATATTGTAAGGAGGGTCATTGTTCTAATGTTGGATAATTTTTCTTTACACCCTCCCTTCTTCTCTTATCTGTAAGTGAATTTGTGGAGTTAAAACCTCCCATTCAAGTTGTAATGCAAGTTTGTGCCTCTTGGCCATTGTAATGCACTTGTATCAAATCCGAGGAGAAATAATATAAGTCATGGATGAGTTTCAACCCTCTCTTATGTTCATTTCATTCCCCTGATCTCTCATTGCAATCTTGGTTATTTGTGCATGGTTATTGTATTACATGTTTAATGGATAATGGATTCTCATTAGTAGATTGATACGTGGTGTATTTTCACCCTCCTTAATTTGTTTATGGTTTTTATCTCCATACAAAGCGGTATTCAAGTTTTCCTTTTAGTGCATCACCTTTATAGTTTAGGTGTAATTTCTTGTGAAGTCTGATTACCCCTATCTCCTTGGCAAGTTAGAGTAGATTCTAAATTAGATCCCATACAATTTTGATGTGTGTATCAAAATAGAGGAATAGGAAGTGGCCTTCATCCGGAGAGCTCTTCCAATTACAAAGTCCCACACTTTCGTAAAAAGCTCCATGTTATGCAATCACACCGATGGTATCAATCCTTCTAATTGCAAACAATCGGGGTGTTGTGATTACGCATCAACAATATGTGGATAATTAATCTAAGGAATGAAAAGTTGTAAACAAATTATATAAATACGATAAATAAATTATGTAAATGATCTAAATAACTATGAAAAATAAAATGTTAACCCTAATGTGAAAGAAGGAAAAAGGATATAACTTAGCTGAAATTACTAATTGAGCATTGCACTACATCTCATACCCAATGTAGTTTTATGTGCAAGTGTGTGTGAACATGCCCTAGGTTGCTCTTGTGTCAATTGCACTTTGTGAAGTAGCAAGCAATAACTATGTGTAGAAAATGTAATAGAATGTGTGCATGGAATATAATAGAATCCCTCCCCCTATGAAGTGTGATGCAAATGTCCTAGCCTTGTGCCTTGATGATGGAGCTATGTGGATGCAAGTGATCTCCAATGCAATAGATGGATGCAACTCTAGATGAGTGATAGTAGTAAATGATGTTAGGTCCCTCATTATGGTCTCATAACTTTATATTTATAGGGTTCTCTTGATCTAATTTCATAATTAACCCCAAAAAGGCCAACCACAAGAAAGATAAAGATCTCAAATGGCTAGAAAGAGCCCAAAAAGTGGTGGGAAAGTCAAAAAGGATTGGGCACCCATGGTGGGACCAAGGTGCCCATGGGTGCCCAGTACTAATCTGGGTGCCCCAGTCGAGGCTAAAATAATGCGGGATGATAAAATTTGACTGGGCATATGGGTGCAAGAGGTTGGTAATGATGAAATAAAATAAAACAAGATGGCCAAAAGATAGGGGTTAATTAGTACTTTCTTCACTCAAGAACCTTCTAAATAGTAGTATGAGACCAAGATAAATAATGTCTAAAGTGCATGATTTTGTGACTACATTTTCCCCACTTTATGTTGGTGAGTGAAAAATCTCGATAACATAAAGTAGATAGAGATGCATGTACTTGATGTCCATGAAGAGTGTAGTAGAAATGTGCAAAGGACTAGACAAAAGCATGGAATGAAAAAATATGGAGGAGTGTGGAAACTAAAGATGAAAAATGTAAAAAAAAAGTGATGAGAGTGAACCTAGGGTGGAAATGTGTGTGTAGTTGTTGTGGTGTGTGATGTACCTGCATGGTTAGTAAAGTGTGTGTTGTGCTAAGTGTTGTTGTTGATGTTGTTGTTGTTTTTGTTTTACCCCATTTTGACTTGCTTATTTCTCATATGACCGGAAACTGCAAGGAGAAAATGATCAAGTAGTCAAATATGTATGTATGTAAGTGTAAAAATGCAATGTAAAAGACATGTATATGTAAATGTAAAATATAAAATGAATGTAAATGGAACATGTGCACTTAATCCATGTCGAGAGAGAGAGAGTGTAGAAGGATATCCTGTACTTTGATTTTTTTGGGTGATCTCATGCCATAGGCCAAGAAGTATAGGGAGGAAATGCTTTGTGTCCTCTAAGCTCTAACTACTTCCTTAAACTATGTGTGAAGAGATCTCTGTATTGTCCTAGTTTTTTGGGCAATCCGATGCCACTAGCCAAAGTAGTGTAGAGAGGCACACCCATTATAACCTCCAAGCCTATAACTACTTCCCAAAATGCTAAGGACACCATGTCCTATAAAATCCATTATGTATGGGGTTCAGTAGACTGGTCTGAACCCACTCGTTGTATGTAAACCAACATAAGGGCTAAACCAACCGGTGTAGAATCTTTGTGTTAGTATGTAAAAAAACCCCAAATGATGCCCCCTCTTTGGGGTGCATGCGACATCATTGATAGGAGAATGCGGCCCCAAAAGAGGACCAACCACATGTACGCTGTAACCCTGAAAGTTCTGGTAAAAACCAAGGCACACACAAAACAAAAGGCTAGCCAAAGACAAGTGTAAACATAACATGCATGTATGAAAAAATGTGTATAAGCTACATGCAAAATAGTGTAAAAGATACTAAGCAAAGTAATAATGTAAACATGCAAGAAGACAAAGTAAGCACAAAAGTGGGTTGTAAACATGGGACATCACTCACGATGTCACAAGACACACAAGGCCATCATGGCCAAAAACAAAAAACAAGTGTGCACACCAAACAAAGGGCAAGGCCCA
Organism: Taxus wallichiana var. yunnanensis; assembly: GCA_018340775.1. Classification (NCBI taxonomy): domain Eukaryota; kingdom Viridiplantae; phylum Streptophyta; class Pinopsida; order Cupressales; family Taxaceae; genus Taxus; species Taxus wallichiana. The sequence continues at coordinate 908,784,127 of CM031240.1, read as the reverse complement.
TATAAATAAAGCAAACAATAATAGTAGACAATGTAACAAAAACAAGTATGGAAACAAATATCCTGCATAAAAAATGTTGCACACATGAAAGCACTCATTAGCATGTTAGAAAGATAACTAGTATGTCAAAAGCATGTATAACCAAGTAATGTAAAGTGCTAAGTACAAAATGAAACAATAACACCTGTGAGAGACGAATGTGGATGCCCCAACGACCAGTGTAGGAAGGGTAGAAGGTGAGCATCCATGTGCGTGTAAGAGACATGTATCTACGTGATCACAACTAGAAAAAGACATGAACGTGCATGTGTGGATGATATAGATAAATGACATACAAGTAATCTAACTAGCATGTGTAATAAAGTGACCATGAACAAGAAAAAAGTAAGCAAGAGTAAAAGCAACCATAATATACGTAATATGTTGTGGATGGATGGAATGGAATGCAAATGGAGTGATAGGAGAGTCATGCCCCCCCCGAGTGAATGGAAATGTATGCAGTGAGGTTCATTTTTTTCCCCCTCAAGCAGTCAAGAATGAACCATAAATGAGAGTGTGTCATCGGGAAATGGTCAAAGTGTGTGTTGTGTCTAACACATTGTGATGAATGTGTAAGTGTGTAGTGATGAGATGTGACCTAGAATGATGTGTGTGTGAACCCTATAGCCAAATCATATATCATGACTAGATGAATGTATAAGTGATGATTTATCCTAAGCGTATATCACTATAAGATGAATGATGAGTGATGATTTATCCTAAGCGTATATCACTACAAATGAAAAGAGGGAGTGGTGATGTAACCTAAGGTGTATACCACTACAAAATGATAGAATAGGTGATGATTTAGCCTAAAGCGTATGTCACTAAGCTAGGAATGTCACATGATGAAAGGTCAAAATAGTAAATGTGTGATGAGTGTAAGGTCCATTTGATTTGTAAACCCTCGGTAGTCAGTATGGACCGAGGAACTAAAGTGCATCATCGGGTAGTGAGTGCAACACATAGAAGACAATGTAGTATATGTAAGAATGATAATATGACCATGTGATGAGTAGAATATGTAATGTGATGTGTGCAATGACAAGTAAGTATGTATAGTAGTATATGTATAATGTAATAGTGTAATATGTGTAATGTGTAAAGTGTGTATATGTATGTAGAATGTAATGTGTGTAGGATGTGTAAAGTATAATGTATAGAGTGTGAATGTAAATATGTGATGAATGTATGTAATGCTAGATGATGTATATGTAAATAGCATGATGTAAGATGTGTATGAGCAAAATGTGTATGGTATAATATGTAGTAAAGTATGATATGATGTATAAATGTATAATGTACAAAATAAATGTAAATGTAGTATATGTATGAATGTAATGTATATGTGTATGAAATGTAATGTAATGTAAGCCTATAGTGTGTGTGTGTGGGGTTCATGTGTAGTAAAGCCCTCAATAGTCAAGTGTGAACCAAAGCACAAGAGTGTGTCATCGGGTAATGATGCTAGAATGTATGATGAGTATGCCTAATGAATAAGATGAATGTATGAAAATGTAAAATGATGATGATGTGTGATATGCTTAAGATGAGGTGGGGGGAAGTGAAGTGTTATGCCCCCAAGTGTGTGTGAATGAATGAACTATCCAATGATGGTGAAGGATGGAGGTCCTTCATTTGTAGGAGATGAAAGTGTATGACCATGCTCTAATAGTGGAGGTATGGTAGAAAGATGTTGTAGTGGTGAATGAAGCTATGTGCATGTGAGGGATGAATGTATGAAGAAGGTCATGGCATCAAAAATGTGTGATGGAGATCTATGTGATACGGAATGTGAAGGTGAAGAAGATCCACGTGGAATAAAATGAGGTGGTGATCTATGCCAGATGTAGTAACTATCTGAGGAATAGGCCTATACTTATGTGTAGGGCTAGTGGAGAATGATGTGATGGTCATGTAGATGATACTTGAGTAGGTGAACTAGGAGTAGATTGTGCTTTGAGTAACATAGAATGTGATGTGTAGAAGAAGTAGGTGATGTTAGATATATACATGTGAGGAGATGGTGACCATGGAGTAGATGGAGGGACACCATCAATAGAAATGACCTGATTGTTGTAAATGAATTTGAGTCACAAATGATTCATAGAAATAATAGATTGAGAGTGACGAATCCAATTGAGACCAAGAAGCATGTCACATCCCTCAACTATGTTTCCAATGAGGAAAGGTACAAGCATAGTAAGAGGACCAACCATAACATGTATTTAACAACACCAAAGGGTTTTGTGAAAAGGGTATTCAATTTGGGATGAGAGGATACCCGATAGCCTTAGAAGTGAAATAGAACATGCACTAATGGGCCATGATGGGTCAACCTTAGTGTTGTTAATGGAGGTCGAGCCAATAGATGCATGGATGTGTAAATGATTAGATGTAAACTTAGCATGATAATCGACATTGGAAAAAGAAATGATTGGTGGTGAAGCTTCAATGTTAGCAACTAAAAATCAAGAACTCTGAGCTGAGCCAGTGGGAGACATGGTGTGTGAGATATAATTAGTAGTTGAATCTGTCATTTTGTGTTATGCTTTGGTAATGGGTTATTAAAGATCTTAAGTTTATGATTTTCATTGGTAATGGGTGTAGAGGTTTAGATTCCGAAAGCTCAATTTGACCATTGTCAAGAAAATCTTGAATGAGATGTCATAGTCGAAAACAATGATCAATGGAATGTCCTATGCATTGATGATAATCACAATAAGAATTTTCATCAAAATTACATCCTTTTGGTCAAGATGGATCAAGTTGTAGAGGAGAAGGTAAGGTAATAAGATTACTATCGATGAGTTGTGGTAGAAAAACACTCGGAGGTGTACTAAACTTAGTAAAAGTACATCTATATGGTTGTGGTTGAAGTTCCTTTGGAGTAGAGATTGTGTTTACAATAGTTTTTTCCATCCATGGTTTAGTTGTAGAAGGCTTAAATGTTGGCTTACCTTGAAAGTGGGTGGATGATGATGCTTGCTCTTGATATTTAAGTTTTCCTATGGTTAAGAGTTTTGTCTCATGAAGCTTGAGAGTATGGAAAATTTGATCAAAAAAGGAGATGTCTCAAAGAGAACACTCTCTTGTAGAGGTGGTAATAGACTCTTGAATAAATAAATCTTGGAGTTTGAAATCCATGAGTACATTAGACATCTTAGCTAAGTTATTCTTGTATCGCAAGACATAATCGATAAATGTTCATTAGACCCTTGTTTGAGTTGTGCAAGTTGGGCATAGGAGATCTTAGAGCCAATGTTGATAGAAAAATGAGTGAGAAAGGCATCGACCAAATGCGTGAAAGAGACTACCGAATGTATGGGTAGGTCATAGAACCAATGCATTGCATAGTCTTGTAAACTACGAGGAAAAATCTTAGCTAGTATAATGTGATCATCCACATAGTCAAGGCATGCTACATGAAATGCTCAAAGATGTTCTTGTGGGTCCCCATGGCCTTTAAAGATAGGTAGCTTAGGAGAGACAAAATTAGGTGGCAATGGATATGTTGATATGGCAAGGTGTGAAAGGAGTATGCAACAAGACTATAGAATCTAGAGATGGTTCTATGCATGAGGTAGCTAATTGAAGCTGAAAATTTGGGTTTGTAAGTCTTGATATAAAGATGTCAAATTTGGAGAATTTGAGGAAGAACCAAGGTGCATATGAGAAGCACCATGGTGAATGGTGGGAGGGAGAAATGGTTGTAGTAATAGGAGTAGAAAAACATATGTAGGTGGAGTAGAGACCATAGGAGTAGAAACATGGGTAGGTGGAGTAGAGACCATAGGAGTAGAAGAAGAAATGATAGAAGTGGAAGCATCATGAGCTCTCTTAGTGGCTGATTAAAGCATGTAAGACATGAGGAGATGTGTAGGGTTTTCACGCAATGCTTGGCGAAAGTCAGTAATAGCGTTAAGTTGGTCTTGGTCAACATTGGTGTCTTCATCATAGGAATTTTCACTATCAGATGCTTCTATCTCATGGAGAGGAACTTGGTTGGAATTATCTAAAGGGTTTTTAGCCATATAGATGTAGTTGTATCAGCCATTGACTTAGAGGTACGATGGGTAAATGAAGGGAAGCTCACAATATTGAAGAGATCCAAAATGACCACTATGGGTGATGGGCATAAAATGAAAGAAGAAACAAGATAAACCTAGGATTCACAAGCATGAATGATCGAGTTCACCAAAATGATTAACTAAAATTGACTAAATATATGTAGTATGGGGATAGTTAATCTAAGCTATGAACAACTATAAATAAAGTAAATAAATGTAGTAAAGAAAGTATGTAAATGATCTAAATAACTATGTAAAAGGAAATGCTAACCCTAATGTGTAAGAAGAGAAGAGGAAAGAACTCAATAAATAATAGATGCTCATGGACAATGTCACACAGTGATGACTGGAAAATCATAAAAGCAAGAATGACTATGCAGAAGTCCCAAAAAGGATGGATCTTGGAGGATCTAGCTAGACTTGGAGCACTGGAGAGGGGACGGGGTGCACTGCTGGGTGCTCTGGTATGCAAACTGGGTGCCCTGGTCTATGTAAATATCTGAAACTGATCTTCACATAGGGTTGAGAGGTGGTCTAAAACCCTTCGTTTTGTGTCACATCAATTTCCTTTTCTGATGGATGTCACCAATAATCCAAGATGAAGAAAAAGACCTGCAAGACCCCAAAACAAGCATCAAACCCTAAAAAAAAAATAAAAATGCATATGAAGGGGTCGAAATGACCTCCTCACTACCACAAATGGTGGACTTACTAACTGAGTGTTGCACTACATCTCAGACCCAATGTAGTTCTATGTGCAAGTGTGTGTGAACATGCCCTAGGTTTCTCTTGTGCCAATCACACTTTGTGAAGTAGCGAGCAATAACTATGTGTAGAAAATGTAATAGAATGTGTGCATGGAATAGAATAGAATCCCCCCCTATGAAGTGTGATGCAGATGTCCTAGCCTTGCCTTGATGATGGAGCTATGTGGATGCAAGTGATCTCCAATGCAATAGATGGATGCAACTCTAGATGAGTGATAGTAGTAATGATGTTAGGTCCCTCATTATGGTCTCATAACTTTATATTTATAGGGTTCTCTTGATCTAATTTCATAATTAACCTTGAAAATGTCGACCACCAAAAAGATAAAGATCTCAAATGGCTAGAAAGAGCCCAAAAAGTGGTGGGAAAGTATAAAAGGATCGGGGCACCCTGGTGGGACTAGAGGCCATGGTGCCCCTAATACTAATTTGGGATGCCCCTAGATGAGGCTAAAATAATGTGGAATGACAAAAGCTGACTGGGCATATGGGTGTAAAAGGTTGGTAATGAAAATAAAATAAAATAAGATGGCCAAAATATGAGGGTTAATTAGTACTTTCTTCACTCAAAAACCTTCTAAATAGTTGATTGAATTTGTTCTAAAGAAAAAAATTTAATGTTTTTAACCTAATAAATGTCAGTAGTACGAGGTTTAATAGGTCAAATAGAATTTCTAAAACAAAGAAACATTTTTATTTGAATAGGTAATAAATGTGGAAAGGACCTATAAACCAAAATTACTTCTATTAAGTGATAGTTACTTGTTATCTTGGATATTCATGGAACTTTTACGGGTATGAGGAAATCCACGATACTTTTGTTTCCTTTTTGAAGTGTGGCATGAAAGGTTGAAATTTGAAAGAAAAAATATGAAATATTCCCAGTTACTAAATAGAGAACCTTCAAAAGGAATAAATTATTCACACACTGAAAGAGCTGCTACACAACAAACAAAACACACACAACAAGAAAATCATATATAACTTGATTAAAAACATTTAAATGATTTCAAAAAAAATGTCGCAAATGTTTTCACAAAAACTACTATTGTGTTCTTTCAATCTTTGTTGCTCTTTCTTTCTTCACGAATGTTGCACGTAAATAATGTGAACGAAACTGAAATGATAAAGTGGATTTTAGATAACATATTATCTTCATAGGCACTATTTTAGTCATGGAATAGATGTGGCACACCGGTTGGGTTTCAAACATGGAACCTATTGGATCTTCCCCATTTTTTATTTTCGCTCCTTTAAGCATGAACTGCACTCATTCGAGTAATATGAGTCACAAGGAGAAAATAAAGTAGAGTGCATATAACATATATTATTTGGATAAGAACTATCGATTCATGGAATAGGTGTGGGACATGTATGTATTTAATTCCCACCTACTTGAAAGTCACTTCGACATGGTATACCTAAATATTTTACTTCTTTGCTGACTCTAGGACAATGATTCCAAATAAAACAAGAAATATTCATATATTACTCCTTAAATTGCATCATTTCAGCATGTTTATCAATACTTGTTAAGTATTTATTCAAATATTGGTATGTCTTGTCCAATGTTGACTTATGCTTGCATGGAAAAACCCCTCCTTGTAACCTATGGAGGGGCTCAATTATCGATGATTATTCGTGCCTCCCATGATTTCCTGTAATTACTCGAGCTTAAAACTGAAAAGGGTTTCTACAAAGTGGTACAAGAAGTGAGCATTGTGGTTGAATTTCAATCCTAAAACCTATAGGATTTCCCTGATTTTTGATATTGGCTTCTTTAAGTGCAAATCATACTCATATGAATAACGTGAAAAAGCAGGTGAGACAATAGAGTGGAGCACTATATTAGATAATATTTGAATGTGAAATATTTGAACCATGGAATAGGTGTGGGATGTGAAATAATTTAATTCCCACCTACTCAAAACTATGTTTTGACATGACATACCTATATGCTTTACTTTATGTAACTCCAAGTCAATGATTTCAAACAAAACAATAAATATTTGTATATTATTCCTTAAATTGCATCATTTTAGTTTGTTTCATAAATACTTGTCAAGTATTGATTCAAATATTTGTATGTCTTATCCAACATTGACTTATTCTTACATGGAAAAAATCATGCTAAATCGGTGAACAATTTACACTCAAGATTGGTTTTCCTTCTATTGCATGAAGGGTTTTTGTTTCTAACAAAATCCACGATTGAGGTGATCGGTTGGACATATGATGAAGAATGAATTAAATAAATTAATTCATATGGGTATTGTATTCTTTGTAAGTTGTCTATGCTTTGAGAATTTTGTTAGGCTTATAAGAAGTTAAATCAATTGACATGATCTTCCATTATTTTTTAATGGTTTGGGTGTTAGTTGAAATAACAAGTGTTTATAATGGACAAGCTCATCTTTCATAATTGAATTCATATCTATTACACTTAATATAGCATTCAAGCACATGCATTATTTAATATAGGGTTAAAAGGTGTGATGATTTTCAGTATGTACACGCCAGTATTATTTGAAGAAAAAATGGTAGCAAAGCAAGAGTGCATTTATTCTACCCCTTATATAGATAACCAACCATAGTTTTGTATTAAAAAATCTGGCTAACCATAATAATTTGTGGCTTGAAGCATGTCATTGGTAGTGATTTTGCGAGATGAAGGTAGGTGAGAGCTAGGATTTCCATATTTGTAATGGGAAAATCAGCTACATTTTCTATTTTATGTGCTTAAAGACATCCATTTTCAATTACTCTGTAATATCTTTATTATATTATAGAGAAGTACGATATGTTTTTAACTACCATATTTGTAAAGTGTTTGGACTCTAGGAGACAAAGTAGCATCGGATAAAAGAAATTAAAGTAAGGAGGAAATATAGTGTCTTATGACACTAAACCCTTTTAATAATTTGATTCCCGATTCTTTCCCCTTATGCATGCATCATAATGGTTCCTCGGCTTGTGAAGAGTTCAATTTTGGAGGTTCCACATACGACATTTCATTTTCTTCCCTCCTCTCTTAGGCATGTGCATTGTCTTTATGGGTTATGATTTGTGGTTGGAATGTTCGCAACCCCATGTCCTCCATTTGTTTTATGAGATAACATTCCTCTATTTTAGAAGGGATTATTCTGATAGATAATCGTTGTTAATATTCCTACATTTTACGTGCTAGCCACTATGCTAAAATATTCGAGAGATGATGACATAGAGGTTCTTGAGATTGCGCTTCCACATATCTTCTACGTAGGCCTTATCATATACTTTATTTACACTTCACATAACACCAAGGTCGATGTTGAGTGTTCATACTTTGTCCCTCCCACTAAAACAATAATACATCGACATGGGATTTTCCATCGTGAACTCAGTCGCAATAACTCATGCCTTTTCTTTTCTAATTCGTTAAGCAATTTAATTATTTCTTCTATTTTAAAAACAAGCCACATTTGGAATTTTTGAATTGATGAGAAGGTTAAAAAGACATTTACAAGCTTCCCTATATGCAAGATTCCCTTTATCATTTTATGGTTCCATCCATCTACCCCTCAACTTCAAGTTCTCCTCTATCAAATTCCACTAACAAATTTATTGAATTCATATTCATCCATTCCCACCTCCTCACTCTTCACTCCTCTACCTGCTCCTTTTCAGCGTTCACATCGCATTGCTCGCGTGCAATTGCTAGTCTATAAACAATGCACATATCTATCTTGTATTTGGTTAACAATTTTTCTATATCTTCTATATACGTCTCTTTGTATACAAATTTACTATTATTTATATATGTTTTAAACATATTCTCCAAAATATGGTGCCATTATCATATTATATATATGAAATTTATGTCTATAAACATTATATAAATTTAATATCTTCTATATTCTATTTGGTGACTTTATATCTCTCTTTCTTATTTCTTATACTTGTTACGTATAATTTTCAAAATATTGTGTCACCTTAGCAGATTAAACGCTCATATTTAAATAATACATTTTCTTTATGCACTTTGTTTATATTAACATCCATTTCTCCTTTCTTAAATATCTTTAAAACTTATTTATGAAAAGATTCTAAAGCCATGTTAAGTGTATGTCAAGAATTATCTTCACATACATAATTTGTATGTTTCAACAACAATTACTTATTTATCTTTTCTCCACTATTGTGTTTAAATGTCTTATAATCATTTTCATGTAAGGTTTTAATTGTATACATATGTCACGGCTCATGTACATTTTTTTTTATCTTTTCATAAATGATGCTTGCATCTGTCAAAAATGTTTTTTTATCTCAAAAATAATGTTTTTTTCTTTTTGAATTTTTCAATAATATTTTTTTTTTTGGCATATAGTGCAAGTCGACTCCAAGTTATATGTCGGTTTCTATAAAAAAAAATTACTATCTTAACGACATATTTTCCATTCATATTATTATTCTTGTTCTATTGGGTCATATATCTTTGGGTTTTTCCTATAGTGTATAGAGTGTATATGTGTTTTTATATTATCCAATCATTTTTAAATATCTTGGAATATTTTGAAAGAGTTAACCCACATATGGTAGGGATTCATCTCTCTCTACTACTAATATTTTTCATTATATATTTTGTGATTGGTGGAGAGTTTTAATCCCTACTAGTTACATCAAACACAATGAATATATACATATTTTGAAATGTGTGTAAATATCGTAGAGCAGCGATTTCTATGAAGAAATATATTAACATTACTTTTCTCAAATCATAAGTATTGCATGTTTATATGTCAATCAAGTTTACAAAGATAACCAATGTGTGCATGACACAATTATTATGAATTTTCTTTTCTTTTAAACACATTTCAAAAAGTAAGTGTAAATATGTGTAGAGTAGTATCTTTGAGGAATTCCTATCAACACCACTATTTTCAAAACTTAAGTAGTGTATGTTTATGCGTCAATTATTTTTATAAGAATAACCAATATGCGCATCAACACAATTATTCATTTTTTTTTTTTAAACACATTTCAAAAGTATGTGTAAATATATAATGCACTACTTATTAGTAATCGTGTGAAATGTACGATGGAAACGTCGAAGGGTATCTTTTGAAGGAGTCAAATTTGAATTTGGACGGAGAGCCATGCATAACATCATACACAAAATGAATAAAAGAACACTACTTTGAGTAGAACTGAATTTGGATGGAGAGCCATGCATAACATCATCTCCAAGCAATGAAGGGTCTTCTTTCCCAAGGAATCGGCCTCTACGGATCATAAATAATAAGAAATTTTGTTATTAATGGAGTCACCCAACTGAGAAACCATTGAAAGGTAATGTCTTCCGAGCTAAACAATATTGTCTACAAGCATCAAAACTGACATCTTGCTCGTGGCTGCATCCAAATTGGATCCCTTCAACACCAACAAGGCCACCCACGACCTCGATGAATGTTCCTCAAATGAGACTGAATGTTTCATAAGCCATAACTCCAGTTGTGGAAGTACCAGGTCCATATTTATACCCAAACTCACAAACTCCACCACCTTTGTTTCCTTGCTAGGAGATGTCTTTGCAAGTGAAAGAGGCGTTGGGATCGTAGATGGTGTCCTCTTGTTTCTTGTACCTAATCGACCTAGTGGAGAGTAGTGTTTTGAGAAATTATTATCAACAACACTATTTTCAAAACTTAAGTAGTGTATGTTTATGCGTCAATTATTTTTATAAGGATAACCAATATGCACATCAACACAATTATTCATTTTTTCCGTTTAAACACATTTCAAAAGTATGTGTAAATATATAATGCACTACTTATGAGAAATTTGTATCAACATTATTTTTTTCAAATCTTAAATAATGTATGTTTATTTGTAAATTATTTTTATAAAGATAACCAATGTATACATCAACACAATTATTCATTTTCTTTTATTTTTTAGCATTATCTACATTGAATTTTTAGAAGCTATTAATCCAAACATAATTATATATATACAAATATTATGTATATGTTGATAGTTATTTTTAATTTTCATATTGATAATGATTATTCATCAAAAAAATCCTACCTTTTTAAATGCCTTCAAACATATTTTTGGAAGGCTTCTACTAATATTTTATTTGAATGATTTTTAAATCAACATTTGGAATGTGTTTTAGGTCTTTAAATGTAATATTCAAAACGAATGTTTAATGACACTTATTCTAATTAAGAGGATGAAGGTGATTTTATTTTGGACAATGGATTTCCAAGGAGACATTCCCAAACAATTGGAAATGAAAAAATGGTTTGTATGCAGTGGGCATGGGGAGAAGATGGTTCTAAGGGTTGATGCTAACTCATTATTATACTTCAAACCTTACTTCATGATGCTCACCTACTCATTACTCCAAATATACTTCAAACCTACATTTAACTTTCTTTTCTCCTTATAATTCATGTTCATCGTATGATCATTTGCTTGTTCATCCCAAAATGAAGTTTTTACTTCAAACTAGCTTATAATTAACTTCATTTAAGAGTTTATCTATGTAACATAATTTTCACGATTTAAATTCCTTTCTCCTTAAATAGGAGTTTATCGATGTAACATAAATCCCATCCATAGAATTTTTACTTCTAGGATGATTTATATTTTGTCCCCATTTGATAATCGTAAGAGTGCGGTTAGATACACTTTTTCCTTTTGTAATTGTGGTTATCATATAGATGAAAAGAAAAAAAATTCTATACAAGTTTTTATTTTGGTCTCTATCCATTATTGAGTTTGTTGCAAGGGTTACAGTTTTATTAAATTTCATATAAATATTTTATAATTCTTTTAGCCATTATTAATAATTGTTGCTTCACAAGTGTTATGATAAACAGTTTATTCTTTTACCCAACAAAATTAATTTAGCAATTCGTAAATTTTAGCAAGCTATTTAATCTTTATTAGATATTGATATCAATATTTATGCATGTTATACTATCCATATATTAAATTATGTAAATATTTGATTTATATATTTTTATGTTATATATAAAACTGTAATAGTCAGTTTTTTTTTCAAACACAATCACCATTTTATGTTAGTTTTTTCTCTAAACACAATCACTGTCATTTTATTTAAATTGATTACATTAGAATATAATAAGAATCTAGGAACAATATCCTTTTATTTCAATTTCATCTTAAAATATCAAAAATAAAGATTACAAACTCTATATATATATATATATATATATATATATATATATATATATATATATCAATGAAGAGAAGTAACAACTAGATACATAAAACTGATTTAAAATATTTATTAATTAGATATCATTTGTTTTATTACTATTAATGTAGAGATATCAATTAATAATAAATAGATAACAACATAATAAATTATAATTTTTAATTAAATATTTAACAACATTTAACAGGGGTGGAAGGCTCTTAACCTAGTTTATGGTTGTTATTAATTAGTTGAAATCTAACATTACAAATGTGAACCTATACAAGTTTTGGTATGTTTATCTAAAATCTACACTTGTATGTTTCTCCAAAATCTAAAATTGAATGATGGAATGAACATACTAGAGGATCTTATTCAATACTTCATTCAACCCTAAACTTAAAATGGTGGAATAAACCCCTTAATTCGAGATTGGATTATAGAAACAATATATATTCAAAATTACTCACTTAAGTACTCACATACAAATATGAACATATAGTAAATTATGAAGAATGATCTAGTCTATTAAAATTTTACTAATGATAAGATTATACGAACTCAATATAAATATAATATTTCCTAATTTAGATTGTTATGTCCTACTAAATATTTTTCCTAACCTACTACTTGTTTTTATGTATTAGTGATATTTAAGTTCTCCTCCACCCCTAAAATGCATTAACTTTGGCAAGATTTGTCATATCATGGCCTTGTTATGTTAGATTCGTATAACCTCTATTTAAATATTTTTTATTTTACAACATAAGATAATTTATTCATTCTACCAAATGCTTTTTTACTTCATTATATACTTTTATAAGTAACAATTAAGAGTAAAAGAATAAGAAACCTTTAAATTGTTTCATGTAACAAACCTATACAAATATTTATATTTGTGAATATCATCTCTCCTTATGGTACAATTTATATGGATACTTTAAATAATATTTGTAAGAAATCCCACCATAGACATAATAATATCTATTTCCATCTCTCAAATACTTTAAGTATTAAACACATTCTCCTAGGATTAAAAAAACATATATTTTTTCGTTCACTATATGCTTGAAGGTGGAATTGGAGTCGGCTCACAGTTAGGGTTTCCTCCACGTGCACTTGTCATTCTCGACCTCTTCGAGCACTACGGGATAGCAATACTATTAGTTTTCTCTAGGGTTTCTTGCCCTCTAGGCGCTTCTATATAATGAGCTCTCCCACTTCAAAACCGGTTGTGCAACCGCCACTGGAGATAGTGGATCTTTGAACAATGGCACCGCCACCGAAATGCCCTTGGAATTTCATCCTAAAATTTTTTCACAAGGTAATGACTCTTATTCTTGTTTTTTACCTATTTCTGTGTAATGTTGATTTCCAATGGTTGGAACAATTGTCTCATTGGGTATTTTTTTGGGTCATATCCCCTCGAAAGTATGCCCAAATCTTGGGTTAACTCAACCTAGACTCCTCATGGATTCGGCTTGAGAGCCTAAAAATGTGACCAAAGGACTCTTCATTTTTCGCTTCTCGACCCAGTCAATGCCCCCAACATTTTGGCCTGACAAGCCACTTGGTATGTTCACAATGTTAGTGTAGGTTATTGTTTCTCCTTTTATTTGTTTATTAGGATAATTTTTGCACTTGTGTTAGCTCTACACTTGTTGGGTTAACTTTCTTAGGTGTACTAGTTGGGGAGTTAACTTTAGTTGTGTTGAGTTACCTTATCACTAATGTGGGAGTTAGCTTACTAGTCTTGTGGAGTTAACTTAACTACCAGTTTCAGTTAGTGGGATTTCTTCACCACCTATTTAGGTAGTAGTTACACTTCTCTCTTCCTATATATACATCTTTCTTATTGAGTAATTCAAGTCATTGTATTGTAATTTATTGAGCATTATGGATTATGATGGATTTCCATATATGGTATTTTAGCTCTTCTGTTTTGCAAATCTAATGTGGTGTGCTATTATCATCTAAGATCACGGATTGGAACAATATTCTTATCGTTCCTTTCATGGTATCAGAGCGATAGATGATGTAGACATCCATCTGTAAGTTTTTTGCAAGCAAGAGTTTATTTGTTTTCATATATTTTAGAATTTGTTGACATTGTGTTGCACGCAAAATCTATTTTTATGTAAAACAGAGGGCTCTATTGATTCGAGAAGGTGGAAAAACCCCATAAACAACTGTAAACTTGTCCATTGAAGAAGACAATTTATTTTTAGTTTGTTTTGGTTTTGTAGAGGCAAAATTTATATGTACAAATCCACTTGAAATCAATGCTAGGGGAAGTAAAAAGTCCAAAAATGGATTCTAGGTTTTTCACCTTCGGTAATGGGTTTTTTTCTTCCGCTTTGACATTTCTATTTGGCGAGAATCTGGACATCTTCCAAATTATGTCCAAGGAAATCCTTACCGCATAAGTAGAAAGTCCAGAAAATGGTTTGTGAGTTTTTCCTATGTTTTTACATTCGATAATGGGTTTTTTTTTTTCTTCTTAGAGTTTCTATTTGATGGGGAAGAGGAAATCTTCGATATCTCGTGCCATGGGGAAATCAATGCTGGGGAAGTTAGAAAATCTAGAAAAATGGTTTCGGGTTTTTGCATTTGGTATTGGGTTTTTTCCCTCCGCTTCTCGAGCTTCTTTTTGATAGGAAAATGGAAATCTTTTATATCCGTGTCAAAGGGAAATCAGTGTCGGGGAGGTAGAAAGTCCAGAGAAACGCTTTCCGGGTTTTTCTAGGTTTTTGTGTTCGGTACTAGGTTTTTTTCTTCCGCTTTGTAAAGTTCCTTTTTGTGGAGGATTTGAAGATTTTCTAGGTATGTGCTACCCTTGGGGATTTTAGAAATTTGTGTCGGTGAAGCAAAAATATAGAAAAATAGTTTCTAGGTTTTCACATTCAAAGAATGGCTCTTTTTCTTCTTTTGTTTTGTAGATATATAATTGGAAATATTTTTCCAGAAATAAATCAAAGATTGCAAGGCATTTTATTTATTTATATTAAAGCACAAACTTGAAAATTTTGTATCTTTTGATCAGTAACTTGGATTTGAGTGTCGTTTGTTTCAAAAGTGCTTATTTTTTCGTGCTTGTTCCACTGGAATTGTTTATTTTGATAAATAAACTAAAAATTTAAAATGTCATGTTTATAACACACACTCAATTATAAAGTGCCACCATTTATATCTCTCTTGTTTGTTGAGATATTTTAGATTTATATTTTCGACACTTTTTTGGCATGTTGACAATCTCTCTTGTGGGGGAGCTATTCTAGTGAAGCCCAGTGTTAGTTTGTCAATGTTCGAGTAGTTGATTACCACAACAGTCTTAGCACCGATGCCCTCTCCCAAAAATCCCGAACTCTTTCAAAATAAAATAGATTTTATTCCACATCCACCTCTGGGCTTAGCCCTTTCTATCTAGATCTATGCGGGGTGAGTTTGGAACAGTTAGTTCGAAAGTGCCTTTAGGCACTCGTCCGACCCCTATTGATATAGATGGGAGGATGAGGAGGGGACTTCGTAAAAACACTTCTTTTCTTATAAGAATGGTTCATTTTGTTTCAGATTATCCTTTATTTCTTCGAGACCAAAAACAAAATAAATTAAATCTTCATGATTGAATAGCTTTGTCCACGAAGAAGGTAAATGAGAGGGGTATATGTATTGATGGGACCCACGTCCCTTTCCAACTCTAGAGATATTTAAGGGGTGAGTTTAGATGAGTGTTTGTGGGGGGTGGATTTTTGCAACTCATATAGATCTAAGGTGTCACTCTACCCATTCAGCAGTGTGGGAGGGTGTGGTGTTGCTACTGCTTCTTCGGGTTTCATGACCTTTCCTTGTTACATGTTGATATTGCTTCTTCATGTTTCGTGTACTTGCCTTGTTACCTTGGCTTTTCTTGGATCGTGGCACTCCTATTTATTTGGATCTCGTATCCTTTCCTTGTTGCCTTGGTTATTGTTCTTGGATCATGACACACCTATTTGTAGCAGTTAATATTGCTTCTTCGGGTTTATGTCATTTCCTTGCTACATTGGCTTTTCTTGGATCGTGGCACTCCAATTTATTTTGAATCTCGTGTCCTTGCCTTGTTGTCTTGGTTGTTCTTGGATCGTGGCACACCTATTTGTAGCAGTTGATCGATTATGTTTGGTGTTTTTGGTACTTTCGACATCACTCCATTGATAATATCCTTCCATGGAGCTATTCTAGTGAAGCCCAAAGTGTCGATTGTTTTTTAAGTTCTATGATCGAGCGGGATTCAAACCATAATGCACAGCAAACTTCTTTAGCATCATAGTATTTTTCGAGCCGAGCTTCTTGGGATATCTTGCAATGGTATTTTGCTCTCTTCTTTGTTATTACTAGTTTTGGGTACCTTGCGGTGTCCATTTTTCCCAATTGTTGTACATGGGTACCTCATCATGCCTTGTTGTCAGGACCCACCTTATTTTCCACCCACCTAAGATATGTTTACGGGGTGTTAGTGTAGGTTATTATTTATCCTTTTATTTGTTTATTAGGATAATTCTTGCACTTGTGTTAGCTCTACACTTGTTGTGTTAGCTTTCTTAGGTGTACTAGTTGTGTTGAATTAGCTTACTAGTTGTGTTGAGTCACTTCTCACTAATGTGGAGTTTCTTACTAGTCTTGTGGAGTTAACTTAACTACCAGTTTCAGTTAGTGGGAGTTCTTCACCACTGAATTAGGTAGTATTTACACTTCTCTCCTCCTATATGTACATCTTTCTTATTGAGTAATTCAAGTCATTGTATTGTAATGTATTGAGCATTATGGATTATGATGGATTTCCATATATGGTATTTTAGCTCTTTTGTTTTGAAAATCTAATGTGGTGTGTTATTATCATTTGAGATCATAACTTAGAACAATCTTCTTATCGTTCCTTTCACACAAATCCTTATTGGTCCTATCTCCATGGACCAAAGACTTTGTGGTTTCTGAGTATGTTGCATTTAAAATTCCAATCTAGGTGGAATTTCCTCACCTACCCTTTCCTTGTTTTCATTTCTTGCCTCAAATTGCATCTTCCATTAGACATGTGGCATGCCTCGAACCACGTTGTTTTTACAACACTCATCCATATAAGCGTTTATGTGTTAAAGTAGATATTTCACAGGAACTGAAATAATTTGTGGAAATTCAAATGGGAGACAAGCATTACTCCCAACGTGTATCTTATATATCTACTTGCCTAATGTTTTCTTCTCTTACTGCACCTCCATCATAAGATCAAGGATTGTCCTCTTTATGTCCCTCGTAATCACCCAACAGCTAAAGTGGCTCTAGAAATGGCCAACCCTCCTCGGAGGAAGGGTGAAAAAGGAGGTGGCAAGAAAAATAGGAATAAAACTCAACAACCTAAGGCCTTTGGTTCAAACGACCCACGTGAGCCAACTATTAAGGAACAACCCCATAGCCCACAAGCTAAAGAGCCAACTGTTGCTGCCAACTCGACAATCTAGTTACCTAAATTCTCCAGCACACCCAAGGCGTCCTCGGTTCTCATGGACCAGACAAATTTTGTTAACAATGTCGGCATTCTGCAACAACTGTCACTGATTTTAACCAGTGATTCACACGACCCTTCCAAAAGGGCCCAAATTTTTTCTCACCTCTCTCAGATCATATCTTGGCATGCGCAATGTGGACTCGTGGAGGAGGAATACAATATTAAGTATGGTGAGAAGAAAATAATTGATCGGCACGATTTTCTTGACCACAATACTTATCAATTTCTACAAAACTAGTTTGATGCATTAGATGGCTTAGAGATAGATGGGATAACACTCCACCATCATTTACCATGAATTGTCTATCTTGGAATGTGTGGGTCTTACATACTCCAATCGCAAGTATATTTTTCGTGATGTTTGACAAAAATTTACCAATCTAGATGTGTTGTTTTTGTAGGAAGTGAAAATTATAGGTTTTCAGTTAGAGATGGTTTGTAAATCCATCTGGCCTGACAACCTGACATTCTCAAAGTAATCATGATGGGGGCATGGGGTTTAATTTCCTTTTTACTCCTAAATAACGCCATTTTTAAGGATCATGGCATCGACCCCACCAATCGTGTCATATGGGTCTTATTTAATATCAATGGCCACCCTTTTGGCCTCATTAATATTTACACCTCTAATGATGTGGCCGAAAGGGCCAATCTATGGCATTGATACCTTGCTCAATTCTCCAATTCTTATTGGGTCATAAGTGGCAATTTTAATATGATTGAGCTACCCACTGATAAGTGTGAGAACCCTCGCCCATGCGTTGATAGATGGTAAAAGAGAGGCATAGTTTTCATGCGTAATAAGTTCAGATTGTTAATGCCTCTCACATTCCCACTTCAAGTTTGGTTTTCTTGGTCCAACCTTCGAGGTGGATTAGATCGGGTTCTTAAATGGATCGACAGAGCTATGTTGTCAACTCAAGTTTTTTTGAGTTCGAACAACATTTATTCCTTACTTGTGGAGGTCATGCCTAACTTTTTCCTTTCGGACCATTCCCCATTCGACTTCATATCACTTGGCATGATAGGCACACTTTTATGCCCACTTTCAATCACATTAAGCATGTGTGGAACCTGGCCCCTCGACCAATTCATTTTCAGCACTTTCATCCACCTATGCATGCTAGCTAGACTCAATGGTGGGAGGACGCTATGACTCAGATTACTAGATTCCTTAGAATCTATGGTAGACAACTGGCCAAAATTAGACGTTGATCATACTCCTCTAACACCTCCACTCTTAGCCGAGCGGTGGTGGCGCTCCAAAACCCCTTTTGAACTTAACCTTAAGTTACTCAGAGCTTCACCTTTAAATTGCTAACAATTACAATGCTTGAGGTGCTCAAATTCATGCCTGCATGTATTGGCTTAAAATTGGCAATCAAATTTTGAAAGAATTTTTTCTTTCTCTCAAAGAAAAAAACCTTCTTAGCAAATTTGTGTCATCAATGATGGCGGGCTCGGATCACTGATCCCACTCATGCTACAAGCATTTGTGCGACATTATAAGTTGGTTTTTCAAGCTCAATAACCCTCTGCCAACAAGAAGCTCTCAATCAATGTCTAGATTTTATGTCATGCAAGATTTCTCCTGCTCAGAAGGTGGTTTGTGACCACATGCTCACCATTGATGACCTCCACAAAGCGGTCATGCAAATGGCCAATGATAAAGCCCTAGATGCGATGGCTTCCCATGCGAATTTTATAAATCCCTATGGGACTCTGTCGGCCCAGATCTTCTTCAAGTTTATCTCAAGGGTTTTCGTAACCGATCGATGGGGTTGCAAACAGGGTTCATTTTAAGAACAATCAAGGTACAATGGAGTATGGGCTTTGAAGACTTTCCCATCACTCCCACAAGGACAATGATGGATTTTGCAGGAGATTGGAGAGATTTTCATATTTTCTTCCCTCTCTCTCCTCATTTTCTTCCTCTATAAAATGTAAGGGGTTTGCATGTGCAAAAGGTTGATCATTTTCTCTCCCATGCAACCCCTATTATGTTGGGGCTTCAAGCCTTCCTCTCAAGATCTATAATGGCTTCATGCCTCTTTCTGCTATAAATGTATTGTGTATATCCATATGGAGCAATAAGATTATGTCTATGTTGATCTCTTTAACCTCTCATGGTTTATTGTCTTCATCTTACCTTTCATTGTGCTTGCTTAATCTGTGTATTTCCTTGGTTATTACATGATTTTGGTGTGTTTTGCTCATTCGGGAATGATGTATTGATGTAATTTAGTTTGTGGTGTAGGTCCACCCTTTCTAGGTTCATCTATTCCATTATTTTGTAGGTTGGGGAAGTGATCAACACTCCTTTCTTGGTGTATCACCACTCTTAGTGTAGGTTTCCATTCCATGTATCCTTCTTTCCCTATCCCTTGGAAGTATTAGATTAGGATTAGTCAGTAGTTTTTCCTGTATTAGGATTAGTTAGTGGCAAGGTAGGTTAGGAGCAGGAACCGGCCTTCTCTAGAGAGCTATCCCATTTCGCAATGTCCCACACTCAGATAGCTCCATGTTATGCAATCACACCGAATGCCCCATCTCAAACTCAAACCATCGAGGGGTGATGTGATTTTTAATAGTTTTGGCATAATAGTTAGAGTTTTCTCATCTTTTAGGTGTCATTATCAAATAGCCTTAAGCCACCGTGACACACATCATTTTTGGCACACCCGGTGGGACAACATCGAGAAGTCAACTTTTCATTATTTAATAAATTTGTTCTAATGCACCAATTCATATTCAATCCTAAGTTCAAAGAAGACATTTTCAAGCTTTCCTAGCATTTTGGAATTCAGAGGTTACAAATTTCAGATTTCGGAGGTTTCAACTATAGGGCCAAAGTTTGAAATCACTTTTGAAAGGCTTAACATGTGCAAAATGAGCTCAAAATTTCACAAATGGTAGATCGGGGAAAAATTCAAAAGGGTATCCTTAGATTTTTAAATTTCTATTTTTGGAATTTTGGGGTTTTTAAATTTCAAGTTTTGGGATTTTGGGACTTTCAAGATTTCAAAAATTTTGTAGTTTCAAGATTTAGAAATTTTAGATTTCGGAGGTTGTCCATTTCAAACCTTTTAGGGGTTTTTGGATCTTCTAAATTTAGGAGTTTGGAATTTCAGAGGTTGTTGGCTTTTCAGGATTTCGAAGTTCAAGTTTCAGTCTTCTACTTTGGATTTCAAGGACTATGGCATTCCAAAACTTTAGAAACCATTTACAACGAACCAAAAAAACCCCACAACCATTTGTGAGCTCTTCAAGGTGTGCAAACAAGTATCCATTTCATCTCATCAATTTTGTTGTGCACTTGGTGCAATTTCAGTCTTCGGAGACACACATGCAAGCACAACTAAACTCCATTTGGGTCAAAACTCATTCTCTGAGTAGCAAACATTCCCTTTCTTCACCATCCATTTTTCTCTCTTCCATCTCTTTCATTTTATTCCATTTCATGAAGTCTTGCAGTCATGGCTTCATTCACCCCTTGGGATTCACATCCAGAACAACAATAGTATCAATGTGGCCCTCCTCTAGATTTTCAAAATTCATTTCTAGGGTATTACCAACCATCTCTGATCCATACTTGTAATGGAAATCAAGTTCATTACGCATGCCTAGATGAACAAGAGACAATTCAGTTTGGTTATCCACCAAACCATCCATATTTTCGAGAGTGGGGGTATGTGGATTTCAAGGACATTCTTCACTTGGAAATGTTGAGCTACAAATGAAGATCCTAAAAATAATGGCCAATATGGTGCAATCTATGGCTTCAGCCCAAATGCAGGCATTTAAGATTGGATTCAGACCCCTTTTCCCATGGGAAGGCCCCTTTCCATATTATCTTAGCCCACATGAGAAACTAAGCTTCATAGTTGAGATGTTACCCCAACTAGAAGGATGGATCAAGGACATTGAATGTTATGCAAGTCAACCTTTTCTACAAGAGACCCTTGCATTACCCTCTCATAGTTCTTTTCCTTCACCCTAATCAATATCATTTCAACCCAAACCTCAATTCCCAAGTTTCCCATTTTCTACTGCACCTATTGTGGATTCCACTTCTCCATCTTCCACCCTTCCATCTCATCTCAGTTCCTCTATCCTCTTCCCTTCCAAAAATAGTCCCCTCCATGGGAGAAGATTTGTAAAACCCTCCCACCATCTCCACCACCAAAAAACACCTATCAAGACTCAACCCAATACTCCTCTCACTTCCCCAAATCCATGTGGGGATGAAACTAAAAAACCAAGAAAAGCAAGAGAATGCAAGAGCACCAACAGAGGAGAAATGATTCAATTTTTTAAGAACTGGGATGCTAAGCTTGGAATAGAAAAAATTCCTCTACTAGTCAAGCCTTTGGAGGAGGCTAAAGTTGGGGAAGAGAAAGTGGTGAAGGTTGATTCGGTTGAATAGCAGATTTGTCGAGCAAGAACAAATTGAGGATGATCAACAATCAAAGTGTTCAAAATGCAACATTCACGACGACACTTTATTTTCACAAAATGTTGATCAAACAAAAGTTATAAAAATCAACAGGAGGGGAGGAAGGAATAGCTCCAAATCCAAAAGAAGAGGAGCATGCTCCTGTTATGGAGGAGGTTGAACTAGAACAATATGACAATGAGGAGACAAATTATCTGTCAAACTTGGAGGATTGTTTCAATGAAGAGGAGCCTATGGAGATCACATCATTTTCTCCTCCATCATCCACCTTCCAAGCAAAATATTCCATTGCCATAGTAGAACACATGAAAGAACAATTTTTCCTTCATAAGAGTCCTCTTGAGCCAAGATTAGAGGAATTGAATCTTCTGAAGAACATTCCGACAAGGAGGGGTTCTACATTGCCACGAAGGGAAAAGAGCATGAGGAAATCATTTCTTCCATACCTTCCACCAAGGAGTGACTTCATTTGTACGTAGATGTGTAAGAAAAAGATGATCCAATCACATACAATCACCTTTTCTAGGAAAGTCTTCTTAAATATTTTCTTTTTGAAATTCCAATTCAAAGCGAGGGTACATCTTTTCAAACAGAAAAAGCCTCGATGATTTAGGCCATGCCCTATCGGTATCTAGCTTCATTGGAGATAAAACCAAAGTATCCACAACCCGGTCATGTTCACTTCCAAACATGAGGGTGAGTCTCATAGTGTTAAGGATCGGTTATCAACTACAACATCTCTAGAGCCCCATGTGAATCATTCTGAATAGGTGTTTTTTGGTTTTTGTCCAATGATATCTCAATGATATGGGTGATAGGTTTTTGTTATCTTAGTTTCACTTTTTTGATTTCATAAGACAAAGCAATCCATGATCGTTGTCAATGTCATCATCACCACGGCTGCAAGTTGTAAGAAAAGGAAGCTACTTTGTACTACCATTGGCGGGATTTTTATGAAATATTCTCTATTGCTGGTTAGTGTAAGGTAGGATTAGGATTTTTTACAACATAACAAGTGATATACACACTTTGCATGTCTACTTAGACATGTATGATTTTATATTTTGTATTTTTTTGTTCATGTTTACTCCTTACACGGTACATGATGTTTCATAGACCCTCTCACATACATAAAAGTTCATACTTGTAGAAACAGTGCAGATCTCAAAATAAAAACAAATGCGAAGTAACTAAAATTAGGATTAAGGACAGGTTTCACTAAGTCTCATTCTTGAAGTTCTTTAAGATCAATCATAGGTGAAATTCCAAAGTGTCCCCGTAGGATCGAAGAGTCATCAACATCCAGACACCATGTCGCCACATGGGGACTTTCGAGAAGGAGAGAAGATCAAGATTTAATAGAGTTCCATGATGTAAAAACTTGAAAATTATCTTATTCAAAACTTTACGCAATGTGCAATTCATACCCAATAATCATCGATTGTGTGTGCTTCATACTTCCGAGAATCAAGTTTTGGGATAGTCCATTCCTAGTCTCATGAAATAAGGTTGCAGAGAGAGGAACAAGTGAAGATTTTAAAAAGCAATACAATTTTCTACTCTCAAAAATCTTTGTTTTGATATTTTATTATGATAATTGAGAGTTGCTGCAAACAAAACGGGCTTCAAGTTCACCGATTATGGGCGGTCTCCGGGTTTCAAATTCGGTGGGGTCAAATCGGTTTGCATGTATATAGTGACTCCATGCCCGATGGATACTTTAAGGCAATTGATCTTCCACATACATAGCAAAGGTGACCCCACGATTCACCAAATTGTTATCTAATTTTTCCCCTCAGGAAAAACTGGACAAACATGACCTCACAAAGAAAAAAGAAAGGATCGATTCAGCCATGGGAGCTCACATTTTGGTCTAAATGAGTGAGTTGAAGTGGAAGATTTTTCGCAGACTCGGTCGGGCCAAAATTGAGATCTAGTTCAAAAAGTTCATCAAACATCAAGTTTAAAGTTCAATATTCAGGTTGAGACATTAGGGAGTTCAAGGTGAAATAGAACTCGATGGTCAAATGAAGCACGTGCCATGCGGGGAGAGAAAAGTCACGAAACCAAACTTCAAAATTCATAATTAAGGATTTCATAATTTGGAGAAATGCATCACCTTAACGGATGAAACAATAACCAAAATCCCAAACCCAAACCCTGTAATCTCAAAACCCAAACCCCAAAATCCTAAAACCCAAGTCCGAAATTTCGAACATCGAGGTTTTCGGAATTTGAGAACATTTTTTGGGCCAGAGTAACCAAGTGAATAGTGCTACATAAAATATGATCTCGAAATCTAAACTCCGAAGTCCAAATTTCAAACTTCGAGAGGTTCATCATTTCAGAACTCTCGAGCCATCTTTGCTAGATAAACAGTGAAACCTCTAAATCATAAATGCTCAAAGTTTTGAATCCCGAATGTCTGAAATATCAAATTTCTAAGGGTGGTATGTTGGGTCGAGTCCAAAAAAGTAGATCAACCACCCGCATTTATTATTATGGCAATACCCTCATCTTTAGATGGCCATAATGATTGATTGAGAGCTTTTATTTGCACAAAATATGACTTTTTGAAAATCCTCAGTGTCCTCTACATAACTACGATTGGATTTCTTAATTTTAATAAAGTTAAATATTTCAAAATGTGGAAGTATAGTCCACCATTTTAGAGGAATGTTTCCAGATTTCTCACCTATACAAAATGATGAGGTATGGGCTTCCTTTCTTCCCCAACAAGAAAGGTACAATGGAGTATGGGCTTTATAGACTTGTCCATCAGTCCCACAAGGACAATGATGGATTTTGTAGGATATTGGAGAGCATTTTCTATTTTCTTCCCTCTCTCTCTCTCTTCTCATTTTCTTCCTCTATAAAATGTAAGGGGTTTGCATGTGCAAAAGGTTGATCATTTTCTCTCCCATGCAACCCTTATTCTATTGGGGCTTCAAGCCTTCCTCTCAAGATCTGTAATGGCTTCTTGACTCTTTCTTCTACAAAAATGTATTGTGTATATCCATATGGAGCAATAAGATTATGTCTGTGTTGATCTCTTTAACCTCTCATGGTTTATCATCTTAATCTTACCTTTCAATTTGCGTGCTTAATCTATGCATTTCCTTGGTTATTACATGATTTTGGTGTGTTGTGCTCATTCGAGAATGATGTATTGGATGTAATTTAGTTTGTGGTGCAATTCACCCTTTCTAGGTTCATCTATTCCATTGTTTTGCAAGTTGGTACTCCTTTCTTGGTGTATCACCACTCTTAGTGTAGGTTTCCATTCCATGTATCTTTATTTCCATGTCCTCTTGGAAGCATTAGATTAGGATTAGTCAGTAGTTTTCCTACATTAGGAGTAGTTATTGGCAGGTAGGTTAGGAGCAGGAACCGGCCTTCTCCGGAGAGCTATCCCATTTCACAATGTCCCACACTCAGGATAGTTCCATGTTATGTAATCACATCGAATACCCCATCTCAAACTCGGACCATTCGTGGGTGATGTGATTTTTGCACGCTCGATGGGACATCACATGAGTAAAATTTTTCTCATCTTTCGAGATCATTATCAAACAAAGAAATCTTAAGCCATCGTGCGACCATACATAACGATTTTGGCATGCCCGATGGGACAAATTCAAAAATTCATTTCATTTTTAATAAATTTGTTCTATACTGATCAAGGTCGATTCAAGACTGAGTTTAAAGAAGATGTTTTGAGCTTTCCTTGCATTTTGGAATTCGAGAGGTTACAAATTTTAGATTTCGAGGTTTCGATTGTAGGGCCAAAGTCCGAACACTTTCAAAAGGCTTAACATGTGCAAAATGAGCTCAAAATTTCACAGATGATAGATCGGGGCCAAACTTCAAAAGGGTATTCTTAGATTTTTGAAATTTTGATTTTTAGAATTTCGAGGCTTTTCAAATTTCAGGGATTTTGGGATAAAGGATTTTGGGACTTTCAATATTTTGAACCTTTTTTGTAGTTTTGGGATTCGGACATTTCAGATTTCAGAGGTTGTCCAATTTCGTAGGACCTTTTTGATTTTCAGAACTTCAATTTCAAAGTTCGAATTTCAAAGGTTCTTTAGCTTTTCAGATTTCAAAAGTTCCAGCTTAGTCTTCTAATTTGGATTGCAAGGACGGTGGCATTCCAAAACTTCAAATACCATTTGCAACGAACTGCATAAACCTCGCAACCATTTTTGAGCTCTTCAAGGTGTGCAAACAAGTACCCATTTCATCTCATCAAGTTTGTGCAAAACCAGCTTTTTGTGTTAGATGGCTTGGAGATAGATGGGATGACACTCCACCACCATTTACAAGGAATTGTATATCTTGGAATGTGTGGGGTCTTACAGACTCCAATCACAAGTATATTTTTCATGATGTTCGACAAAAAAATTTCTATCCGGATGTGTTGTTTTGCAAGAAGTGAAAATTACAAGTTTTCAGTTATAGATGGTTTGTAAATCCATCTGGCCTAACAACCTCACTTTCTACTGCAGTAAATCATGATGGGAGCATGGGGTTTAATTTCAATTTTTACTCCCAAATAATGGCCTTTTTTTTTTAAGGATCATGGCGTCGACCCCACCAATCGTGTCATATGGGTCTTATTTAATATCAATGGCCACCCTTTTAACCTCATTAATATTTACGCCTCTAATGATGCAGCGAAAGGGCCAATCTATGGCATTGGATACCTTGCTCAATTCCCAATTCTTATTGGGTCATAAGTGGCCATTTTAATATGGTTAAGCTACCCACTGATAAGTGTGAACACTTTCCCATGCGTTGGACAATGGTGAAAGAGAGGCATGGTTTTTCATGCGTAATAAGTTCAAATTGTTAATGCCTTGTTATCACCGAATCACAAAGACACCTCGTGTTTATACAAATGCATATACTTGAACCCACGGTGTGATTGGATAACATGGGTACTATCTCCAAGTTGTGGGACTTGCTACTTGAGATAGACCTCCAGAGAAAGCTGGTTCTTGCTCCTAAACTACCTGCCACAATCTACTCTAATGCAGGATAAGCTAACTATTCTAATCTAAATTTCCAAGGGACCAGGGAGAGAGAATTCATAAAATGAAAGCCTACACTAAATCGGTGATACACCAGAAAAGGAGGGTGTGAGAGTAGTCTCCAAATGTGTGAAATACAGAGGCAAAGTGCACCCTAGAAGAGGTGATGACAGTTCTTCATAATCTAGCAAAATGCATTCACAACAATATTCCAAGCATACACAATGATAATGAATCCCTACAAGAACATAATAAATAGACACAATATTCTTATAGAAAGATTAAAGGGGCAAGAAGAATGCAAGAAAACACAGCAGGGGAAGATACATCCACAAACTGGTATTTTATTGCTTCATGGTATGCATGCAGATTCAATCTATTACAAGATAAGGGCCTGGATCACCATGCAAGGAGTCCACTACAAGGGCCTGCAACACACTGGCTTCACAAAGCAATTTTGGCAGAGCTTTGCTACCCAAAAACTCTCCTCTTACAATGAGCCCAACACTCCAATTTATAGAAAAAATGAGAAGGGGAAGAGAAGGGAAAATGGAAATCCCGAAATCTGTCCTTCAACCACCTATAAGAGGCATTAAATTGAGTGAAATGATTATATATTACTTGAAAAAGGCTCCCCATACTCATCCCATGTGTCAAGCCGCAGAGAAAGAATGATGACCATGCCTCTTAATTGCACTCCCAGCTACCAAATAAAACACTGTTATGAACCCGGCCACGTTTTGTTAAAAAACTTGATCAATATCTCATCAAATCCAGAATTTCTTGATTGCTGTGCATCGGGCTCGGAGCCACGATTCCAACGGTACCAACTTTGTGCGATTTCGTTGAGAAATGCAAAAGTTATGGCCTTCCCAGAGTACGGGCAGCTATTTTTGGGCCTCAGCGGTGCGTTTTTCATTTAACGGGAATGAGCATTAACCGACCGGAGCCGAATATGTTTCTCTTAATTAAATATATCTACCCTTATTAAAAATAAGAAATCCAGGTTTACGTAGGGCGTAGAGGACGTCGTGCTCGTTCCAGAAAGTCCAATTTTATGAAAATCGGAGCTCGGAGTCAAAAGTTATGGCCGTTTGAAGTTTCACGGGTCAAATGTTGACTTTTCTCCTTTTCCTTCGGCCGCTTCAGCTTTTCACGTCCCTCACGTCCCCGGCGTACTTTTGCTGAATTTTCCCATTTCAGCCGAACCGGTCGGTTTGCGTCCTCGCGGCCTAGATGTCCCATTTGCTTAGTACGAAAATTCTCCATTTCGGCCGAACCGGGCGGTTCACGTCCTCGCGTCCCAGATGTCCCATTTACTTCCGGACTATCTGGGACAAATTTTTCATATTCATCCAGCCTTCGGCTGATTACAGACTCTTGTCCCACTTGTCCCGGTGCGAAAGTTCTCATTTCGGCCGATCCGGCCGGTTCGCGTACTTCGCGTACCTTCGGCCCAACTGTTCCGGGCTGCCTTAAGTCTTTTCGGCCGACTTGCGTCCTCCGCGTACTAATTGCCCAGATGTCCCAGACTGCCTGTTTCAACAGTTAGTCAATTTTTCCACTTTTCGGCGATTCGATTTCGCCCCGCGCCCTTTCGCCTCGGATGTCCCAAATGCTGCGCAGACCTCACAGATGTCCTGCTTTGCCTGGACTTGGGACTTAGCCGATTTTCACGATTTTTTCTGGCCTCCAAGATTTGATACGATGAACCTTAGCTCAACCCGAACTGGTACGACCCGAGCCCTTTAGACCCGAAATCCCTCAAAACAGTCCTGCAACCGCATTTTTTTCATTTCTTCCATTTTATCAACCTGTTGGGATTCCTTCTGATGCATGTTATCAAAATTCACCCTAGGGGTGAATTTTGATAACATGCTCTCTCACATTCCCACTTCAAGTTTGGTTTACTTGGTCCAACCTTCGAGGTGGATCGGATCGAGTTCTTAAATGGATCGACAGAGCTATCTTTCACAACTCAAGTTTTTTTGAGTTCGAAAACATTTATTCCTTACTTGTGGAGGTCATGTCGACTTTTGTCCTTTCGGACCATTCCCCTTTCAACTTCATATCATTTGGCATGATAGGCACACTTTTTGTGCCCACTTTCAATCACATTAATCATGTGTGGAACTGGCCCCTTGACCAATTCATTTTCAGCACTTTCATCCACCTATGCATGCCAAATAGACTCAATGGTGGGAGGACGCTATGACTCAAATTACTAGATTCTTCTGAATCTATGGTAGTCAATCGCCATAATTAGACATTGATCATACTCCTCTAACACCTCTGCTCTTACCCGAGCAAAGGGTGGCTCTCCAAGGAAATCCCTTCTTTGAAAATCAGAACCTTAAGTTGCAGAAGCTTTGCTTTGAAAAATTTAAATTGCTAACAATTACAATGCTTGAGGTGCTCAAATTTTTGCTTGCATGTATTGGCTTAAAATTCGTGATCAAATTTTGAAAGAATTTTTCTTTCTCTCAAAGTGAAAAAACCTTCTCAAAGAAATTTGTGTCATCAATGATGGCGGGGCTCGAGTCTCGATCCCAGCTCATGTTACAAGCATTTGTGTGACATTATAAGTTGGTTTTCAAGCTCAATAACCTCTCACAAAGGACAAAAGCTCTCAATCAATGTCTGGATTTTGTGTCGTGTAATATTTCTCCTATTCATAAAGTGGTTTGTATTTGTATGCTCATCATTGATGACCTCCATGAAGCGGTCATGCAAATGGCCAATGATAAATCCTTGGATGCGATGGCTTCCCATGCGCTAATTTTATAAATTCCTATGGGACTCTGTCGGCCCGATCCTCTTCAAGTTTATCTCAAGGGTTTCAGAACCGATCGACGCGGGGTTGCGTCACGAGGTTCATTTTAAGAGACCTCATAGAAATTGGAGGTGGAAAATACTTGGCGAATATCCTCGGAACTGGTTTCGCGGGAAGGCAACTTTTTTGGGGGTCTGGAAACAAAATTTTCACCTAATTTTTAAGAGGTGTGAAAGGTAGGCAGACGCATGACGGAGATTTATTGTTGTGCGTCAACAAGGTGGTTGACGCGTGACACAAAGAATCTTCTATCGCGCGTCAGAAGGTCTCGCTTTTATGGTCGCACGCGACAACAAAATCTCTATGTCGCACGTCAACAAGGTGTTTGACGCGTGTCAATGATGAACCTCAGCGATGCATGTCAATGACCTTATTGATGCACGTCGGTGATGTTCATTAAGTGATTCAACCACCTTGTTGACGCATGAAAACAAATCTTCTGCCGTGTGTGTATGCATCCTCTATCCTCTCGGTCATGTGACAACAAAATCTCTGTGTCGCGCATCTACTTCCTTCACACTCACTCTGTTGGGCGTCAACAAACTCTCCATGTCACGTGTCAACAAACTCTATGTCGCTCGTCTGCAGCCTCCGCCCTCCTGTCACGCGTCTGTAGCCTCTACCCTCCTGTCGTGCATTTACTATACTTGATAATACATATGCCCCCAGGTGGTATGAGTGATCTAGTAGTGTTCTACCTGCGAATAATCTAGGATTGTATAGGGGATAATTTCAAGGGTATGCGGTGATCCTAAAAATTAAGCTATAATTTTTAGGCGAACAGTCAACGACGCACGCGGAAAATTCACCTTTTCAAATTTTTCAAAAATGGAATATTCACCATATTACGAATATTCGCCACTAAAATTATCCTGTTGCGTATCAATAAAAGGGACATTAAATTCATCCCAAAACCAAGGGACCTTGAGCAAATTACTTGTGGCGACCCTATTATCTTATTTTTCCCCTCGAGCAAAATTGGAAAAACATGACCTCGCACGAGATAAAATGGAAGGATTGATTCGGCCATGGGAGCTCACATTTCGAGGCTCAATCAAAAGCGGTTGAAGTGGCAAAATTTTCAGAATTTGCGGGCCAAAAATCTAAATCGATTTAGCTCAAAAGGTTCATCGAACATAGAGTCTAAAGTTTAAATTTTAGAATTCAAACATTCGGGAGTTCGGGTTGATAGCGAGGTCGGGCCATGAACAATGCCACGGAGAGAGGAGAAAATTCTAAAACCAAAGTCTAAAATTCAGACTTCAAGATTTTGGAATTTCAAACAAATGTGCCGTGAGATAGATGAGAAGTGCTTGAAATCCTAAAACTAAAACCTCGAAATCTTGAAACCCGAACCCCAGAAATCTCAAAACCTGAAGTTTGAATTTTAGACTTTGGGATTTTGACATTTCAGAACATTTTGTCAAGCAAACCAAGTGAACAGTGTCACATAAAATATGATCTCAAAGTCTGAACTCTAAAGTCCAAATTTCAGACTTCGGAGGTTTGGCATCTCGAAACTCTCAATTCATCTCGCGAGATGAACAATAACTACGACCTCTGAAGCATAAACACCCAAAGTTTTGAATCCCAGAATGTCAATTACGGACTTCGGAGGGTATGATCTGAGGTCGAAGTCTCAAAATCAGATCAACAACCCGCATTTATTGTGGTATGGAACCCTCATCTTTAGATGGCCATAACATTTGACTGAGAGCTCGGATTTGCACAAAATTGGACTTTTTGGAAAGCTCTCAGTGTCCTCTACACAACTACAACTAGATTTCTTAATTTTAATAAAGTTAAATATTTCAAAATATGGAAATACAGTCCATCATTTTAGAGGAATGGTTCAAGATTTCTCACCTACCCAAAATGATGAGGTATGGGCTTCCTTTCTTCCCCAACAAGCAAGGTATAATGGAGTATGGGCTTTGAAGACTTTCCCATCCATTTTTCTCTCTTCCATCTCTTCCATTTTCTTCCATTTCTTGTCCATTTTCTCTCTTCCATCTCTTCCATTTTCTTCCCTTTCATGAATTCTTGCAGGTCATGGCATCATTAGCCTCGGGATTCACATCCATAACAACAATAGTATCATTACGGCCCTCCTCTGGATTTTCAAAATTCATTTCTAGGGTATTACCAACCATCTTTGGATCCATAATGTAATGGAAATCAAGTTCATTACGCATGCGCGAGATGAACAAGAGAGAATTCATTTGGTTATCCACCAAACCATCCATATTTTCGAGAGCGGGGTATGTCGATTTGAAGGACATTCTTCACCTTGATATGTAGAGCTACAAATAAAGATCCTAAAAATAATGGCCCATATGATGTAGTCTAGGGCTTCAGCCCAAATGCAGGCATTTAAGATTGGGTTTAGGACCCCTTGCCCATGGGAAGGCCCCTTTCCATATTATCTTAGCCCGCATGAGAAACTAAGCTTCATCGTTGAGATGTTCCCCCAACTAAAAGGATGGATCAAGGACATTGAATGTTATGCAAGTCAACCTTATCTACATGAGACCCCTGCATTACCCTCTCATAGTTCTTTTCCTTTACCCTAATCAATATCATTTCAACCCAAACCTCAATTCCCAAGTTTCCCATTTTCTCGCACCTATTGTGGATTCCACTTCTCCATCTTCCACCCTTCCATCTCATCTCAGTTCCTCTATCCTCTTCCCTTCCAAAATAGTCCCCTCCATAGGAGAATATTTGTAAAACCCTCCCACCATCTCCACCACCAACAAAACACCTATCGAGACTCAACCCAATACTCCTCTCATTTCCCCAAATCCATGTGGGGAAAACTAAAACAACCAAAGAAAGAAAAGTAGCAACGGAAGGAGCACGAAAAGGAGAAATGATTTAATTTTTGAAGAACCGGGCTTCTAATCTTGGAATAGAAAAATTCCTCTACTAGTCAAGCCTTGAGGAGGCTAAATTTGGGGAAGAGCAAGTGGTGAAGGTTGATTCATTGCGGTAGTTTTCAAGCAAGCAGGTTGAGGATGATCAACAATCGAGTGTTCGGAATGCAACAATCACGGCGACACTTTATTTTCACAAAATGTTGATCAAACAAAAGTTACAAAATCAGCGGGGAGGAAGGAATAGCTACAAATCCAAAAGAAGAGAATCATGCTCTCGCTATGGAGGAGATTGAACCGAATAGTATAACAATGAGGAGATTGAACCGGAAGCATTAGATTAGGATTAGTAAGTAGTTTTTCCTACATTAGGAGTAGTTCATGGCGGTAGGTTAGGAGCGGGAACCGGCCTTCTCCGGAGATCTATCCCATTTCACAATGTCCCACACTCAGGATAGTTCCATGTTATGTAATCACATCGAATACCCCATCTCAAACTCGGACCATTCGTGGGTGATGTGATTTTGACATAATAGTTTTGGCAAGCCCGATAGGACATCACATGAGTAAGATTTATCTCATCTTTGAGAGGTTTCTCATTATCAAACAAAGAAATCTTAAGCCACCGTCGACCACACATAACAGCTTGCTTTTTACACGCTCGGTGGGGACAACTTCAAAACGTCAACTTTTAATTTTTAATAAAGTTGTTCTATAGCGGTATCAAGGTCGATTCAAGCCTATGTTCAAAGAAGACGTTTTGAGCTTTCCTTGCATTTTGGAATTGGAGGTTGCAAATTTCAAATTTTGGAGGTTTCAACCGGGCCAAAGACTGAAATCACTTTCAAAAAGGCTTAACATGTGCAAAATGAGCTCAAAATTTCATAAATGGTAGATCGGGGACCAAACTTCAAAAGGGTATCCTTAGATTTTTGAAATTTTGATTTTAGAATTTTGAAGCTTTTCAAATTTCGTGGATTTTGGGATAAAGGATTTTGGGACTTTCAAGATTTTAGACCTTTTGTAGTTTTGGGATTCATACATTTTAGATTTCGAGAGGTTGTCCAATTTCGACCTTTTGGATTTTGAACTTCTAAATTTTAGAGTTCATAATTTCATATGTTCTTAGCTTTTCGGGATTTTTGAAAGTTCTAGTTTCGAGTCTTGACTTCAAATTTCAAGGACTGTGGCGTTACAAACTTTAGAAACCATTTGTAACAAACCGGACAAACCCCGACCATTTTTGAGCTCTTGAGGTGTGTAAACAAGTATCCATTTCATCTCATCAAGTTTTTGTGCACTTGGTGCAATTTTAGTCTTCGGATACACACATGCAAGCACAACTAACAACTCCCTTTGGGTCAAAACTTATTCTCTAAGCGGTAGACATTCCCTTTCTTCACCATCCATTTCCATCCATTTTCTCTCTTCCATCTCTTCCATTTTATTCCATTTCATGAAGTCTTTCAGTCATGGCTTCATTCGCCCCGGGATTCACATCCGAGAACAACAATAGTATTAGTGCAACCCTCCTCCGAGTTGAAAATCCATATCCAGAGTATTACCAACCAACTCCGGATCCATACTATAATGGAAATCAAGTTTAGTACGCATTCCCGAATGAACAAAATATAGGTCGGTTTGGTTATCCACCAAACCATCCATATTTTGAGAGTGGGGGTATGTGGATTTCGAAGGACATTCTTCACCTAGAGATGTTGAGCTACAAATGAAGATCCTAAAAATAATGGCAAGTATGGTGTAGTCTAGGGCTTCAGCCCAAATGCAGGCATTTAAGATTGGATTCAAGACCCTTGTCCATGGGAAGGCCCCTTTCCATATTATCTTAGCCCGTAGGAGAAACTAAGCTTCATAGTTGAGATGTTACCCCAACTAGAAGGATGGATCAAGGACATTGAATGTTATGCAAGTCAACCTTGTCTACATGAGACCCTGCATTACCCTCTCATAGTTCTTTTCCTTCACCCCAATCAGTATCATTTCAACCCAAACCTCAATTCCCAAGTTTCTCATTTGCTACACCTATTGTGGATTCCACTTCTCCGTCTTCCACCCTTCCATCTCATTTCAGTTCCTCTATCCTCTTCCCTTCCAAAAAATAATCCCTCCACAGAGCAGATTTTTTAAAACCCTCCCACCATCTCCACCACAAAAAAAACCTATCGAATCTCAACCCAATACTCCTCTCACTTCCCCAAATCCATGTGGGGACGAAACTCAAAAAACCCGAGTCAAGAAAAGCAACAACGGAGGAGACCAACATAGGAGAAATGATTCATTTTTGTAAGAATTGGGCTTCTAAGCTTGGAATAAAAAAAAATTCATCTCTGATCAAGCCTTTGGAGGAGGCTAAAGTTTGGGAAGAGCAGGTGGTGAAGGTTGATTCAGTTGCAGCAGTTGTCAAGCAAGAATAGGTTGAGGATGATCAATAGTCGGAGTGTTTAGAATGCAGCATTCACGACGGCACTTTATTTTCACAAAATGTTGATCAAACACAAGTTGTAAAATCAGCAAGAGGGGAGGAAGGAATAGCTCCAAATCCAAAGAATATAAGCATGCTCTCCGCTATGGAGGAGATAATTGGAACAATATGAAAATGAGGAGACAGATTATCTATTGGACTTGGAGGATTGTTTCAATGAAGAGGAGCCTTTTCAGATCACATCATTTTCTCCTCCATCATCCACCTCAAGCCAAAGATCCCATTTCCAAAGTGGAGCACATGCAAGAACAATGTGTCCTTCTTAAGAGTCATCTTGAGCCAAGATTGGAGGAATTTAATCTTCCAAGTGCATGGCAAACAAGGAGTTATACATTGCCACGAAGGGAAAGAGCATGAGGAAATCATATCTTCCATATGTTTCACCAAGGTGACGCTTTAGTTGTCTATATATGTGCAATAAAAAGAGGATCCAATCAAAAACATTCACCTTTTCCAAGAAAGTCTCTGCTTAATATTTTCTTTTGACATTCCAATTGAGGAGTAAGCGGGCACATTTGGCGATTTAGGTCATGCCCTATCAAATACTTAGCTTCATGGAGCTAAAACCAGAGTTTACACAACCGGTCATGTTCACTT
This sequence comes from Taxus wallichiana var. yunnanensis, assembly GCA_018340775.1. Taxonomy (NCBI): domain Eukaryota; kingdom Viridiplantae; phylum Streptophyta; class Pinopsida; order Cupressales; family Taxaceae; genus Taxus; species Taxus wallichiana. The sequence goes on along the minus strand of CM031240.1, from coordinate 908,748,204 downwards.
CCAACATGAGGGTGAGTCTCATAGTGTCGAGCTTTAGCTACATCATTTACCGCAACACCTCCAAGAGCCCCAAGTGAATCATTCTAAACATGTGTTTGTTTAGTTTCCGGCTGATTAATCAATGATATGGGTGAGAGGTTTCTCGTTATGAAAGTTTCTCATTCATAAGCATAGTTGTTTCAATTTCAAATCATCACCATGGCTGCAATTTGTAAGAAAAGGAAGCTACTTTGTACTACAAGTGGCAAGATTTGTCGAAATCTTCTTTGTTCTGGTTAGTGTAGAGTAAGAGTAGGATTTGTTTTAAGCATAACAAGTGTTATGCACACTCTCCATCTATACTTAGACATGTACGATTTTATATTTGTCTATAGTTTTTGGTTCGTGTTTTCTCCAAAGAAAGTACATGATGTTTCAATAGGCCTCTCACATACATAAGAAGTTCATACTTGTAGGAACAGCAGTTGCAGATCTCAAAATAAAAAAAATGCAAAGTAACTAAAATTACGATTAAGGACAGGTTTCTTGAGTCTCATTCTTAAAGTTATTCAAGATCAATCACAGGTGAACTTCTAAGTGTCCCCGCATGGTCGAGAGAGAGTCATCAACAAAGAACCTTCGGCAACATGCCACATGTGGGACTTTCGAAGGGAGAGAAGATCAAGATTTAATAGAGTTACATGATGTAAAAACTTGATAATTATCTTATTCAAAACTCTGCAGTGTCAATGCATACCCAACAATCATCAGTTGTGTGCTTCATACTTCCCAGAATCAGATTTTGGATAATCCATTCCAGATCTCGCAAAACAAGGTTGCAGAGGGGAACAAGTGAAGATCTGGAAAATCCATAAATTTTCTACTCTCACAAATATTTGTTTTGAGATTTTATTATGATACTTAAGAGTGCAAGAAAAGTGGATTCAAGTTCAAAATTGCAAGCGGTCTCCTGGTTTTCAAATTCCGTGGGGTCGAATCGGTTTGCGGGTATATAGTGACTTCATGCCAAATGGATACTTCAAGACAACCGATCTTCCACCTAGTAGGCTGACCCCACAAGTTGCCAAATTTTTATCCGATATTGCCCTCGGGTGAAATTGGACAAACATGACCTCACACAGAGAAAATGGAAGGATCGATTCAGCCATGGGAGCTCACATTTCGAGATCGAGCGAGAGCAAGTTGATGTAGCAAAGTTTTCAAAATCGGCGGGCCAAAATTCCAAATTGACAAGCTCAAAAGGTTCATCGTACATCGAGTCCGAAATTCAATATTAAGAATTCATACATTCGGGAGTTCATGGTTGGCGATGGGCGAGCGATGAACATTACCACGCTGGGAGGAGAAAATTATCAAACCCAAAGTCCAAAATTCAAACTTCGGGCTTTCGGGATTTCGAGAAAATGTCGCCTAACGGATGAACAATGAAAAGTCCAAAATCACGAAACCCAAGCCTCAAAATCCGAAACCCAAGTCTAAATTTTAGACTTCGGGGTTTCAAATTTTGGAACATTTTTTTGGGCCAACCAAGTGAACAAAGTTGCATAAAAATATGATCTCGGAGTTTGAACTCCGAAATCCAAATTTTAGACTTTGGAGGTTCGGCATTTCAAACTCTCGAGCCACTCGCTAGATAAAAAGTAATTGCAACCTCCAAAGCATAAATGCCTAAAGTTTCAATCCTGAAGGTCTGAAATTTCAGATTTTGGAGGGTGCGATGCAGTGGTGAGTCCGAAAATCGAGATCGACCACTCCGCATTTATTACGGTATGGTACCCTCATCTTTAGATGGCCATAACGTTTGACTGAGAACTCATATTTGCACAAAATAGGAAATTTTGGAAATCTCTCAATGTCCTCTACACAACTACAACTTGGATTTCTTAATTTTAATAAATTTAAATATTTCAAAATGTGGAAGTACATTCCGCCATTTTAGAGGAATGGTTCCATATTTATCACCTACCCAAAATGATGAGGTATGGGCTTCCTTTCTTCCCCAACAAGTAAGGTACAATGGAGTATGGGCTTTGCAGACTTTCCCATCACTCCCACAAGGATAATGATGGATTTTTGTAGGATATTGGAGAGCATTTTTGGATTTTCGTCACTCTCTCTCTCCTCGCTATTTTCTTCCTCTATAAATGTAATGGGTTTTGCATGTGCACGAAAGATTGATCATTTTCTCTCCATGCACCCCTATTCTTTTGGGGCTTCAAGCCTTCCTCTCAAGATCTGTAATGGCTTCATGCCTCTTTCTACTACAATAATGTATTGTGTATATCCATATGGAGTAATAAGATTATGTCTGTGTTGATCTCTTTAACCTCTCATGGTTTATCGTCTTCATCTTACCTTTCAAAGGCTTGCTTAATTTGTGCATTTCCTCGGTTATTACATGATTTTGGTGTGTTTTGCTCATTTGGGAATGATGTATTGGATATAATTTAGTTTTTGGTGCAAGTCCACCCTTTCTAGGTTCATTTATTCCATTATTTTGCAAGTTGGGGAAGTGATCAACACTCTTTTCTTGGTGTATCACCACTCTCAATGTAGGTTTCCATTCCATGTATCCTTCTTTCCATGTCCCTTGGAAGCATTAGATTAGGATTAGTCAATGTTTTTGCATGCAATAGGAGTACTTAGTGGCGGGTAGGTTAGGAGCAGAATCGACCTTCTCCGAGAGAGCTATCTTATTTCGCAATGTCCCACACTCGGATAGCTCCATGCTGTCACGATCACCCCGAATACCCCATATCAAACTCCATAAGGCTTAACATGTACAAAATGAGCTCAAAATTTCACAAATGGTAGATCGGGGAAAAACGTCCCAAGGGTATCCTTAGATTTTTGAAATTTCTATTTTCAAAATTTTTGGGTTTTTAAAATTTAGGGACTTTCAAGATTTGAAACTTTTAGCTTTGAGATTCGGACATTTCAGATTTCGAGAGGTTGTTCAATTTCATACATTTTGGGTTTTTGATCTTCTAAATTTAAGTGTTTGGAATTTGGAGGTTTCTAGATTTTCGGATTTGGAAGTTCTAGTTTTGGAGTCTTCTACTTTGGATTTCAAGGACTTTGTGGTATTTGAAACTTCGAAACCATTTGCAACAAACTAGACTAACCCCAAAACCATTTGTGAGCTCTTCAAGGTGTGCAAACAAGTATCAATTTCATTTCATCAAGTTGTTGTGCACTTGGTGTAATTTCAGTCTTCGGAGACACACATGCAAAGCACAACTAACGACTCCATTTGGGTCAAAACCCATTCTCTGAGTAGTAGACATTCCCTTTCTTCACCATCCATTTCCATCCATTTTTATCTCTTCCATCTCTTCCATTTTCTTCCATTTCATGAAGTCTTGTAGTCATGGCTTCATTCGTCCCTTGGGATTCACATCCGAACAACGATTGTGTAAGTGCAGCCCTCCTCCAGGAATTATGTAAAATTCATTTCCAAGGTATTACCAACCATCTTCAGATCCATACTGTAATGGAAATCAAGTTCAATATGCATGCCCAGATGAACAAGAGACAAGTTAGTTTGGTTATCCACCAAACCATCCATATTTTTGAGAGCGGGGTATGTGGATTTTGAAGGACATTCTTCACTTGGAGATGTTGAACTACAAATGAAGATCCTAAAAATAATGGCCAAGATGTATGGTGCGAGTCTAGGCTTCATCCCAAATGCAGTATTTAAGATTGGATTCAGGACCCCTTTTCCATGGGACGGCCCCTTTCCATATTATTTGAGCCCGTAGGAGAAACTAAGCTTCATAGTTGAGATGTTACCCAAATTAAAAGGATGGTTCAAGGACACTAAATGTTATAAAAGTCAACCTTTTCTACAAGAGACCCTTGCATTCCCCTCTCGTAGTTCTTTTCCTTCGCCCCAATCGAGTATCATTTCAAACCAAACCTCAATTCTCAATTTTCTCATTTGTTGCACCTATTGTGGATTCCACTTCTCCATCTTCCACCCTTCCATCTCATCTCAGTTCCTCTATCCTCTTCCCTTCCAAAAATAGTCCCCTCCACAGAGCATATTGCGAAAACCCTCCCACCATCTCCACCACCAAAAAAACACCTATCGAGACTCAACCCAATACTCCTCTCACTTCCCCAAATCCATGCGGGGATGAAACTCAAAAAACCAATCAAGGAAAGTAGCAACAAGAAGAGCCCAACAAAGGATATATGATTCGCTTTTGAATAAGCTGGGTGGCTAAGCTTAGAATAGAAAATTTCTCAAGCATGGTCAAGCCTTCGAGAGGAGGCTAAAGTTGGGGAAAGCAGTGGTGAAGGTTGATTCGGTTGCGACATTTTCTCGAGCAAGAAAAGGTTAAGGATGATCAAAAGTAGAAGTGTTCGAATGCAACATTCACGCGACACTTTATTTTCACAAAATATTGATCAAGCACAAGTTGTAAAATCAGCAAGAAGGGAGGAAGGAGTAGCTACAAATCCAAAAAAAGAGAAGCATGCTCCCATTATGGAGGACATTGAATCGGGACAATATGACAATGAGGAGACATATTATCTCATCGGACTTGGAAGATTGTTTCAATGAAGAGGAGCTTGTTGAGATCACATCATTTGCTCCTCCATCATCTCGCCTTGAAGCAAAGAGCCCATTGCTAGCGTGGAGCACATGCAAGAACAACATGTCCTTTATAAGAGTCCTCTTCAGCCAAGATTGGAGGAATTGAATCTTCCGAAGAGCATGCTAGACAAGGAGGAGTTCTACATTTCCACGAATGGAAAAGAGCACGTGGAAATCATATCTTGTTAGGAATATTCCTTGGATTAGTGCTCACATTATTGTTTGTAATAGTTAAATGTAATATTCTTATATTACATTAGTAAGTTTGAGTGATATTAGTTAATTTGTAAATTATTAATATTGAGTTAATATAACTCATATTAATAATATAGTGTGAGAGTATAAATAAATGTAAATGAGTTGTAATAAACAACTCATATAGATTATTGTAATAGTGAGTTGTGAGAACAACTCACGTAGATAATTGTGTGTGGAGATATTGGTGGGATATGTGAGAGAATAGTGGTGAGTGATTATAGGAGAGATATGTGGGAGTAAGACTAGGGATTAGAGGAGAGATATGGGGATAAGGTGATGAGACTTGACTCCATGATTATAGGAGCAAACAATTGTATAAAATTCCCTCCAATATTCAATAGAAATTGCTCCATTCTATTTACATTTGGTTTCTATCTTCTGTAGTTTTCATTTCATGTGTTGATTTCAATTAATTATTGCTTAATTTATTTATGCAAATCTAGAGATTTAGCATCATCTGGTATCATAAGCAGAAAGGTTAAGCTATGAGAATGATTGCTATGAGAGTGATTTAGCTTCATTTGTCTGTAGATGTGTAATACAAAGAGGATCCAATCACATACATTGACCTTTTCCATGAAATTTTGCTTAAAGATTTTCCTTTTGAAATTCCAATTAAGAGCGGTGGGCACATTCGGTGGTTTAGGCCATGCACTATCGGATACTTAGCTTTGTTGGAGCTAAAACTAGAGTTGCCACACCGGTCATGTTCACTTCCAAACATGAGTGTGAGTCTCATAGTGTCGAGGATACGCTACATCAACTGCAACACTCTATGAGCCCCGGGTGTAGGTCATTACGAATAGGTGTTTGTTTGGTTTTGGTGATATCTCGATGATATGGGTGAGTCGTTTTTTGCTATCGCAGATTTCTCATTCATAAGCACAATCGTGTCCAATGTCAAATCATCACCATGGCTGCAAGTTGTAAGAAAAGGAAGCTACTTTATACTACCAAAGGTGGTAGGATTTGTATGCGAAATCTTATCTCTTGCTAGTTAGTGTAGGGTAGGAGTAGGATTTGTTCTCGGCATAACAAGTGTTATGCACACTGCGCATGTCTATTTAGACATGTATGATTTTATAATTTGTATATAGTTTTTGGTTTGTGTTTTCTCCATCACTTTACATGATGTTTCAAGGCCTCTCGCATGCAAAATAAGTTCATACTTGTAGGAACAATTGCAGATCTCAAAACAAATGCGAGTAACTAAAATTAGGGTTAAGGTCAGGTTTACTTAGTGGGATTCTTCAAGTTCTTTAAGATCAATCACATGTGAAATTATAAGTGTCCCCGTAGGGTCGAGAGTCATCAACGGTAGCCTTGACAACAAAGATGCCACATGTGGGACTTTCGAGAGGAGAGAAGATCAAAATTTAATAGAGTTTCATGATGTAAAAACTTTAAAATTAGCTTATTCAAAACTCTTTAATGTGAAATGCATACCCAACAATCATCGATTGTGTGCTTCATACTTCCTAGAATTAGGTTTCAGGATACAGTCCATTCCAATCTCATAGAACAAGGTTGCGTAGGGGAACAAGTGAAGATCTAAAAATCAATCCAATTTTCTACTCTCACATATCTAATTTTTGATATTTTATTTTGATAATTAAGAGTGCACGTAAAGTGGGTTCAAGCTCACTATTACAGGCGGTCTCCTGGTTTCAAATTCGGCGGGTCGGATCGGTTTGTAGGTATATAGTGACTTTGTGCCCAATGGATACTTCAAGGCAACTGATCTTCCACCTAGCAAAAAGGTGACCCCACGAGCCGCCAAATTGGTATCGATATTTCCCTCAAGCGAAATTGGACAAACATGACCTCGCACGAGAAAATGGAAGGATCGATTTGGCCATGAGAGCTCACCTTTGGGCTCGAGCCGAGCAAGTTGAAGTGACGACATTTTCAAACTCGGGCAGCGGCCAAAATTTCAAATCGAAGAGCCCAAAAGGTTTGCAGCGGACATCAAGTACGAAGTTTAATATGTTGGTTCTCAAATTTGTTTTGCCCCATTTGCCACTATTTTCCTCTGATCTGCGTGTTCTGAAAAAATTTTTCTCTCGATGTGGGTGTTCTAAAAGTTTCTACTTCCATTTGAATGCCTCGAATTGTTTACAAATCCATTGTCATGTCCCTCCTTGAAGAAGTCTCTGAGTCTGCCCTGTTTTTGCCCTAATTTCTTCAAAATCTACGGGCTCTATCATTTTTCCTATTTTTCCTCGACCATGGAAGCTCGAGAATGGTTAATCTATATTTGTATGCCTTTGAAAATCCAAATCCATGGTTGAAAATATGCTTGGAACCATGATTCACTTGTTTTTGTTTCAAAAGAAATTTTCATCCTTAGCAAAAAATTGGGTTCTAGGCGTGAATGGTGATTTTTGTATTCTGACGGTCTGACGGGTGTCTTTTTCCTGTCAAATTTATTCCTCAACGTTTGGTGGTCACGTGGCTTCTTTTGGTTCAGGGGACGGTGGGAAAATGCTTTAACTTATCGCTTTTTGCTTTTTTGGCAAAAGGCAAATTTGGTCCCGTAGCCCCGCTCAAATCTGATTGGTTCTTTTGGTGCTTACGTGGCTTCTTCTAATTGGATGGGGTGCGGCGGGTCTATTTTTGAACTTGTTCTTTTTGGCTACTTTGGCAAAAATTGAACCCACCCCGTGGCCCCACCAGGCTCTGATTGGAGAAAATTTAAGAGGCAGGGAAAAAGTCTCACTTTGACCCCGTAGGAGGACACGTGGCAAAGCTAGTGGCGGAGATGCAGGCCTTCGGAGGTAAGTTGGATGTTTTTCCCCTTTGGCAAAATGGATTAAAATTCTAAAATGGAAGCACACCCCGCCAAATCATTCTGGAATCCTTAAGGTTTTTGAAGTTGCGCCATAACGACACGTGGTGAGCCCACACTTGTTCAAGGTCTCAACTTTTGGGGATCATCTCAAGATGTGCCATTGTGACATGTGGCAGTTTGAAAATTCAAAGAGGTGGGGAAGCACCATCGGAGGCAAATTGGATTTTTACCTCTTGTCATCAAAAGGATTAAAATCTCAAAATGGCCCGCAAGCCCGATAAGGAAAAGTCAAAGCTTGCTCCAGTCAATGGTGGAGGTGCGGACTCTGGGAAATTTGGAAAATTTTCCTTTTGGGAGAAAAAAATTTAAAAGTGAAAAAGAAGCGTGGTTCCGTTGGGACCCACATTGGGACACGTGTTAGGCTCATTTCCCAAGGGCGGAGCTACGGGAAAACTTGGAAAATTTTCCCTTTTCCAAAAAGGAGGTGAAATGGTAGAATTTGGCCATGGTTCTGCTGGGACCCACCTTAGGACACGTGTCAGGCTCATTTCCCAAGGGCGAGGTGCAGAGCAAAATGGAAATTTTTTCCATTTTTTCAAAAGATTGTAAAAGTCAAAGGAAACCCCTGGTCTATTTTTTTAAAATTGAATCTTCTACGTGGATGGCCCAAATTCAAAGTAAAGATCAACGGCAACTAGTGAGTCTAAATCTAATTTCCCCCATTTTTACTGAAACATGCCTAGAAGTGCGAGTCTTCATGATTTCTTGGTATTTCCTACACGCCAAACAGAGAGGGGAGTTAATTTTGATATCTAAGTTTGGTGGGAGAGATCTAGAGACATCTTTCACCATTAAAATGGTCTGACTATCGGGCTCGATCTGATTTTCCATTTTTCTTCTCTCGAGCACGCAAGGAACTAGATTTGACAGATTAGGGGCGGAAGTGGTTGGCGAGATTGAAGGAGGAGTGTTCTACCAGATGGAGTTGAATGCTGATATTTTCGAAGAGATCTTCCCCATGAGCACCTGACAACTTTTTACAAATCTAATTCTGGGAATCGCGATCGAGATCATGGCAAGCACTGGTACATTAAATGTTTTTGTCTTTTGGGGAAAAAGGGGCTCTGTTGTAAATGTTATAAATGGCACAAATTTTTCATGCAAAGGGTTGGAGTGTTAGAGGTCAAAGAAAATTCCCAAGAGGAAAATTTGACAAATCCTATCTCTTGAGAAGCCGTCTAAGAAGCATGTATATCTCTTTTGTATTAAGTTTGATCGTGTCAAGGTGGTTGCAAGTGTACAACCATTGACAAGCTCTGAGATTGTTCTAGAAACTTTCCCCTGCTGATAAATTTAATCAAACTTGAGTTATTTTGGGTTGATCTTGAGCAAAATGTGTTTGTTTCATTTATGAATGTCTGCAAATATTTTTTCTTGTTCCTGTTGCAATCTTGTATCAAAATTTGTCTTAATCACATAGGTCTCAATCCTTGTGATAGTTTAGTGGTATCTACAATCTCATTTCTCAGAAGAGCTTTCATCTGGGAGTGAAATAAACGATTTAAAATCACTTTTCTTTCATTTGTTGATAGAGATTGTTTGTAAGCCTCAGGTGTACCTCAGGCATGATTGATCTTAGATATTGATGTTTTATTGAGTCTTCTAACTCGATCCTTCGTGTTAAAATATCATAGATTGTGTGAAAAAGTGCAAATCTGGGCCTCCATTTGAGTACATATTCTAGTTAAAGGAACATTTTAGCTATTCTGAAGTATTTTGTTGTCTAGACTTTCCATTTTGTAAGAGTTCTCAGAGATTTGGCAAATCAAGTTCATTATGCCTCACCTCCTACCAAAAGTTATTTAAAAACAACTAATCCTACCCATACTACCCTTGTTTTTCATGTGTGTATAATAATGCATAAATTTTACTATCAAACATGCGAAACAATCGGATTCCAAATGTCTTTAGTAGCCTAAACCCATCTACAAAATATCTCCACTATCTAGAGTGACAACTCGTGAGAGTTAGATTTTGTTGTATTGATCATATTTTCTTCAAGGTCTCTTAACAACTTCATTAGGAAGGATATCACGATCTCCTTCATAAACAACTTGCTACAAAAGGGTTTTCTTACCTTGGTTGAAAGGCACAACCTAAAATAGTGAGGATAGATCAAATCCTCTTGAGGGTGCTATCCATTTCTCCACATTTGAGTGACTAAGGGCCAGTTAGATCCCATCCCCAGCTACAAAATGACTCATCATGATCTATCTGTCTCTAAGCTTCCTGATAAACCTGTGATGCTACTCAGAATTTGAAGGAGAATCAATTTGGGTACCAACACAATAATCGAGACTTCATACATTCGGGAGTTCGTGGTTGGCGGCATGGTCGAGCGATGAACAATGTCACACGGGAGGAGAAAAGTTTGAAACCCAAAGTCTGAAATTCAAACTTCGGGCTTTCGGATATTAGAGAAATGTGTTGCCCAAATGGATGAAGAGTAACCAAAATCGTGAAACCCAAAGTCCAAATTTCAGACTTCGAGGTTTTGACATTTCAAACATTTTTTCGGCCAATCAAGTGAATAGTGTTGCATAAAATATGATCTCGAGTCTCGAACTCTAAAGGTCCAAATTTTAGACTTCGAGGTTCGGCATTTCAAAGTCTCGAAGCCATCTCCTAGATAAAAAGTAACTGCAACCTCCGAAGCATAAACGCCCAAAGTTTCGAATCTAGTATGTCCAATTTTGGGATTTTGGAGGGTGCAATGCGGTCGAGTCCGAAAAGCGCATCAACCACCCACATTTATTGTAGTATGACACCCTCATCTTTAGATGGCCATAACTTTTGACTGAGAGCTCAGATTTGCACAAAATAGGACTTTTTGGAAATCTCTCAGTGTCCTCTACACAACTATGATTGGATTTATTAATTTTAATAAATTTAAATATTTCAAAATGTGGAAGTACAGTCCGCCATTTTAGAGGAATGGTTCCAGATTTCTCACCTACCCAAAATGATGAGGTATGGGCTTCCTTTCTTCCCAAAAAGAAAGGTACAATGGAGTATGGGCTTTGCAGATTTTCCCATCACTCCCACAAGGACAATGATGGATTTTGTAGGAGATTGGAGTGCATTTTTGGATTTTCTTCCCTCTCTCTCCTCATTTTATTCCTCTATAAATTATAAGGGGTTTGCATGTGCAAAAGGTTGATCATTTTCTCTCCATGCACCCCATTCTTCTTGGGGCTTTAAGCCTTCCTCTCAAGATCTATAATGGCTTCATGCCTCTTTCTACTACAACAATGTATTGTGTATATCCATATGGAGCAATAATATTATGTCTGTGTTGATCTCTTTAACCTCTCATGGTTTATTGTCTTCATCTTACCTTTCATTGTGATTGCTTAATCTATGCATTTCCTTGGTTATTACATGATTTTGGTGTGTTGTGATCATTCGGGAATGATGTATTGGATGTAATTTAGTTTGTGGTGCAGTCCACCCTTTCTAGGTTCATCTATTCCATTGTTTTGCAGGTTGGGGAAGTGATCAACACTCATTTCTTGGTGTATCACCGATCTCTAGTTTAGGTTTCTATTCCATGTATAATTCTTTCCATGTCCCTTGGAAGCATTAGATTAGGATTAGTTAGTAGTTTTCCTGCATTAGGAGTAGTTAGTGGCATGTAGGTTAGGAGCAGAACCGACCTTCTCCGAGAGATCTATCTCATTTCGCAATGTCTCACACTCATGATAGCTCCATGTTATGCAATCACACCGAATGCCCCATCTCAAACTCGGACCATTCGGGGTGATGTTATTTCGACATAATAGTTTTGGCACGCCCAGTGGGACATCATAGGAGTTAAATTTTTCTCATCTTTCAGAGGTGTCTCATTATCAAACAACAAATCTTAAGCCACCGTTGTTTTAGGCATGCCCAATTTTACAACTTTAAGAAGTTCAAGGTCACATTCAAGCCTAAGTTCAAAGAAGACATTTTTGGAGCTTTCCTTGCATTTTGGAATTTAGAGGTTACAAATTTCATATTTCGAGGTTTCGATGCGGGGCCAAAGTCCTAAATCACTTTCGAAAGGCTTAACATGTGCAAATGAGCTCAAAATTTAACAAATGATAGATCGGGGTCAAGCTTCAAAAGGGTATCCTTAGATTTTTGAAATTTTGATTTTAAAATTTTGGGTTTTTCAAATTTTAGGATTTGGATTTTGGGACTTTCAAGATTTCGACCTTTTTTTCAATATTCGGACATTTCAGATTTCGAGAGATTGTCCAATTTAAGACCTTTTGGCTTTTCAAATCTTTTGAATTTTAGAGTTCGGAATTTCAAAGGTTTTTGGATTTTCGGAGTTTCGGAAGTTCTAGTTTCAGTCTTCTACTTCGGATTTCAAGGATCTAGCATTTTGAAACTTCAAAACCATTTAAAATGAACCAAAAACCCCGAACCATTTGTGGGCTCTTCAAGGTGTGCATACAAGTATCCATTTCATTCATCAATTTTTTGTGCACTTGGTGTAATTTCAATCTTCAGAGACACACATGCAAGCACAACTAACAACTCCATTTGGGTCAAAACCCATTCTCTGAGTAGCAGACATTCCTTTCTTCACCATCCATTTCCATCCATTTTTCTCTCTTCCATCTCTTCCATTTTCTTCCATTCATGAATTCTTGTAGTCATGGCTTCATTCGCCTCATGGGATTCACATCTAAACAACGGTAACATCAACACAGCAACCCTCCTCAAGTTGTAAAATTCATTTCCAGGGTATTATCAACCATCTCTAGATCCATACTTGTGATGGAAATGAAGTTCAAGATACGCATGCCCAAATGAACAAGAGATAGGTCAGTTTGGTTATCCACCAAACCATCCATATTTTCAAGAGCGGGGTATGTGGATTTCGAAGGACATTCTTCACCTAGAGATGTTGAGTTACAAATGAAGATCCTCAAAATAATGGCCAGTATGGTGCGCTTAGGGCTTCAGGCACAAATGCAAGTATTTATGATTTGATTGAGAACCCCTTGTCCATGGGAAGGCCCCTTTCCATATTATCTTAGCCCAAGAGAAACTAAGCTTCATAGTTGAGATGTTACCCCAACTAGAAGGATGGATCAAGGACATTGAATGTTATGCAAGTCAACCTTGTCTACAGAGAGACCCCTACATTACCCTCTCATAGTTCTTTTCCTTCACCCCAATCAATATCATTTCAACCCAAACCTCAATTCCCAATTTCTTGTTTATTGCACCTATTGTGGATTCCACTTCTCCATCTTCCACCCTTCCATCTCATCTCAGTTCCTCTATCCTCTTCCCTTCCAAAAATAGTCCTCTCCATAAAGCAGATTTGTAAAACCCTCCCACCATCTCCACCACACCAAAAAAAAACCTATTGAGACTCAACCCAATACTCCTCTCACTTCCCCAAATCCATGTGGGGACAAAACTCAAAAACCAGTCAAGAAGAGCAACAATAGGAGGAGCCCAACAGAGGAGAAATGATTCAATTTTTGAAGAATTAGGTTGCTAAGCTTGGAATAGAAAAATTCCTCTACTAGTCAATCCTTCAGAGGAGGCTAAACTTGGGGAAGATCATGTGGTGAAGGATTATTCGATTGCAGTAGTTGTCGAGCAAGAACATGTTGAGGATGATCAACAGTCGAGTGTTTAGAATGTAGCATTCATGACAACACTTTATTTTCACAAAATGTTGATCAAACACAAGTTACAAAATCAGTAGGAGGGGAGGAAGGAATAGCTCCAAATCCAAAAGAAGAGGAGCATGCTCCCACTATGGAGGAGGTTGAACCGACACAATATGACAATGAGGAGATAGATTATCTATCGGACTTGGAGGATTGTTTCAATGAAGAGGAGCCTGTTGAGATCACATCATTTGCTCCTCCATCATCTACCTTCCAAGAAAAAGAGCCCATTTCCAAAGTGGAGCACATGCAAGAGCAACTTATCCTTCATAAGAGTCCTCTTGAGCCAAGATTGGAGGAATTGAATCTTCCAAAGAGCATGTCGGACAAGGAGGAGTTCTACATTGCCACGAAGGGAAAAGAGCACGAGGAAATCATTTCTTCCATACCTTCCACCAAGGTGACGCTTCAGTTGTCTGTAGATGTGCAAGACAAAGAGGATCCAATCATAGACAGTCACCTTTTCTAGGAAAGTCTGCTTAAATATTTTATTTTTGAAATTCCAATTCAGTAGCGGGCACATTCGGCGGTTTAGGCCATGCCCTATCAAATACTTAGCTTCGTTAGAGCTAAAACCAGAGTTTCCACAACCGGTCATGTTCACTTCCGAACATGAGGGTGAGTCTCATAGTGTCAAGCTTCAGCTACATCAACTACAACACCTCCAAGAGCCCTAGGTGAATCATTTTGAACAGGTGTTTGTTTGGTTTTCGGTTGATATCTCGATGATATGTGTGAGAGGTTTCCCTTATCGCAATTTCTCATTCATAAGCACAATGTCATGTCAATGTCAAACCATCACAATGGCTATAATTTGTAAGAAAAGGAAGCTACTTTGCACTATCAGCAAGGTGGCAGGGATTTGTTTGAAATATTCTCTGCTTTTCGGTTAGTGTAGGGTAGGAATAGGATTTGTTTTCAGCATAACAAGTGTTATGCACACTCTGTATGTCTACTTAGACATGTATGATTTTATATTTTTGTACATAGTTTTTGGTTCGTGTTTTCTCCAAAGATAATACATGATGTTTCAATATGCCTCTCACATACGTAAGAAGTTCATACTTGTAGGAAACAGTTGCAGATCTCAAAAGAAAAACAAATGCAGAGCAACTAAAATCAAGATTAAGGACAAGTTTAATGAGTCTTCATTCTTCAAGTCCTTCAAGATCAATCACATGTGAACTTCTTAGTGTCCTGCGGGGTTAGAGATTCATCAACAAAGAACCCTTCGACAAAGATGCCACATGGGCATTCGAAGAGGAGAGAAGATCAAGATTTAATAGAGTTCCATGATGTAAAAACTTGAGAATTGTCTTATTCAAAACTCTGCAAAGGTGCAATGCATACCCAACAATCATCAATTCTATGCTTCATAATTCCTAGAATCGAGGTTTCAGACAGTCCATTCATGTCTCATGGAACAAGGTTGCGAGAGGGAACAAGTGAAGATCTAAATAATCAAGACAATTTTCTACTCTCACAAATCTTATTTTTAAGATTTTCTTATGAAAATTAAGAGTGCAAGCAAAGCAGTTCAAGTTCAACAATTGTGGACAGTCTCCGGCTTTCAAATTTAGTGGGGTCGGATTGGTTTGCGGTATATAGTGACTATGTGGCCAATGGATACTTGAAGGCAACTGATCTTCCACGTAGCAGGCGAGTGTGTAACCCTGTAAGTAGCCAAATTGTTATTCAATTTTTCCCCTCGTAGCAAAAATTGGACAAACATTATCTCGCATAGAGAAAATGGAAGAATCGATTCGCCATGGGGTCACATTTCGGGCTCGAGCCAAGAAAGTTGAAGTGGCGAGTTTTCGTGCTCGGTCACCCAAAATTTTGAATCGAGGAGCTCAAAAGTTTCGTTAGGACATCAATCTGCTATGTTCATTACAATTGATTTTGAGAAATCTTATGATCGATTAAATGGTTGTTTCTTCTTTCTATGGTTCAAGCTCTTGGCTTCAGCCTCATGTTCATTCAATTTGTCTAAATGTTATTTTTCAATGCCTCTACCCAGATCACAATTAATGGCCTCAGTTCTGATTCCTTCGGATTATTTTGTTCCATTCGGCAAGGGTGCATGTTAGCTCCTGCGCTCTATGTGCTTACTACTAAAGGCTTTGGGTATCTTCTAGCCCAAGCCAAATCCCAAGGGCTCGTTAGGGGAATTACACTTCCTTCTGCGACCAATTCTCAATTGCTTAATGGTCACTTCACAGATGACTCTTTTCTCACTCTCATTGAGGAAGAGACCAATATCTGCAATGTCATGCATTGCCTCAATATCTTTTGTTTAGCGGTTGTCTCTTCTATTCAATGGTAAAAACTTGGTGTTACAGCAATCTTTCCTCCCTACACCTTGCTTTGACTCTTTTCAAGGAAGATTGTTGCCTTACGATGAAATGTTTAAAGTTCTTAGCATTCCCTTTTCCTTTCAAGCATCGCCACCCGAACAATGGTAGTATGTTATCCAACGGGTGGCCAAAAAATTGGAGTATTAGATCACTAGACCATTGTCCTTGGTAGGTAAATTCCAATTTTTTCCCAAGTCCTCAGCCACTCACCTCTACTACTCCTCATGTTAGGTGCCTTCCAAATCCTCAATTCATAAGCTGGAGAAACTCCTCAAAGCCTTTCTCACAGTGCAATGCTTCCACCTTGGCAAAGGCTTCCATGAGTTGCACAGGAGATATGTTACCTTCCACGAGATTCGGGATGGTTAGGCCTTATTGACATTCAGCGCCAAGGGTGGGCACTCTGTGCGAAATGGATCATTCGATGCATTGAGGGACAAGAAGCGTGGAAAGTGCTTCTGCGCAATGACATCAAGGAGGGTTCACCCTACGACCGCCTAACTGGAAAGGTTTGGGGTTTGTTAATCTCCTTATTGCTCATGTTCCTATTAAATTTTTGGCACTTTTATGCTCAAAATCATATGGAAGGCTTGGGAATGCATCAAACCATGGCTTCAATGGAAAGGAAACAATTTCCATAATGGTCTCTCCATTAACCATCAATCTCTATGGTGGTCATCGATCTTTCAGGCTCATGATAGGTGTCTTGTAGATGTCCTGGAATTCATGTGCTCAAGCTTTTCAAATGCAGAATTTGTACCATTCAAGATTTATTCTGCAAACACTCTCAATCTTGGTATTCTTGGCCTAAGCTTAAAGCTCGGTTTCGGCTCACCACCTAGGATCGCACTAGCATTACTGAAATTATCAATTCGGTCCTTGATCATATGTTGCACAAAATTTCTGTGCATTCCTCTCACCCTTGGTGGGTGACTGGAAATGGTATGTTGATACCCCATTTCACAATTATTCAGACTAGTAAAGGCTACCATTGGCTCTCCCTCATTTTCCCATGGTTGAAAAACTCAACACTCGATGGGGGATTCATTCTACTCCATCATGTTGGAGAAGGATATTTGACACTTTTTGGTTTGTTTGTGTGGAACCAAAATTGCACACTTTCTTTGGTGTATTACGCACCAAGGTCTTCGATTAGCTCTCATCTTGTTCAAATTGGGGTTCCGGCTCCCAAGTGTCCATTTTGTGGCCACTTAGAAACTTTGTTACACCTCTTCTGGTTTTGCCCGAAAGCTCAGCTTGCTTGGAATTGGATTCATTCCTTTTTATTTCCTCTCAGACCTCATTTTTACTTGGAAGCATGTTCCATTAGGAGATAACCCTGAAATTCTACACGTTCACCCAGTTTTTGCATGTTTTCAAAGGGGAAATTTTTTTTTGGATATGGAAAGAAAGGAATGCTTTTTCTTTGTTAATTCTGAAGTTGATCAACAATTTTTTAGTGTATAACAAATCTATGGTTATCTCCAATGTGCTTTGCAGATTCAAGTCTAGGCTAATAAAGTTTCCCTAGAGGTGGACCACCTACAGACTTTGTTGTGACATTGGGGGATGCCCCATGTAATGTCACCCGAGAGCCGGCAATCGCCATCTCGAGCTCTCCACCACATGGCCATGGTGGTCATCGTAGTCGCTCTCAATGGTGTTCTTTCAGTCGGGCTCGCCGCTCTCCCTGCGATCGCAATGAGAGGAGTGTTACTCCACTAGCTCACCAAGCAAAGTTGGTGTTTCCACTAATCGTCAACTCAATAAGGGGTCATCGACCGCTTGCCCCCAAGCCGTGCACCACTGGATAGTTGGAATCTTTCACCTCCTCCCCTAATGCCTTCAAATAAATTTCCTCGCCTTCCTCTTGCCAACTCTCTTACCACGGTGGTGGTAGACAATGAAGAGGAGAACCCCACTGGTTGGGATATTCCAGATGTTGGCAAGGACCTCCCTAGCTCGGGCTAGCCTTGATGACCACGACCCTCCTACTTTGGGATGTTTGTTGTAGCAACTTGATTTTGTATTTTGATGTATTCCTAGGGGTTGCCTCGTGCGTTTTCACTTTCCTAGGCTTGGCCTAGTTTGTTTGTGGTTTTGGGGCGTGTTCTCATATTGCTCGCATTTTTGTCGAAAGATATCTTGTATCTTATTGAATTACTATAATATAAGATCCCTTTTCATCAAAAAAAGCAAGGAACACATGATAGCTTTAATTTAGTTAGCAATTCTTTCAATAAAAAGGCAATAGAGAAAATGATTAAATGAAGGTCACATAAAGAATCTATGTATACATATATATGTAAGTTACTATATTTCATCCCATTTGGATAATTTAGTAAGGTTATATAGGATAAGATTCTAGATTTGAATTTTACTAGTTCTCGATATTTCTAAGATGTTTCTTTATTCTTTGGCCTAAAGATACAAAGTGAAAAACATGTCATTGATGTATAAAAAAACCTTATTCGATAATCATCATTTTACAAAAGTACTTAACAGATCCTCAACGAATATTTGGCTTGTTTAAGGCTTACACTCACAAGAAAAGACCCAAGTAAGTATTTGTAGTCAAATTTGGCACACCCCACCTCTAAAGGAATCTCCATTTTGCATACGAGATCTAGCAAGCGATTGTAAAAATAAAATAAAATAAAGTGTTTCCCCATGATCTTTGAGGAATGAAGCTTTCTTGAATGTTACTGAAGCCCTAATGTTGAGCCCCAACGCATCGAAAGGAACCCTAACACGACCTGCCATTGCTCTGAGTCTGCGACGGTGGCAAATCCAATGGAGGCCATAAGGAAAAGAACAATCGAACGTTCTTTAGGTGGATGGATCTGAAACACCATTGTTTGCTTATACTCTAAAAATGGCTACATTTAGGGGAAACAAGGAGCGGTGATTCTAGGCCCGTGACCCAAAGACACAAATCAGCTTCCTTGAATGGGAAATATGAAGGATCTACCTGAGGCGAGCGTTGTATATGGCAAGGATGGGGTCGGTGGTAAAACCCTTGACCCATCTACAATCGTGAATACCTTATTGTAGGGTGTGGGAGGTAGCGGTGAGGAAACAAGGATATGTTACATTGTTGCCTTGAGTGCTCAAAAACCTTTGCTTCCAGGATAAAGACACTCATGTGTTGAAACTAGACGATGATGTGCTTCATAAAGTCCGAGACTTGGAAGATGAATACAATAGACACGGTCTCATATGCAGATTCAATAATTTTTGGCCTAAGCTATCACGGTTACATGATTGGATCGTTGTTCACTGGAGCCCTAAAATTCAAGGTAAAATCATACAATATCCTTACTCTAAAGCATATTTCATTGTTCTATTTGAATCTCCATCAAGATCATGAAAATATACATAATAGGTATTGGGCTTGGGCGGACAATATGGGCTTATGACTAAGCCACTGGTATCCCCTATTCGATCCATTGAAAGAATCTTTTGACACATTGCCCATTTGGGTCAAACTCCTAGGCCTTCCCACCTGTAACTATGGGATAATACTTGCCTTGAAGCCATAAGTAATAAACCTGGGAGCCTTTGAAAATTTTGATAATGCTACCTCCCTTCAGACTTCATACCACCTACGTTAGGATTCTTGTAGACCTAGATATTTCCTAGGACTGTTATCCAAAATTCACCCCCGGGGTAATTTTGATAACATGCATCCGAATATTCAAGTCCCGGGAAAATTGATTGATTCGGGGCCAAAAGTCATGTTTCTAGAGTCCCCTCGAAATATTTTCTAAGTTCCCACTGTCACGAGAGGAAAAGAGCAAGCTCTGAAAATGCAAAAAAAAGGGTTGCGAGAAGGCAAGTAGGTTGATCCAGGAAAAGTGTGAAAATTGGCTAAGTCCCAGCTCAAGGTAGCATTTGGGACAAGTGGGACAAAAGGCGCAGAATCTGCCGAAATGAGCACGGGCATCCAAATTGCATTTGGGACAATCGGGCCGAGAAGTACGCGGCGGGCGCGAAATGCCGGTCGGCCGAGAGAAAATCGACTAAGCTATTTGAGAGGGACAATCGGGCCAAAAGGCGCGAATCGGCCGATCCGGCGAAAAAAGAGTCAAGTCGGTCCAGGAAGCGAAAGTGGGACAAGCGGGCCAAAAATGCCCGAACCGGCCGAATCGGCCGAAATGAGCACAAAGGGCCCAAAATCAAATGGGACATCCGGGACAAATGGAGGCGAAGTACGCGAAGGAGCCGAAGGAGCCGAGGACCAATCAGAAGCTGCCACGTGTCCTCACCAAGGAATATGTCGGAGGGGTTGAAAAACCCGACACAAAGGAATTCGGGTTTCGGGTTTCGGGAAACATGAAACATGAAACATGCAAATCGCAAGGCATGTCCCGATGCTTGAGGGTTCCGCAAACCCGACACACTACAAAGGCAAATCGGATTTCCTGATCGGGGAAACAAGTCGGAAAAGCATGGGAGGAAAACATGCAAATGCAAAGGAGAATCCCGAACCCGACAGACTAAAGACATTGCTCAGCCAATCAACACATGACACGTGTCGTCCAGATGGCGAAGCGCGGGAATAGCTTTTCAAATCCATTTTTTGCCTGTTTTCTTCAAATCGTCATATCTTTTGATCCAGAGCTCGGATTTCCACGTTCTTTATATCAACGGAAATCTGTTGAGATGCTCTACATGATTCTAGGATCAATCTCGAGTTTTGGTGCGATCGAAGAGAGAAAATTGAGAAAGCGGCTCGACGCGTGTGCGGCCGAAGTGACATTTCAGCGGCCAAATTAATGCAAGAATGGGTCGCATTCTCCTCCAAATCGGTCAAAGATGGCAGGGTATGGGTTGGAAAGGTATCCCATGCCGTTTTAATGCATCTGCAGTCAATGAGGAATGGGCTTGCACGCGTTTTCCTACGTTTGTCCCCAGGTTCTACCCATGCACGTAAAAGCCGATTTGGCTCATAAAAAAGTTGTTCATTCTTTACTCGCTCGGCCCTCCCTTCTTTTCTTCTCTAGGGTTGAAAATGGAGTTCGAGCCTCCTCCCTGCTCTGTAATGGCGTTTTTGCCTTTTACTAATGGAATGATGTTCTGTGCAAACTTCTGGAGCAACAAAACGTGTTACCTTGATGCATCTGTCCATCCTCTCTCGTTTTTGCTTGTTCTCTCCTTGCCTCTCTTCATTTGCAGTATACTCATGCATGTCTAAATGTTCATTGCAGGTTTGGAGTGTGTTCATGGAGTTTTGGGACATTTTACGTGTGAAATCTATCTTTGGGCTCCGTGATGCATCATCCATCCTTCCATTTCTCACCTCTCTTTGTCCCATGGCAGTTTTGATAGATGTTCAACATCCTCCTTCTCTGGTGTATCACCGTTTTAGTGTAGGCTTTTGTTGTTTTTCCCTTCTCTCTCTCTCTCTGTCTCCTTGGCATGGTTAGATTAGGATTAGATTAGCTTGCCTGCACTGGAATAGCTTGTGGCAGGTAGTTTAGGAGCAGGAACCAACCTTCTCTGGAGATTCCTCTCTCGGTTTCACAAGTCCCACGCTTGGAGAGAGGTTTCCATGTTGTGCAATCACACTGGATGCCTGAACATCAACCTAGAAGCCTGATGTGCGTCCAGGGGTGCTGTGATTTTGCACCAACAGGACCTTCTAGAGAACATACTTTTACATATTGGGATAGATCCTAAACGCAAAGAATTGACTATGAAATATTAGCTTTCATTGTCACGGATGTTTTGAAATAGGACATTTGTCAAGGATTGTGGACGTACTAAAAAAAGGGGGGGCCAATCCTACATGGTGAGAAGATTCTCTCCTTCTCATTTCACCATTGATCCCCCTTCTTCTTATGCTCCCGATTCTATCTCAATCCCCCTCGGGTGTTCTCTTCTCCAATTGTGAACCCATACCGTATACCTCATTACGAATCAATGAACCATACTCCAAAGGTCCTGTTGAGGTGGTGAAGGAGAGGGTAACCCCTTCTTCTCCTAATAGGTCTCCCTTTCGACCTATCACATATTTACATGTTCTTCTCCCATGCAATTCTCGTGACGAGCTTGATAAGGAGTGGACGGTGTAGTCCGAGAACAACAAAAATCTCTACCAAACTACAATCAACCTCTACTCATATGACACATGGATCACATTGTTCGGTCATTGGTTGATTTTAGTTCTTTGATGTTGGTGTTGTGCAAGGGCATTCTTGCTGGTAGTTTTTCTATTGTGTTTTTGTTCTTCATTTAGTCAGTATCTCGGGCTTGAGTCTTTTGTTTTCTGGGTAGAGTCCCAGATCCAAAAACCTATATCATCAATAAAAAAACTTTGAGGGATGGTCATACCATATTCTAGCTCTTATTTTGGTGAAAAGATAAGTGCTACAAACATCACATAAATTCAACAAGAAAACAATTTTATTTTAAAATATATATATATTTATTGCTTTACACAGGGAGCTCTCCCTCCTTTAATGAATACAATTTACCCATTTTTATTGTTTTAATTTTTAATTTTAATATATATATATATATATATATATATATATATATATATATATATATATATATATATATATTGTAAATCACTTCTTAATACTAAACATTTTAAGTTATAAAATAGATAATATTTTAATTTTCTCATAGATCTATTGTTTTTTTGTTATTTCAATGGTAAATGATGCGAGCTTATTTTATTTCAATAAATCTCACAATGGCAACTTAATTATAATTACCAAAATAACAATGCTATTTTAAACAAATACCCACTTTTCTCAAGCTTAAACACACTCTCACAAGCCAATTTTAGCCTAAAACCCCAAATTCTAGCTTTATGCAACACTCGACCTTGTTACTTTATCTCATTCAATGCTTAATCATCCAATAAGTTCAACCAATACAACAAGGAAATAACAAAATTTACCTTTCTTTTCCCGAATGGCCTTTTAAGAGCTTCTTAAGGTTTCCACTAGTGCATTCGTGATTGGATATATCTGAAACAACCCAGAACAAAATGTTTACACTTTCCAATACCCTTTATGGAGCTTGTGGTGTATGCAAAATTCTCACCTTCCTACTCTTTTTCTATTCCACCTTTCACTACTATTCCTTCCTCCACTAGCTTGGTCTCCTACTAGCCATGTATGCACCTAGTTTCCACTATAACTTTTGACTTGATGACTCCTCGACAATCTAGAAATAGTTTGGGATACCCATTTGGGTCATTCATATTTGTACCAAATTTTAGTAGGTATTTCTTTCCTAATTTCCACTTAAGTCTTCTATTCAGGTCCCAACTAGGTCTTATAGATCAAACAAGCCAACTTAGGGATGATAGTCACTTATTTTGGGTAGTTGAGCTCCTTTTTAACTCCTCAACCTCTTAGATATCATCCTCCCCTATTTTGAGATGCTATGATTCAAGTCTCAATGTCCAACTCCTTTCCAATTTCATTCAGGTTCAATACTTCTCTTCACTCCTTGTTAAATTTGTATCTTACAACTGTGAATGCTCATTGTCGAGGAAATATGGTCTTTGGTGATATTTCAGAGTTAAAACTTCGAGGACATGCTTGAAGAAGATATCAAGATCGTAATGCAATGTTTCATACATTTAAGCATCCACTAACACCCTCAAACCATCAAATCTTGCAATCTCTTCTCATATAATTGTACAACATAGTTTTCTCTAACCATACTATCATGCTTAACTTGTATTTGCTAACCTTTTGACACTCCCAAAATTCACCAATAGTCTCCAATTATTCTACGGATGATGTGTCTAAAATTTCAAGGCTTAGTTCTTTCTAAGTATCCCTCAACTCCAAATTCTTCTCGTGTCTCTTATCAAATTGTGCTCTATGAGTGACTTGAAGGACTCACAAGCTAAAATGGTCTTTTCGTAATACCAAAGCTCTAATACTCCATAAACATGCAAGGAAGGATGTTAAGATCATATATTACAATCTCCAAGTCATGATTCTCTGGTTTATGTTATCAATCATCTTTCTTCATCTAAACTCTAAGAGGGTTTCTAAAGAAGCTTGAGGTAGGATTTCTAGTTTATAACATCAACTACAAACAATGCAAGATTCATTCCACCTTCCAAGAGAGGTTTGTGCATGTGTCCTTAAGCATATTATCTTAACAATAAAATTTCTCCCTTCATCTAGGTGTATAATCCACTTCCAAACCTAACCTACTATGTCCGAGCCCATAACAGAGTTTACTCAAACATCAAGGTTTCCAATGCAAAACACGGGTTTCTTAGCACTTTGTGGAGGTCTTTATAGGTTATCGAGCTATGTTCATATTAATAAAAGCACTCTAAGCTCTTGTCACTCCAATCCCTCTCCATAACACGTTTTCCCTTTTTCTTTTGACTTAATAGTAATCGAAACACATATTTGCTCTAAGTCATGACTCCCAAATAGCTTCAACCTTAACTTATAATGTATTGAGGGTGCATGTAAACCGTTCACATTGTATTATCTCTTCTCAATTAAATTTCCCACTTCTCCTAGTCCACTCACCTTCAAAACTTCAATATCATGCTAACCATACAATCTACACAAACAGTAACAAGGTTAAGCAAAGAACTTAAGCTTGTAGTTATGCACAAGATTATGAAATCTCACCAAATCAATGTAATCACACAAGATCGAGCATATTACCATGCATAAATTCATAGAAGTCACATGCATGCATCCAAGATTCAACAAGAAATGTACTAGGATCCTTCCCGGATTGCCATACGAAGAACTAGTGCCTAGGTTAGTGTTAAGGATTTAGGGGTATTTTTCTAAATTAGTCGCGGATGGGGATTTTGGCCTCATCCAA
Source organism: Taxus wallichiana var. yunnanensis (assembly GCA_018340775.1). Classification (NCBI taxonomy): domain Eukaryota; kingdom Viridiplantae; phylum Streptophyta; class Pinopsida; order Cupressales; family Taxaceae; genus Taxus; species Taxus wallichiana. The sequence goes on along the minus strand of CM031240.1, from coordinate 908,723,625 downwards.
TTTGCCTAGGGCACGACTCTACCTCATCCAATTTACAGGGGCACAATTTTGGCCTCATTCATTTTTGGTATCTCTTGTGATTTGTACCTTATTGGATTGCAAGGCAACACATTTTATACCATCATCCTCACCGTTGGACTACAACTACTTGTAAACTACAATTTCAACTTTCTCACATTCAAATCATTTTTCTATTAGTAAATATATTATAAAAATTCTAAAATAGTTGCATACCCCGAAATCATAATGACATTAGCTAGAATATTCAAATGTTTGGAATCTTGATAAAAAAATGAGACATGTCCATATACTTCGGGGTGAATATGAGGATTCAAACAACACCAAAGCATTATATGGAAGGGACTATTATCGATAGGTATCGGACTCTACAACATTTATCCAACATTCTCTTAGCCTCTTCCAAAATGGGAGATTTAGAGCATGTCGAGAAATCCATTAAAGTTTTTATAATGGATTGTTTATTTTCGTTAGATGTAGTTGTGAGTGTCTTTGTTGCCATGTACATAAAAATGGAAACCATGCACAAGGAACATGAGCTATTCCACGAAATGGCTCATAATGGAAAGTCTATTCTTGTTAAATGTTATAGTTGTTAATGTTTTTGTAGACATGTATCCAAAATGTTAAGGATTACACAAAGCTTGCAAACTTTTTCACTAAATGACTCAAATAACTATGGTCTCAATATAGAATACATTTTTTCCATTCGTTGTATTAACATTGAAATGAAATCACAAACTAACTTGGACTTTTTTATCCCTTTCACCGTAGTTTGTGACTCATCACAAGTTGCGAAGTACATTAAAAGGGATGTCAATGTTTAAATATCTCCTAAAAAAACATGTCATTATTTAAACTTGCTTACATTTTTGGGGATAAAATTTGAAGGGCTTAAATCTTATCAAGTGAAATAAGGTTTCCACTACAAATTTCGCATAAGGTGAACCCATCAATTTATTATTTGAAGTTCATCTTCCCTATTTCAGCATCCTCTATTTTTTTAGGTGTTGTCACAATAATTATTCATGTGATTCCATTGAAAATCTAACATGTGGTGACTCACCATTTCGAATGTAACTCTCACTCTAGATTGGTACTCTCAAAGTTCTTATTGACTAAGCAACTCTCCATCTTCTTCAAGAATAATACATTCATTATGAATTTTCCATGCTTCTACATCCAACTCTATATTTCACCTCTACGATTGTATAGTCCAATGTTATCGCTTTTCTATACACTCCTATAAAATACACACACACAACCACATTGGGTTTTATTGGCGCTTTAATGATAAAGGTTATAGCTTGTTCAAGATAGCTAGCACGTCGAGAAGGTCAACCATACATATGAATGCATGGGTTCTTGTATTTCTTTGACAATTTTATTTACATTTACTATTATGATTTTCTTGAAGGAGGATGTCATACGAAAATGTAGGTCTACGAAATCGAGTAGAGTTACAAATGCACATGAGTTATAAGTAGAATGTGAAGTGTCTTCCCATCTTATTTAATGTCATGTTGTGAGATTGAGGGTGGCTATTGTGGGGATTGCATGATTAAAACTAAGACATTGAGAAAGTGCATCCTCTCGGCTTGCACCAAAGTGGGTGATTTTCATATGTTCCTTGGGACAATTGAAAATGATATTAAAAACAAACTAAAATTAAACATTGTTTCAAAGCATATGCAACAAAATGGATATTCAACCTTATTAGCTCATCTTTATCAAAGCATACTCACAAGTTGTGGCAACCTATACTAAGAAATACGGCTTAAACTACTCGACTTGACCCTTAAACTACTCGACTTCACATCTAGAGGATCATTGTATCCAGCTCCTTCCAAGAACTACTCCTCCCAACATTCAGGCCCTACTTGTACCCATCTTACAAAAAGATACAAATTGAAAAGTTTGTCCAAGAACTTCTCAAGGCGGGAGTCATACGTCTTAGCACCCAATTTATATTCCTCCCGATTTTAATTGCCCTTGAAAAGGATGGCTCATGGCATCTTTGCATCGATCTCAGGGAACTAAACAAGATCACTATCAAGGATAAATTCTCTATTCCAATGATTGATGAGATTTTTCGATGAACTTCATAGTGTTAAGTCTTTTTCCAAATTGGATATCCACTCGAGGTATCACCCAGTTCGTATTAACCAAGAAGTTATAAGACGGACTTTCGAACTCATGATGGTCACTATGAATTTTTAGTCATGCCTTTTGGGCTTACGAATGCCCCATCTACATTTCAAGGCTTGATGAATAAAATCTTTCAACCCTTTGTCAATTCATCATGGTATTTTTGATGACATCTTTCAATCTATAGTAAACTTGGGCAAAGCCTCTATAAATTATGGATAGGCGTTATAACTTCTCGAAAATAATAATTCGTGTGTCGAACACTACAAGTGTTTTTTTGGCCAAACAAATGTTAAATATCTTGGACATATTGCCTCTATGGAGGGTGTCTGTGTGTGGACCCAGAAAATCAATGCAATGGAAAATTGGTTGTTCCCAAAACAATTTGAAGCCTTTGTGGATTCTTGGGTCTCACTTTGGTTATTACAAAAATTTGTTCGGTATTATAGCAAAAATTGCAGCCCGATCGACAACCATGTTAAAAAAAGGATGTTTTTGCATAGAATAAGGCGCCAAACCGGTATTTAAGGCCTTAAAACAAGTTATGCTTAGTACACCTATCTTAGTCATGCTAGATTTCACTAAGACTTTCGTCGTCGAAAGTAATACTTGTGGCAATGGCCTTGGTGTTCTCCACCAAGAAGGTCACCCCCTTAACTTCACTAACAAATCTCTCTCGAAGCGATCTAGTCATGTCTACCTCTAAGAAAGAAATGATGGCATTTTACATGCAATACAAAAGTGGTGGCCATACTTGTTAGGGAGGCATTTCTGCATCAAAACAAAACATCATAATCTTAAGTAGTTCCTTAAACAATGTGTCTCATCCCCTACTCAATCAGAAGTGGGTTTCTAAACTTATTGGGTATGATTATAAGATCCCCTGTGAGAAAGGGAAGGAAAATGTGGTTGTAGATGTCTTCTCTCACACTTTCGAGGATCAAGTCTCCCTTTGTGTGGTATTTGTGCCCATCCTAGAATGGCTCATGCAACTCCAGCAAGAATGAGAAAAGGATCTAGCCATGCGATGCATCATCCAACATTAATGGTTTTTGATCCTGACTCGTCACCACGCTACTCTTGGGATGACACCTATTGTGATATAAAGAGCACTTGGTGTTACCACCTACAACTAAGCTTCAACATGCAGTCTTCTCAAACTCCAAACTTTGTCGTTTGTGGGTCATCCAAGCTTCTTGAAAATCTATGAGAAGGTTCGTAGAAATTTCTTTTAACAGGAATGAAGATAGATATCAAACAATTTGTGGCTACATGTGATGCATGTAAACACAACAAAGGTAAACATTCGAACCTCGAGCTTGTTCCAACCATTGTCAATTCCAACTAAGATCTGAGCCAATATTTCCAAGGACTTAATTGAAAGCCTCCCTAAATCTAGTGGAAAGTCAATCATCCTAGTATTGGTGGACCACCTCTCCAAGTATGTTCATTTATGTCTTAGCCCACCAATATCTTGCCTCAACCATTGCCCAAACTTTGATTGACCAAATCTTCCTTTGTATGCCATCCCAACTTCAATTGTCTCAGACCTTGATGTCACTTTCACAAGCCATTTCTAGACACAATTATCCATGAGACAAATACTAAATTGTGGATGAGCTTTGGATATCACCTGCAAACAGATGGCCAAACTGAGGTTGTTAACAAATGTTTGGAAACATTCCTTCGATGTTTTACCTCGGAGCACCAACAACAATGGGTCAAGTGGCTACCTCTTGCTAAATGGTGGTACAACACATCATATCACACTTCCACAAAAATGACTCCATATGAAGCAACCTATGGCCAACCTCCACCACTTGTGAAGGGTATCAAAGGTGAAGGGTATCTATTATGATGTCTTGTTTGCATCCAATTGTATATGTAAGACCTAAAAAAACACAACAATTTATCAAGAGGATGTCACACAACAATTTCATTGCTATCTATCAATGCAAATTTTGGTTATCGCCAATAAGATTGATCTTTGTCTAGATGTAATAGTGCACTAAGAGGTTGGCTCAATGTTAAAAATATATTCACCATTAAACCTCATGGGATTTACAAAGAAAGGTCATGCCTTGCACGGAATAATGGAATATCTAGCTTTTAAAGAAGTGTTGCAAAAATGTTGTATGTTTATTTAAATTAGCATGGAACTTGTTCCATTTTTTTAATTAATCAATCTACAAACATAACCACTAACATCCTATACATTGTGATTTGCTCCATACAACATAAACCTATGCAAAAACATATAAGTTGATTATACGAATAACCTTACACCCGCAAAACGTAAAATTCAAGGTAGATTACACAATTATGAAAGATCACTACAATGGTGAGGTGAAACTTGCCCATAGTGACTCAAAACCTTAAGAATTGCCATGAAACCTACTAATCCTTCTAAGAATCCAATGATACATTTTACCAACAAAATGTTCAAGTTTTATGCCATTAACTTTCACCTTTGAATATATTAGCAATCATACTCGAGCATTGCAATGGATATGTTGATAGGGAGCCATTGAAGAAGGTAAACTAGAAGGAGCAATCGCAATGAATCACACTAGAGAACTTTACACAATCGTCATGCCTAAGTTGAGTTTGTCACTAATATCATCATGATTTCTATTTTCTATTTTATCAAAATTGAATGCGATGACCATTGATTCATTAAATGATATTTTCTAATATATGATAGAAAGGGTAGCTTTTGATATGGGATTTGAAATCATACAAAGCTAGCATTCATTTATGGGAACTCAAATTCTATAATAGTATTTTTGGACTAATGTCGTATGCATATAATTTTGATAACAAGAACATTTTAACAATTTTTAGTTATGTGAGACCACAACGAGGATTTAGTACTCGTCTACATCCTCATGTAATTTTGCTAAATTTGACAAAGAAATAAGCGACAATCGATTAGGGCATTCACCATTAGACAATGACAAATTCATCGGTGAGAAGCTTGAGAATTTACATCTTGAATAACCTTTCTAACAAAGACTCATGTGTGAAACTAGGCGCTCACATTACAAGTATTTAAATGGGATCTAACAAGAAAATTCAAGGAAATGGTCAACCCAAATGAAAGCCCCAAAAGCTCAAATCATTTCTCCACCATCTCTAATAGACCATGTAAACACATAATCTTAAAGAGAATGCACTAATGTGTAAACATATAAATATGAATTGTGAGATAGTTTAGACATATGTATACTAAACAATTAAAAACAAATCTTCAAATTTTATAACCAAAATAATTTTAATTTTATTTAATTAAAATATTTTGAATTTTACAAAAAAATATTTTTAAAAACACAAGATTAAAACACAAACACATCAAATCAAATCAAAATAAGTATATTGATAATAAATTAATGTGTAAACAAACAAAAAAATCAAAAATCACTCACATTGTAAATTAGACCAAAAAAGATGATTTACTCATTACGTCGTCTCTATCATCTTAATGGACTACCTTCAACATAGTAAACGAGAAGGTTAAATATTTCCACAACTGTCCGCTAATGTAAATTAAAAAGCATTTAGATTTAAAATCACCCATGGAAAAAAGGATAGATCACAAACATTATGAAAGTGACCCATTATATCAAGCTCAAGTATGTGCAAATGGCCCACATACCCACTCATGCATATAAATATATATAAATATAATTTGTTTTGTATTGTCATTTCTATGAATGATTTGAGCAACCTGTCAAATAAATATCAAACATTGCCTATACATTTAATGGTTAGCTCAGTTAAGCCCCCAAGAATTCAAATCTCCTCTCCTCTATCTTTCAAAAACCACGTAAACACATAAATAAACATATAAATAGGAGTTGTGAGACTCTTTAGATATATGTACATTTAATACTTAAAAACAATCTTCGTCTCTAGAAATAAAATAAAAAAGTTTTATTTAATTTATAATTTTTCAAACTTTACAAAAATAGACCAATTTTTAAAACACAAAAGATGAAGACAAACACATCAAGTTAAAAAAAAAAAAATTGATAATAAACTAATAATCACACGTGAAATGTGTGATGTGAGCGATAAAGGAGAAGTATATGATGAGGTTGATTTCAAATGACCAAAACATAAAGGAGGAAGAGGGTTGTAAAAAGGGGGTTAGATGAAGGAGGAGAAGGAATCGGGGAGAAGATAATGTTGGGGGAGGGCATTTTGTGAAAGCTATCTTTTTCGAGGAAGATGTGTCATGTGTATTTTTTTCAATTGTTTGACAAAGAAGTGGGATACGACATGTAGGGTGCGGTGGACACATAGTCTGGAAATATCTTAGAAAGCAAGGTGTTGTCAATAAATAGTTTAAAGAAAAACTTGCATTTTTTTTTCGATGTGGAAGCCAACAATTGATAAGGAAACTGCAATTTTACATTGAGTGTTCATTATGTTGTCGTTTTCATATTCATGTACGATAACGGTTCCTCTTCAAATTTGAAGAACACGATTAAGGTTCTCAATCATAAGCTTATGTATTGAGCCGCGGATCAATTGTGGGACATGATGAAAGAAGTAATGAGTAACACAAGACATCAAAATAGAAACCAATTATCAATACAACTAAGCAAACCATTACCAGGATATAATATATTTTATATTTTAACGAAATTTTAGGAACTTTTCCTGAGGTCCTTGATCCGTGTTTTGTTTGAATGCATTTTTAAAACCTTTGTGGACATTTTCAGGTACATATACTAAACTTCAATGATGATGGTAACGTGGTCCCATTTCATCTTTATGGAATTTCTATCCTTGCAAGGGTTTCAAACGGCCATTTCATCCCGATGGGTTTATGTGAAAGTGTTCGGTGCTATAGTGAGACACTAAATACAATGGCAAAAGATGGCCATTTTAGTAGCAACGAGGAGAATCTTGTCCGCTTAATTTTAATGTTTTTAAAATCTTTTTTTCCGAGCTCTGATCTTTAACAACAATAATAATCCCCGATTCAAACTTGATGACCTTTTAACATTGAGATTACCAAAAGTAACCTGTCAAACAACCTCCCACCCAAACCCACCTTTGACACGAATTCAACATAAATATATATATTTTTAACCTTTACATTTATGATCAAACAATAATAATTTCATCGTTGGCACCAGACGATAAAAAATTTTAATTAGCGGGCTGGATTTTAAAATAGTGATCACATATGACCGTCATCTAAAATGACTTGTATCGGGAATGGATTCACGTCTGAGATGGAAAATTAAATAGTATTAATTTAGGCTATACATATTCAAATTCAATAAAACAACATTGGCATATATGAAAGACCTCAATATGGCATGGAAAAGTACCAATAAAAGCTTACATTTGAAGGAAATGGTGAAGATGCGTGTTCAATAGATCAGAAGAAATATGTTAACATTCACTTGGTCTCTTTGATTGGACGAAAGAGACTGTAAACACGTCATTTAGAATGGAGATATTGGCGACCAACATAGCAACTTCCTACCAATGTTTTGTTCCGGAAAGAGGGGAGGCCCATTACAGTAAGGCGTGCCATGCATTTGAAGTGAGACACGTCAATGGCGGGGTTTGTGTTTATTTATCCTCGTCTTGTACGTCATTATCAATATTTTCTTGATAAGACAAGTTTAATGTAGGAAATTTAGGATTTGCAGAGTCACAACATTTTTAAATTTGTTTTTAAGGGCATTTGATATAGATATTCCTTAAAAGTGATAAGATTCCAGTTGAAAAGATATTATATGAATCATATAGCTTCAAAAGTATCATATTTGTTGTTTGTTTCTCCATGTATTTAACAGCAAAATAAAAGTTGAATGGGAAAAATAGACCCATGTCAAACAAACCCACCAACCGGGTTAAGCACTCTTCAAAACCCAAAGCAGAACATGGAGAGCGACACATCCTAAACGGCCTTTCAAACTTGTCATTTTCCTTGCATAATAATACAAGCACTTTATTTGAGATCCAGAGGTGTTAACCACACTGAAACCCAAGTTAACGTTATAAATCTAACAGTAATTGATACACAATTTATAGAGAGTTAAAAGGATGTACAGTAATGGGAATCATATGATTGTATAATCAAAATCTGCTTTGTGATGGGCCTACATATGAAATTAATTTAGAAGACATTAAAAAGCTGTTAGTCGTCATTATCAATTAATTTAGAAGAGTTTGTACTAAAAAAACTCCTCAAGAAAATGATAATTAAAAAACCATACAAAAACGGGGAAATGTGCTAAACAGAGCTCTCGCTAGTAGCCGTCCTAAAATCAGCACCATTATGGGTTAAATCATACCTGCACACAGATAAATCTTAACCCTAAGATAATCCTAAATTCACAGCATACACTGCATAGAAAATATTCAACTGGTCCATCTTAATCTCATTATCTGACCAAGCAGGAAAACAAACAAAAAATCAGACATGATGGCTTCTAGAGCAACAGTAAGCTTCAAATCATTTACCCACAGCCATGGTTTTTCTTCTTCTGTCAAATTTACTTAGAACTATTTTGAATGTTTGGGAAACACAATATTTTGGTTCTGCTCAATTTTGGATTATGAAATCTAAGATCATTATACAATGAAATGGGCAGGTTTATTGGAGAAGCATTCTGTCAAATTATCAGAATGGGAGGCAGTTTTCTAGCTCTACCCACCACAGTTTGAAGGAAAGCGTGGAGTTCGGGAAGTTGGTGGGCAAGAGTAGATGGTTTGTTTTGTTTGTATCATTTTTGATAATCTCATTCTCGGGAGCCACATACATAGTCGGGCTCTACTCCCTCGCCATAAAATTGGCGCTGGAGTACGGCTAAAAGACGTTGAACATGTATCTGTATCTGAAGCAGGTTCAATTGTCTCTGAGAAGAAACTACTGCCTGCCACTGTTTTGTTTGTTGTATGCAGAAGAAGAAGAAGATTGAGGATTAGGAGGCACTTCATTCGGGCATAATGTCTAGCTGTATTTATTTTGCTTCTTCTGCTTCTGAACACCTGTGCTACGTGCACTGTAACCATTCTAGCACCATTCCCATGGCAGATGTGGACACAGAAAGGAGGAGACTTGATAGTGACGCAGAGTACATATCCGTTGAAATTAAAATACTAATATGTCGACTATGCACGATAATATCTCAACCATCCAAGTCGTTGTCCATTGTCAAAGGGATGAGGGCTAAGCCCAACTTGTAAACGCCTTCAGCGTAATTAATGTATGTGTCAACAAACAAAAAACAATAAACAATAAAATCATAAATTGAAAAAAAAATGACTTAATCATTATCATCACTTTAATGGTTACCATCCCTCTATCATCTTAATGGCTGCCTTCAACATAGTGAACAAGAAGGTTATAATATTGCCTCAACTGCCAATTGATTGAAATAAGAAGTATTTAGATGCAGAATCATCTATTGCAAGTTACAGCGAAAAGCAAGAGAGAGATCACAAACATTATGAAAGAGACCCACCATATCAAGCTCAATTATGTGCAATTGGCACACATACCCACATATGCATATAAATAGATATAAATATAATTCATCTTTATATTGTCATTTCGATGAGAGTGGTTTGAGCAGCCCATCAAATGAATATAAGCCATTGATTTATAACATAAATACCTTTGAAAACAATTGAGCTGAGGGCATCGACATTCACCAACTTGGACAGACAAGAGCTGTGGGCACAGACAGCTTATTATCCTCCACGTTGTAAATGCACGCCTCCTCAGTCTCTCCTCTGCCACTCCACCTTTGCTCCTCCACCTTGAAAATGAGCAGCCGGTCCAATGCCAGCTGGAGCTGCCTTCGGCCCTCCAAAACCAGCACCACCAACAGTGTCCCTGACGTGCTCATGCACTGCAACTGTAGAAAATGTCCCAGAATGCACCAGTGGGAACTGAGATGGAACATGGGCAAAGGTGAAATCCACATTGACATGCCTGGCAGAACAGTAAAAACCACCGTGCAGTGCATCGACGATTGCAAAATGTTCCATTGTCTTGCCTGTGTGCAGAAACATGCCAACTGTTGATCTTGTTATGACAGGAAAATCCCCATTCGATTCATTTGTTCGACGCACTGCTGTACGGACTTGATCGTTGACGTTGAAAGGATCAGAAACAGCCACCCTCAATCCAATAAAGGCAGGCCTATCGGCGTAACTAAATGATACCCATCCAAGAATTAGCTGACACTCATTTCGATCTTAAGTTTCAACATATAAATTTTGATTTTACAGTGCAAATTAAAAGCATCCCAGTAAGACACCACTCAAGTTTTTCTACAGCTCTAATTATAACCTGAAAATTTTAAACATGCTGGCCTCCCAAAAACATCAATAAAGGCAGCTACAAAATCTACTGATTCAGAGATTCTGGGATCATCATACAGCCATATAAAAACTGATGAATCTGGTTAAGTCGAGCATGACCAACACCGCAGCTTATAAAAGGTTTTAAAATGTAAAGGCGGAAGAAAACCTTTTGTCGCACCCCACCAAGCCAACACGCTTCCTGGGCATATGAGATGCCCTTGTGAGAACAAAGAGAGTTTCACTTCACCTTTCACATGGTGCTCATATTTTCCATCCTTATGTTTCAACCTCATGACCATGCTCAATATCAAACTAACCTTTTGCTAATTTAAATTAACTACACCATGTGTGACAAAATGTCGTTTCTGTTCACTAAAGGAGAATTGACCATTGCACCTTATTACAATCACATCAATGACTTATAGCCACTACTCTTAAAACTTTTTCATACTATCAATGAATAAAGTATACCATACAAACCTGACATGGGTTTAAAAAAATGAGAATAGATAATAGAGTCGTTCAGATAAAATAGAGGCACAAATAAATTAATAATTAATGGATGAACATGGAAGTAGCAATAGCATCAAGATGTCCAAAGAGCTATGGCATGGTGGTAAAAGGTGCATTCGTAGAGACAGTGAAGTTCATATCATGACAATGCAATAAGGCAAGCCATGACACAATTACACATCGAAGACTGGGGCCTGTTTGCCCAAGAACCAACCTAGGCTGGGAGATGTTCCTAATTGCACGTAGGAAAAACAGTAGTATCAAAACAACAAAATTCTGCATATTATTGACATAAATGAATTAGCAATTCTTTCCTTGGATGAAATACAAGATATACTACAGGAATGATGATTAGGAAGGTTGAACAAAATTGGAAGTTCAGGAATCTCGAGTTCTGTTTTCCTTGTCCGTTGTATTTTGATGGATTCCAGAGAGAACTTGAGCTGCTTCAATTGCAGTAACTTGGACTGCTTCAATTGCAGTATTGTCCGTGTCTGCAAAGATGACTCAAATAAGCAACAATGTTAAAGCTACACAAATTTCACTGAAGGTTTCATGATAAAGAAACGTATTCTAAGACCTTTTATACGTGAAGTTAATTAATTCTTCCAATCTCCCATTTCTGGAAAATGCAAGCTTACAAATTATTTTTAAGATTTTAACCTAAATCTACATTGGCACTTTATGTCAACAGTTTGATATGAATAATTTTTGAAAGTATGAATCACAGGTCTTAGACCATAGCAAGATTCATTTCCCACGACGTGCCATACAAATAGCATGCCTAAACTACAAAGACTAGTGAAAAAGTAAAAGATCAGATAAATTGTTCATGAGATGTAAAATAGAAACAACTTAATTATTGCTATCTTTTGTAAAACATTTACTGAACAATAAAATAATACCTCTTATACACTGATGAGTGGAGCTTTCATTGTTGAAAAGACAAGACTCGCTCCTCTGTGCAGCAATCTCAGAAACTAGCCCTGAGCCATCTGCATGCATCTTCGGGACTATTTCATTTTCAAATGCACTAGAGTTACCATCTACACCAGTCTCAATATTTGACGCTATCTGTCCAGCGCTCTTGACATTTTTACCCTTCTGCAAACACTTTACATGACTTTGCATGGATGAAACTTCTCGAGGAAGTTCTGCAGCATTTAGATCAAACTGCTGTGTATTCACAGAAAGAACATGCGTGGTATGTATGTCATTGCTTTTCTGTGACTCTCCTATTCTTCTCCTCCTGCTACCATTTTGTACAGTTTTACCATGAGATTTTTCCATCCCTTGTTTGCAGCTTTGATTTTTCTTCTTGGACTTGATGGCCAAAGAATCAGCAGTAGAATCCCAACATTTCAACTTCTTCGACTTACTCCTGACTAAATCCTGACGTGTAGTGACAGATGCTGCAGCAGAAACAGATATTGTATCCTCACTTGCACCAGCAGTTCTATGTAAAACAGTAACCGCCGGTCTACACTCTTCTTCCGTTTCATCATCTTCTGAGATAATTTCCTCTTTCTCAAATTCAATCGAGTTTTCTTCCTGTTCAACATGATTTACTCGTGAGAGAAATTTGACAAAATTAAATGTTTCTTTGGAATCGTGGAATCTAATTCCTATAGGTTAAGGAATATTTCCACAAATTTAACCAGCATGCAAATTCAAACCTCCCAACAAAAAAAAGCACTAAGAAAATAAAGATATTTTACTTCAAGAACACCAGATATCTACAGAGAGAAGGGACTCCTACAAATAGCTCCGAAAATGGGTTTGATAAAACTATTGGAAGATAGAGGGCCAAGACAAAAGAGACTCAAAAGGGTAGCTGGATAACATTCTTCACCTTGAAACTGCAGTTACTCGGCATTTTCCAAATTTTCTTGATCTCGTTAAGGTAGAGACTCAATTCTAGTCTCCAGATGCTTGTTTGGAAAAGAAGTTTGTCCAGAACAAGTTTTCTAGCATTTTACAGAATTTGGTGCCTCACACGTGACAGCATCAGGTCAGTCACCCGAAAATGACTTCTTCTCACTCCTTTATGTTTTTGAGTCAAATCCCTCGATATCTGAATAGTAGTGTTGTTTGAGTTAATTTGGAAAGCCCTCAGGGTTTTGTGGATTCTATCCGTTTCAACTAAGGTCAAATAACTATTAGCTTCTATTATACATTTCCACGGATTTTTGATCTAGTATATTTTTTTAGTTAGAAATGATGTTGACAAGATTTTCCAAAACCAAATTTCTTGACAATATAAACATCTACAAGAGTGTTGTGCCTGTAATATCCTATCTTCATAAGTGTGTTAAGGTTATGTAGTAGCCAACTTGTGGTGCACATAACCTTTATTTTTGCTTTGGATGGTTAAACATGCTTCTTTAGGCTGTCCCTTTAGGGTTGCCTTTATCTACCTATGTGTATGAATAGGGGGTATATATTCTCTTCTAAATCGTCATAAGTCAAATTCACTATTTCACTTCATTTATTTTCTCCATTCTGGAGGTTGCCCCCTCGAAGTAGCTAGTACTTTCACTCCACTCATCACTTCATTTGTCATTGCCACATCAATACCTTTGGATTTGTTCTTATTTTCACACTCAAGTGTATCTGCTATTGCTATTTGAGTTTACTCTATTCTTTGCATCTAAGAAATATCGTAACAGGTGGTACTAGAGCAGCTATTTGTGCAGCAAGTTCTGTAGTGCGAGTACAAAGGCAAGTCATTATCAAAGAAGAATGATCTGGGAGACGAGTCATGTAGCATTAGGATGAAGGCAGACATTATCAAATGCAAGCATCATTCTGTTAATTTTTTCAGCCATTTTTTTCTATTGCATTGTCTACATCTCTGTTCGGCAGGAAATCCTTATAGAATTGTTGCAGTTCTTATTTTATCAGACCCTGGCAGAAAAAGCGGTCTTTGATATCTTTCAAAGCAGGAAGAATTTGGAGATCTGATTTGAACAGACGCCAAGTCTGTTTTTGGGTTTTCAGTGCTTACAGGAGATAGCACGTAGTGGATTCCTCTCATTGATATGATAGCAACAGTATAGCTCTCCAATAGCCAAGTTTTTGACCCTCCCCAACTCCCCATATTTTTAGGGCCATGTCAGTCCTTGTTGAAGCTCTATACCATCAAATTTAATTTTTCATTATGAGAAATTTTGTACGTCCCCAGTGATGCTCATTTTTACCACCAAACCCTGAATTTTGTATGGTTAGTACCCACATAAGCTTTTTCTAGTGTCCTATTAAGTAGTGGAGAGCATCCACTTGATTTCCCACGACCGCCAATAACTGGACCAATTCCCACGGTATGTGAAGAGGTGGTAAATTTTTTCCACTATAAGGTGCATATATCTTTACAATCTCATTAAACACTGGATTGGAAAATTTTGGTGATTCTCATTGGCCGAATCCAACAAGCATCTAGTTCAGCTACCAGAACCTCAATAGCAGTGGTCCAATGGATTTATTAACTTGTCCGCCAATAGGAGGAAGTATAGGCTTACCCAATCTCAGCAACACCATGGGAACCAATACTCCACCCAATATTTGAGGGGCTACTCAGGCTTTTGGAAATATGCTATTGAGCACCGACAATTGGGAATGCAACATTCTGACCAACCACACCACCATTATCTGGCAACACTACACAATGAACAATCCCTAGCTACAACTCCTTTGCTGCAAATGGCATATACAGTCATAACTGGTTGAATCAAGGAACAGAGCATTTTTATTAAGGGAAAAGATTCACTCTGCCCAAAGTTAAACCGAAAAAGCTTGATGGGACGGATGTGACTTCTTAACTAAGCATCATGGAACAATACTTTCAGCTTCATAATATACCATATGATAAACGAGCTGCCATTCCTTCATTCATTTTGGAAACTGAATCCTGTTAGCGATACCAATGGATTAGGAAACGGAAAACATGGACAATTTTGGATTCTACCAATGAATTATTTGCCCACTATGAGCACATGCAGAATGGAGATTACTTTAGACAATTGACAAATCTAATTCAAACAAGATCAGTAGCAAAATACAATGCAGAGCATCTACAATTGTCCATGAGAACAAGTAAGTTGATAGAATATCGGCGAATTGAATACGTCAATGGGATAGTGATCAGGTTAAGCATGATCTTCAAGCACTAGAGCCTTGAACAGTTATTGATGCTATGCAGAAAAGACTTCAGTATAGAGCAAAGGAATGTAGTTACCAGGAGGTCACAAAAGGCCAACCCTTAGGATGGAGAGATACGAACTTGCCTAATATTTCCAAACCAGGGCAAATCACCAAACTCTCTCCCCAGTAAATCTCTCTCCTCAAAAAGAGGCGGGAAAAGAGAAAAAGGACTACACTTGCATTGTGATAGCAAGTGGTCTAGGGGTCATAAGTATGTCAACCGTGAGAAACGCTGAATGATTCTTCCAAATGAGGCTTTGGAAGAAGGTGGGGGTGATGCAAAGGAACTAGTTTTGGACCAGGTGCAAGAGTAAACAGAAGAAGTGGAAGTTGTCACTATCTCCCTACATGCATTACATGGGATAAGTGCACCCCCAAACTCTCAAAATCATATCAAGAAGCAGAAAGTGACAATTTTGATAGATACAGGTGGAACACACTTCATTGACAAAAGGTTAGCAGATGAACTCAATTGCTTTGTGTTTCAAGTTTCTACAAGTTTTGTAGGTCATGATAGCTGATGACAAGAACCTCTCTTGTAGTGCTAAATGCCATCACATCAAACTCTCTATGGAGGTTATCAGCTTGATTTAAAACTGTTTTCCATTTCCTTTGGAGGAACATATGTGATATTGGGAGTGCAATGGTTGAGATAGTTGAGGAGAATGTCTTTGAACTTTCAAGACTTACTCATGGCCTTTACCTCAAATGCGAAAAGGTACAAACTTGTAGAGATGGAATCACATCGAAGACAAATAATAAGTTCCCATATGACGGAGAAGTTGCTCAAACAGGGAGCATATGGTATGATGGCAAAATCGCATTCATTAGAACTCCAAGAGGTAGAAACTCATATCCATTAAGTTCTTTAAGTGATCATCCAACATCATCAGTGGGATTTTCAGGATCATGGCATCAAGTTGATTTCAAAAAGTTGGATTCTAGTACTGTTTATTCCAGCAGAAGTGCCCACTCATCTCCAGTGATCATGATTGAAAAAGGATAACTTATGGAGCAGCAACCTGAATTAGAGGGAATTCAACAAATACACACTCAAATATGAGTTTCCTACTCCTGTTATTGGTGAATTACACTGATACGCAGGGACATGTCCCTTATATTTTCGTGAAGTCCCAAACATTACAAAATATTGAATCTTAATCCCAGAAGTAACCTAACAAGATTAAATAAAGT
This sequence comes from Taxus wallichiana var. yunnanensis, assembly GCA_018340775.1. Classification (NCBI taxonomy): domain Eukaryota; kingdom Viridiplantae; phylum Streptophyta; class Pinopsida; order Cupressales; family Taxaceae; genus Taxus; species Taxus wallichiana. Next base: position 908,707,212 of record CM031240.1, on the reverse strand, counting down.
ATAAACCCTTAAATTTCATTGAAAAAATTTTATAATGTTTAATATTTTCATTGAATTCTTAGTTATTGCAGTTGGCCCCTGTAACACCCCCTCTACTTTTCAAAGCCTTGTGAACTCAGTTTTCAGCTCAGTGCTTCAGAAATTTGTTTTGGTCTTCTTTGTGACATCCTAATCTACAGTCAAACATGGGAAGAACATGCAGGTAAGGTGTTACAAGCTTTGGAATACAACCAACTCTATACTAAGAAGCCCAAATCAGCCTTCGGAGTGAAATAAGGGGACTACTAAGGGCATCTGATATCACATAAAAGAGTCATGGTCGACCCTGAGAATATAGCAACAGATGCTCTTTCTCAACAGGAGTTGAAGGAAATAGCAAGTTGTGCAATGACTTTACTTCAGCCAGAATGGATAGAAGTGGCACAATTGCAAGGGTAACAAGACATTCCAACAAGGCAACTCATTCAACCACTCAGCAGTACCTGTCATCTTCAGTGATCGGAGAACATTTTGGGTTTTAAAGACCTGTCGCCATGCAAAGAAGGATTTCTTTTGGGAAGGTCTCAAGAAGGACATACAAAAATCTGCGGGGAATGTTTGGTATGTCAACAAAATAGAGGAGAAATAGTTAAAACCCAGGGTCTCTTACAGCCTCTCTATTTGAGATCAACGTTGGAAGGAAATATCAATGGATGTCATTGTAGGGTTGCCAAAATCAGAAATCATGGCAGTGGTAGTGGATAAACTCATAAGAATGCAAATTTTTATGGACTCTCACTCATTTCAAGCTAGTAGGGTTCCATACATATTCATCAAGGGAATCATTGGAATCAAACTTATAGTCCAATCAAAATTACCAAAGTTAGATGAAGAAGGGAAATTTATCATGGAACCAGAGACAGTCATGGGGAAGAGACAAGAGCAATTTTGTAACTAATCCATCTAAGAATGTAATGTGAAATAGAAGAACCTATCAATCAAATATGCAATGTGGGAGGGCGAGTTATTCGTGTAGAAGCATCCAAAGTCATTAAGCATTGCGGGAAACGCATAAGAGGGAGGGCATGTTACACAGTAATATTCTATCCTCAGAAGTGTATTGAGGCTATAGAGTAGCCAACTTGTGGCACACATAACATTTATCTTTTTTAGATAGTTCTAGATGCTTTTTATGCTGACCTAATTAGGGCCTTAGGGTTGCCCCTACCTAATTAGATTTATAAATATAAACAAGGGTAGATATTGTCTTCTAAATCATCATAAGCTGAATTATCTATTTCGTTTTATTATTGTTCTGCCATTTGGAGGTTCCCCTTTGAAGTGGCTAGTATTTCTGATTCAATCATATCACTTTATTTGTTGTTTTCACATTAATATGTTTGGACCTGTTCTTATTTTTGCATTCAGGTGGATCTGCTATTTCCATTTGAGTTTACTCTCCACTTAGCATCTAAGAAATATCATTACAGACAAGGGACCAAATTCGTCAAGAATCAACAGTTTCGGAATTGACAATTTCTGCACTGACGATGTAAATCCTTGGAGGAAATAGCGGAACAAAAAGGTCTGATAGATGTACAGCCGATTATCGAATCTTGAGACAAAATGTCTAAAACCTGTTGTTGTGTCATGGAGCAATATACAACAGAAAATAATGTTTGCCATGTCTGGCATCAATTTTTTTTTGGCTTTTTCCATGGGCACATCAGTGTTGCATCAAAAATTATAATTCCATAGAATTTCCTTCAGAAAATAGTATATGGTTTGTACATAGTTTTTATTAGCATATTAGGTCTTGATATAATGGTGGCCAGTTCAGCTGTTCATCTCATCATGTATAGGTATCATAATGTAAATCCATCTGCTAAGAGTCTAAGGCATAGTTATTAGGTTCGAAAATCCAGATCCATTCGGTTGGGAAAAAAACCCATAAATCCGGAGTTCCTGAAAAATTTCAAAAAAATCCAGTTCAGTATATAATAAATTTTCTTTAATTTTAATTTTATTATTTATATTAAAAAATTACTTGTAATTTATGATAAACTTTAGCTAATAACTATATATTAAATATTAATAATAATTAATAATTAAATTTACTAGTAATTATGTAAGTTAATAAGTAGATAATAAAATTTAATTGTTAACGATATAATATAAATACATGGCATTAATAACTAAATATTATTATTTAGTTATTAATCATTACTATCATAAAATATAAAAAACTAAAAAATAAAACGCTTTTTTATATTGATTAGTAACTGTAATATTCTTATTCTTATAAATTAAATACAATATAAATATAATAATTATAATTATAATAATCTTAAATATAAAATTAGATAGATTAACTACAATAAGTTTTTTCTTATAAATTGTAGTAATACTATATACTAAAACTAAAAATAATCATTCATATTTTAAAAGCCCTAATCTTATTCTATATGCTACAATCTGAAAATAAAGGTAAAATGCATAAAACTTACCTAGAGGCTACCACCAACCACTACCTCCAAACAACATTGACACCTCTACTACCGCCAGCCACCTCTCCAACAGAGCACTGCCTAGCACAACTGCATCGAGCCAAGCGATCAAAGAATCGAGCCAAGCGATCAAAGAATCCAAGCCAAACGATCATAGAATCGAGCCAAATAATCACACACGGCGCGAGGGAAATAATGAACACGAGGGGACTGTTGAACCCTTCAAACTCTGTCTCGAACACTTTTTTAATATTAAACTAAGGCAAACCGAATCAGATATATCCAGACTCCTGAAAAAATCCAGATCTGGACCAGATCTAGTTGAGCCTGTTTACTATGGTGTATAGACTAAAACCTATTACTTTTATTGTAATACGGTCAATGCTTAAGGCATCTCATATGAGCTAAGTCACAAGATTCGAGTTCAAGTTCGATGAGGATAAAAATTGGTTGAGGTTTTCACAATGGGAAAAGTTCAAAAAAAAATCGCCATTAAGTTTGATACATAAAATATTATTAGAATATAAGGCTTACAATTTAGCATTAAGTCAATATTAGTTTAGTATCAACTAATAAACGGTCGTAACCACTTCAAACATTTTGTAGTTGTTGTCACCTGAAGTTGCACCCTTGCTGAAAACAGCACCTCAGTGAAACATGGGATGATCTCTCAATGTGGGACTTGACTGTATGAGATCAACCTCCGGAGAAAGCCAACTTCCTCTACCTATCTTACTAATACTAACACTACTACTAAGCTAAGTTATGCTACTGAACTACAAGGGGAAAAGGGAGAAGGAATGCATGAAAGGAAAACTAAGCTAAAAGAGTGGTGATGGCACCGAAGAAAGGGGATCTATCTCCTTAAGTTTTGAGAAACAAGAAAGAATCGTGCAAGACTGAGAGGGTAGATACCAGCCACAATACAACTCTACAACTCCATCAACTTGAATCCCTGCATATATGACACAATGAAATGAAGCCATGCAAATATAGTCCATACACAACATGAAATGAAAAGAATAGAGAGGCAAGAAGACAATAATCTAAATATGACACAATGAAATGAAGCCATGCAAATATAGTCCATACACAACATGAAATGAAAAGAATAGAGAGGCAAGAAGACAATAATCTAAGTCAAGGGGCAAATACAAGCCACATTCAACATCATATTATTGCTTATAAGTATGCACAGTCTATTATAGTCACTTGGAAGGCTTTGGATGCATTACAAAAGCTCATATCGTCTGCAACTTTAAAGTTCAGTTAACATTTTTACATGATAACTTTACCAAATGGAAAGAGGATCCTTTACAAATGATATTGAGTTGCTTCTTATAGAAAAAGAAGAGAAGAGAGAAGGAGAAGATCACATTGTGCCAATAATGACGAAAGCCAACCACCCGCCATCCACCAAGGACCAATCGCCATTGATTTCGCAGGTCAGGTATGGGTGCCTGACATTGCTCCAATCGCACGCCATCAAATCGCTAGTGCAAGAGGACGGCGTTGTTCAAGATTAAATTTTTGGTTGTTGGACTAGTTAGGCACCTAATTCAAATTAGGCGTGGCTTCGCTTTATTACACAGAGTTTTGATGTGCCGCCACCTCAATCATGTCTTCCGTGGATTTCTTCTTAGCTTGGTGAACCTTAGACAATCCACAACTCCATTTTTACTTCCACCTTGATATGCGATCAATCGCCGACTCAAAGTGCTTTTCACCATTTGTAACTTAATCGTTCTTCATCCTGCGGAGTATATTGCATTCTGCAAAATCTTAAATGTTCCGCGGCATTTTTCCTTGTATCACAAACTTTTTGTTCCATGGTTTTGTATTTGCCTTATTCCGCAAATGACCATTCCTTCATTCTACGAGTTTCTTTAATATGCGGATTTTCTTTTGCTCGTGAAGTTCACCAACTTGTGCGGATTTTCCTTTGTATCACGGATTTTCTTTGCTCCGCAACTATTCTTTATTATGCGGACTTTCTTTGTTTCAGCGGCATTTCTTATACTTCACTTCGATTTGTTCCGCGGTCTTTCAACCTTGTGCGGCTTGTTTGCGAACTTCTCAACACTCTTGTACTTCACTTTTCTTCCCTCGCAGATTGCCGCATAGTACTTAGTCTTTGTTCCGACATATTTCCCTGATGATGTTCCTTTGTTACGCAGTTAGGTAAACACACACGGAACACTAAATTATTGATTTCCATGGAACACTTTGTTCTGCGGTTTTTCAAACAAGAGCCGCTTAAAGTCCTTAAATGAAGTTGTCTAAATAGTATGGGTGCTATTTTGGAGAACAATACCCATTTCTCACATAATAAAATGATGGATACACAATGAACAAGGTGAGCATTCTGATTTCTCTCCATTTCTTCTCTATGCGCATTTTCTAACATTGGTATCGGAGAAGTTCATACTCAAAGGAGCTCGGGACGTCAAGGAAAAGAGTATGAAGAAAATCACAAGTTTCAGGTTCGAGGGAACATATAACATCGAAACTCGCCATGAGGGACTTTGGAAAGAAGTTGTGAGGGCTAGTGTAGTGCCCACAAAAATTAATATTAAAATAAAATTAAAAAAAGTATTGTGAAGTGACGTGGATATGGGCAGCCATCAAAGCACGTGGGCGGGCATGGTGGTGGAAATGAGTGTTAAGGGGTTTGGTGGAAGTGTGTAGAGTAAGTTTACAAGTTCTGGAGGACGTCACATCCTATGCATCCATTCAAACCTGTAATTTTCATTGCATAATAATAACAAAAACTTTATTTGAGATCTGGATGCATTAACCAAGTTGAAACCCTTTTTCACGTTGCAAGTTTAGCAGTATTTGGTTAGTTGCAGCAACGGCAGCGTGGAGGAGACATGGGTTCCTCACGAGACAGTCACATTGTTTCACCTGTGTAACAAACAGATCTCTGACTTGATCACTTACATTTCCCTACATTCTCCCGGCCTGTGCCAAAATACCAGCACTGGAATAGGGTATGGACGTCTAGCAAAGCATAAAGATAGAGGAATTTTGTCAGATGTTGTAGTTGCAAGTGCTCTGGGAGATATGTATGCAAAATATGGAAGCATGCACTTGGCATATGAATTGTTTCGACTAAATGCCTGAAAGAAATGTGGCATGAACTGCAATGATTGTAGGAAACCAAAGCAAGTGCTCTAGTAGGTATGTATGCAAAATGTGGAAGCATGCGCTTGGCATGTGAACTGTTCGACTAAATGCCTGAAATGTGGCCTCATGGACTGCAATGATAGCAGGATATGTACAAAATGGGTTTGTTGAAAAGGCCATGGAACCTTTCAAGCAAATGCAAAGCCAAGCTTCACAGCCTTTGCCAGCATCCTCCACCCTGTGCCAAAATGGAGGATTTAGAACAGGGAATGGACATCCATCAAGCATAATGATTGTTGCCAAACATTTTCGCTGCTGCCAGAAACGTGCACAGAAATAGTCTCCGCCATAAAAATGGGTGTCTTGGTAGGGGCTTTCTTAGAAGCATAATGATTGCTGCTGGAATTTTTGTTGCTACTAGCAACGTCCACAGAAATAGTCACTGGAAAATGGGGGTTTCCTGGCAGTGGCTTTCCGGTGTAAAAATAGAATGCTATGAAATTTCATAGAACATTAAAAAGATTCAGCATATAACTTTAAGTACAATATTCAAGTAACATTTGTATGAAATGTTGGTGGACCTGCATGGCCCATCTTTCACCATGTCGTTCATGGACAGGCATGGTCTCCTTATCTTCTATAATTTTCGTATTTTGGTTCTTCATTTGCATTTTAATAGAATATTAAACCACTAGATAATTATACAATTGGAGATTTAACCAAACTTGTAAAACAATAAAACTACACCTTGTGGTTTACATAACCGATTTACTATTTGACTATCAACTATGATCGCTACCACAATATGATACGTTGTTAACCCAGAGTATTATAAATAGGTGCTCATGTCCTTGGTTACCGGTGGAGGTTAGATGGTTTGTTAACTAAACACAACCTTCTTTCATTTACTTGCAAACCTAGAAAAACACCACATTTAGAGACTTGCAAAACAACACTCTGAGCCCCATTAAAGAGATGTCAAGCATCGTATGTATTCCTTGTTATGTAGAGAGTCGCATCAAGCATTAGCTCGACCTCATTTGACTGTTTGCGCTCTCTTCACCGCTCCTCTAAGAGCCTTGTTACCTGTTTTGCACCTTTAGGAAGTTGTTAAAACTGAAAAGTTGAGTTTCGTATCAGCTCGCCGTTCGGACCATGAGCGGCGAAACACTTGTCTGCCTTCGCAAACCTCTAGTATTTCTACTAAACAGTTTCCTGGAACCATCAGTTTGGGGAAAACACTCTTCTTGATAGTTTGGGAAAGGCATTTTGTAGGCCTCGGGTGGTTGTTTGACTAGGTCAAACTGGCTCAACTATGACCGGTGGCTCTAGAAAACTCGTCGCCGTTTGCAACCCATTTGTCAATTCTCAATTCCGAATCCGGTGAATTCTCTATATATAGGAGAGCATGTAGGAAATTTTCCGTTGCACGTTCATCTATTGAAGGTCAGTTTTGGATGAGGTTTTCTTAGCCCTCGAGCTAAAATTTGTTGTTGCTAACTAGCCCAATTACGTTTGGTGGCCCCGAAAAACTAACCACCAATTGTAAACCGTTTGTCAATTCTGAATTTCATCAGTTCCTGTGAACTCTTGGTATATAGGAGGTCACACGAGAAATTTACCCGTTGTGTAATTGCTCATCGGAAGACAATTTCGAATGTGGTTTCTTAGCCTCCGAGCCAAAATTGGGCGTTTTTGCAATTAACAGGAAAATGTAAAAGAAAGTTGTAGGACCCTAGTCAAGTTAGAAAACCATCGTGGAAACTTATTAACACTTGTAAATAACTGTTTGAAACTCTATCTTGTGACTTGTGTGAAATTGGACTTTTGGAAAAATAGTGTTTCTCTCTCTTCCCTATCTCTTTCTCTCTTTGGTTAAGAAATGAAGTGAAATGAAATGAAATGAATGTCTCTAACCCTCTCCTTTCGAATGCAAATTATTACTATTATGTAAATGGGAAACTAAAAATGTTAATTATGCTAGATCTAGGTGGATGTCATGCCAGCGATTTATCGTTGATTTCATGCTCACATGGTTTTGCAAGATGCAAGTGAGATGGCGATAAAGTGTGGTTATGATTCATTGTATATTGTTGGAATTTTATGTATGTTAATGGAAAGAAATTTTTATGTACTACTATGTTACAGTAAAGACTTATTATTGAAATTTGATAATATAAATGAGATGTTAGATTTAGGGGTACTTGGGAAATGTGCATTTAACTATAGGTGTTCTTTTGATTCAAATTGGCATATGGTAAAAAGGGGGTTGAATATATATGTTAAGTGAAATTATAGAGGATAGTTCAACATTTTGCGAAGTATTGAAAGGTTTATTAGTGAATTTTTGTAATATTTTAGATGCTAGGGTTTAAGGGAAATGTTCATCTAAACATGGGTGTTATCTTGATCCCCAAATTTTGTATTGTAAAAGTTGGATATGTATGTTAAATGAAATCGAATTTAATATCTTATAGTGCATTTTCGTTGTGAAATTTATGATGAAATCTCCAGAGTGTTGTGTTATTTAACTAGCAAATATAGAAAAGAAACCTAATTATAACAATCAACCTTAACACATCTACCCTTCTCGCATGATATTTCTTAACACAGAAGAAACCAAAACCTTAGAATGAACTTAAAACTTTACACTTGATAACACCTTCTAGCTTAAGTAACTAAGAGCCCAAGTTTGAGTTGGTCGTTATAGCCTATATGCTTAGCAACATCATCGTGAACCCGACAATTAGGAACCACATGGTAAAACTTTGTCTTGGGTATGTGGTCCCCTCGTGGGATTGATAGTTGTGTGTGTAGTAAGGAGAATGTGATTACCTTTAGGTAGTACTCTATGGGTAACCAAACCCCAACATAATGTAAGATCCTCTTGGTCGGGCACACATGTAAAGTGAAGAGTGTAGGTGGCGAAGATCGCTAACTAACCTTGGAAGTCACCTATATGAGTTGGGATCATAAATGAACTCGATACCCAATCTCAATTGTCATTTGGGTTCTATGATGCAATACGAAGAGTTAATTGTGAAACTTAACAACATTTTAGTGTATGATTAAATTGTGAAAACATAATCATAAGATGATGTGCTTAGAGAAAGGTGAAATTTTAGGTCGTTCTCTTATCGTGTTTAAACCATCTTGTGGTGAGAAACGAGACCCACGTTGTGTAAACTCTAATGTGAACCTTAACCCTTTTAACAATGGACTACTCCATCTCTCTCCTACTTCTATTGTGTAATGGATGTATGATGTGAAACTGTGATCATGTTCTTAGAGATAAACCCCCTAAGACAGGGACTAGTAGTCTCATGAGGATTCAAATGCCCCTAATAGCAAATAGGTTTCACAATTCATTAAGAAAGACATATGAACCTAGTTAGGGAAAACCCTCTTAAGTTAGACGTAAAATGATACTCAAGAATCCTAACCTAGAAACAAGAAAATAAGGAAGTATGTTTCCATAGAACCTTCAAAACCTTAACTAATTGTTTGAGCATAACTAGGTAAAATTATAATTGACGCTTGGCCTTGGGAAGTGTAATCGTGAGATATTATTCAACAAAAAAGTGAAAAAAACATGATCTTCCTTGTAATGTGATTAAACCCTCTTGTTATGGATAAAGAACCTATTTCGTATATAATCCTTAGTGGGTACTAAATCAAGTTACCAATTTATAAATGAGCAAAAAAACACAACCCTAAATCCTTTAAAAAAAAGGAACCCCACCTCGATTGGACTTACCCTTGTTCCATTGTGTAACGGAGGTATGATATAAGATCAAGATACATGCCTTAGAAGTGAATCCTAAGGGTAAGACTTAGTAGCCTTGTGTGTATGTAAATAGACTTGTGTATAAATAAATACCCCATTATCGAACGAACGAATTAAACAAGTAATTGAAATAATGTAGATGATCCTTATTCAATGAGATACTCCAAAAGTTAAATGTTAAACAATATAGAGGAAATCTAGCAAAAAGGAAAAGGGAATGTATGATTCACATATTATGAACCTTTCTAGGACTTAAGTTAAAGATTGAAACATGATTATAATAAATGTGTAATCCTAAAATATCGTGCCGTGGGAAGACCCTATCTATAAGTGTGTCTTGTAGTGGAATCGTTATGTTGTGCCTTGTCATTAAAAAAGTGACCTTGTTGTGCATCATGTGGTTCATGTTACCTATGTGGGTTATTGTCTGTGCAAACATATCTTGTGTTGTGCGTCGTCCTGAGTGATCTCCTGAAGTATCGTGTATACTTGATGTAATTCAAAAAAATATTCCAGTATTTTTATTGTTGTATTTGTGTGTAATATATGGGCATTACAACTAGGGCACCCGGAAATAAGATCGAACAATCAACAGATACCTAAAAACGAGATCGAATAATCAGCAAAACCCTCCTCGCTCGTAAATCTACGAACTAGGACACAAAAATCAGTGGTGAGTCCAGACGCGAAAGTAATTACACTCCATTTCTGCCATCTATGATTAATATCCAGTCATGAACCTCCAATAAGGGCACAAGATAGTTCACGTAGGATGATTTTGAAAATATATAAGGGCACAAGAGCTTTAAACCATTAAATGCCATTAAAAGTTCAAGTTCAAAGTCATCATTTCTGCCATTGCAACAAGGAAAATCACAAATCATGAGAGTATCATTCAAACCCAGGTCATTTTCCAAAGCAAAAACACAATGGCAAGGGCATTTCAAGACTCTGTATCGGTCGATTCGTGGCCATTTGAAGTTTCCTACAACATAGTACGGTACTTATGCTTATCTCGTATTTATTTAATTTTCTAGTTTATATAAATATTTCAACATGGAAATCCCAATAGAGAAATATTATGGGTTGCAGACCTTCACACTTGGAAATTTAAAATTCGGATGTGATTAATGAACAAAAATTTGTGGGGTATTGTTAATGGAAAAGAAACACAACCCACCAATGTTGCCAAATGGTTAGAGTGGGAAAGCTACGATGATAAAGCTAAAGTTATAATCACACTTGCCCTTTTTCATTCTTAACTCCATATAAATTTAGAGAAATTATCCAAATATATCTAAGATAACCTCAATAGGTTGTTTGGGGCAAAAGCAATGAACGCTAAATTTTCTTTTAAGCTTCAACTCTTTCGATTCAAGATGGCTAATGGTGTTACTATGTCCAGCCATATAAATAATTTGAGATCTTATCTTAGATAGCTAGATTAGCGGTTAAAGCTCTAATGATGACAAAGATTCTAAAGCCATTATGTTAAATAGTTTGCCTTCTTTGTATAGCGATGTCATTTTTACTCTCGACCATATGCCTTCGCAAAGCTTTGGAAGATATGATTTCAGCTCTCTTACCTTAAGGAAAAAAAAACGATTCAGAGATACTGATAGATGATCCTCAAATTGTGATGGCATTATACTCGAGAAATAATCATAGAACATCAGATAAAACAGAGGACAAATTGAATGTTACTACTACAAAAATGAGGTCACACACATAGAATTGTACCATTCAAGCCAACAATGTTCTCAAGGAAAACTCAAACGCATACCAAATGAAGTTAATGTAGCCATTGTTGAAGATCCACCGGATGCTGAAAATGATGAAGAACGCGTTAATGAAGAATACACATTTCAAAGAAGCCCCACACTTTGACGACAAGAGAGGGATCTAGTGTAGATGAACCTTAGCACAAATTGTTGCCTAGTAATTTTAAGAGTCTATGAATCTTGAGAATTATACACTTTCAAGGGTCATGAGAGAATATGATGGAGAATCGTGGAGTACCTCGGTGTGGATAGTTATCCAATGATTCCAGAGGTTCGTAATTCGGGAGTTTGAGAGGGTGGAATTGTAATGTCCCTTTTTCCAAGCTAGTTCGTTTTGGAGACTTCTAGCCCATTCCACTTTCCGTGGGTAAGAAGAAAGTGAACAAGGGAAGTGTTTGTCATGTTTTTCAGTCTTTTTCGTGAGCATTTGCATTCTTCTTTCATAGTTTCTTTTGTAAGTCAGGTCGGTTGGGTTGAAGAGGTGAAAAGCCAAGATAAAGTTAAAAGCAAACATCCTTATGAGGTCGGTTATGGGGGAAGACTCCCTAATTGATTTTGGCGTCACCAAAAGGATATAAAATGGGTCACTTGGACTCATTTTGGGCATCTATCTTGTCATAAAAATTATACTTGCATGGTTTTTGGGTTGAATGCTCAATTCCTTCCACTAGGGGCGAAAATCCTTTGGTGTGGCATACAAGGAGGACGAAACCCTTATTCAAATTAAAAAGGAAAACTCTTCAATTGGTGGTTCCTAAGGTCTTCAAGGAAAGTGATACAAACATCCTTATGAGGTTGGTTATGGGAGAAGAGTCCCTAATTGATTTAGGTGCCAAAAAAGGATATAAAAGGGGTCACTTGGACTCATTTTGGGCATCTATCTTGTCATAAAAATTATACTTGCATGGTTTTTGAGTTGAATGCTCAATTCCTTCCACTAGGGGGCTTAAATGCTTTGGTGTGGCATACAAGGAGGACGAAATCCTTCCTTTCTCAAATTGAAGAACTAAAACTCTTCAATTGGTGGTTCCTAAGTGCTTCAAGGAAAGTGATGTTGCTAGTTTTCAGCTAGGGTTTGATAGAAGAAGAGCTACTAAGGTTTCTACAACAATTTTGGACCCTCTCCTAGTGTAGCGACTTGCCTAAAGGAGTTGAATACCTTTTAGGGCACATCTTGGCAATTGGAGTTGATATTCATCTTCTTCATAATTTTAGAGGCTGATTTCAAACTTTTATGACATTTTTGGGAATTGACATCTCCACTTCCAGCCACTATTGTGAGCTATATTTCTGTTTTCATCTATTTAATTACAGATGGGTATAACTTCAGAATTTGCACATGTTTTGGAGTGCTTTGGCTTGATGTTTATTCCATTGGTTGATTATAATATTTAGGAGATTTTGTATACCTATTTTTAGCTAGGGTTTGATACAAGAAGAGCTACTAAGGTTTCTACAACAATTTTGGACCCCCTCCTAGTGTAGCGACTTGCCTAGAAGAGTTGAATACCTTTTAGGGCACATCTTGGCAATTGGAGTTGATATTCATCTTCTTCATAATTTTAGAGGCTGATTTCAAACTTTTATGACATTTTTGGGAATTGACATCTCCACTTCCAGCCACTATTGTGAGCTATATTTCTGTTTTCATTTATTTAATTACAGA